>JADMNL010000031.1:206092500-206692500 GCA_016271365.2 Neoceratodus forsteri
ATGTGCCTGAAAATGGAGGCGCTATCCAGAGGTTTTTCTCCACTGTGTGTCACCAAGGAACGCACACTCTGCAGGTATGGCAGCACACTCATGGCTGTGCAACACTGCCTCGCTGGACATGGGGGGGGGCGGAGGGAACGAATGGGTGACAACTGTACAATAACAGCACGCTTTGCAGCACACAGTGACTCAGAAGCTACAGCTTCTCTACAATGTCACTTCACTTACTGCAGCCCACTGACAACAGCACCTGCCCCCTCACCATGCACAGCAATGGGGGAGAATGGTGCCTCTCAGCCTGTCTCACTTACTCCCTTTTATATGGCTGCCATGCACATCTGAAACCAAGTGAGTCCCGGCACAACTTTGACTGAGTCCCTCTGCAGAACCGTGCATTAAAAAGGGGATTTAATGCGTGGCCACACTGAGGGACTCCACCAATGGGGTTCTACGTTTTTACTAACCTTTTCTAACCCATGTTATAATGGCCATTAGCCAGACTTTACTGCGTTAACATACTGGGGGCAGGAATTAGCAGCCTGTCCATGGAGCTGTACTCTGGGAAGGCTACCCTCCAACATGATTTTATAGTCTCTATAGACCCCCTTCGTGGCCCAGGTTGGAACACCTACATTTATAGGCTTTAAATCAAAAGACGTATAGTTACTGGCACAAAGACAGTAAAATAAACATTTTAGTCAACCTGCTGCCTTAATGCTAAGATGTTAGTTTTGTGGCACACTGGAATCATAATTCATGACTGACCACCTGGCAACTTGCTTTTAACGTACTTCTGTTTCCGCCATCCTGGCTGCGACATGGTGTGACAGTAGCCTGTACTGTTTTATTCCTAGAGCCAAGCTGTTCTGATTGGAAATCAGTTGGCGTAGGGGCACTTCAGTGCCTAGTACCATACTACCCTACTCAGAATCACACACCAGGGTCCGTCACACAAGATGTATGCCACCAAGACCACAGCAACCTAGTCCATGGGAGAAGACTGGCTCCACAAAGTAAGACACCAGTAGATCCTACACAGTTCTTTCCAACCCATCGCAGTAACCCCCCCAACACACACACACACACACACACACACAAACATATATATGTATATATATATGTAACCCCCCTGCAAATGGGGGTTCCCAAAAGACTTCCAGGAGCTTGCTTGAATGCTCCAAGCCTGAATGGTGTTTGGCATTTAAGCCATTTATCAGTGAGTGTTTTTAGAGCCTCTGGTACTGTCTCTTTAAGAGCTGTCTGCTTGCAGACATAATTAGTTTGTATGGGGGGACTGTGTGCTTCTCTGTTTGAGTACCACTCGAACTGCTGCCAATTTACTCAATTTTTGCAGTCACTAGGAGTGCAAAGGGAACCTATCTGAAATATGTAACTGTTTGCCAGAAATCATTTACAGTAATAATGAAATTACAGTTTGTCTAACCTGCTTTCTTTGCAGTCAGAACTGTGTCTTTCTAGTTCCCCATTCTGGTTTTGAACTGCTGAACTGGACCAATAGTGTGGGGTAAGCTAGCTCTAAAATGGTGCCTTGGACGAATCAGAACTTGACTCATAATCTGAGCCAGCCACAAGAGGATTGTATGAGCAGTGACTCTGGGAGATGTAGTTTAGACTTCAGCACCTTTTGGACCAACAGCAGCAGTCTATTGTGAGTGACAGCCAATCCAGTCAAGAACTGGGAGGAACTCAAAGGAAGTGCCCGGTTTTGTCGGTTGGAGTTTCAGTTGAGCTTTGGCAGTGAAGAAGGAAGGAGCCCTGTGCTTTTTCAGTGTGCAGTTTTAGTCAAAAATCGTGTGTAAGGCCCAGAGTTCCGGTCTGTAGCTTGTGTAACAGCTTGTTAGGACTGAATCCGTCCTGTGAAAAGAATCAAAGGATCTCTGAAGAGTAGAAACCAGGCTCACCCTGTAGAAGACTGGAGGAATTGCTGAAAATTGCACTCGGTCTGTCAGGAACTGAATCTGCTGTGTGTTCTCCGGGTATTGTGCAGTAATTGCGATCAGGATACAGATGCAGCCTGCCTGGTATAGTGCTTTCTTTATATGGATGTGTGAAGAGGTTTGTGTACCTCAAGTGAGCCCTGCTGACATTGAAGGACTCTATCTTATTTGGAGGTCGAGTACTAATTCAGGGTCGCCTCCTGTTGAATTGCCACATTAAATCCAAATGGAATTACTGTACTGCTGACTGTTTAATTCTCCTTTTCTCTGTGTGAAAGGGCCCTACCAGCTGCCACGGTTTGGACTAGCCACTAGGGCTTGGGTACCCAGGGACAGTAACTGATAGGGATAGGCCTGTGCACAGAGCCATAGGTAGATTATTAGGTGATAAGCTAATTAACTGATTTCCCCTGTTCTTGTTATATCCCCTAAATAAATCAGAGCTGCTTGTTTCAGCAAAGTTATACTGCCTGAGGTATTTGTCTATGTTAAAGTACTGTACTGTGATTGTTGCACTGTATCTCATTTCACAGGAGGTCCCAGTGCGGAACCAGACCTGGGGGTAAGTGTATACTGTGAAGGTAATTCTGATATATTGTGTGGGCCACTAGTGGGAAGAAAGGGGTTGCAGTGTCCCAGAGAGCTGTGACCAAGTTAGTTTAACTATTGCAAACCTCTGGGTGGAGGCACCGCCATTGGATCCAGGCCCCTCAACCTGTTAGTGGCAAATCAGGCAGGGTAGTAGCCCCTGGGATAGCGCCATCTAGGGGTTACATATATATATATATATATATATATATATGAACTGCACAAGGATCAGAAAAAAATACATTGCTCTATCAAGAAGTGGAGATCTGGTTTCATCAAACTCTTTGTCTGTTTCAGGAAGTATGCACTGCCCTTTGGGCACCAGTTGGATTCTGAGTGAATCTCAACAAACAATAACAGAGCCAAGCAGAACAGCTTAGATATATACACATCCTGCTAAGTAATTCAAATGTCATCAACAAGCACATTAAGTCATTTGTTTTGTAGAGAAACATACACAGAAACATAGAATTTGATGGTAGATAAGGACTGCGTGGCCCATCCAGTCTGCTCATTTCTCCTTACCTACCCTATTACTGTAGACTATGCCTGATCTACAGTTCTTTCTCCCTCCCCCCTTCCTTTCCACTATGATTCCCTTGTGCTCATCCCATGCATTCTTGAACCCCACCACTGTTTTCCCCCTACCACCTCTGATAGAAGGCTATTCCAGGAATCCACCACTCTTTCTGTGAAGAAGTGCTTCCTCACATTTCTCCTGAATCTATCCCCCTCCAGCTTCATAGCATCTCCCCTTGTTTTTGGGCATCTTTTCGTCTGAAAATACTCTCCTCCTGTACCTTATTTATCCCTGTGAAGCATATAAAGCTCTCTATCGTATCTCCCCTCTCCCTACTGTGTTCCAGGGTGTACATATTGAGGACCTTTAGTCTCTCCTCATAGAGCATTTGATACAGACCCTGCAGCATTTAAGGTGCCCTCCTCTGGATCGCCTCCACTCCGTCTATGTCCTTCCAGAGATGTGGTGTCTAGAACTGGACACAATACTCTAGGTAGGGTCCTACCAGCGATCTATAGAGGCAACACCCCCTCCTTCCTTCTATTGGTGAAATCACTCCCTATGCACCCCAGCATCCCACTTGCCCTTCCTACTGCCTTGTTCCACTGCCTGGCTACATTTAGGTCATCCAATATGATTACTCCCAGGTCTCTTTCCTGCTTGGTGGTCGTCAAGACCACTTCACCCCTGGGTTTCTGAACCCCAAGTGCACTTTTTCACATTGAAACCCAGCTGCCATACCCTTGACCACTCCTCTCGTTTTCTCAGGTCTCTGCTCATCCTTTCCACCCCCACCCCACCCCAAGAAGTGTCCACCCTACTGCAGATTTTGGTGTCATCCACAAAGAGGCAGAGCTTCTCTTCCAGCTCCTCTGCAATGTCACGTATAAAGATATTAAAGAGGACAGGTCCCAGCACTGATCCCTGAGGCACCCCGCTGGTCACCCTCCCTTCCTCTGAGTGAACTCCATTTACCACCACCCTCTGTCGCCTATCCCATAACCAATTTCTTATCCAGTTTACCCACATCTGTTAATTGCTGAACCTGTCAGTTTTTAGCTTGCTTCTGTTAATGGGACAGTATCACCTTATTCTTAGATTCATATGACCTTTTCCAAATTAAATATATTTGTCACAGTAATATAAGTATAATGTTCCTGTTTAAAGAATTATAGACATATATTATCTCATTCAGCTCAACTTGCCCATTCACTCATCAAATTGCAGCGGCATGTGAGTTCGCCTGCTTTGGTAAAACCTCGGGGGGGGGGGATAAATCACAGGGTGGTTTTCGATTTGCCTAGCCACCGATTTTTGATTTGGAATTTGTTTAGATTCACTGAAATGCTGATTTCAACCTAAAACATAAACCATCCAGTGAGAAGAGAAGCTCTGATAAGCCTATCGGGAAGGAGACCTCAGATATTCCCAGCGTGAAAGGAAGTTCTGCTACTCACATCCTTCACCTTTTTTGACTTTCGAGTGATTTGGGCCCTTTGGAGAAAACCCTAAAGGGCTTGTTAGCAGTAGCGGAGCTAGAGGGGGGCTGGGGGGTGGTCGCCCCTCCTGGCTGCCCAAGTGTGAGTAGTGGTGCCCCACCACCATCTTTATTTACTGTTTAGTGCCCATTGTGGAGTCTGTAATTCACGGAATGGCCCCCTCGGCTCCCAAATGCTCCCAAACCTGGCTCTGCCACTGCTTGTTAGTCACCCAGTGCCCTTAGTTAATCACAAAATGACCATTACAATATATACAAATGTTTTAAAAGTTGTCCCCGTAGACTTTAATGGCGCACGTCCCCACACTCACATCATTACATGTCTGAGCATGGGGCGGGTCTTAGGCAGCTCCCAGAACCGGGAAATGGAAGGGATTGACTGCTTTCTCAATTAGTTTCCACTGTTTTTCAGCTTTTAAAATGCATTCCCCCCAATTCTTTGCTCCTGTGCTGCTGTGGACTCTGGCTTTTGCTCAGGTGCTATGCCCGTCTCCCCACACACCATGTCTCTCACCTCCACACCCTCCCCTTCCCAAAGTTCAACTTTCCTCCAGAGACTGTTTTAGTTAGATTTTTTTTTGTAGCTTTAGTGGGTTCCCAGTTTATTTTCCCCTCGTTGCACCTGCAGTAGAAACAAGCTCAGCTAGCACACCCCTTCTCCAGCTGCCTGTGGGTAGAGAACAGAGGAAGTACCAAGAAAGCAATCCTTTTGTGGAATCATGACACTTCCCTGTAGCAAAACTACACACATTGTGCACTGCTATACTATAGGGAAATACCAAGAGATGCAAATTCTTGTGGTATTTCATTACATGATCGCAATTTCACCTGCTGCCAAGTACATATGTAACTATCACTCTCTCCCTCAGTGTGTCCACCGAAAAAGCACCAAAAGATGCAGCTTATTTATTTTTTATTTATTTATTTGTTCACTGGGTAGATGCACCGGGCCAAGGGGCCATTTTCTGGTATGACCCAAGCCATGAAGATGGTACAATAGGAAGGCAGTACATGCAGGACAACTCCGAAACACAGTTTCCAAACTGGACATCTATACAATGCAATATAACTACATAAACAGAAGGCAGAGGTAACAATGCATTAGAACTGGCACTCCTAGGTGAGCAATGTGAGCCAAGCCAATTCACTGCTAGCACAACTTGGTTCTGCATCTGTATACTGAGAAACCTCAATGTTTTGGTGGGCTTGAATCTGCACAAATCTTAAATTGCTCATTTCTGGGTAGGGGCCGGATGTCCCACCTAATTAAGAACCATGGAGAGGTATGGATCCCACTATAATGTGTGGGACAGCACCCTCTCCTTATGCGATGGTGACACCAGATAGTATAGAGGGACAGCCCACCTGAGGGGCAGTAAGGAGACATAAATCAGGTACCGGGTCACTATAGCATGGAGAAAACCACGCATGAAATAACGCTCTGTAGGATGTGCAAATGGCTCTACAGAGACAAGAGTTCTTTTAAGAGCACAACAAGAACCACTACTCCATCACTGTAGGTTGCAATGCTTGAGTCTAAAGGACGCTGTAGGGGTGGTGCTTGACCATGTCACTCCCGTGGTGAAGTGGCTACAGCACCTGCCTCCGGCGACATTGGGGACCTGGAGCTATGGTTCGGTTCTCCCCAGGTCCACTATACTGCAGCATGTTTAAAAAAAAAAGAAAAGATGCCCCCCAAACTTTTCCCCTCACCCCAAAGTCCACAGTCCCCTGGAGTTGATTATAATAATTCTAGGGGGTATGGGGGGGGGTGAAGTCCCCCCCCCCCGCAGAAAGCAAGAGAGTCCAACAGCGTGCACTCTTCTAGTTCATGTCAGGATTTTGTCCGGACACTGTTAGAGTGCACGCCGTTGTGTATGCGCTGTTTTGCGTGGTTTGAACTGCAACATTATTGACCCCCATAAATCATACTGTACAGTGTGAGACAATACCATTTCTATTTGGGGAGGGGAGACTTCGGTTGCTAATAAGTATTACCTTACACTCTAGGCACTACTAAATTCCACCCCAACACTAGGATGTCTGTCTCAGCTTTGTATGCAGATGATATCACTTTAAATGCTTCTGAGTCATGTCTCACTGAGCACCCTACCTCCAAATGCTATAGTATCATGGCCTTTGTCTAGCTTTAATATTGAGAGCCCGAGCCAAGCTTGGGGCACTGGGGAAAATGGAAACAAATTGAGAAATGTCTTCATTCCAATGGAATTCCAGCAAACTCCTCCATGGGAAGCCCTGGGGTGGAATTTTGCTGCAGGGAGCCAGGTTTCTGAGGAAGAGGAAGAAGCCAGCAGTACATGAACAGCTCTCCAATCCAAGTTGCAGTGCAGTGGTGATTTGACTTGCTCCCACCCTGTGCAAAATACTGGGAGCTGTCCAAGCCACTCCAGATGTGCATCTGTCCACCATGAGCAGATATGAGCAGCCTTGTGTTCCTCAGCAACAAGTCAAAGAAACACTTTCATTTGTGCCAAAAAATCAGTTGCCATAAGAACAGAAATGAAACTGATCCCCACCAGCTGTCATCCCAATTCCCACAATATTAAATGGTTCTGGATGTTGGTACGCTCTGAACACTGACTCACAGCTGTGCTGCTATAAATTACTGCATTTGCAGGGCTGGCAAGTATGATTCGGAGGTATGGTACTCCCCGGGTACAAACCCTCACCCCTCTAGGAATGTACTATTGGGTTGGGGGAGGGTACTCACAGACACAAATCCCATGCCTCTCAGGGATGCACTGTCGTGTGGAGAGGGTAGTCTAAGGCAAAATTCTCTTGCCCTTCAGGGATGCAGTACTGGGGTTCTAGAGGGTGATCCAGGGCAGAAAAGCCACACCCCTTGGGGGTGCACTGTTAGGTGGGGAGGGTACTCTAGGGCAAAAATCTCTTGCCCCTTGGGGATGCAGTACTAGGCTTGGGTAGGGTACTAAAGGGCAAAAATCCCACACCCTTTAGGGATACACTGTTGGGATGGGGAGGGGACTCCAAGACAAAACTACCACACCTTTGGGAATGCATTATTTGTATTGGAAAAGGGTACTCCAGGGCAAAATTCCCATGCTCACTAAAGTTTTGTTTTTTTTTTATTTTACCAGGAGAGACACACTAAGCTGAAAGCTTATTTACAGGTGCGACCTGGGAGCACAGGGACGTTAAGTGGTTTTCTCAGGGTCACACAGTATGCAAGTGGGGGCTGTGGGATTCAAATCCAGGTCTCCAGGTCTGCAGCTCAGAGCCTTAAACCACTGTGCTATACTGCCTCCAAATCCTACTTCACCTATCAGCTAGTGTCGTAGTTTACTGTGACCAAAAGATACTGTACACCACTTCTTGGAAGGCAGGTTGAGGCAGAAGCAAATAGAACAGCGAGCATGCCATGGGTACCAGAGGCCTCCAAAAGCAAGTCACTTGTCCTTGTTATATTTATTTATTTATTTATTAAATTTTGGTGACCGGGTAGGCCCACTGAGCCCCGAAGGTCCCTTTTTCAGGGGCGACCCAGGATAACAATACAAGTTATAAGAATGAACAAGGACATAAGGAACATTTGAGGCATTGTGAGTTACATCATGAGGTGGTTACAGTAAAGAAAAATAGTGGATACAGGCATGGTTACAGGCACGGTAAAAGAAAAGCAGTGGATGCAGGCATGGCTTACAGGCATGGTAAAAGAAAAGCAGTGGATGCAGGCATGGCTTACAGGCATGGTAAAAGAAAAGCAGTGGATACAGACATGGCTTACAGGCACGGTAAAAGAAAAGCAGTGGATGCAGGCATGGGTACAGGCATGGTCATCATCATGACATGTAAGCAATTGGTACTACTTTGCATATGGTTTATTCAGGGGTTACACGTGACCTTTGGCGAGCTGTCTGTATAAGACAGGTAGCAGGAAGGTTAAGCTAGGAGATGGGAGTTGGAGAGGAGGGAAGGGGAGTACCTTAGGAGCTTTAAGTGCCATGACAGTGGCATATAATTTTTAATCCAGTATTTACGTAATGTATGTATGATTATTGTTTGAATTTCAAATACAATAAAACTGTATAAACTAAAAAAAAAAATTAAACAGTGGTGTCTTAGTTTATTGCTCTCTGAGCTGCTTCTTCATTGAGTAGGCCTACTGTACAGCAGAGTCAGAGGAGCAGACCCAATCTCTAGCAAAATGCTGTCCATTCAATAACCAGACTCTCCTTCTGTATGATTTGAACTGTGACCTTGAGGGGGTCAAACACCTACTGTGCCTGACAGGATGGGCAGCAGCAGAACAGGATAAGTAGGATAAGGGCTGTCAACCTGCAGGGGCATATCGTTTTTAACTGCCGAGAAACCCCAACTGGTTCAGGATTAAAGAGAAGTTAAGCAGTGAAGAGCAGAGCTTGCTGAAGCATGAAACTAGATTGCTGCCTTAAGAAATTGATCCATCCTGTGAGGTAGCGCTGGGAAGAAAGCCACAGGCAGGATTACTAATGCAGCTTGTAGTTTCACTTTATATGGATGCAGGGGGTCAAATGTGATTGTCCCAAGGGGGATGGGGCAACCGAGGCTGAAAGATAAGGGCATTCAAGGAGCCTAGTTGAAGAATTAGGGTAGTAGACGGGAGTAAAGGCTGAGCTCTAATTAATACTTATAGGCCAATGTTCATGTCCAATTGTAAGGAGAAACTGTGTGTCCAGTACTTCTCAACCTAAAGGGATGTTTGCTAGCCAGAATAGGAGATATGAGCATCCATTAAACTCTGGGCATGATTTTCAAAGGGCGATGCATGGCTTGTATCAAACACCTTTGCCACAGCTGCACCCGATTTTAGTACATCAGACACAGTTATGACCATTTTCCCACTTTACAAGAGCTTGCGCCAAATATTTGACACAAGCCCTGTGAAAAGGGTACCGAGGATTGATGCAAGCTAGACCAGCAAAAAGGTGGTCTAACTTGCGGCAGTCGGCACACGGGATAGAAAATTCCAATCAATGGCCATGAGAATGCTGCAAGCCCTGTCTGAAATATAGAAACATTGAATTTGACGGCAGATAAGGACCTCTTGGCTCACCCAGTCTGTCCATTTCCCTACCTACTGGATAAGCTGCAGATCCTAGTTAACCAACAGCCTACTTCCTCCTACCCCCCACTAGAATTGCCTTATGTCTGTCCCATGCATTCTTGAATTCCCCCACTGTTTTTGACTCAACGACCTCCTCAGGAAGGCTGTTCCATGTATCCACAACCCTCTCTGTGAAGAAATTACCTCACATCACCTCTGAGCCGCCCCATCTTCAAATTGTGCCCCTTGTTTTGCACATCTCTTTTTCTGAAAGATGCTACCCTCTTGGACTTTGTTGATTCCCTTGAGGTATTTGAAAGTTTCTATCATGTCCCCCCTCTCCCTCCTTTCCCTGAAGCTATACATCTTTAGCTCTTTTAATCTTTCTTCATATGTTTTCTGATGTAGACCCTGCATAATTTTGGTTGCCCTCCTCTGGACAGTCTCCACCCTGTCTATGTCTTTGCAGAGATGGGGTCTCCAGAACTGTACACAGTACTCCAGATGTGGTCTTACCAACTGTCTGTACAGAGGGCCAACAACTTCCTGTTTTCTACTGGTGACGCCTCTCACTATGCATCCCAGTATCCCCCCAGCCCTCCTTACTGCCTTCTCACATTGTTGGCCCACCTTTAGGTAGTCTGATATGACTACCCCCAGGTCCCTTTCCATTTCTGTTGTTGTCAGTATCTCACCCCCCATTGTGTACTCTTCCCCTGGGTTTTTGTTTCTCAGGTGCATTACTTTGCACTTCTTTCCACTGAATCTAAGCTGCCATACATTTGACTATTCCTCCAACTTTGCCAAGTCCCTTTTCATCCTTTCTACCCCACCTTGTGTATCAACCCTGCTGCAGATCTTTGTGTCATCTACAAAGAGACATACTTTCCCTTCTAGTCCCTCTGCAATGTCACTTATAAAGACATTAAAAAGGAACGGCCCCAGTACTGAATCCTGCAGTTCCCCACTAGTAACCCCCTTTCTTCACTGTGGACTCCATTTATTATTACTCGCTGTGTCCTGTTGTCCAACCAGTGTTTTACCCAGGCTACCACCCTGGGACCCACTCCCAGGCTGGTTAATTTGTTTATTAATCTTTTGTGCGGGACTGTGTCAAATGCCTTGCTAAAGTCTAGGTAGGCCATGTCCACAGCCCTCCCTCGGTCTACTGCTTTGTCACCCAGTCAAAGAAATCAATTAGATTTGTCTGACATGACCTTCCTGCTGTGAATCCATGCTGCCTTGGGTCCTGTGCCCTACTGGCCTCTAGGTACTCAACAGTTCTTTCCTTCAGAAGTGATTCCATCACTTTCCCTACCACTGAGGTCAAACTGACAGGTCTGTAGTTTCCTGCCTCTGTCTTGCTCCCACTTTTGTGAAGGGGAATCACATCTGGCGTCCTCCAGTCCTCAGGTACCACACCATCCTCCCATGATTTATTAAAAAGGGTAGTCAGTGGTGTTACTAGTTCTTCCCTTAGTTCTTTTAGAATGCTGGGATGAATCCCATCCGGCCCCATTGCTTTATCCGTCTTCAGTTTTAAGAGTTCTTTCAGAATCCTTTCTTCTGTGAAAGGACCAATATCAACCCTCCTATCCAGAGTGCTTCTATTGACCGGATTAGGTATTTCCCCTGCTTTTCCATTGTGAATACTGAGCAGAAGTATTCGTTCAGTATCCCTGCTTTTTCACTGTCGCCTCTCGCCCAACCACCTTCCTCTTTGTTCAGCCTCAGTATCCCTGCCTTAGTCTTCCTTTGCTCCCTAATGTACCTATAAAAGGTTTTATACCCCTTCTTAACCGAGCTGGCTATCTTTTCCTCGGTTTGGGCCTTTGCTATTCTGACTGCCTTACCCGCTTCCTTCTGCTTTAACTGGTATAGTTCTCTGTCCTGCTCCTTCTGTGTTTCCTTATACTTCCTGAATGCTGTCCTTTTCTCCCTTACCTTCACCGCCACTTCTTTTGAGAACCGTAGTGGTTTTTTCTTTTGTTTTGATTTGTTTATTTGCTTCACACAAAGGCTTGTTGCCTCTGTGATGGCTGTTTTGATGTTTCCCCATTGTTGCTGCACCCTGCCTTCTTGCCCGTTTGCTAGTGCTTTTCTGAGGCACTCTCCCATTTTAACAAAATCAGCCCTCCTGAAGTCCAGTACCTTCACTTTCATGTGGCTTGACTCTACAGCTGAGTTTATCATGAACCACACTGTTTGGTGGTCGCTTGTTCCCAGATGGCTACCCACTTTAAGATCAGAGATCCTCTCCCTGTCCCCATTTGAGAGTACCAGGTCTAAGATTGCTCTCTCCCAAGTGGGTTCCAAAACTAGCTGTCTGAGGCATGCCCCCTGTAGAGCATCGAGAATGGCCCTGCTCTTGGATGTGGCTACAGCAAAGGTGCTCCAGTCAACATCTGGCATATTCCGGTCCCCCATCAGCAATATCTCCCCAGTTCTCTGCCATCCCAAGGATGCCTTCTATCATTTCCTTGTCCATTTCCTCCTCCTGAGACGGGGTCTGTATACAACTCCTGTGCGGATTGTGGAGCCATTTCCATTCTCCACACAACCTATGCCATCCAGAAACAATCACCTACAACTCTTACCCTCCACCCCAAGGAGTGCCTTACTTCCTTTCAGACACCTATTTCACAAAGGCTAAGTAACAGGTCTAGTCACAACTGACTGCAAATATCTCCCAGGTACAGTTCCTCCCCTGGCAAATTAAAGTTAAAACTAAGAAAAGTCCACCCCAAAAACAAGATCAATACTACCTGTAATAACTTCACAGAAGATATACCCTGTAAGAAACACTTTGCTACAGAGAGAAATAAAGTAGTAACAGAAGATATACCTTGCAAAAGACAATTTGAATCAGAAGATTACAGCAGTAATCTGTTAGCACACACCTGTAGGCACACCTTGTAATAATGCAGCAGAAGGTATACCCAGCAACAGCAATTTGAATCAAAGAAAAATAAAGCAATAAAACACCCCACCTCTCTAGGGTTGCCAGAAAGAAATACAAGATCCGTCTGCAGTCCGCTTCTAGACTGCCTGGAAAGAATAAGCAATGCAAACCACTTGGCCATAATCCGCTTCTGGATTGCCAAGTGAAGAGATCAAGAAGAAGAAGAACCAACCAACAGTCCACTTCTGGACTGAAGATATACTCTAAGCTGATGAACACACTGGATCTGGAGAATTGGATCCTCTGGACCACTCTTGGACTTCAGGCAAACACTCCCTCTGGACTGAAGACACACAGGATTTGGAGAATCGGGACCTCTGATCCACTCTTGGTCTCCACTCTTGGACTCCAGGCAACCACTCTCTCTCTCTCTCTCTCTCTCTGGGCGTCGAAGTGAATCGGTCTTCTGAGTTCCAAGGCCGGATGAGCCAAGGCACTCACCAAAACAATAAATTGTACGTCGAATTGCGACCAAACTTGAAGTCCACGGCCGGACGATCCAGGACACACTAAAAACAACAAACCGAACATCACTCGGAGAACTGACACTGACGACTCGAACAGTACTCCACTGCGGACGTGAAAACAAGAAAACAGATGGTAGACTTCTGCACTGGGCCAAGTCGTACTGGGAAACTGTGAGAGGAAAATAACAAATAGGACGGTGCAACTTTGAGGCGACTGTGGTACGGCTCTTCATGGATTGGCTGTTCTCTGCTTCTGGATGCACTGGAGGATGATTCTTTAAGGGTAGGTGAAGACTGACAGGGTTGTACCGGGGTGAAGTGACTCCGAAGACAGTTGAAGACTGATTCAGATGGTTACCCACCACCAAAATGCTGGCACAAAGCAATGCAAGACAGTTCTGACACTCAATGATGTTTGTAGAATGACTAATAATGCAGCAAAATGCAAACAGAGTCTCAAATTCTGCTGTAGTGGTCAATAACTATATAGTCTCAGTGTCCAGACCACAGTAACTATACAGGCAATTTATTATACAGATTCAACCCTAGCTCTGGTGGACCTAACTCTAATGGGGTACCTTCTAGCTAAATTGGGCTCTCCTGTTACTGTGAAAACACCACAATGGGGAATATGCTCTCTGGAAGGCTATACAAAAGATGGGTGACTGGGCCCCTTTAACACTGGAGGGCTTATGTGGCTAGCTAGGCTCCTGTTATATCTGGGGATTGCTCCTATCCCTGGGCCCCTATCACACCTGTGGGCCTAAATAGCTAGCTACAGGTCCTGGGCCTTGTGTTGCCCTTACTTTATTACTATTGGGCCTGGTGCCTTCACTTGGCTGGGCCTTGTGCCCTTAGTACTACTGGGCTGGCTTGCCCTAACTGGCTAGGCCAGGGCTGCCCTTAGTACTGCTGGACTGACTTGCCCTAACTTGCTAGGCCTGGCACCTTACTTACTGCTAGGGCCTGGTGCCCTACTTAGCTGTGGGCCTGGCGGCCTTCTTAAATGTGGGCCTGGTGCCCTCTCTGAAATGGACCTGGTGCCCCTCTTTAACCTGGGCCTGGCGCCCCTGAAGTGGTCCTGGTGCCCCTCTTTAACCTGGGCCTTTATGTGCCCAGGAGTGGCAGGGCCCCTTTAATTCTGCTGGCTCTCTGAGAGCTGTCACTCATGTGGCATGTCACCTCCCCTAATCCTGCCCCTCATACATATTTAAAAGGCCTCTGCAATGGCCTTGCATCTCTGGCCCCTCCCCATGGGCGTCGCTACACCTGCCCTCTCTGAGTATTAATTTTGGGTCCTTCTGACCCAATCCTCCCCACGGCGCTCAGCCGCTCCTCTTCTGCACTAAGTGCAATCTATTTAAAAAAAATATGTAGTCTCTCCTGCAGGGCAGTCAGCATGTTTCAGCATGTTGCCACCAGCTCACCACACCAGAAGGGGATGCCAAAAGGCTGGATCAGGAGGTGGGAGGTGTGCAGGCAGTGGGAGAGCAATTGCAGGCAGTGTGGTGGACGTCTGGGGGGCCTCGGATGGCCGACAGCTTCACGTGTGTGATGCGGCTCTTCTCTGCCACTGATGGGGGACTGGAATTACCTTTAAAGTAATCGGGGGCCAAAATAAATAAACAAATGGGGCTCACAGCCCAACGACCAAACCAGAAGCTTTTTTTTCTTCTTGTGGTGCCCCGATGGCACCACTGACAATGCCATCCACTTCTGGGGCAGTCTTCGGGTGCTGAAGGCAGAGCAGGAGCACAGACAAGTTCTCGGGGGTGGCTTCAACAGCAGGTAAGCCTCTTCCTTGTCCCCTTAACTTGCTGCATCCTCCCTCCTCAACAGCTACCCAGGAACTCACAGAAAAACTGTTTAACTTTTGAAACCAGGGCTCTGGTTCCAGAATGGTCAGGGTGGAATGCAGTGGAACAGCAGCTCAGCACAGCATTCCATCTGAGCCATTGTTGCAGCAGCTGTAATAAATCTATTATTTTTTTTTTTATGTACAGTGTGCACAGGGCACCTTACAGTGTTTACTGGAGAAACTGGGGACCACTGGGGATTACTGGGAACCCTCTGACTTTGGTATATTACCGTGTTACTTAATACTTTTTGTTGGAGCCCAATTTGGTCAAACACCTCTAGGAACAGTGAGTTTTATTAACTCCTTACCATAGTTTCCAATCTATATTGGGAAGGTTAAAGTCCCCCAAAAGCATAATTCTATCTGCAGGGTCTAATTTACCTATCTGACTTAATAGAATCATATCACCATCTGCTGTAATAGAAGGAAGTCTATAAACTACTCCCATAATTATTTCAGATCCCACATGGGGGAGTAGTTTAACCCGTAAGTGTTCTGACTCAGATTCATCCTGACAGATTTCAACGCTCTTAATTGAGTAATGTATATACATGGCGATGCCACCCCCTTTTCTATATGCTCTGGATTTGTGATATAGATTGTATCCCTGAATAGATCTTGCCCAGGTATTATTACTGTCCCACCGTGTCTCAGTAATTAAAGCCAAATGGATTGCTTGTGTTGCCAGTAATATTAGTAACTCGTCAGATTTATTCACCAAACTTCTAGCGTTAAGCAAAACTCCATTCCAATCTGATACTTCCCTTTCACTTTTAATCATGTGTGTATTAGGGTTGCATGCTGTCAGTCACCGAGTCCACCATCCTGATGCCAGTTTAAATGAAACTGAATGATTTTGTTCATTTTCTTACCTAATATCCTTGTACCTGCTTGGTTTGGGATGGAGGCCATCTGGTTTAAACAAGGATTTGTTGCCAAATAAAACTGAGTTGTCCATATATCCAATATTTTCACTCCTGCAGTACTGTCTCAGCCAGGTATTAATTGATATAATTGCCCCATTTTTATATGCCTGATGTCCAAAAGTTGGCAATAAACCTGATATTATGATTTCAGCTTCTTTATTCCTAATCTTATTAACTACATTGCAGTATTTAGTTTTAAATTCCTTACTCCCAGTTTTGTTGACATCATTTGCGCCCATATGTAAAATCACTAGGGTTTTTTTAGTATTCTCCAGGAGCCCTTCCAGTAAATTAGAAACGTCGCCTATTTTAGCCCTGGGAAGTGAACTGACCGTAGTGTGTAGCTTCCTTCCACTGCATACTGCAGAATCAATTCCCCTTATTGTGGAATTCCCTGTGGCCACTGTGTCCCTGGATTTTATATCATTCGATGATGTCACATTAGAAATATTAGGGTCCTGTGTTGGATTAGGGTTAGGGTCCTCTGTTAGATTGCATTTGTCTTCAGGCTCAGTTCTGTTAAGGTTCTTACCATCCCCTGTTCCATAAGCAATACATTGACTAAGGCCTGCAGATTTGTTCTGCAGCTTTAGGGGAGACTGAACTATCTGTTTTGGGCCAGGATCTTTGGTGGTGTTTTAAACTTGCTCCCAAAGTAACTATTTTTTTTACCTGTGTGTCCACTATAGGCTGCACCTCTTCATTTTCTGGTTCATGTATTAGAGCCCCATTGCATTTGTCATCCAGGGCTGCATTAATACAGAGATCTTGGGTTACTCCATCTATGTAACTCGCAAGTAACTCAATCTTCCTATGTGTCTCCAACCTTTTTAGTAATTGCTCTATTTCATCCTGTAGGGTACTAATTAATAAGCAATTATTGCAAATAAAATGTTTGCAAGCGGGTTCCTTTGTAAACATCTTGCATTTGGAACAAGCCTTTTTCTCACTACCCCTCTTAGTTTTTGCCAGTGACATAATAGCGAGGATAGGCTACGTAGTGTCAACAAGGGAACAGAGCGCTGTTTTATGATTTGTAGTATTGCACTCACCCATGAGTCCTAACTTCTCCATAGTCCTCTGCCCAGGTTCCCAGCGTACCCAGCAGACACAGCTGACATGCAAGATGCACGTGTCGCTGCATGCATGCCGTGTGCCCCTCTCGCAGCTGAGCTGCTTAAATGCCGTGGCTGACCCGGAAGTGCAGCAAGAAAGTCAGTCCCGAGTGCTGTGAAAATCTAACTTAAAATGCTTAAAATAGGCTTTAATTGTCCAGCGTAGAGCCCCCCATGCGTGACTCTGCCAGGAAAACCCCCAGATAAATGGTACAGGTTAAACAAGCCTTGCGGTAGGTGTGTGCAGCCCCAGAACAAATTAAGGACCACCACCTTTCTGCCCAAAGTGTATATCAGGGCTCCCAAAGTTCAGTTTGCAGAAGTGATTAAAATAAATAAAATAAAGCCACACAGTACATATGTTTCATTCACCCCTCGCCCTACACAGCACTAGGGATGCTGTTTAGTTACCTAAGGGGCAGTGCTGCACTGGATGGAAACAGTACAGGGCAGTGCTGCAGGGGGAATAGCAAGGGGCAGTGCTTCAGTGGAGGTAAATACTAAGGGGCAGTGCTGCAGAGGGGGAACACCAAGGGGCAGTGCTGCACTGGAGGGAAACAGTACAGGGCAGTGCTGCAATGGAGGGAAACACTAAGGGGCAGAACTGTAGTGGGGAAAAACACAAAGGGACAATGCTGCAGTGGAGGAAAACAGTAAGGGGCAGTGCTGCAATGGAGGGAACCACCAAGGGACTGCTACAATGGAGGGAAACAATAGGGTGCAGTGCTGCTGCAGTGGAGGGAAACACCAAGGGGCAGTGCTGCTGTGGAGAACAGTAAGGGGCAGTGCTGCAGTGGGGGAGGCACCAAGGGGCAATGCTACATTGGAGGGAAACACTAAGGGACAGTACTGCAGTGAGAGAAACAGTAAGGGGCAGTGCTGCATTGGAGAACAGTAAGGGGCAGTGGTGCTGCTGCAGTGGGGGGGGCACCAAGGGGCAATGCTGCATTGGAGGGAAACACTAAGAGACAGTACTACAGTGGGGGAAACAGTAAGGGGCAGTGCTGCAGTGGGGGAAAACACCAAGGGACAGTGCTGCAGTGGGGGAAGCAGTAAAGGGCAGTGCTGCAGTGGGGGAAAACACCAAGGGACAGTGCTGCAGTGGGGGAAGCAGTAAAGGGCAGTGCTACAGCAGGAAACTACCACTGCAGAAAAATCTTCAAAGTGGATTTTCGAAAGCATTCATCACGATTTTCCCAGCAGAAATTTGGATGGGTCAAATAGCTTCCAAACGTCAAGCACAATTGCACTAAGTTATATGAAAAAATTGTGATGCATTGGCCACAAAATTGATGAATATGTTATTAGTTCTATGCCAGCTGCCACAAATAGTGAAAACTTGGGGTTTGACACAAATGGGCAGCTGCTGCCGGATGCGAAAATGACATTTATACCAGTGACCAACTCCACTGAATATCCTGCTGTCTGTGTCTCATTAGGATTAAAAATCCTTATTTTGTTTAAGGAGTTTGTATCTGGCCCCCGTTGGCAAACAAGTCCCTTAGCACGAAGTAGTCCCCCAGACTGCGCTTGTTTTATCAGAAGGACAATGAGATCCCCCAACCTGGTACCCTGTAGTGCTGGTCTCTCTCTCTCTCTCTCTCTCTGTAGTAAAACTAAAGTGTTATTAGTAATGGAGGCTCTCAGACCGAGGAGAAAAAAAATCTTTAAATAAATGTGATCCCTTAGAACCCTTCAATGGATAGGGTGGCCAATGGTTATATCATATGCAAAAAACATGGCAGAAACGAGACACGACAGGGCGTGACTCTCCCAGAGCAAGCACCAACACATGCCGACGTATGTCACGCCTTCTCAAAGATGTACTGGAGTTTTACTTTGCAAGAGGATATCCCATCATTCCCTGATAAAAGCATCAAGAATGGGTGGGTAGGGTCAGACCCATCCTTAAGTTTCTAAGGGAAGCTACACAGGTGTCTGGGGGTGCCAACTGTGAGGGGGCACTAAATCAGTAAATCTTTGGCTAAGACTTACAAAAAAGGGGTGGACTTGGGTATAGTGGTGCCAATGGCAAGTTTGCCAGGGGGCACGTCAGGGCCTAAGTCCATCCATTTGGGGGCTTCTTTTGTTTCTATGGGTTACTTTCTTGAATTACCAGTGCAAAGGTGTTTTATTGGGTCTGTATTTAGAGGGTGACAATTGGAGCATTGCATCTTTTAAAGAAGACCTTGGTTTACATTTTTACGTGGTGCAGTGGATCATTCAGAGAGGCATGTGTGTGTGTGTGTGTGTGTGTGTGTGTGTGTGTGTGTGTGTGTGTGTGTGTGTGTGTGTGTGTGTGTGTGTGTGTGTGTGTGTGTGTGTGTGCTGCAGGGCTTTTCCTGCAGTTCCCTTACTACATGGAATGCCTCACTGCAAAGCTTCTGAGTTTGTCGGAAGGCTATTTTAAGGGGGTTGTAAGTGACTCTTTTGAAGAATGTGTGTAACTGCTTTTGAACATGCGGCACTACACAGTTAGCGTTACCTCGGGTCAAATGTCAACCATGTTCAGTCTGATTTGTGTGCGTTAGTCTCTTAATGTATTTAAATGTCTTGCAGCCATCCTGGGCACTCATTTATGTGGTTTGTTGCCTCAAGAAAATTAATCCTTCATAAAAAAAAAAAATCGTAAATAACATAAAATCAATAAATCTTCAAGCTGGGATTAAAACGTGATCAGTATTTTATTTTAAAACTATTGGATTTTCTTGACAGTTTTGGTACCAACAAAATACATACATTTCTTGGTATTTGTCAAGTAGCATTGCCTGTATTTCAGATGTTTCCTTGAAGACTGTGGGCTATTGAAGAAAATTGCCTGGGGGTGTCAGACAAGACCAGAGGTTCATCTCCTAGTCCAGTCATCCATCTCCGATCAGGGTTCCAGCATCCGTCCCTCCCCCATTCTCCAGCTACTTGAAGTTCCATATACTTTCATTGCTTACTTCTGAACTGTAGAATGAATACTTTAATCGCTTGGTTCTAACCCATTAACTTTTGGCACACCATCTGATTTTTGAATCATCTCACATCCATCATGTGTGGTTGGTTGGGGTCAGTAAGGAAGGTTTAGCTTCGCCTGTTATGGAGGGTATGATGACTTCCCACCTGGCCCCAGGCAGAAAGTTCAGATGTGTGTTCCTTCAATGGAAATCATTTAAAACATATGATAGAGGAGCACCAACAAAATGTCAGACAGACAGTCGGGTCTTTGTTTTGGTTTATCATGGGGAAAACGATTTTTGTGGCCTTAGTTGCATGGTTTTCGATGGGGGAGGCACTGCCGCAGGCTTGTCGCTTACACTAATTCAACATCAAAGTGTGGGCTGCTGGTACTACTGCAGTACTTGTGGACCCAGCTGCCAAAACCCCAAAACCCACACAGAAGTTTTTACAGCAAGGTTCTGTCCACATTGTGTGAGTTCCTTACCTTTTTTGCTTACATTGTTTTCACTTTGCTTTTTCATAGACTCCTGCATATTCTCTGTTCCAGCTTCATTTTTCATGTATAGCACGGTTATGTATTTACTGTTTTGATACATTTAAATGCAGGAAGGCTTTTGAGAGGAGAGTCATTCTGTATGCTAAAGAAAAGGAACTTGGTTTTATATGTTTAGCTTTTCCTTCCCACTGTATCCTAAAGTGCTTTACAATACCGGGAAAGTAGGAGAGGGAATGGTACCACCATTAAAGTAAAGGTGTGATGTTTTCCATATGACTTCATAGCCCACTAGCCTGGGGTGGTGATAACCCCTCTGTATGAAAATTTGTAATTTTAATCCATCAGTGTATGAAAGGGAAGGGATTGTAACAGTGGCCGAACTGCCAGCCAGGAGATCCCTTTCCACTTCCCGGTCCGCCTGCTCCTCCCGCGCGCTCCCGTGTCTTGTGACATGTGCCCAGGGAGAGCGTGGGGACGTGCCCCATAAAAGTCAATGGGGCTAATTTTCAGACCGTTTTTGCAACACTAAGCAGCCTTTCGATATAAATGAAAGTCACTGCTCAACTAATAGAGACCCTATTAGTTGAGTGGTAGCTTTAATTTATATCGAAAAGCTGCTTAAAGTGTTGTAAAAATGTTCTGAAAATTAGCTCCATTGACTTGTATGGGGCACGTCCCCACGCTCTCCCTGGGCACACGTCACAACGTATGGAGCATGGGGGCAGAGCAGGCAGACTGGAAAGTGGAAAGGGATCTCCTGGCTGGTGGTTTGGCCACTTTTATGATCCCTTCCCTTCCATTTACTGATGGATTAAAATTTTCACACAGATGGGCTATCACCACCCCAGGCTAGTGGGCTATGCAGCCCAAAACCTGTAAGTAAATACCGTGCACATTTACTTTAAAATCACAAGGAGATTCAAACAGCACAGAGGTAGAGCAGAGAGAGGAAGGTTAAGCAAGGGTTGTGTCCAGGAAGGTTTAGTGACTTACTTAGGGTCACACAAAGTAAGTGGCAGTGGTCGGAGCCAAACCTCGGTATCAAACTTCTGATCTGGTGTAAGCAGCAGCAGATTACAATCTGTACACTAAACTGTACTAAATAATCATGCAATGATTAAACACACCTTACTTTATCAAATAACACAGCCATCCTCATTCCAGTGTAAATAACCTGTGTGGACTGTCCTCAGTTCAATGTGGATAACCTCTGTGGACTATCCTCAGTTCAGTATGGATAACCTCTGTGGACTGTCCTCAGTTCAATGTGGATAACCCCTGTGGACTGTCCTCAGGTCAGTGTGGATAACCTCTGTGGACTGTCCTCAGTTCAGTGTGGATAACCTCTGTGGACTGTTCTCAATTCAGTATGGATAAACTCAGTGGACTGTCCTCAGTTCATTTTGGATTAAACCTCTGTGGTCCTACAAACTGTCCACATTTCAATATGTATAACCTCTGTGGCCATGTGGCCTTCTTCATTTCACTGTGGACAGCCTCTCTGGATTCATTATCCATTGTGGACAGCTTTTGTAGATCTGTAGCCTATCCTCTGTTCAGTATCAGCCACCTCTGTGGGGCTTTGAATTGTGCTTAGTTTAATGTGGGCAGTCTCTTTGGATCTTGTCAGTTCAGTGTGGACAGCCACTGTGGATCTGTGGGCTGTCACCAGTTCAGTGTGTACTGTGACTGTGGACTGCCCACATTTCACTCAGGATAACTCCTGTGGACTCTCCTTCGTTCAGTGTAGACAGTCTCTACCGCTGAGGGTCAGAAGCAGCATGTTGCATGGAGCGAAATCCAGACACCCCATGAAGACCAGGTTGAGGGGCTTGGTGGTGGTGGTGGGGGGTGATGGCCTCATAGTATAGTTTTCATGTAGCATAAGCCACTGGCTGAGAGAGAGAGAGGGAGGCTTGTAGTGTAGTTTTCATGTATAGCGTAGGCCAGCTTGGGGGGTGGGGTCAGAGTGCAGTTTTCATGTAGCATAGCCACTGGCTGGGGGGGCACTTGTAGTATGGTTTTCATGTAGCGTAGCCACTGGCTGAGAGAGAGGGAGGCTTGTAGTATAGTTTTCATGTATAGCTTAGGCCAGCTTAGAGAGAGGGGAACAGAGTGCAGTTTTCATGTAGCGTAGTCACTGGCTGGGGGGGCACTTGTAGTATGGTTTTCATGTAGCCTAGGCCACTAGTATAGAGAAGGGGCTCAGAGTGCAGAGTTCATATAGCATAGGCCACTGGCTGGGAGAGGAGGCTCATAGTGCAGTTTTCCTGAGCGTAGGGTACTCTGAAAGACAAAGACCTAAGTTTTCTAAATTATCAACCTTTTTTTTCTTCCCTGCCTTCACCTTATAAATAATAGAGAAATCCCAGAAATGCTTTGTCAGAGTCCCTGTGGAAACAGAAGAGTGGGCTAGTCTCTGCTAAGTTCCCTTGATCCTGCTACTGCAAGAGAATTGAACTCTGCGGCTGCTCTACTGTGGTAATTAAACATCATTTTATGCCCTAGGGTGATTGTGTGGCCATTCTATTAACCCTGACTTCTGTGACATTTTTTTCAGAACAAAATTAACCTTCAGCCTATACTTTTCTAATCTGTTCCTCCTAAGTGGAGAGCCATATGGACTGCCTCTTTAAATCAGACAGACAAGCCATCTTTTTGTAACAAGCAGGAAAAAGTGACTAATGACAGCCGCAGGTCATGTTACTCACTTGAAATCCCTCCAGAGGCACTGCAGTCTCCTATTGTTTAGAAGGGGCCTTTTTTGCTATTTTTCTAATCTTCCTGAAAATGCAGGTACCTCTCAAGAGGATAATGGAGCGCTCGTTCCCAGAGCTGGTGTCATATTCGCCTTAGCATTAGCCCCTCTGGTGTGGAATACTCCCTGGTGAGAAATGCCCTCTTTAAGGTTCCCCTTTCACATTCATCTCCCTCCCTCTCTCCCTCCTTATTTTTCACTCCACTATTCCTGAAGAGTCAGATGTAAACTTGGGCAAAACAGAAAAAGTTGCACATTTAGGCACCACATCAGCAGGCATAACCTGTGGCAAATCAGCATCAGGTATAAATGGACAGAAGGGTGCCGGGCCTAAACTGAGGCTAAACAGTATCACAGTTAAACTGAGGCAACATGCTGTCAGCATACCTTGGGGGCAAAACAGAATCAGGCACATATTGGGGCAACATAGTGTCCACCTACATTGGGTTAAAACAATATCAAGCCTAAACTGTGGGAAAACAGTGTCAAGCGTAACCTGGGGCAAACTGTTAGGTGCAAAACTGGGGGAAAACACTGTCAAGCATCAGCTGGGTTAAAAAGGTCAGGTATAAACAGAGGCAAAACAGCATTGGTCATAAATGAAGTGTGGCAAAACGTGATGTTCTAAGGCATTAATCTGAACAGCCAATATGGGATGTTCTTATGTACCAGCCTGGGTACCCAATAAGTGATGTTGCCATGCACAAATCGGGATACTTGATGCACGACACCCCCATGTATCAGTCTGCATACTCAGTGTATGATGTTCCCACTGCACTGGTCCAGATAATCAATGTAAGATGCTTCCATTCACCAGTCCAGATACTTGACATGCGATGTTCTCATTCACCAGTCCAGATTCTTGATGTGTGATGTTTCCATTCACCAGTCCGGATGCTCCCGTGCACCTAGCTACTTGGAGAGTGATGTTTCCATACACCAAGCTGGATACTAGTTGTGTGAACTTCTCAGGTACTAATTCCAATACTTGATATATAGTGTCCACACTGATCAGTTCCAGTACTGGATGCACTGTATGGCATTGCCATGCACCAATTCCAGTGCTAGATACATGACGTCACCAGGCACCAATTGCAATACTCAGTGTATGGTGTCCCTATGCACCAGTTCCAGTACTCGATGTATGACATCGCCATGCACACATTCCAATACATGATGTGTGGTGTTACCATGCACCATTTCCAATATTCGATATATGCCATCGCCAGGCATCGGTTCCAAGACTCGATGTATGTTGTCCCCATGCACCATTTCCAATACTTGATGTCTGTTGTCCTCAGGCACCAGTTCCAGTACTCAATGTATGACATCCCCATGCACCAGTTCCAATATTCGATGTATGGTGTACCCATGCACCAGTTCCAAGTCTCAATGTATGGTGTCCCCTTGCACCTGTTCCAGTACTCAATGTATGACATTCCCATGCACCCATTCCAATACATGATGTGTGGTGTCCCCATGCACCATTTACAATACTCGATATATGACATTGCCAGGCACCAGTTCCAGTACTCTGTGTATGTTGTCCCCAAGTACCATTTCCAATACTCAGTATATGACATTGCCAGGCACCAGTTCAGGACTCAGTGAACGGTGTCCCAATGCACCAGTTCCAGTACTTGATGTATGGTGTCCCCATGCACCAGTTCCAGTACTTGATGTATGGTGTCCCCATGTACCAGTTCCAATGCTCAGTGTATGACATCCCCATGCACCAGTTCCAATATTCGATGTTTGACATTCTCATGCACCCATTCCAATACATGATGTGTGGTGTCACCATGCACCAGTTCCAATACTCGATATATGCCATCGCCAGGCACCAGTTCCAAGACTCGATGTATGTTGTCCCCAAGCATCAGTTCCAACACTTGATGTCTGTTGTCCTCATGCACCAGTTCCAATACTCAATGTATGACATCCCCATGCACCAGTTCCAATATTCGATGTATGGTGTACCCATGCACCAGTTCCAAGTCTCAATGTATGGTGTCCCCTTGCACCTGTTCCAGTACTCGATGTATGACATCCTCATGCACCCATTCCAATACATGATGTGTGGTGTTCCCATGCACCATTTACAATACTTGATATATGACATTGCCAGGCACCAGTTCAGGACTCGATGTATGGTGTCCCACTGCACCAGTTCCAGCACTCGATGTATGGTGTCCCCATGCACCAGTTCCAGTACTCGATGTATGGTGTCCCCATGCACCAGTTCCAGTACTTGATGTATGGTGTCCCCATGTACCAGTTCCAATACTTGATGTTTGATGTCCTCATGCACCAGTTCCAGTATTCGATATATGGTGCCCCCATGTGCACCAGTTCCAGTACTCAGTGTATGGTGTCCCCATGCATCATTTCTAATACTCGATGTATGGTATCCCCATGCACCAGCTCCAATACTCAATGTATGACATCTCCATGCAATAGTTCTCATTCTCGATGTATGGTGTCCCCATGCACCAGTTCCAGTACTTGATGTATGGTGTCCCCATGTACCAGTTCCAATGCTCAGTGTATGACATCCCCATGCACCAGTTCCAATATTCGATGTTTGACGTCCTCATGCACAAGTTCCAGTACTCGATGTATGGTGTCCCCATGCACCAGTTCCAATACTCAGTGTATGGTGTCCCCATGCACCAGTTCCAATACTTGATGTTTGATGTCCTCATGCACTAGTTCCAGTATTCGATGTATGGTGCCCCCATGTGCACCAGTTCCAGTACTCAGTGTATGGTGTCCCCATGCACCAGTTCTAATACTCAATGTATGGTATCCCCATGCACCAGCTCCAGTACTCAATGTATGACATCTCCATGCACCAGTTCTAATTCTCGATGTATGGTGTCCCCATGCACGAGTTCCAAGTCTTCATGTATGGTGTCCCCTTGCACCAGTTCCAGTACTTGATGTATGGTGTCATGTACCAGTTCCAATGCTCAGTGTATGACATCCCCATGCACCAGTTCCAATATTCGATGTTCGACATCCTGATGCACCCATTCCAATACACGATGTGTGGTGTCACCATGCAACAGTTCCAATACTCCGATATATGCCATCGCCAGGCACCAGTTCCAAGACTTGATGTATGTTGTCCCCATGCACCAGTTCCAACACTTGATGTTTGTTGTCCTCATGCACCAGTTCCAATACTCAATGTATGACATCCCCATGCACCAGTTCCAATATTCGATGTATGGTGTACCCATGCACCAGTTCCAAGTCTCAATGTATGATGTCCCCATGCACCAGTTCCAATACTCGATGTATGGTATCCCCTTGCACCAGTTCCAGTACTGGATGTATGAAGTCCCCATGCACCAGTTCCAAGTCTCCATGTATGGTGTCCCCACTCACCAGTTCCAGTATTCGATGAATGGTATCCACACACCAGTTCCAATACTGAATGTATGACGTCCCCCAAGTCTTGATGTATGGTGTCCTCACGCACCATTTCCAGTACTCGATGTATTATGTCCCTATGCACCAGTTCTAATACTGGATGTATGACGTCCCCATGCACCAGTTCCAATACTGTATGTATGACATCACCATGCACCAGTTCCAATACTCGATGTACAGTGTCCCCATGCACCAGTTCCAAGTCTCGAGGTTTGGTGTCCCCACTCACCAATTTCAATACTCGATGTGTGGTGTCCCCATGCATCAGTTCCAGTGCTCGATGTATGACATCCCCATGCACCAGTTCCAGTAATTGATGTATGGCATCCCCACACACCAATTCCAATACTCAATGTGTGGTGTCCCCATGCATCAGTTCCAGTACTCGATGTATGGCATCCCCACGCACCAGTTTCAATACTCAATGTGTGGTATCCCCATGCATCAGTTCCAGTACTCGCTGTATGACATCCCAATGTACTAGTTCCAATACTCGATGTATGGTGTCCCCACTCACCAATTCCAATACTCGCTGTGTGGTGTCCCCATGCATCAGTTCCAGTACTCGATGTATGACATCCCAATGCACCAGTTCCAGTACTTGATGTATGGTGTCCCCATGCATCGGTTCCAGTACTCAATGTATGGCAACTCCACGCACCAGTTCCAGTACTGGATGTGTGGTGTCCCCATGCATCAGTTCCAGTACTTGATGTATGACATCCCAATGTACTAGTTCCAATACTGGATGTATGGTGTCCCCATGCATCAGTTCCAGTACTCAGTGTATGGCATCCCCACGCACCACTTCCAGTACTGGATGTGTGGTGTCCCCATGCATCAGTTCCAGTACTTGATGTATGACATCCCAATGTACTAGTTCCAATACTGGATGTATGGTGTCCCCATGCATCAGTTCCAGTACTCAGTGTATGGCATCCCCATGCACCAGTTCCAATACTGGATGTGTGGTGTCCCCATGCATCAGTTCCAGTACTCGATGTATGACATCCCAATGTACTAGTTCCAATACTGGATGTATGGTGTCCCTGTGCACCAATTCCAGTACTGAATATGTGATTCTTCTCATGTACTATCTGGATATTATTTTTTATAGGGACTGTAACTGCTATTTTCCCCTACTGTATGTGTTTGTCACAATGTTTTCCCTTCCCCTGGGGGTACACCTGCAAACAAGTCTCAGCTAAGAGACCCTTTTCTGGACAACAACTTGTAAATAAGTAAATAAAACCTGATATATGGTATTCCCATTCATCAGTCCATGAGTCTGGATATTCGATGTGTGATAATAAAACATGCATCACGAGGCCTGGAAATGGTCCGACTTCTCACTCGAGGCTATATGCTAATGTGGGATTTATTTCATCGAATGTGACATACAAACCAAATACCCCTATCTCAACCCTCAATGAATGCAGTCACACAATATACGTTCTTATAAGTCCTTATATTTATTATCTTCCAGATTTTGGAATTCTTTGATGTTGAGCTCCAATAAATTTCTAGTAACATTTCAGAACAAGTTCCTTCATCAGACTTTGGAGCAATTCTCTATAAAAAAACATAAACATCAATTTTAGACTGTGATGTTTACATTTTGTAATAAAATGTTAATTTTCAAACTCATTTAATTCAAACAGGTGGAACTAACCTGTGCAATCAATCAAAATCACCTAAGTGTGTCTGTCATGGGGGTGGGGTATTCCCAGTCGAGTAGCATATTCATTCTATGTCTATTGAAAAAAGAAAATAAAGGCTTTAATAAATTTGAGCCAGTTTAGCCATGTTTCACCATCATTTTTACAAAAAGGGGACAAACGCTTTCAGTAAAGTTTAAATTAATTGAGTTCAAGATAATATATGCACCTTTATATGTGCTTTCATAAGATTACATCAGTTTTGATCCTTTGCTACAGCTCTCAAGCTGAAATGCATTATGTAATTAAAAAAACAGGCAGCAATGTAAAAAGCGAACTTAACGGGAAAAACTTTCCTTTCTACTATTTCTTTTTATAAGCAGGATTGAAGTTAAACTCAGCCATGCTCTAAAAATACAAATTGCAACAGAGAGGCTCCTCTTACCTAACGATTTGTAATCCAGAAGTAGAACTGGGTTTAGTTCTTTATGCACGGCTCAGCGTTTGTGAAAAAAAGCAACTGTTACAACAGATACCCGACGCCATTAGCAGACCACGCTAACAGACTATTCATTCATACCAACAGTCTTCCCAAGTGTGATATAAGGAAGAAAGGGGCCGGGCTGCCAAGGTGTGCATGCGAAGGCGTGCTGACATCACATAGTGTGACACCACCCTACGCAGCCCAGTCAAATCAATTGAAACTTCCCAAATGCATGTGAGCCAAGGAAATCCCTCTTTCTCAATGTACTTAACTTAGTACCAGTCTGAACTTTCTGAATGTCTTCAGGTGAAGAGCATAAAACCAAGGAATCATTACAATGGCACGACAATCATATTGGTGTTTTGTCACATAATAAGAGCAAAATGGAAAGGGGGGGTAGGAAATGGTCATGTACTGATAAAATAACCCGAGGGGAACATGGGAATGGGAAAATAAGAGGTGAGGAGTGGAATAAATGGGTAAATGTACTTGTAGCAAACATTATTCTCAAAAAGATGCATACGTGAAAATTCAGTTTGATGGGGGAACAAAGGAGAACTAGGGACCTACCCTTTACGATGTGCTCAGAAAATTACACATAACATCACAATGTGACCACCCTATGTAGGAAAAGGGGGGGGAAGGGGAGAGGGGAAGGGGGGCAGGAATAGGAGTCGCCCAACAGGGCATGCATAGGGGAATCGTACTGACAATGTAATATGACCACCCTATGTGGCCCAATAAGATGTAATCTACTCTCGGGCATTTTTTGGGATCTTCTTTGATTAAACAAATTAAGCTTAACTTAATTTCAGATTATTATAGCAATATTTACAATAAAAATTGGATATCAAACCAAAACTAACTGATCTATTGTGACTCCAAAAATATATATATATATGGAAGGGGGAAGAAATAGGATGGGTTAAAAGGAGGAAAAAATATATATGCAAAGCCTTCCTAAACCAAATACAAAAACCTTATTACAAACATTATTTCGAACTGATTATAGTACATGTCTTTATATGTTTAATCATAAATAATCTAGTTCAAATTCTCATTTAGTCCATATCTTCGCAGATGTGTTCTTATGGTAAAAATCCACCATGCTTCTCGCTTTAATAAGGCCCATTCTCTATTTCCTCCTCTTGGCAATTCGTGAACTTTTTCGATTCCAAAAAAATTTAAACTGGATATCTGATGTTGTCTCTCAATAAAATGCCTAGCTGAAGGGGACCTTAGATCCCCTCTCCTAATATTACTTTTGTGTTCTGTTATACGCCTCTTCAAAGGTCTTGTAGTTTCTCCTATATAATATAATGAACAATTACAAACAGTACAATAAACTACATAATCTGAATTGCAAGTAATGAAATCTTTTATATCATATTCTTTGTCATCCCAAGTGCTCATAATATTTTTATTTTTCTTACCATTGTTACAATTAACACAATTGCCACAAGGAGAAGAGCCCTTTATCTCACTTCTTAACCAACCCATACCCACTCTATCTTGTTTCCAATGCTGTATTTTTACAATTTTATTTTGTATCGTGGTTGTTCTTCGTGCAGTGACCCAGGGTTTGTGTTCAAAGATGTTTTGGCGTATCTCACTGGTTTGTAGTATATTCCAGTTAGATAATATTATATGTTTAATTTTGCAAAAGCTTTCAGAATACTGGATGGACATAGTAACTGCCTCCGAAGGGGGATTAGAACAAGGGACCTTGTCTGTAATTAAACTACCTCATTCTCCTAAATCCACTTTCCTTCTAGCTGCTTGTAAGGATTCATTAGTATACCTGCTTGTAATGAATCTCTGTGTTAGTTCGTCCAGATTGGCTTCACATTTATCTGTTATACTGCTATTTCTTTTTACCCTAAGCATTTGGCTGTATGGAATATCCTCTTTCAAATTTTTGGGATGAAAACCTTTTGAATGAAGCATTGTATTTCTTGTTGTTTCTTTTCTATAAAGGTCTGTGAAGAGTTTACCATTTCTTTTAAATATTTTCAAATCCAAAAATGCTATTTCTTCTGCATCACAGACCATTGTGAAGACCAAATTTGTATTTACTAATTCTAAATAGTCTTTAAAAGACTGCATTTCCTGTAATGTTCCACCCATATAATCAATATATCATCAATAAAGCATTTATATGAAATAATATATGCTCTAAAAGGGTTAGTATCTGGTTCTATGTATTGTTTTTCCAAAATATGCCCTATATAAATTAACAAAAGTGGGGGTTAAAGTCGCTCCCATTGCAGTTCCTACTTTCTGTAGATATTTCTGGTCCTCAAAAGCAAAATAATTATTCTCTAGTACAATCTGAGTGAGTTGAACCCAAAAATCCTTGTTTGGCTTATCATTTTCTCTTGTAGCTAGAAAAAAATCCAGTGCCCGTGTAACCCCTAGATGGCGCTATCCCAGGGGCTACTACCCCTGCCTGATTTGCCACTAACAGGTTGAGGGGCCTGGATCCAATGGTGGGTGCCTCCACCCAGAGGTCAGGGTTTGCAATAGTTAAACTTACTTGGTCACAGCCCTCTGGGACACTGCAACCCACCTTTCTTCCCACTAGTGGCCCACACAAATATATCAGAATTACCTTCACAGTATACACTTACCCCCAGGGCTGGTTCAGGCACTGGGACCTCCTGTAAAATAAGATACAGTGCAACAATCACAGTACAATACTTTAACATAGACAAATACCTCAGGCAGTATAACTTTGCTGAAACAAGCAGCTCTGATTTATTTAGGGGAATATAACAAGACAGGGGAAATCAGGTTAATTAGCTTATCACTTTACTCATCTATTTCCATGGCTCTCAGTATTGGGCCTATCCTTACCAGTTACTGTCCCTGGGTACCCAAGCCCTAGTGGCTAGTCCAAACCGCGGCAGCTGGTAGGGCCCTTTCCCACAGAGAAAAGAAAAATTAGTTTAAACAGTCAGCAGTACAGTGATTCCATTTGGATTCAATGTGGCAATTCAACAGGGAGCGACCCTGAATTAGTACTCACGACCTCCAAACAAGATAGGGTCCTTCAATGTCAGCAGGGCTACTCTTGAGCTCCACGAGACTCCTCACACATTTATATGGCAAACTGCAACAGGCAAAGTCCTTTAATGGCAGCAGGATTCACTTGAGCTAACCAAGCCTCCTCACACATTTATATGGTGAACAGTAACAGGCAAAGTCCTTTAATGGCAGCAGGATTCACTTGAGGTACACAAGCCTCTTCACACATTTATATGGTAAAACAGAGGACTATACCAGGCAGGCTGCTTTCTATCCCGATCGCAATTACTGCACAATACCCGAGAACACACATAGATTCAGTTCCTGACAGACCGAGTGCAATTCAGCAATTTCTCCAGTCTTCTACAGGGTGAGCCTGGTTTCTACTCTTCAGATATCCTTTGATTCTCTTCACAGGACGGATTCAGTCCTAACAAGCAGTTACACAAGCTGCAGACCAGAACTCTGGGCCTTACACACGTTTCCCGACTAAAACTGCACATTGAAAAAGCACAGGGCTCCTTCCTTCTTCACTGCCAGAGCTCAACTGAAACTCCAACAGACAAACCTGGGCACTTCCTTTGAGTTCATCCCAGTTCTTGACTGGATTGGGTGTCACTCACAATAGACTGCTCCTGTTGGTCCAAAAAGGTGCCAAGTCTAAACTACATCTCCCAGAGTCACTGCCCATACAATCCTCTTGTGGCTGGCTCAGATTATGAGTCCAAGTTCTGATTCGTCCAAGGCACCATTTTAGAGCTAGCTTACCCCACACTGATTGGTCCAGTTCAGCAGTTCAAAACCAGAATGGGAACTAGGCAGACACAGTTCTGACTGCAAAGAAAGCAGGTTAGACAAACTGTAATTTCATTATTACTCTAAATGGTTTCTGGCAAACAGTTACATCTTTCAGATAGGTCTCTTTGCACTCCTAGTGACTGCAAAATGGAGTGAATTGGCAGCAGCTCGAGTGGTACTCAATCAAAGAAACACACAGTCCCCCATACAAACTAATTATGTCTGCAAGCAGACAGCTCTTAAAGAGACAGTACCAGAGGTTCTAAAAACACTCACTGATAAATGGCTTAAACGCCAAACACCATTCAGGCTTGGAGCATTCAAGCAAGCTCCTGGAAGTCTTTTGGGAACCCCCATTTGCAGGGGGGTTACACCCGTAAAACATTAGCATGGGGAATACTGACGTAAAGATTTCTCACATCCAGGGTTACCAGTAGGTTGTGATCTAGATTTGATCTTGTTTCATTTAATTTCCCCAAAATCTGGATGCAATGTTTACTGTCTTTGCGGTGGGACCATGTGTTGGTTACCAAATGATTACAATAATGGTCCACTAAAATTGATAAAGGTTCAGTAATAGAACCAGTCCTAAATGTGACATGCAACATGAAACAAGTCAATCATGGGAAGTGGGGAGCTATCCAACAGAGCAACATTTCACATCACCCTCTAGCTGGTTTGTCACTTAGTGGGCAGTGTGAAATGTTTAATGTTTTTTTGGTTCTTTTTTTTTTTTAAGCAAGAAGTTTTCTTTTTTCCGTATCTTGTGAGTGCTTGTTTTTTTTTTGTTTTCTTTGTGTCTCTAGTCACCATTGGCACTGCGTGTTCCAGTGGCAGCCTTACTTTGTTTTCCTATTTGATAGGAGGTGATCACATACACACAGAAACAGAGAATCTGTCAGCAGAAAGAAAGCTGGTAGCCCATCCTTTCTGCCTATTTCTTCCAACTTAATGCTGGATGAGTCCCAGAGGCCAGTGCAGATACTCACAGTCCTACTGTTCTGCCAAGCCTTCCTCAGCACAACCCCGAAAATGCACATTGAATATCTGGGGTGATTCTTAGCAGCATCACATAAACCTGTATATTTAGAGACCCTGAACAGACTCCCAGCCCCACTGAAGCTATATGGCATGCAGCAAGAACTGAGCACTGCATTTCTCTGAAAGTATTCTCATCTTTATCTTGGCCCTGGCTTTAAGGGCACAGGCCAAGGCCGCACGGAGATTTTTCCTACATTTTTCAGAAGGCACTTCTAGGAAAGGGGGGGGGGGATTTTTTGGCAGTTTTTCATTCTGTGCATGTCTTGAATTCCGGCTGCGTAGAGTGCAAGTGGGCTATCAATCATGCGAGACGCTCCGCAGCGCTGGGTGCCAAATTATTTTATAGCTGTGAAAAGTTGACATACAGCTAAAGGATTGTTACAGACTATATAAGCTCAGGATCTGAATTTGGATTTCAGGAGCCTGGGAACACTTACAAACAGCATTACCAGTCTCTCACCCCCTCTCTTAAATGCACACTCTTAAGCAGGAGAACTGGAACTGGCTGATTTCCAGAAGTTGCTTAGGGGGAAAGTGGAGAAAGCCTGTCCAGGATGAGTAATGAAACCACAATAATAAACTTAGGGAGTCATATTGAGTTTGTGTTGGTGCCTCCAAAGGAAGTTTAAACATTTTCCCCCAAGGCTTTTCCTGGACTGCTTCACTTGATGTTTCTCATGAAACTCCTTCCTTCCATCTCTTGAGCATTCTTCTGTTTCTGTCTCTCTCTCTCTTTTCCCCTCTCTCTCCCTCTCACTCTCTCTGTTGCTCCTTTTTCTCTCCCTCTTTCACAGTCTTTTCTTGCTGTCTCTTTCTGTGTCACACACTTCCACATTTCTTCTGTCACTCTATCTCTCTCTCACACTATCTCTCCCTCTCTCTCTCTTTCTGTCTCTCCATATATATATATCTCTCCCACCCCCCACCCCACCTTCTTGTCTATCTCTTCCTTTCTCTCTCCCTCTCTCTGTCGGGTTCTCCTACCACTACAACATCACAGTATGCAGAGGGAATACATCATAGGTGGGCTGTACTGCAGCGGTGACTCCCACAATTTTGAGGAGGCTAATCTTTCCTGGTTCTTTCATCCAGGTTCCCTTGTTTTATCCCCCCACCCCAATATCACTTACATCTTAGGTGCTGTATCCTTGTGGCCAGAGCTGCAGCACAAATAGGTGCTTCCCCAGATTACGGCATTGCTGCTACTTCTGGTGACCATCAGTGGGAATTATTTTCCACTCCAAACATTGGGGTCTCCCTCAGAAACAGAATACATCATGTCTGCAACAGAACATTCAATCTCTCCAGTGGAGGTTTCACATTTTGTGCCTGTCCGGTATCCAAGTTGGGTGGTCCATGAGTTGTGCCTGAGTGATTTGGGTGTATGATATCTGGGCTGTGCCTAAGTGAGGTTGGGTGCGTGGTGCCTGGACTGTGTCTGAGTTGGTTTCAGTGTGTGATGTCTGGGCTGTGCCTGACTGGGTTTGGGTGTGCGGTGCCTAGACTGTAGCTAAGTCGGTTTAGGTGTGTGGTGCTTCATCTGGGCATTGGTGGGTTTGGGTGTGTGCCCTGTGCTGTGCTGTGCCTGAGCGGGGTTTGAGGTTTGATGTGTGGTGCCTGGGCTGTGCCTGAGTGACTTTAGGTATGTAGTGCCTAAGTGGGTTAGGGCATGTGGTGCCTGGTCTATGCCCAAGTGGGTTAGGGTATGTAGTGCCCGGTCTGAGCCTGAGTGGGTTTGGGTATGTGTATGTCCTTGGCTGTGGCTAAATGGGTTTGGATGTGTGGTGCCTGGACTGTGCCTAAATGTGTTTTGGGGTGAGATGACTGGTCTGTGCCTGAGTGGATTAGGGTGTATGTCCTGGGTTATGCCTGAGTGGGTTTGGATGTGTGGTGATGAGTGGGTTTGGGTGTGTGGTGCCTGGTCTGCACCGGAGTGGGTTTGCATGTGTGGTGCCTGGTCTGTGCCTGAGGGGCTTGGGTCTGCAGTGTCTGGCTGTGTTTGAGTGGGTTTTGGTGTATAGTTCCTGGGCTGTGGCTGAGTGGGTTTGGGTGTGTTGTGCCTGGACTGTACCTGAGTGTGTTTGGGGTGTGGTGCCTGGTCTGTGCCTGAATGGATGGGTGTGTGTGTGTGTGTGTGTGTGTGTGTGTGTGTGTGTGTGACATCCTGGGCTGTGCCTGACTATGTTTAGGTGTGTGGTGCCTGGGCTGTGCCTCATTGGGTTAGGGCATTTAGTATCTGGTCTGTGCCTGAGTGGGTTAAGGCATGCAGTACCTGGGCTGTGCCTCAGTGGGTTTCGGTGTACAGTGCCTGGTCTGTGTTTGAGTGCGTTTGGGTGTGTGATGCCTGGGCCATGCCAGAGTGGGTTTGGGTGTGTGGTTCTGGACTGTGCCTGAGTGGGTTTTAGTTGTGTGGGTCCTAGGCTGTGCCTGAGTGGGTTTGGGTGTATGGTGCCGGGGCTGTTTCTGACTGAGTTTAGGTATGTGGTGCCTGAGTGGGTTAGGGCATGTAGAGCCTGGTCTGTGCTTGAGTGGGTTAGGGTGTGCAGTGCCTTAGCTGTGCCTGAGTGGGTTTGAGTGTGTGGTGCCTGGGCCTGGGCTTGGGCTGTGCCTGAGTGAGTTTGGATGTGTGGACCCTGGGCTGTGCCTGAGTGGGTTTGGGTATATGGGTCCTGGGCTGAGCCTGGGAGGGTTTGGACGTGTGGTGCCTGGACTGAGCCTGAGTGGGTTTTGGTATGTGGTACCTGGACTGTGCCTGAGTGGGTTTCGGATGTGTTGCCTGGTGTGTAACTGTGAGTTAGGATGTGCTGTGCCTGGGCTGTGCCTGAGTGTGTTTCAGTGTGCGGTGTCTGGGCTGTTTTTGAGTGGATTTAGGTGTGTGATGCCTTGGCTGTGCCTGTGTGGGTCTGGGTGTATGGGTCCTTGGCTGTACCTGAGTGGGTTTGGGTGTGTGGTATCTGAGTGGGTTTGGGTTTGGGTATGTGGTGCCTGGGTTGTGTATGAGTGGGATTGGGTGTGGGGTACCTGGGCATGCCTGAGTGAGTAAGGGTCTATTTGGCCTGGGCTGTGTTTGAATGGGTTTGGGTGTGTGATGCCTGGGCTGTGCCTGAGTGGGTTTTGGTGTGTGATGCCTAGGCTGTGCCTGAGTGGGTAAGGGTGTGTGATGCCTGGGCTGTTTTTGAGTAGATTTGGGTGTGTGATTCCTGAACTGTGCCTGAGTGGGTTTTGGTGTGTGGTGCCTGGTCCGTGCCTGAGTGGGTTTTAGTGTGTGTGCCCTAGGCTGTGCCTGACTGGGTTTGGGATAGGTGTGTGTTACCTGGACTGTGTTTGAGTGGGTTTCAGTGCATGATAGCTGGACTTTGCCTGAGTGGTTAAAGGTGTGTATATCCTGGTCTGTACCTGAGTGAGTTTGAATGTTCTGTACCTGATCTGTGCTTGAGTGGGTTTTGGTGTGTGGGTCCTGAGCTGTGCATGAGCCTGTTTTGCTGTATGTATCTTGTGCTGTGCCTGAGTGGGTTTGGGTGTGTGGTGCCTGGACTGTGCCTGAGTGGGTTTGGGTGTGTATCCCAGGCTGTACCTGAGTGGGTGTTGGTGTGTGGGTCCAGGGCTGTATTTGAGTAGATTTTGGTGTGTGGTGCCTGAACTATGCCTGAGTGGGTTTGGGCATGTGTCCTGGGCTGTATTAGAGTGGATTTGGGTGTGTAGTGCCTGGGCTGTGTTTGAGTGGGTCTGGGTGTGTGGTTCCTGGACTGTGCCCAAGTGGGTTTGGGTATGTATCCTGGGCTGTATCTGAGTGGGTGTTGGTTTGTGGGTCCAGGGTTGTATCTGAGTGGGTTTCGATGTGTGGTGCTTGACATTCCGTGACATTAAACACTGTCATTCCCTGTGAAATAGTTATTCATGTATTCTTGTATGCTGTATATTGTGCATTGTCATTTTATTGTTTAATGTCAGGCATGGATGAAAATGGGCTTTGAACTTAGACCACTAGTTGGTAAAGCAAATAAAATAACTATATCTCTGTTACAGCAGCTGGGATTTACATGTGATGGTCTTGCTATGGTAATGAGAGAGACGGATAGCACTGTGTACTGCATGTAGGAGATGTGTTCTCCATTACTGTTTTGTCTTTGTAATGCTATGTTTGCGTTCAGTGTTACATATTCTGCAATTTGTGCAACTCGAGATATGAATATGATATGCTGTGAAGAGAGGAGAGGAGAGGAAAGAAAAGGAATTTGGATTTATGGTATAATTTATAAGGTGCCCTTCCCCGAAGGCTCAGAGCACCGTACAGGTACACTCAGGCAGATAAAAGAGCACAGTGAGACAGTGAGGGGATAAGGGAAAGACAACAGTACCTTTCAAACAGAATGCCCTGCAGAAAACAACTGCTCAAGGACATCACTCATACACAGACAGCAGATCCCCACAGACATCATTCCCCCTGACAGCCCCCATCAACAGACAAGAACGCCCCACAGGCAGCCCCTCCACAGACAGCAGCTCCTCATAGATAGCAGTCTCCCAAAAGACATCAGCCCCTCAGATAGCCCCCACCTATAGTAGCCACCAACAGACAATAACACCCCGCAGGCCGACCCTCCACAGATAGCCCATCTCACAGGCAGCAACCCTCTTCCACAGACAGCAGTCCTCATAGACAGAAGTATTCCCACCAACAGCAGCCCTGACAGACAGAATCCCCTACAGTCAGCAGCCACTCACTCAGCAGCTCTCCAAAAGACAGCAGCCCCCCAGAGTAGCAACCCTTCCAGTCATCAGCCCCCACAGACAGCAGCCCTCACAGTAAGCAGTCCCCATAGACAGGTGCCCTAACAGTAAGCAGCACCCACAGACACAGCCCCACAATAATTAAGCCCCCAGTCAGTGACCACTACAGTCAGCAGCAGCCCTCACAGCTAGTAGCTCTCCACAGTCAGCATCCCCCACAGACAGCAGCCCCACAGTCAGCAGCCCCCACAATCAGCAGCCTAACAGTCAGCGTCCCCCACAGACAGTAGCCCCACAGTCAGCAGCCTAACAGTCAGCGTCTCCCACAAACAGCAGCCCCACAGTCAGCAGCCCCCACAATCAGTAGCCTGCACAGTCAGTAGCCTAGCAGTCAGTGTCCCTCACAAACAGCAGCCCCCACAGTCAGCAGACCCCACAGACAGTAGCCCCCACAGTCAGCAGCCTCCACACAACAGCCCTTACAGTCAGCAGCTCCCACACTGCAGACCCCCAATCAGCATCCCCCACAGTAAGCAGCACCCTAGACAGAAGGTCCCACAGTGTGCATCCACCACAGTCTGCAGCCCACCCAGACAACAGCCCCCCAGACAACAGCCCCACACAGACAGCAGCCCCTCCATAGACTGCATAATACCAGACAGCAGCCCCTCCATAGACTGCATACACCAGACAGCAGCCCCTCCATAGACTGCATACACCAGACAGCAGCCCCTCCATAGACTGCATACACCAGACAGCAGCCCCTCCATAGACTGCATACACCAGACAGCAGCCCTGCCATAGACTGCATACACCAGACAGCAGCCCCTCCATAGACGACTGCATACACCAGACAGCAGCCCCGCCATAGACTGCATACACCAGACAGCAATCCCCCACAGACAGCTGCCCCCATAGACAGCAGACTCTTCACAGACAGCAGTCCCCCACAGACAGAAAACTCTCCATAGACAGCAGCGCCCCCCCACCCCACAGACAGCCCCAATCGATAGCACAGCAGCCTCTCCACAGACAGCAGCTCCCTACAGACAGCAGGTTCTCCACAGACAGATGTCTCTCGACAGGCATCCCCCACTGATAGCCCCCACAGACAACAACCTCCACAGAGAGCAGCCTCTCCACAGATAGCAACCCCCCCAGATACCTCTGTGACATTTTGTAAATAGTCTAACCTTCTTGTGCTTCCAGACTCCCAACTGTAAAACTGGTACATTCAGGACCACCCTGAAAATGAGAGATTGCATCACAGTTGGGCTGTCCTGGGTAAGAACATTTTTAAACATTTGGTCATTCAGAAACACCACATCCTAACATTTTATGCCCTCCCTTGTTCCCCATATTATTTACAGTGGACTCTTGCTCTAAGACTCTCCTACTTCCACCAGTACCCCAACCTTGTACTTCAGTAATGAGAGAAGAAGGTGGCAGCCTGCTGTAGTAATTTATTAAGGCATGCTGCCATTGACAGTGTTTCGGAGAGAATCTCTCTGTTCAGCTGTTTCAGAAGCCCAACACCTGTTCTGGCAGCCGCCAACGCTATATCACCCTTCTTATCAGCAAGAACAGGAGTGGAATTGGATTAGCACATCAAGCATCCCTCAGAAAGGCACCTGATACAAGAGAGAAGATTAGCCATGAGCAAGGTTCTCTCTCTCACGCTCTCTTTCTCCCTCTCTCAGTCTTTTTGATCAGAAAGAGATTCAGGTCCAGCCGCCTCTGTCAACAGGCTGGTGGATTGCAATCAGCAGAAACAAAAGATGAATTGTGTAAAAAAACAGCATGCTTCTAACACAGACCAGCTGATGCCAGTGGTAGATTAATAATGGGGGGGGGAACCAAGAGAAAAAGATTCCCCTCCCAAGATGCTAAAATGAGGCTGGCAGCTGCAGTACTAGCTTCCGCCAACATCAGTGATTCACTTGCTCCATTTTATGGGGAAATAGCCACTGTCCCACTTTGACATTTAATAGAGTCCCTTCACCCTTAGTGGATACAATATAAAATCAGGTTGTGGTTAGTGACTGTTTCCAGGAAGTCCTAGACAAGCTTTGCAGCTTCACGGCACCTCCTCTCCATCCCCATGTTATCGTATTACGAATCAGGTGTCAATAAATGCAGGTGTGAGGCAGGAGGAAGCAGATTTTGAGGGGGATGCGGTCATGTCCTTTTTCTTTGCTGTTTTCTTTTAATATTGCAGAGGATGCTACTGCACCAGACTGACCCCACTGAAGTGGAAAATGAAGCCTTTCTGTCCATGTGACAGGTATGGATACAGTGCCAACGTTCCCACAGTGCCCTGCCATGTGACTGATATGGTTACAGTGCCAACGTTCCCACAGTGCCCTGCCAATGTGCCTCAGTCTTGCTTTCACTGCCTCAGCCTCACAAAACACGTTGATTTCAAAATATAGGTGATTTGGAGAGTTTTAAAAGGAGTATGGAATTTCAAATCAAAAATCCAAAGGCTTTCCACACTGCCAGATCACCCTATGAGGGAAGCCAGGTTTCTGTTTTGTATAATAGAGGAGCACCCTGTACTTAGTGTGAGCAGTGTAATTTAAACGTGCTGCCTAGTCAGAGTATGGACTCACAATTCTATATTATAAAAAACAAAACAAACCTGTCTGCCAGTAATGGTTAATTCAGGAGTTTGGGTGGCAGCAGGAAATGGATTTGATGGTGCATGTCCCTTTAAGATTGCTTCAGCTAAGGCTGTAGCCCACAGATGCTCCTGCTATGCATGGTGGGTACTGCGTTCAGTGTCAGCTGTGATTTATTGTATGATTTCCAAAGTAAAATTTGTTAAAAGGACAGACGCCCCACTATTCAGAAGATTAGCCTAGTGCTAACACGAATAGTGAGGCACTAACCAGGCATAGTGGGTCTGAACTGGGCAGGGGCCCATAGTCAGAGGTCATGGGCACATGGCACTAAGTGAACAGTGTGATCACGCTCAATACACACCACTGAGGTAGTGCAAATGATAGAATCCACTTGCATACAGGATTTAGTGGCATATTCACTAAAAATACCACCAACAGCTTAATCTGGTTCAAGGTCAGTTGGCATTCACCTGTATCCCCCTCCCCCAGGTCGTGCCTGAAAATAGGCAGGATTTGTCTAGTGCACTTACCCAGTCAACAAAAATGGAATAAATAAAATAAAAATAAATTCAGTGGATTTTGGAAGTGGTAAACGGCTGCCAAGGAAATGCTACTTACCACTTCCAAAACCTGTAATGGTGCACAGAATCCCCCATCCCCAGCGGCATTGGTGCTGAACACTGACACAACCTAAGCCCCCTGCCTGATCCCCAAGTTATTGTTATAATGTCCTTGGTAGTCTAGTGGCCCCCACAATCCCAGAGAAACTGTTATTATTTTCCTGGTAATTTAGTGGCCACCCAACCCTTGAGGCTACCAAATCACCAAGACACTGTTGTAATGTCTGTTAGTCTAGAGGCCCCCACAATCCCAGAGATACTGTTAAAATTTCCTTGGTAGTTTAGTGGCCCTTTGCCTAATCCCCAACCAAATCAAAACCACTCCTAGTAGCCCAATGGTACCCCCTCCCATCCGATACCCATTGTAAGAATTGTACCCCCTCCCTAGCTGATCGACTCAATACCCACTTCTGCCTGTTTGTCTCTGACTAACCCATATAGATATCTTCCCGGTCTGCAGTCAGATCTGCAGACAGCAACCAGTTCAGACCCTTCATACACCTCCTCAGCCAGCCACTGTCTGAATGACAGGGAACAAACATGCACATAATGTAGAAACAGCTGTTTCATCCACCCGCCCATATATGGTAAATATACACCCAATGGGTGCACACTCCAGGGGGTTCACTAGAAATCGCCCCCATTGGGTTCCTATCACTGGGTGTCTGATCCCTGTGTTAAGCAATCATCAGCACTACAAACTACCCCCAACCCCCACCCACTAGTACCCATGGCCCCCAAATTCCTTCCCCCATACAGGTCGTAGCTACTTGTCATCTGTCAGCAAAAAATGTCTTATGAACCATATTTTATGTATTATCATGCTTCTAGAACTGAGCGTTACCAAATATACAGGATCCAGAGAGCCTGGTACAGACTAACTCTTGCCAAATGTCAGCCTATTGCATCCAGGTACAGCTATGTTGCTAAGGTGCAAAAATTGGGGATTAGCTTAAAAGTGTCAACTCAACCATAACATAGGGGTGCTACCTTGCCCCTTTACGGGGATAACTCTGCTCATTCAGAATCACATTTATCATGCCCAAAGATGCCTCTTTCATTTCAGTAGCCACTGGCGTGTGATACCATCTGTGCAAAATGTTGACTGTACTTGCTTTGTGCTTTCCTACATGCAACGTGCAGGATCCCGGCATCTACACCATCCTTCCCTTTATGACAGAGAGATTGAGTTCTTGTTCCCACCGAACCCTTAGTTTGTCAGGTACTATCATCTTTCCAGCCCTAAACAGCTGGTAGTTTTTTCCCATCCAGACCTGGGAAGGTCTTGGAGATCCTGGACAAATAGGTGAGCTAAGGAATAGCACAGCTGCAGGCAGAACCAGAATTCATTCTATTCTATTTGTTATGTCTGCACCACCAGCTGAAAGGACATTGGTGTGTTACTTTTACTAGAGCCAGGGTTCGTCTGCGAACCGAACCCGAACTATTCAATTTTCGCCCGATCCAAAGCGAACTTGAATCCTAAAAAGAAAAAAAAAGAAATAAACACGAACTGAACCGGAACCCAGGCCATGTAAGATGAGGAGAACCCACATGGAGGCAGTATGGTGAATTCATTAGAACTTGAACTCAAACTCAAATTTCACAAAAAAAAAACCTTTGACCGAATTGAACTTGAACTCAAACTTCTACTTATCAAATCAAACTTAACCGAACTCAAACTATACCCTGCTGAACCCAAACCAAACTAGAACCCTAAAAACATGTCAAACTCTGGCTCTAGCTGTTAAAATGTGTTTACCTGTTTCTCTCCATACTCTGTTTTGGACCACTGTCCCTGCATTCTTTGTTGTTCAAGTTCAAGTTTATTTCACCAGGAAAACTCCATTGAGCAAGCCCATTTACAAGGAGGTCCTGCTGAGGATGAAACAATACAGCAAGATACAATGGCAACACAGAGGTTGGCAAAGCATGGTTCAGGAAAATGCAAATATACAATTAAAGAGGAATTATATGAATAAGACAAACAGTGGTGTAATAACAATTATGGCAATTCTAAACAATTCTAAAAGGATAAATTATAATCGATTTGGAGGGACAGAAAAAGCTTATTGCAGGGTTAAATTTGCATAGCTTAAAATGACATTAACATTGGAACGAATTACCTCTTGAATTAACTGAGCTTGCTGATTTGCACAAGTTTAAATCCAAGTTACATCATTTTCTGAAGGTTCAATGTCAATGTTTTAGATAACTTGTTTGGAATATCAGATTTTGTTTGTGTGTTTCATGTATGTATTAATTATCTAATTTTGTTTATTTTTATTGGTGACTCATGTCATGATTTTGTATTGTCTTGTTGTCATATAATTCGCAACCTTTTAAAAAAGACCCCAGGAATTTGTTGTAAATGGGGCTCTTTTCCGCAACAAAATTGCTTCTATAAAATCAAATTGTTATCAATCAATCAATCAATCACTCACATGCTAGCTAGCATGGCAATGGCAATTGTTACTTTGTTTCCCCATATTGGAGTTGGGTCTAGAGGAAGTTGCCCCCACTTAAACATTTTCCTAAGCTGCAACCACGTGTCTATAGTTTGCTTCATGACTGGGTGCTTTTCTGCATGTTGGCGGGTCTATTGTTTGTATACTGTATTTGGGTGCCCCTCCTCTACATGTGGGTTATTAAAGGAATAATGCATGACAGGGTGTGTGTTGTGCTGGGATAAAGTCACGCCTGGGGTGATTAGGCACGGGGCCGCAGGCCGAGTGCGACTAATCACCCCAGAAGTGACGTTATCCCAGCATGACACACACCCTGCAGTGCATTATTCCTATTATACAATGGCTCATTGTTATACAGAATAAAAAAAATAATTTTAAAGATGTTTTTGTGTGGAAAAATATTTTTGTTTTTTAAGAGAAGAAATAATCAAGAAAATGCTCCACAAAATGCTCATCTGCAGGTTTACAGTGAGGCTGAGACTAGACCCGTGATGTTATGCTGGATAACATCACAGGTCCAGCCCAAGACTGACCAATCAGAGTCCAGGATTTTTTCTTGCCATTGTATAATAAGTGATATAAACAGTCCAAGGGAAAGTTAGTCTTGGCTACTGTGGCTTCCATTTCCCACCATTTGAGAGTGCTGTCGTCATCAGCTGCTGGGAATTATATACCAGACTGCACTGTATAAAAGGCTGCCTTTTATTCTTGCAGCCAGGGCAACCTGAATCCCCCAACACTGCTGTAACCTTACAGCTTGGTCATGCTGAATCTAGGTTGCTTTCTTTGCCAGAGAAATGCTTTGAAGATGGCATTCAGTTTATGGAAGATTTTCTTAGGGGGTGTGAAGGAGCAGGTTTGTGAACAGGTAGACCCGGCGGGGTGCAGCCGACATCTTGAGAACTTTTACATTCCCCCATGATAGGTTTAATGATGAGCACATGTTCAGGTCTGTCTCTAAAGAGGCTATCATAAGGGAAGGATTTGCATCGATTAATTTATCTACTTGCAACAGAACCTTGATGCCTAGATATGTGATGGACTTAGTTCCCTATTTTCAGCATTAAAGAGCCCCTGACAGCATTAGGAAAACACTGAAAAAAGTAAGATTTATATTCAACTCCATCCCATTTTCTTTATCACTTCCTATGTTTTCAGTAATTAATTCCTCATTTTATTTATTACTGAAAACAGCTGCATGAAAACAAGACCCGTTTCCCCTGGACTTTATCTACTCTGGCTGCTTCTCTACCCATGACATCACAATCGATTGTTTATGACATCATAATTATCGCCACAGCAACATACTGTGATGTCAGAAACAGAATTATGATGCCAGGTATAGGCAGACAGCCAGAGCTAAAAGGGCAGATATACTGTATTCATGCAAAGACCCTTAGTAATAAGGAAATAAGGGTGAGAATTACAGAATAACATATGAAATCTAAGTTACATTTATGCCTGAATGTTACATTTTTTCAGAGTTGTCGCAACTGTGTCAGGAGCTCTTTAAGTTGGCAAATGAATCTGGAATGCAGTTTTTAAGTGGAAGAAGCTCGGATCTTGCTCAGTTTATACAAAGACCTGAGACCTAAGGGAAGCTATTCAACATTCCCATTATTTGAGGCATGGCTTCAGGTGCATTTTCCAGTTTTGTCTGCATATGACATCAGTTTTTTTTTTTCCTGAGAGTCCCCCTAAGATTCCCCTAAACTCCTTCTTCTCTCTCATGGCTTGTACCTGGGGCTTCATATCCAGGGCAAATAGTATCTGCAATAGAGGGTACCCCTGACATGTTCCTACCGCCAGAATAAAGGTTTTCTGACACCTGGTACCAGATATTCAGAAATGAGCACAAGCCCAATGCAGATGTTTGCACTGCCCTTACGCCTGCCCCAGTGGCTGTTATATTCAGTCAGACAGCGGACCAGCACTCTCCGACTGAATATTGGTCCATGTTGGTGCAGCACTAAGTCACATTGTGCTGCCCCGACATGGACCTGGACTGTATCCAGCCCACAGGGAATAGCACCCCAGGACCGGATAACGCTGGAGCCATGTTGAATATATTTAGCCACACCATGCAAATGAGCCCATTGGGCGTGCAAGGTGCTATGGCGCCATTTGCATGCCCATTATGGGCTCATCTGCATGGTGAGTGGCAGCCCCGTAAAGCCCATCCTGTGGGGACCGGATAAATCATCCCTGGTGTCTAGCGGCACCCCCCCCCCCGAACATCCTTCATGAACGCTGGAGACAGTTCCCTGGTGTCTAGCAGCATCCTCCACCCTCCCAAATACCCGTTCTATAATAGTTACACATATCCCTGGTGTCTAGGGCATCCCACCACCCCCGAACGCCTTTCCCATGTCAGTTAAACATATCCCTGGTGTCCAGGGGTACCCCCACCCCAAAAAACCACCCATGTATTGTACATGTCCCTCATGTCTAGCGGCACTCCTCACTTCCTGTTCACTCACCCCATGTCTGTAAAACATATCCGAGGTGTCCAGTGGCACACCCGACCCCCAATCACCCATTCCATATTAGTCATAACCATCCCTAGTGTTTAGTGGCACCCCCCATCTCCCGGACACCCATCCCACAGTACCAACACATATCTCTGGTGTCTAGTGGCATCCCTCACCCCCCCAAACACCCTTCTCGTAGTACCAACATATACTCTTGGTGTCTAGTGGCACCCCCACCCCCTGTACACCTGTCCCATAGTACTGACACATATCACTGGTGTCTAGTAGCACCCCATCCCCCAACCACCTGTTCTGTGACTCATAGACTATCCTAGATGTCCAGTGGTACCCCAGTATGCCTCTTCGATGAATGACCCAGTGAACACTGGTGGTCCAGCACCCCCAACAGTTTATATTCACCCAGAACACCATGCTGTCAATCTTCCTTACCAGTATGTCTGGGAACATGTCTGGAATCCCAACACGGTGACCGGTACAGCTCTCCTCTCACCTTCTTGGTCAGCTGCTGTATGAGCCGACTGTGTGCATACAACCAGTATACTGTACACACGCACACTGTAAGCTTGTACGGCAGCTGGCCGAGCAGGTGAGAGAAGGAGTGTGCCAATCGCCATATCGGGATTCCATGCATGTTCCTGGACATACTGGTAAGGGAGGGGTTGGCAGGGTGGTGTTCTGGGTGCAAGAGGGATGGTTGGGGGCTGCTGGATGCCAATGTTCACTGGGCCATTCGTCGATGGGCATTCAGGGTTGGGGGCAGCAGTACCACTCGACACCAGGGATATTTTATGAGTCACAGGATGGGCATTCGGGGGGAGGTGAGGGCAGCGATACCAATGAACACCAGAGAAAGTCTGTGAGTCACGGGATGGGTGTTATGGGCTGGGGGTGCTACTAGACAGCAGGGATATGTGTTGATACTGTGGGATAGGTATTCAGGGGTGGGGAGCGCCAGTAGACACTAGGGATATGTGTTGGCACTATGAGGAAGATCTTCAGGGGGTGAGGGGGTGCCATTATACCCTAGGAATATATGTCGGTACTATGGGATGGGTGACCAGGGATTGCTGGTGCCACTAGATACCAGGGATGGGTATACCTACTGTGGAACAGGTGCTCAGGGGGTAAGAGGGGTGCCACGGGACACCAGGGATATGTTTCACGGACATGGGACAGGTGACCAGGGAGTGGGTGGTGCTGCTAGCCGCCAGAGATATTTTCAGTACATGGGATGGGTGTTTAGGGGCTGGGGGGTGCCACTGGACACCAGAACCTGCAGGATCACCAGTATGACGGTGATCAGGAGTAGGCTGCTGCAGTACAGCCATCCCGCCATCAGTAGGGTATGGGCGCAGGCTTAGCACCCAGTTAAGATGAGGTTTTTGGTGCCGTTTACTGCTGCTTGTGAGATGTGTCTCCTGGATGAAGGCTATTGCATTTTTGCTACTTTAGGTCAGATAGTACCTTATTCCACTTCACTGGATTCTCCAGGACAAACACATTCCATGTTATAACTGTAATTCCTGCTGTACTTGTGTCCAGTTTGGGACCATTTGCCAGCCAGGTATGTATATAGTCTAGTTTTGAGTGATTGCAAGTTCTTCCCCAAACAAAAATATTGGAGGAAATTTTACATTTTTAAATAAAAGAAGGCTTATTGCTGGCTCCTGCACATGCACCCCTGCAGTAGGCACCAGTAAGGTGCACATTGCCTGTTCGCATGGATCCCAGCTCATTAGAATGTCAGATTTCTCACTCCAGTTTTGTAATCATGCTGTGTGACTCTCAATACCATCCCCCATCAAGTATTTGTTCAGTCACTGGTCCGTGTTGCCCTACTCATGCTGTGTTACCCTCAATGTCATTCTCCCTCAGGCATCTTTCTAGTTCTGTGTTATTCCTACTCATGGCTGTGTAACCCTCAGTGGCATTCTCCCTCAGGAATCTGTCTAGTCCTGTGCTACCCCCTACTCATGATGATGTGTAACTCTCAGTGGCATTCTCCCTCAGGCATTTGTCAAGCCTTGTGTTATTCCGACTCATGCTGTGTAATCCTCAGTGTCATTCTCCCTCAGGAAATGGTCTAGTCCTGTGTTACCCCTACTCATATTGTGTAACATCAATGTCATTCTCTCTCATGAATCTGTCTAGTCCTACGTTACACTTACTCATGCTGTGTAACCCTCAATGCCGTTCTCCTGCAAGAATCTGTCTAGTCCTGTGCCACCCCTACTCATACTGTGTAACTTTTGATGCCGTTCTCCCTCAGGATTTTATTGGGACCCCCTTGAAAAGCCAAAAGTATGCTAGCTTCCTCCACATTATCAGGTAGGCTGTTCCACATGCTTACCTCCCTCTGTGTTTGTTAAGGTTTTGTTTGTGAACTGGCTAAGTTCACTAAAACAAGTTCTGTTTTTTCTAGAGTTACCTAGGCCAAGGGTAATTATTAAGGCTTTAAGTATTTCATGCAAAACACAGATTTCATGATTACCATGAAAACGGGACATTGCCGTGAAATATTCATAAAGTTAAAAACCGTTTTATCTAGGGCCTAAAAGTTACTTTTTTCTGATTTGGTGATAATTGAGGAAGATTTGATAAATCTAAGATTTGCTAAGTTTAAAAATTCCTCTCTAGCTGCGGTAGATCTCGAAAGAGCTGTGTCATTACCGTATGGTCACAAGTAATTGTCGCAGCTTGGGGATTCCATAACGAGGAAATGGGAGGCTGCTCTCAGTCTTAAACGCAGTGCCAAGTTTCCTGACCTTATTCCTGGCTTGGCCCATGTAAGTAGCCTCGATTGCTGCTGCAGCTTTATCCACCTTGTCTAGCAGACAGGCGGAGTATTCTAAATGGATTTGTGCCAACTCAATGCGGAAACTAAGGATTTTTCTAAATGTCTAATTTTGGATAACCTGGATTCACACTGGGTGTGTAGTTTCTTTTTGCAGACTGAGGCCATCCTAATGAGCTCCCCCCTCCAGACCTCCTTAAAAGTACGGAAACGGGTAACAGTATCTAAATTCTTTAATAATAACTTATGTTAACCGCATTTTTATATATTAAAAATCCTGGCGTCTAGGTCTAACAACTGTTGTTGTGTTTTCCGTAAAAACAGATAATTTCTACCGTGCAGCTGCCATGAGAAACGGCGATTTTTACCATGAAATACTTACAGCCTTAGTAATTATACAGGGAACAAGACAGCAGTACACTGCATGTCCAAATATCTGATAAAGGCAGTGACAGTTGCACAAATACGAACTATGCAGAGTCACAGCATACAAACATACAAAACTGCCAGCAGATAAAGGCCACACGGTCCATCAAATCTGCCTGAGTGTGCAGCTAGCTGTCCACATCAGTAGCAGCTGCTACAGTTAGCTGAAGCAGACCAGTATCTTGTGAGTTTAGTGTTTGGCGGGTTTGTGGCTAAGTGGGCTCTGAATGAAGGGTGTAAACCAGATAGAGGATGCCCAGTGCTCAAAAGAGCATTGACACATTTGAGCTTTTATGGAGGTCACCCAGTACCCAAAAGAATTCATGGAGGATGCTAAGTACCCAGAAGAACATTGACCTATTTGGATTTTATGGAGGTCCTCTGGTACCCAAAAGAACATTGACTCATTTGGGTTTTCATAAAGGACACCTGGTACCCAAAACATCATTGACCTATTTGGGTTTTCATGGAGGTCACCCAGTAATCAAAAAAACATTGACACATTTGGGTTTTCATTAACACAGAAACATAGATATTAACGGCAGAGAAGGACTGCTTGGCCCACCTAGTCAGCCCATTTTCCCTGTCTACTGTAACACCACAGACCCTACTTGATCTTCAGCTTCACCCCTCCTTCCCTATCTCTAAGGTTCCCTTATGCCTATCCCATGCATTCTTGAAGCCTGTTACCATTTTTGCCCTCACTACCTCTATTGGGAGGCTGCTCAAGGCATCTACCACTCTTTCTGTGAAGAAGTACTTCCTCACATCAGTCCTGAGCTCCCCCTCCAGCTCTGTAGCATGTCCCCTTGTTTTGAGCATGTTTTCCTCTGAAAAATGCTTCCCTCTTTAACCTTATTTATACCCATGAGGTATTTGAATGTTTCTATCTTATAACCCCTCTCCCTCCTTTCCTCCAGGATGTACACATTGAGGCAGTTTGGTCTCTCCTTACAGGGCTTGTGATGCAGACCCTGCATCATTTTAGTTGCCCTCCTCTGGACCACCTCTACCCTGTCTATGCCCTTCCGGAGATGTGGTCTCCATAACTGGACACAGTACTGTAGGTGAGATTTCACCGGTGATCTATGCAAAGGTAACACCACCGCTCTCTTTCTGCTGGTGATACCCCTCCCTATGCACCCTAGCATCCCACTAACTCTCCCCACTGCCTTGTCACACTGTCTGGCTACCTTGAGGTCATCAGATATGATTACCCCCAGGTCTCTTTCCTGTTTGGTGATAGCTAATACCACTCCTCCCATTTTGTACTCTGCCCCTGGGTTTCTGTGCCCCAAGTGCATTATTGTGCACTTCTTCGCATTGAAACTCAGCTGCCACACCCTTGACCACTCCTCTAGCTTTCTTAGATCTCTATTCATCCCCCGGAGTGTCTACCCTATTGTAGATTTTAGTGTCATCTGCAAAGAGGCACACATTCTCTTCTAGCCTCTCTGTAATGTCACTAATAAAAACATTAAAGGATGCCTGGTACCCAAAAGAACATTGACCCATTTAGGTTTTCATGAGATGAACTCTAACAGTTTTACTGTTGAGGATTGACAGTTGCTGTTGTATTAGGAGAGCTGTGCAAACAGACTCTCATGAATCTCTTTGTCCAATATTTTACATATTAGTATTCTACTTCATGTTTTTGTGTGAAATATAGCTAGCTTATATATATATATATATATATATATATATTAATTTTTGTCCAATGTACTTGTGGTGTGACCTCCCGGTTCGTGTCTGACTATAGACACGAAGGTGTCTAGTGCACTTACTTGGTCATTAAAAGCTAAGAAATACATACATATTTTTACCTTCCTCCCATGGCCACAGATGCGTCTGTCCTTTTGGTTTTCCAAACTGTCCATACTTTTGCCTGTGGACTCACTGCTGGCACCAATGAATGCCTCTTGACTCCCAGCATTACCCCATGTCTCTTGATTCCAGGTCTGTTCCTTCCTGGAGGCCCTCATCAACTCCGCAGCCAATGGCGAGAGAAGCACCTTGGAGTCCCTGAGACCAGGGCTGGGGAGCATGTGCGTCTCTGAGAAGGGTGTGGTGGTGTGGGGGCATGGGTGCGTGAAGGCCTTAATCCAAAGCAACTGAGCCAGACATATGTTTGTTTTTTTTTCATATTTTATATGGCCCCACCCACCTCCCTCAAGTTGTGTCTGCGATGGTGTCCTGGGGTGGGACAACACTTGATGTGTGGTCACCCACATCACTTGCACTACTAGAAGCCTACTACCAGGAGCCACTCTATGAGTGGATATTGGTGAACCCTGCTCGGGGGGACAGCAGCTATGCAGATGCTCTGTCGCCCTCCCTACCTGCACCACTCCTAATGTCTCATGCTTGAGGCGTGACCCAGGTCTCCAGCCTGCTGATTGGGTGCCTCAATACTCAGTGTCTTAGAGCCAAAATATTGCCTTTTTTTTTCATTCAGCTTTGTGGCCCCTGGCTGCCATCTTTACCTTTCACTAAGCATTTCTGGCCCCCCATCCCATCCACCACTTCCCTTGCTGAAATGTTAGCAGGGTTCCATATAGGGTGAGACCCAAGAACTCTAGTGCCATAATACTTAATGGTAGGGATGCACATAGAATTTTTCTTGGTTGTGCATCACCGGACCCCACCCATAACCCACACAGTGCCAGGCAGCCCCTAGCACATAGCATGCCTCTGTAGAGAAGGCAAGCTCCCTGGCTTACCACAGGAGTTGCTTGTGCAGCAGAGCCTGATGCCTCCCTTCCTCCCCTCATGGGGAGCACTGCCATGCCATGCGGCAGCATCTCCTTAGCCCTCCTGGACTGCCTGGCTGGCTCCCTGAGTCCACTTCCAAACTGCTATTCACCAGGCCATGGAGTGGCCTCAAAAACATTACCTTGTTATGTTTTATTAACTTCCCTCCTTCAGTGTGAGTGCATGATTATTTTTTTTAGCACTCCACCCTGTCTATCCCTTAAAAACTGGGCTACAGGCATCATGTCCCCTCAACTCATAGCCTTTGAGAAAGCTTGTGGGAGGTGAAAAGCGTCAGGCATTTTGTGGTGATCTTGCTGTATTGTTCTACTCATTTTTCCAATTAAAGGTACACTTTTGCATTATATACTTTGTGCATCCCTTTAAGTAGTTTAGTGTGCGCAACCATTTTGTATTCTACTGCTTTCTCTTGTCCAGTCTGAATATCTGAGTGTTTCTTAGTCCCTCCTCATAACTTATTCCTGTACAACCCCCATCAGCCTGGTGGCCCTGATTTGAACCCTCTCAGTCTTGTCAATGTTGTTTCTGTACTACAGAGACCTGAAGTGGACACAGCGCTCCAGCCGTGATCGGCCTCATGCAGAGGGGTATCACCTCCGTTGAACAGCTAGCTCCTTAACTACCTCCACCAGGATATGGATTTAAGTAATTACCAGTGAGAACATGGGGTGGAAGTGAAAAAGGAACAAATCCTTCCATTCTAACCTCTCTGAGTCAGAGTACTTCCAAAATCATTCCAGGCACACTTCCATTTATCTAAATCCAGCCGGACAAGGCAGCTTGTATTTATACAGAACTCTGCTACTGAGGTGCTCAGGGTGCGGAACAGATAGACATCAGTGATTGAAGGCCAGCTTAATATTCAGTTCTTGAAAGGATGCTGCGGTGAATGCTGCGTTCTGTGTTTCACTGGCTATTTTTACCGCAGGACTAGTGTGACTCTGTTAACTCCATCTGAAAGCCTTTTGATATGCTAGTGCTTGGCAGATCAGAAAATGTCTCTTCAGGGAAGACAGAAACATGGAACACTTGTAGGGTCCAGTAGGAAATCAGCGCTAATGCTGTCGGCCCTGCGGGAGGCCAACTCTCGCTTCTCATCAAGTTCTGCAATTTTTAACAAATTACTGGCAATTACCTTTGGAAGAAAACGCATGCAGAAGCTGCCACTGCTGTAAATATCCACTTATGTTTGTGTTTTTTTAAACCTGTCGGCTTTAACAAGTTTTTAAAAGCTGTTGCCATGGATTCAGGCTTTAATTTCCAAGAGTGTATCACACCTGCTGTTTCCCATTTGGGCCAGTAATATCCCAAGTACTTTATCCTTTTGGTTTAGAATCGTGATGTCAAAATGATTACTTAGACTAATGCTGTAAGAACAGTTGGATTGATGTAATAGAAGGGGAATAATAGAAGGGGGACACTCAGTTACTGGGTAATAATTCTATTGAGGGGTTCAGGTGACATCACACCTGGAATTAGAGAGATATATCTTTCTCCAGTTGTTATTTTTTGTGATACATGGATTCAATAGTTTGAAATAAAACACTAACCAGTATTTCACTATAAGCAGGCTTTTACCCCAAATGTCCATTATTGTATGAGTAGATGCATGCACATGGAAAACGATTAACGATCTATCCCATCTGACATCAGAACAATGGTATTACAGGATCGGGATGTCCCTGATTCCTTCAGGATAAAGTGACCATTCGTATATTGCAATATAATTACTTTTTCAGTCATGCATTCCATATACACTGTAACACAAAGGGCTTTACATAGTAACAGATGAGGTACTGGTAGTGCAGGGACTGTATGTGTACCAACACAGCAACAGTTATTAAGTGCACATCAACACACTAGTCACATACAGCCTGTGCCAGCAGTTATTAGTGCAGAGAATGCTGGCCTGGACACTGCAGCGCAGGACAGTAGCAGTAAATTAAGCTGGTGAAAAGTAGAAGGAAAGCAAAAAGGAAAAGAGAAAATATGTTACAAGAGGAGGATGCACTGCTGTTACATGGTTTCCTAAAGGATCCAGCATTATGCAAAAAACTGGGGTTAAATATTTAACAAAATGAAAATATAACAAGGGCCCATAACAAGTATCTAAAGGGGGAACTTTCAGGGGAGACAGTCAGTAGTACTGCCTGTCACAGAGGGTGGTGGGCACATGGAATGTGCTCCCAAGTACCACAGTAAATTTACAAGGAAAGAAAACATTTAAGGAAAATTAGATGATTAGTTGTGAGAGTCAAAAGTAGATACTACTACCAAGAAATGAGAAGGCAGGCTCAACAGGCAACTAGACTTCTTCCATTCTAAGCTACGTATGTTTATAGGTTCACATCATCAGCTCCTACTTAGGCTGATGATATATAGACTGGTGGTGTCATAGTTTAAAGACCATGTGCGATGAAATGTTCAGAAATGAAACTGACAGCATTATTCATTAAATATTGTTGTACAAACAGTATCTATCTGGTGCTTTATATGAAAATGTACCATTTGACACATTTTTTAGTTATTTTTTGTGCACCCAGCTTCACCCACACTGCTAGATGCTGCAACTTGCTGTTCCCTGTGGTAATCAGCATGGCTCCACCATGGTGATGTCATTTGTGGTGCTGTTGTCTTTCATCTGTGGAGAGGTCAGGGAGATTGTCACATTGATGAGGTCTTTAAAGGCTTTTATTTGTCTGACTCTGTGCCTACTGCAAGGAACTGAAAGCCAGTCAGCTAATTTGATTATGGTTTTATCGTGTTCAAAGTTAGTAATCCACAAAAATGGTGTAAGTGAATTACTTTAGCCTGTGTAAAAGTCAGGGTAAGTGGTCCATTGCTGTCAGGTCTGCAGGCTCGTGTCTGTGGAGGTAAAAGGCATGAGTCCTATTGTCATGCGAAAGACTGCTGTGCAGATTTACACCTTACATTCAACAGAGCCGATTGCTCAGGATGACATTAAAACAATTATCCCATCTGCCTGTAAATGAGGTTGTAGATGTGATGCTGTTTTGAAACCTAGCTGGGAGAGTTTCTGTACACTAGCCACTCCACTGTTTTCTCTCCTGAACAGACTTCTTTTTAATTAGTATTTTATAGTTTTTTTTGCTCCGTTTTTCACCCGTCCCCATCTCGGCAGGCACGTGCATATCGTACTACAAGACGCCCTCCCATCATGTCGCCCCCTCCCACCTACGCTGCCACCGGTGGCAGCGGAACTACGGGGAGGGTGTCAACCTCCTCCAGGAGAGGAGAGCTGCCATTAGGCAGCTCGATCCTGCTCCCCACCCCCACCCCCTACGCCAGCTCCCCAATGACCCAAGGTCGTTCCCAAGCCCGAGTTGATTTTTACTGATCTAAATTCAGGCTCAGATTTTCTTTACTCCACATTAAAATAATCACCTTACCGGGGCTAACACATCTATACCTACTAGGAATTAACACAGATACGGCACTTATTAAAAATGATTCTATAGGAGCCGTTGACCAACAGCATTGTAGTATCCAACATTACATTACTAGTAACAATGCACCTTCTTAACAGGCACACTAGATAGCACCACAAATGACATCAGCAGTCTGGAGGCATGCTGACTCAGCATTCAGCAACATTGGAGAAATAAACCACACCAAAAAAGGCACTAAAAAATACGTGTCAGTTTTTGTTATAAAACCTGGAACACAAACAGTTTTTATAAAAACATGTATATAGTACTGCAGCCTGTTTTAGTTTTGAAAACCACTGCACATGAGCTACTCTTCCGAGCAACTGCCTTTTAACATCGGAAGAAATTAAACTATATTCAGTACTACTCTCCAGACCACTTCAAACTGCAAGTGTTTTATTCTAAGAGACAAACCATATTGACTCACCCTGATAATAGCTCACAGTGAGCAAAGCTGCACACAGCCCACCCCAGCATGACTCTACAAACCCCTTAGAACACTAAGAAGTGTTTCTCAGAGATTTTAAAAGTGCAGTAAGCCACTCCAGGGTGCAATTGTATGCTTACTTAATGCACGCCCTGCCTGTGTAAGGCAGTGGGCCATTTGCCTCGTGGCTTCCTGGTTGATACAGTCATGAATGCTCCTGGATTATTCACGAACATTCATGAATGTTTCTCAAGCATGCATCAACTTGTTCATGAATGTGTAAACCCCCTACAAATGGGGGTTCCCAAAAAGTCTTCCTTGATCTTGCTTAAATGCTTACTGCCAGGCTGGTGTCCTGCGTTTTAGCAGTTTAAATGTATTACCAGAGAGTGCCTGTATAGCCTCTGTGTACTGTCCCTTTAAGAGCTGCCTGGATTGCAGTCATAATTAATCTGAAAGGGAACTCTGTTAGAAGATGTACTTGTTTGCTGATCATTTGTTAAAGTAGTAATAATATTGCAGTTTGTTCTAACCTGCCTTCTTTGCATCATGGACAGTTCTGTTTGTTTCCATCATCTTGGTCCTGGACTGTCAGAATGGGCCAATCAGTACATTTGAGACTCTAAAATGGAGCCTGCCTACAGGGGTTTGGTGGGGCCAAAACTTGTAGGAATTGTAGTTTTGGGCTTTTGGCACTTAAAATAACCGGGAGGGGGAACCCTTGTTGTGACTGACAGAGAGATCAGCCAACCGAACCTTTTGGATATTGGGGAAAGTCCCACACTGCTTGCAGTTTCAGTTAGATCTGAGTTGGAAATTTTGTTTGTTGAATTTTGTTGACCTGGTAAGCCCACTGGGCCTAGAAGTCCCTTTTTAGGGGCAACCGGGGGGGGGGGGGGATACAGATGGTAAGCAACTGAAATTGAACCAGATTAAGCTGTTAGTGGTATTTTTAGTGAATGAGGGAAATTTGGCCAGGACACTGGGGAAATTCCCCTACTTTCCTGTAGATGATGGGCTGTCTTGCTGTGAGATGGCCATTTTGGGAGAGACTTCGGAGGAGAAGGGTGCCAGTTTAGTGGTGGGGAATGCCTTGCTGCTAACCGATCATCTAATTCTTGAAAAAATGATTGAGAATCAGGAAACTGATGGAGAAGAAATATTTCATAAGGCTAGTTCTATACCGGATATTTTTTTACCATTTGAAAACGTTGCCACTTTGAAGAATACCAGAGCTATTGATGGAATGAGTGCTTTCAAAGCTGATATACAACTGGAGGGGTCATTCAGCTCTAGAGGGAACGTCATGTCCAAACCAGAGCGCTGTGCTAATCGGGGCTACAGCTGATTCACCTGACAGACCGAGAGAACAAACTGACAGCAACAATGATGATGCAGCCAAAAAGAAGCTTCTCCCACCAGAGGGTGAGTGGTTGTTTTCAAACCATGCTACTTTTGCTAATAGTGACTGTGTTAAGGCTGGCAGCTCTTTCACTAAGTTTAGCGAGTGCCAAGAGCCTGAAGCAATGCCGAAAAACGGCAAAAGCGGTTGCAAGAGCCCCCCCCATTAGCACACAGCAGTGTTAACCCCGCTTCCAGCCGTCATGTTCAGAGTTTTCCCTTTGCGGGGAAGGTGCACCTTTCTAAAGAAGCAGGGTTCGTGTTTAAACCACCGGCCCAGCAGGAGAATGAATCTGAGGCATCCGCTCTAAGATTTCAATCTGAAGTAAATTGTCAAGACGGTGTGACGGAATTTCGTTTTCGGCGGCCACTAGCTCCACAAGTTCTGTCTGTAAATACAGAAGCCTCTAAATCTACAGTACGGGACCATCAAGTAATGATTGGGAATGCTATGGCAGCTCAAACAGCTTCTATTACTCAAGGGTAGGACTCCGTAAACACAGGAGAACATGACGAGCATTGGTCACCTCAGAAGACGCTCCTTGAAGCAGGCTGGGAAAGGTCTGCCACAAGGGTTTGGTCTCCAGGCTCTGTATGGGATACTGTCTTTAATTTACAAGCAGATTCCCCCTGAGTGGAAACCTAGAGTTTTAAAATACCATTCTTCAGGGAAAAATTATGCTGGGCCAATTCCTGCAGACAAAAAAGCAAGCCCTGTAGTAAATATACCTTTACAGCCTAACAATGTGAAACCAGCTATAAAATCACAAATGTTCTCTACTCTTCATAAAGAAGCAAGCAAGGATGAACAAAGTTTTTCAGCCAATTCAAACAAACCTTTAATGTCTAAACTTTTCTTTCTTGCAAAAAGAGAAGCAGCACCTAGGCGAAATGCAGTTCGCATCCGCTACAAGGGAGGTCTGGAGGAAAGACCTGACAGACATTACATAGGGAAATGTCTTATTAAAGAGTCATTCCATTTCTCTCCTAGAGATGTATTTGCGTTCATTAATATTTCTGGGGAGGATAACTTTGATATAAGTTTTCGAACGTCTTATGCTTTAGACCTGTTTTGGGAGAGGTATTGGCAAGTTAAATTTTCCCCCACATGGACCCCCTTTTTAGTAATTCCACTAACTAAACCATTAATTAAAAATGTTACTATAATGTTTAGGAATGAGGGGGTCCATGTGGAAGATATGACATACTGGTTATCTCAAAAGTGTGAAATACAAAGTGAACCTGAACCCATTTTGGATTCAGAACAATTCTGGACAGGGGGTTGGAAGTACAAAGTTAAGTTAAGACAATCTGACACAGGGATTGAGCATATCCCCAGTGCTTTCCTGTTGCACAGAGATAGAGGGGTATGTTTTTATAGTGGTCAACTAGGGCTTGCTACAAGTGCGGGTCAAAAACTCACCTTTCCAGTATTTGTGACCAACCCAGGTGTGACAACTGTGGGGAAGTGGGTCATGTAACCATGCAATGTACCAACCACACCAAGTGTGACCTTTGTGAGGAATATGGGCATGCATTCAAAGAGTGCCCTTGGGCAGCAAAAAATAAAGCCTCTTGTGGGAGTCCTGATTTACTGATCCAGCAAGCCCAAGATGCCATGACTAAACAAGCCGAAACATCATCAGAGAAGCCCACAACATCCCCTCTTCAAGAATCAGAAGTCGTAGCTTTGGCCAAAGTAGCCCCCCTCCCTGCCCCCCATCCACTGGTGGAACCCGAGGAATAGTAAAAATAGAAAGGGACACAGAGCAGTTTGAACCAGTGTATTATAAAGACCCAGATGATACAGAAACTCCTGGTATAGAAAGTACCTCACTATCCCCCTTACCCCCCAGAAGGTCTCTCTGAAACATAAAAGCAAAAACTGCACCTCAAAATGAGTCAATAGAATCCCCGAATTCCTATGCTGCCTTATTCACCAATTGGGGTGACTCTGAAATGGAGGTAGGGGATTCAGACTCCCAAAAATCAATTCAGGAAAATGTAGGAGTTCCAATAAAAGATTATAAAGAAAAGAAAAAAAAAAAAAATAATACAAACCCAACATGAAACAGGCATAATGACGGTAAACATATGGGGTTCATTAAACACACATAGCATATTAAATAATGTGAGAAGGCAAGCAGTATTTCAGTTCCTTCATGACAATAATATTGCAGTAAGCTGCGTGCAGGAAATGTGGATGTTTGCAATTGAGCAGATAGCCTCCTTTAAAAGAGATTGGCCATGGGGTCCTTCTTACTGATTGTTCGGTAGAGACTGTGCAGATGGGATAGGGATATTATTTAATTCTTTCCACTTTGTATTATATAAATTAATAGATTCAATACCAGGCAGAGTCCTAATAATAGATGGGAATTGGCATTCCATGAATTATAGATTCATCAACATTTATAATCCTCAAACCAAGGCACTTAGAACTGAATGTATGAAAGCAATCCAACCCGACCTGGTAACCTCTCTTAATATATTTTGGGGTAGAGATTTTAATTGCAGTCTAAATTCAAATGAAATGTCAAAAAAAGAAAGTTTATTGTGATTCAAACTGTCTCGACTGTATCACAAAAATAGTAGATTTGTCTAACTGTAATCACTTTTTAAATTCCGGTCCTAATTGTACCTTTTTTAAAGGAAAAGTAGGTTCAACAATTGATTATTCACGTCAAAATCAATCACAGTAGGTAAGTTTAAAACTGTACCACTTGAATTTTCTGATCACTTGCTTGTACGAGTCGAAATTGGGGTTGTGCCCTCCAATTTATGTAAGAAAACTAGATGGAGTTTAAACACTTCCATTCTCCTAGATGCTCTAGTGAAAAAATCATTATTACTTATTCTACAAGCTAGATTGTCAGTGCCATTTTTATACCCAGATCTAGGTGCCTGGTTGATGGAAACAAAAAAAGACTATAGTATCTGTTTAAAAAAATAGGGAATTCGCCAGAGGAATTCTAATATATTTTCTTATTTGAAACTTAGAACACAGTTACAGCACCTAATTTCAATAGCAAATATATATAGATTAGACTTTTCAACTCAAATTGACAATATTAAAACTCAGATGAAACACTTTCAATACAATAGAACCAGAACTCTTCAGGCTCTCTTAGCTAATCATGCAAAGAAAACTGTAGTTGGAGACCCTTTTGCACTATGTAAAAAGATTAAGGAGTCTACAGCCATGGAATATTTAGACTACAATAAGATGAGGCAAAGTTTATATTAATTCTATTGTAGAAACCCATTTTAATAACCTACAACCTGAGATTTATCCATCTACAATAGAAATAAGAGAATATCCGAGCCCCCCTCCTTTCTCTTAGATTCTCAGGAAACTAAAGCCATGATGGAACCTTTTTCTTGCAAAGAAATAGAAATGGTCATTCATAATCTAAAAGATAACATTACACCAGGTTTGGATGGACTTCCCAACTTATTTTATAAAACTTTTCAGTCGGAAATCATTTCTTGTTTAAATTTAGTATTCCAGTTTTTTATGCCAGGTAAGTTGATTCCGGTTGCGTTTGCGGAGGGCCTTATGATATATATTTTCAAATCAGGGGAAAAAGGAGACATTAGAAACTGGAGACCCATCACAATTTTAAACTCTGATTACAAAATATTTACTACTTTATTAAATAATAGATTAAAAAACCTGGCAAATAAAGTGATTTTGCCACTACAATATTGTGGCCTACCAGACACATGGATACAATCGGCTATAATAATAATTATAAGAGACTTGATTGGAGCCTTATCTTTAGAAGGAAGATCAGGATGCTTACTTTTGATAGATTTAGAGAAGGCTTTCGATAGGGTCAATCACATGTATTTGTTCATGGTATTAGAATTTTTTGGGATTCCCTGTTCAATAATTAAGATCATTAAATCATTATATAATTCTGCTAAGGTATACCCAGTGATAAAGGGAACAGTAACAAAAGGTACTGAAATAAAAACAGGAGTACGTCAAGGTTGCCCTCTAAGCCCCTTGTTGTATATTTTTTCACTCAAACCCCTAATAAGAGCATTAGCTATTCCACCTAAATGGGAAGGGTTACAAATGCCACAGTCCAATATTCAGTTGATTCTGCAAGCCTATGCAGACAATGTTTGTCTATTTTTTAACACCCAAGATCAAATGGAGGAGTTTTTTTAAGGAATTCAAGTTATTTTCAACAGTTTCCAATGCCAAATTAAATAAATCAAAATCTAGAGGGCTAATGATGGGGATTAGGAATCAAACTCTTATTAAACACAATAATATCATGATATCCGCAGAACCTCTCTCTCCATCCTGGGCATTCAGTTTGGGCCTCAAAATCTTCCTGAAGACAACTGGGACCAGGTATTGAAAAATGTTGAAAGAAAAGTGACTAGATGGAAACAGTTTAAATTTTCAAAACAAAAAAGAATTCAAATTCTTAAACAATTTATCATACCATGTTTACAATGTGTTGCTATCATCTTTCCTTTACCTTCTCAATATGAGACAAGATTATATAGTTGTTTTTTCCAAATGTTATGGGGGAATAGATTAAACCCGATTAAGAGATGCTGCACCTATCTAGAGAAAGAGAAGGGAGGATTAGGAATGATCGATCCTGTCACTTTCTGCCATGTTCTCTTTTCTATCCATACAATCAAACAAAGGTTGCTTCGTCCAGATAGTAGTGATGGGTTATGTATTGGAAGTGCACTTGGACGTTATCTGAAAGCTTGGCTCATTAGTGCTCCAAAAATTAATCCACATATTCACATTCCACTATATTTTAGACCAGCAGCAACAGAAACTACACAAATGGCAGGTCTCAAAATTACAAATTAGTTCTAACTCCACAAAATCACTCTATAAGGCCATTATGACCCAAGTCTATCCTACAAGTCCCAGATTCAAGAATTGTCCCACAGCTATGAACATCAGGATAGTAGACCAACTATACAATCCCAGACTTCCAGAATTTATGTGGGAAACACAGTGGCTCATTATGTATGGCCGGTTAAACATAAGGGGTACGGCTAAATATAAAGCAAAGGAAGAAAGAAACTGTCCACATCCAGAGTGTATAAATCAGGAAGAAACTATGGAACATTTCTTTCTATACTGCTCTTTTGTTAAACCTTAATGGATTTATGCTGCAAAAAAAATGGAATCTGCAATGGTTATCAAAACTGAATTATGACATTTTAGTAATTGGAATTGTACCATCTAGTTTAAAAACGTATGATTATAGAACACTGATGGTCTTTTTTGCATGTTTACGGTTTTGTTTATGGCAGGTGAAATGCCAATGGGTAATTTATCAAAAAAAAGTCATGTATGAAGGATTTTGTTAATATGTAATGAATGAATTACAGAAAGTATATTTGAAAGATAGGCAACTATATAATGTAGATAAAGTTAAAATTTGGTGGAAGGGTTTGTCTCATATGATCAAATATAAATAGGTAATTTTTTTGGTTGTAAGGGAGGTAGGTAACCCCTTTGTGTTAATAGATTAGTTGTTGGGTTCTTTTTTTTCACTCCAAGATAGTATGTACTATATACACGTTCTTTTGTATTATTGTATTTATGCACTATTGTAAATAAAAACACCTCTACTCTTTTCGATAAGTGCCATGGGATCTTTAACATGCACCTGAACTACCACCAATCCAGGCAGATGGGACCTCGATTTAATGTCTCATCCGAAAGACGGCACCTCAAAAGTGCAGCACCCCTCTCATGCTGCACTACAGTGTCAGTATTGGGATATTAACCCAAGTGCCAGATGTGGGAACTGAATCCACAGCCCTCTGATCTCCCGGCCTCAGAGGCGAGTGTGCTACCTACTGAGCCACTGACACTGCGAAGTGAAGAAGAAACAGCTTGAAATAGTTCGAGCAGCAATCCATAGTGGATTCTCGTTGGGGAAATGTGGAAAGGCTTGAGTTTGGCCTGCATGCCTGCCTGATGTTCCTGAGAGGTAACTTGTGCTTTGTTCATACTGAATCCGAATTTGGAGAGTGAATTAAGCCACTGAATTGTGACCAGGCTTTAACCTGAAGAAGACCGAATATTTGCTGAATGCAATCGGCCTGTCAGGACTTCCAGCTACCTCTCAACTCCCAGATTGTGCAGAGACTCTGTAATTGCGACCAGAGAGCCATTTGCCTGGTACAGTGGAATTTCCTTACATGTGAATGTGCTGTGTGCTTACAGTGGGCCATGATTTGGTTCCCCACTGTGTGTCTGAATTGTGTTTTGTTTGCTGGAGGCTGTATCCAGCACCACGGACTGAATCCGTATCCATTTCCATTTGCCTGGGCCCTGCTACACTGGCCCAGCCAGAATACCTGCTTCACAGAGAAAGTAATCGACGAGAGATTGGCCTAGGGATCAGCCCCCTGCTCAATGCCTTGAACAGGAACGACACCTCAGTGATTTGTGTGAGCTCCTGCTTCTCCGGACCCTCCAGCTCAACAGCCTGCAGTCTCAGTTCCATCCTGCCTGTGTCCAGTATTGGGTATCATGAATAAACATCAGGGTAGCTCCCTGCAGCAACAGCTAAATCTAAAAGTGTTGTCATCTGATTGTCTTGTTTCCTTTTCTGTCATGAACTGAGCCATCTGGCTCCGGATTACAAATAGTGTGTGTTGTGCATGTTGCTTTCTTCCATCACAGGACCCCGACCAGCTGCAACATTCCTAGCTAGCCAATCATTTTCCTACCTGGGTACCCAGAATGTGTGACTGTGTAGGGACTCTGAACTGCATGCATAACTGTCTGATTAATATAGCTTTTAAGCAAATCAACCTGATTACGCCCCTCCCTTGTTCAAGTCCCCTGAATAAATCAGATTTAACTTTGTTTGCATTTAACCTGATTGTGGTTCCAGTCTGTGCCAAAGGTATTGTACTGTTGCTATTTGCTGTGCTTAACCTTGTTTTACAGGGAGTCCCCAGGGTCAAGCTAGAGGCACCAGCCCTGGTGGTAAGTGCAAACAGTGTGGGTAAATGCCTGGTGAATAAGGGTCATTGTGAAAGTAATTATTGTGTATTGTTCAGGCCACTAGAAGGGAAAGAGGGGGGTTACAGTGTCCCGGAGGGCTGTGCCCAGGTTAGGTTGACCACTAACAACCCTGACCTCCATGTGGAGGCACCTGTTTCATTACCCAGGCCCCTTAACCTGCTACTAGCCAAGCAGGCAGGGGTAGTAGCCCTTGGGATAGCATCACCTAGGGCTTACAAATGTTTATTAATTGTGGATGAACATTAAATGGCACACCTGTGTTCCTGAATGTTCATGAACATAAAGGTTCATAAAGGTCCTAATGCCTCCACTGAATGTTTATGGATAAAGTCCATCAATATTTTTGGTGACCAAAAATACCCACTTTTATAATAGTGTGTACTTCATCAGGCAATGCTGCTTTAGCCATGTTCTTCAAAATTGTTTCCCCTTTGTACAAAATCAGAGGCACATCCATTCAGCTCTCAATTGTTTTATCATGCATTGTAGCCTAAGCAATTAAGCAAGAACAACCGATGACTTTTCTTATCATGCATTTTAGAATTAGTAATTTACCTTATACTTACTTTATTTCTGTTGCTCTTCTTTTAAATGGACTCAGTGTCCACCTTGCTTTCCTAAACAGAAAGACACAGAATCTGAAGCTCTTTTATGATGTGGTGAGTTTAAATGTTAATCTATTTAGGTGCTCAAATACTTAATTACCTCATACAATATATATGTGCCTCCTAAACTGAAACAGTTCTGATTTTGTGATGCTTTATAACTCTTACGGTGGGAAGCAGTGCATTTTGATATGCAAATTAGTTATGCAACATGTTTTTGGTCTTAGTTCATCATAGTCCTTTAAGGTCAGCAACTTTATGAAGTTTGTGTCGATGAATGGTTCATGAACTTGATTCATGAACCGAGTCGAAGAACAGCTGTCGGATTTTGGTCTAAGCTCATGAACCATTCATAAAAGTCCATCTGAGTTCAGGAAATGATGAACTTCATTTCACCAAGCTATCAGGCCACAAAACATTGGTTTATTTAAACAGTGAAAATATATCATAAGAAAAAACATGACCTCTCTTTATATACAGTGCAGCTGGGGCATGCATAATTCAGCATACATCCGTGCCCTGTTGTGGCTTACTGTTTACATGCATATTTCTATCAATCCAACTGGCTGCTTCTCTTTACCTCCTTCCCTCCCTCTCTTTCTATCTCTCTTTCCCCAGGATGTTAATTCCTTTAACAAAAGGAGACACTCCCCTCTATAATCTTTATTTCCTGTTACTGCTTCATTGCTTCACATTGCACAGGGCTTGTCTGCAATCGACAGGTTCTACCCCAGGTAGCTGGCCTTTCAGGAGTAGTTACCACCTGCCCTTACGCTGGGTTTAAATTGAACCTCTGAGTTTTGTTTCTGGGTCCTTGGAGATTAGAAGCTGCTAGAGAGCCCTGGAAAAAAGAGAAAAACATACATTGAAATGTTGTGAGGACGGTTAGAGCAAGGGGTCAGCGATACCGGATGATTAAGGATCCTCTGTGCGCAAAAAAACTATTTTACCTCAATATGGTAGTGATGGGGCTAGCAACGTCATGTACACGCATCCACAGACTGAAATGGCATACAAAGACACACCCAACATTGTCAGCTTTGTAAAAGGCTAATTATTGCACACAGTCTAGTCACACAACTTGAAAAAGTATGAAATGCATTATTGCACAAGCTCAAAAAGGTCTAAAAAAACCAGACAATGTTTCAGCATTGTATTAGTCCCTGTAAAATCTTTATCCCAAGGTGCTGGCAGAAGCTGCAGCCGGTACTGAATTAAGTATGTTAAATTTTCTTGTTTCCTTGGTCCGATGGACCTCAAAACATCTTACTGCAAGCAATTTCATAGGTTTGCTAAGTTGTCAGAGAAAGATGAAAATTGATTTATTGTAATTTGTGAAATAACGCTTTATGTGGGGGTGCTCCACCCCCCGCCATGCCCCCTGGGTACACCAATGAAGTATTTGTGCCATCAAACACTATTGTAATAGTTTTTTGTATTTGGGGGGGCTCTGCCCCCCACACCCCCTGTTATTTATTTTGGTTTCTATTGTGCTGCAATATGTGTGCCTGCTCTGCCCCCCATTGTTTTATTTGCTTTAAATTTCAGTAAAATATTTGTATTAGTCCAGGTGAAATATTTGTATTAAGCAGTGCGGTATTAGTCCATGTGGGTGTGTACTGGCGACCTCTGTTGCTGCGGTGGGCGGAGCAATGGCATCTGAAAGTGCCATAATTATCCACGAGTGCAAGAGGGGTCCTTAGTCCTCTAGTATTGTCCAGGGGGTCTAGCTGGTACATGAGGGTGGGAGCATGGGGGCTGAGAGACATTACAGAATGGTCTTTGTGATGGTGACAAACGTTAGATTATGTTAATCAATAGTAAGTGGAGAGTTGCTTGAGAGAGAGCAGAATGTAGACTAGAAGGGGGTACATCAATCCAAGGATTAGCTAGAGGTGAATTCTCGACACTTCTGTCTACTGACTTGTACCTCTAGTCAGTGTTTGAGTTAACAGATGTTGTCTGTTATAAAACAAACAAAAACAGCTTGCTGAGACAAGTACTCTGTTGCCGAGGGGCGTTTTGTTTTTGTCTTTATAGTTACACCAACAGCAAGCCCTGTGCAATTCTTTTTTTCCCCAGACAGCTTTGAGTGAACTGAGTTTGCAGATTTTTTTTTTTTTTTATTTAGTTGTTTAACCAGGAGTAGTACACTAAGCTGAAAACTTTTTTACAGGAGCAACCTGGGAGCACAGGGAAGTTAAGTGACTTGCTCAGGGTCACACAGTATGCAAGTGGAAGCTGTGGGATTCAAACCCAGGTCTGGTCTGCTGGATGTCACCAGATTTGCAGCTCAAAGCCTTAAACCACTGCGCTATACTGCCTCCAAATTTTGATTTTGATTGATTGAGATTTTATGCTCTGCTGTTGGGATGGCGGGTATGACATACTGAAGTGGGGGAATGGGGGGTGGGCGATCATTGGATTCTCCAGCTTCATATTTAGTGTTGTTTTAGCCAGCAGAGAGAATCTGTGTTTAAAAAACACAAAATTGTGCCTATTATTGCAGTGCAATGCACCTTGAGCAATATATGCAAATGACCACAAAGGAGCTGAGGCAGGCTGGGCTTTAAGCAGGTCTGCAAGGGGAGCAGAAGGCCACAGACTCGGTCTGTAAAAGTCAGAAACAGGACACTAGGGGCACATGCCTGGTCTATATGATGTTGGTTGCTGTACAACTGGCTAATACTGTGTGTTGGCTACTGCAATTTATTTGCAGTTCACTGCATCTGAGAGGCAGAAGTCTGCAGTTCCTGTAAAATGCAGGACCTCTGTAAATGTCACAATAAAAAGTGACAGTGTTTCCTGACAGCTCAGCTGGTAGAACACTTGGAGGCTACTCAAGACTCAGGTCTTGGGTTCTACTTCCACTTAGGCCTTGTTAAATGTAGTCGCACTTCGGGCCAGCCCGGTGGTGTTGAGGGCTGAGGCACTGGACGCCTTACCTCAAGCCACACCGGCGACCCGTGTTCGGGAACGAGCACGGGTCATCGGGGGTTGGTGGGGAGGAGAAGGATCGAGCGTCCGTTAGACTGCTCTCCTTCTCCGGGGTGGGGGGACACTAACTGTCGGTGCTCCATTGGCCCCTAGTGGCTGCTGGGGGGCAGCGCGCCAACGCTACAGCTGAAGGGGAGGAGACAGGCAGACGCTTGGTGAGAGTGCATGCAGTAGCATGTGCAATCTCACCACAGGCATCATTGCATGCCCTGCCTCCTCACAAGGGGAGAAAAGTGGAAAAAAGCTCCAACTGGATGACGTGGTCCCCGCAGCGTGCCACCTCCAAGAAGGCACCTCCCTGGCATGGATCTGTTTGGGGTGGGTTGAGTCACTCCCCACCACTCTGCCATGAAGGGTAAGTCGTGGGGTGCACAAGTGAGGGGGTATAACCTTCGGGGGGGAGAGCTGGGGGACAACTGATGGCAGAAGCGTGGAGCTTGGAAGAAATACATAAAAAAAAAATGTAGTCTCACTTCTACAGTAACTTCGGAGTTAAACCACATTACTCCTCCATTGTTACACGCGCGCTGGGCTGGCTGCCTTTTCATGGCGTAGTAGGGTACTTTTATTCATGCAAAACCCTGAATGGTTTGCAACACCAGTATCTTGGTGCACTTCTGACTAATGATGTGCCCACCAGGGATCTGATGTTCTGGGGGATGGGGGCTGCAGCAAGTATTGAAATCCTCAGGCGACTGGGGTTTTATGGTGGCTGCCCCTATCCTGTGGAACTCGCTTCCTGAGGAGATCCATTGTGCTGGGTTCCTCTTCACTTTCAAATATAAATTGACGCATCACTTTATGCAGCCAGCATTTGAGCAGACGTGCATCTGATTGTAATATATATTATATAAAGTGTATAGTAGAGCACTGTTGTGAAGGGATTTCCATCCCTTTCAAAATGCTGTTGTACCAGAATTCAGATGTCATGGAACATGATTGTATCCTTCTGTGGTACTGAAACACAAACCAACACCATGCCACAAGGAAACTGGGGAAGGGTACAAGCCAAAAACAGTCACAAGCAAAAACACCACACAGGCTGCACTCACTGAAGAATTACTGAAGAAACAAGTCCATGACAATGTAGTAGCTTGCTTATTCGAAAATCTTTATTCTAGAGCCCAGGTGAGTACAAAACCCTCAGCGCCTCATGTCTCAAATGCAAAGCTTTGTCAGGAGGAGAAGTCTAAAGCCCTGCAGTGCTTCCCTATAAAAATTCAAAATTTTAAAGTGACAGTGCATTCAATTTGACACATGAACCTTTCCCAAGTGCCTGCCCTGATAACAGTATCCAAGTTCCTCTGCTGCTCCCATCCTGCAAATTAATCATCATACAAATACTTTGAATTTCAATTTTAGCAGAGTGCATCTTTAAAGAACGCTAAAAGGGTCCAGCCTTTAAGGAAACCACATATGTGTCAAAATGTAAAAGATTCCAATTGGGAGCCAGCAGATCATGCCTGGATGGGAACAGCTATAAAAATTAAAAGCAGTTACCTTGTAAAGAGGAGGAAAGCCACAAAAACAGGAACTTGTGACTGTCCATGTGCATTGATGAAGTTTATAAATAAAACGGAGGTAATACCAACAAACCCTCGGTGATTTTTTTTGTTAGTTTTTTTAACCTGCAAAAAAAAGAAAACGGTTCCTCGCTGTTCTGACCTGGTCATCCCGACCTTCCACTCAGCACCCACCACCCCACACCCCCATACGCACTCCACGCACCCTCACTCACCTGAACATGTCCCACAGTGTAGATTCACTTTCTGATCAGAGACACATCTTGCTGCTGGAACCGCCAACTGCAGTATGAGAAAGTAAAGTAAGTGCGGTTCAGTGTATCTCAGTGGGGTTTTCCACTTTGCTACGCACCTTTTGCTATTTTTCCATATTTTAAGCCCAAATTTTCAACATGGCCTTTTTGGGACCCCCACCTTATAACCAGTGCTGGTAGAATTATGCAAATCTGGCCCAGAAGGCATTTTCGTAGTCACATGGTGAAATCACATTCTGGGCAGGATTTGACAAATTTCACTACATTTGTTCATGAGGTGGGGTCATAAGAAGGCTATGTTGAAAATTTGGAGTCAGAATATTTAAAAATGGCAAAATTATGAGCGTACATTGAAATTTTGCAACACACGCTCATAATTTTGGTAATTTTAAATGTTTTGACCCCAAATTTTCAACATAGCCATTTTTTTCACATGACCTCATGAACATGACAACTGTCATTTTTCAAATCCTGGCCAAAAAGTGTTTTCGCACCTGTGGCACAGAATGATGTTGTCGCTGCACAAAATCACCTTTTGTCAGGTTTTGAAAAATTTCTCTACCCCCTGTTCATGAGGTGGGGCCATAAGAAGGCTATGGTGAACATTTGGGTTAAAAATATTACAAAACAAAGTTATGAGCATAAGTTGAAATTTTGTAATGCTTATAAAGTGGAGGGAGGGGCATGTTGAACCTAAAGTTCCTCAGAATCATAGAATTTATTGGCAGAAAAGGGCCACTTGGCCCACCTAGGCTGCCCACATGGTCCCTGTCTAGTCTGTTTCCCCAGACCCTAACCGGTCTCCGGCAAATCTCCCTCCTCCCTGCCTATTTACTAATAGACCTCTGTGTCTGTTCCACACACGCTTGAAGTCCCCCACTTTTTTTGCCTTCACAACTTCCACTGGCAGTCTGTTGCAGGCGTTCTTCAAACCTTAAATTACTGTGTTACTGTATTTATTTATTTATTTATTTATTTATTTAAACAGCAGTTTGGAAAACCTTTGAGCCATAGGCTCATTTACAAAGGTACCTTGTCACAGTAAGACAAACCAAAATACACAGTATAGCAGTACAACACATAAGTATAACAGTAAAATTAAGACATAGATACAAACAAGCTGGTACAGGTAGGATGGATGCAAACAATACCAGAGTTATGTCGTCCTAGCAGCTTAGTAATAAGTTTTGTCATAGTATTGAGTACGGCTTTGACTAGTGGCAGTTACAGCATCAGGTGTTAATAAGGTGGTTACGTAAGGAAGTTTTGAAGCACGATATAGTTGGAGCTTCGGGAATGGAGGGGGGCAGTGTGTTGAACCAGGAGGGGGCCCTAAAGCTGAAGGCTCTTTGGCCGTGAGAGGTCCTAACTCTAGGGATAACAAGAGAGGTTTTCCCAGAGGTCCGAGTATGAACTAGTGGGACAGAGCGGCATATGGTGGTGGTCAATCCTGGTGGGGAAAGCCCAAGGAGGGTCTTTTTTGCAAGGGTACAGGTAAGATATTTGAGGCACTCGTCGAGATCAAGCACCAGCGCTTTTGCATACAGTAGACAGGTGTGTGTCATCCTAGGTGCTCCAGTAATTAACCTGCAGGCCTTATTCAGAGTAGTGCGAATTTTATGGAGTGCGGTCTGATCAGCAGCACCATACACTGGCAGTCCATAGTCCACTAGGGACAGGATAGAGGAGGTGACTGCGAGTCGAAGAGCCTCCGGGGAGGCAGTGTTTATACCGATGTAAGATGCCCAATCGGATATTAGTGGCAGTGGCTAGGGCAGCGATGTGTCCATGGAAGGAGAGGGAGGGGTCAAAATGGATCCCTAGGTATTTATAGGAGCAAACTTGTTCTAGTGGGAATGAGGACCCAGAGTGAATGAGGAGTTTGAAGTTGCAGGACTTGTTTTGGGGATGAGTGAAGAACATGGTTTTGGTTTTTTTAAGATTTATCACCAATCTATGTTCCTTGAACCAGCCCTCGGCTTCAGTGAAGGACTTCTGCAGCGAGTCCTGGAGGGCAGTAGGGTTATGACTTGAGGCAAAGATGACTGCATCATCAGCGTACAATAGAATGTTCCCCGAGCAAGAGCGTGGAAGGGTGTTAAGGTAAAGGGAGAATAGTAAGGGGCCCAGAATAGAGCCCTGGGGAACCCCAGAAAAGATGGAACAGATGTCTGAGTAGGTCCCATTAATTTTTACATGCTGTGGCGGTCAGACAGATAACTGGTGCACCAGGAGATAGGCCCAGCAGCAAAACCAGAGACTAAGGGCATCAAGAAGGAGGGGTAGGAGACAGTGTCAAAAGCTTTGAGAGGTCAATGAAGACAGCACCAGCCAGAGAACCAGTGTCTAAGGAGGAGTGGAGAAAGTTGGAGAACTCTAGGAGGCTGTGTTGGTACTGTGGCCTGCTCGGAAGCCATGCTGCTCAGGACAAAGGACATTGTAGGTGGAGAGGTAGTCAGAGATTTGAGAGGCCACCACTTTTTCCAAGGCCTTGGAGAGAGGGGAGAGAATGGAGATCGGTCGATAGTTTCCAGCCACAGTCCTATCACCACCTTTAAAGATAGGGGTGACAGTGGCGACTTTCCAGGCAATTGGAACCTTCCCCAGGCAAAGAGAGTGGTTGATGAGGCATGTGATCTTACATTCCTGGTGGCAGGATTTGCTGTATGACAGTGAAAGAAGGGGTAGAAAGTCTATATTGATGAGTTACCCAGAAAGTTCAGCAGGTAGGACACCCAGTCATGTTATTCAGGAGGGCCTGGCTTAGTTTTACCAGTTATGGAAATCTAAGTGGGTAGGATACAAAGGCGTTCTTCAGCAGGGCCTGACTTACTTTGACTAATTATGGAAATCTCAGCAGGTAGGGCATATGGACATGTTATTCAGGAAGGCCTGGTTTAGCTTTTGTCCATTACTGAAATCTCAGCAGGTAGGGCACATGGACATATTATTCAGGAACGCCTGGTTTAGCATTGCCCCATGATTAAAGTCTCAGCAGGTAGAGCACATGGGCATATTATTCAGGAAGGCCTGGTTTCCCTTTGCCCCATTACTGAAATCTCCAGGGGTAGGGCACATGGACATATTATTCAGGAAGGCCTCGTTCAGCTTTGCCCCATTACCAAAATCTCAATGGGTTGGACACATGGACATATTATTCAATAAGGGCTGGTTTAGCTTTGGTCCATTACCAAAATCCCAGCAGGTAGGGCACATGGACATGTTATTCAGGAAGGCCTGCTTTAACTTTGACCCGTTACTGAAATCTCAGCAGGAAGGGCACATAGACATATTATTCAGGAAGTCCTGGTTTAGCTTTGCCCCATTACCAAAATCTCAGCGGGTAGAGCACATGAAAAAATTACTTACCATAGTCATATTGTTTCTTCCAAGGGAATCTTACTGTATTCTGACAAATACACATTCACGTACTCTGGAGCAGTCCTATGGTAAGACCATACTGCATTTATTTATTTATTTAGCTTTTGTTGACCGGGTAAGTGCACTAGACAAATCCTGCCTATTTTCAGGCACGACCTGGGGAAGGGGGGATACAGATGAATGCCAACTGACCTTGAACCAGATTAAGCTGTTGGTGGTGTTTTTAGTGAATGAGGGAAATTTGGCCAGGACACCGGGGAAATTCCCCTACTCTTTTTGATAAGTGCCATGGGATCTTTAACATCCACCTGAACTACCACCAATCCAGGCAGATGGGACCTCGGTTTAACATCTCATCCGAAAGACGGCACCTCAGAAATGCAGCACCCCTCTCATGCTGCATTACAGTGTCAGTACTAGGATATTAACCCAAGTGCCAGATGTGGGAACTGAACCCACAGCCCTCTGATCTCTCGGCCTCAGAAGCGAGTGTGCTACCTACTGAGCCACTGACACTGCTAAATGTCAGAATACAGTAAGATTTCCTTGGGCTTGAAGGACATGTTATTCAGGAAGGCCTGATTTAGCTTTGGTCCGTTACCAAAATCTCAGCAGGTAGGCACTGTAACGTGATTAACCCTCTACTAGTTATATTTATATTTGTGATATAAATATATGTTTATGTGAATGTCTACTTGGGGAAAATGGCAGCCATCAGCTTTTAAAGGGGCCTGACCTTTTGACCCCAAAACAGTTGCTACGGTAGCTAGATAACCAGTTTCCTTCTCTGTTTTGACACATAGTTGCAGGACTTCCTTTATGCCAGGTTATAACAGTCATAAACTATCTCTCTACTTTGATCTATAGGGACAAAGTGTGCATTTTATGACCTCTGAGGAAAAGGAAATCGTTAACTGATTCTGTTAGGTTTCACAGCCAGGTGATCACAGCTCCTCAGGAAACTTCTGAATAAATCAAAGGGATAATTCTGTCTGTCATAAGTCCTCACTAATCAAGAAGAAGATATATTTTTTTTATTGGAATATTTGAGCAGTGGGCTGAGACATATGACTGGTAAATTAATTCAAGTTCTCAGGTTTGAGTGACCTCACAGCCAGCATCTGTGAGTTGTGTCATCAGGGAGGAGGAGTTTTGAAACAGACATATTACCAGCAGCTGGGAGAAAAAGTGTGAATTTTGCCTCTGGTTTTTGAGGTGCGACTTCTGATAATCTCTCACGGCACTTAGGTAAATTTCAACCATCTGTTCATTACTTGAAACCTAGGATAGTAGAAATTTAGTAATAAGGTGTTGTTTTTGTATAATTATCCATTTATTTTAAAAGACTGTAAACAAAATTTTATATGTTCTGCGTTTTGTATTTTATCTATTTTTAATTTTTAGTAAACATTATTTTTCTTGAAATTCTGCATGTGCCTTTCTCAGTTTCTTTTGCATGTGAATGTTGGAACAGTGTTAATACTTCTGACAACTGTTAAGGACTTAAAAGTGTGTTACTGTCTTGCTAAGGTAAGAATATACCTAGGTCTCAAATACAGTCAAAAGGGTAAAATTGTAAACCAGGCTGGGTGCCCACTGGGTGAAGTACTGCACTACATCCCCCAAAGAGAGTGCATATCAGAGCCCGTTAACTGGGTGTGCTAGCGAAAAAGGGTTCATATTTGACCCCAGGACCCGAGGCTAGTAGGTGATTCAGACCCAAAGCAGACAGGAGGGTTACCCTGTTTGTCCCCTGTTCACATATTGCACTTCGAGGTTTGGCCTGCTAGGTGTGTTTGTAACGGGCACCAGGATGTATAGTTTAGAATGTCCTGGTGTAGTCTGGCCCATTATTTTTATTTCACTGCAGTTTGTGTTTCTATAACTGTTTGATGGCTTATATTGCACCCAGAATGACCCACTACGACATAGCATGCCAACAAAACTGAAACAGAAATGCACTCCCTTCTCCACTGCACAGAATACAACTGTGTACGACGATAGTATTTGATAGAGCTATCAAAAGGAGGATTGCATTTCCAGCTGCTGAGCGATGAAGCTAAATTTTGAATGTTTCTGGGAAAAAGGAATGCTGTAACAGAAATACAGTAGCCGCAAAAGTACACAGCATCCTGCCAGCAGCTTCAAAATACACCACTGATGCACTCATGAAAGCTCATAGCAGTATTTTTATGTTTTTATTTATATATTTATTCAGAGATACACGTTTGAGCACAAGTACTCTTTTATGAAGGTTCCACATCACAGAGTGGTTACACAGATTTCAACAATAAAATACAGGAGACTGCAGCTCCATCAGAGCATTGTCAGAAGCAGTTCACAGGAAGCATTGTCAAGATCCATACACACAGAATAAGTACTGTATATTTGAGTAGTAACAATACAAAAGAGCATGGAAGAGCAATTCCAGAAGAACATTGTCAAGGACAGAGCAAACATAAAAGCGTACAATTATATATTGTGTGGTTACATGTTGTCCAAAAATCAATTGTAGCAGTTACATTTGGATCCAAATGAGAGAACCCTTTTTTTTTGGGGGGGGGGTACTTGGGGAGTTTAGCAGTCCGGGCACATATTAGCAAGAAGTGTTTGCTGATGGAGTCTGGCAACACTGTGAGCTCTGTTAGCCTTTCTGGTGGGTGGCTAGTATCCAGTCGATGAGTGTGCTGATTCTGGTTTTGTAGTTGGTTTAAGAATGAGCTTGCTGTACCTGTATACTTTGTCATGTCAGTAATAAAGTTCTTTGAATTTGAAGAGAGAGAGAGAGAGAGTAGAAGGGAAAGTGAGAATAAGAAAAGGGGGAAGATAACAGGAGAAAAGGAGGGAGAGGGTTGAGAAGTAAAGAGGGAAAAAGAAGGGGGGAGAAAAAGACAGTGAGAGAGAAGATTACATTACCTGGCCTCACTAATATTGAAATGATTTTTGCTGAACTTACTGCAGTTCATATTGTACTGTAGCTTTATAGAGAGCCCAGATTTGAAATCGACTTAGTTCTTTTCTCCATGGAATAGGATGTAGAGAACTTCTGTTACAAGCAGTTCTTTTATCAGGTGCCAAAATGGTCCAAATATTTGTTTCTGTTAAAGCAGCACTGCAACAAAATTGGGCAAACAATGGCCTTGTTAGTCGAACGGTGCCCTTCATTAATCTCTCAGTGGCCATTCTTGCGCTTAAAAAACCTAAGAGAAATTGAGCCCCATTCATTTCTCCCTGGTCACACGTCATTACGTGCTTGAACGTGGGGGCATGTCACCATCACCAGGGCACTCAGAATGGATTGGGCTGCCAGGGCTATAGAAACGTTACGAGGGATATTATTCAAATACTGGCTACTATTTATAGTAAAAATCTGGCTACAATAACTACCTCTGAGGGCAGCTACCACAGTATGTGAGTGGTAGCTGCTCTCAGCTAGGTCAGAAAATAGCTTTAATTGTAGTTCAAACTAGCTCTTTTTGGAAACACATTTTTGATTACACTGCTGCTTTAAACTTTCCTGCATGATGTAGTGTTGGCTCAGCAAATCTCTGTCTCATTTAGCAGCAACGAAAAGTATTTTTTGTTGGTTTGTAAGTCATACGAGAATGACTGACTGTGTTATAAATAACTTATCTTGTGATTTTGAAGCCTTAACAGCATCTCAACCCTTGCAGTACATGATTGTACGTCAGGTCCCCATTACCTCGATTTACTTTCCAGTGCTCCCTTTTAGCCAGAGGTCTGACTCTCCTAGCGCTCATCCATAAAACCATGATCCCATGGCTACCTGGTCAATTACCACAAGCCCCTAGATGCCTGCTGCATGTCTCCTTGCATACTGGGGTAAGGCTGGCTTGCTGGCCAGTAGGGGAGCAAAAATATCCCTGACTAGAAGTACACTTGCAGAAAAGGGACCTGAGGTTCAGGTGCCACAACTGGGCAGGGACAGCACTGTTGCTACCTCTGCCTGCGTGACACTTTTATTTCCACTTATATGGGATACCTGCTGCCCACCCCTGACACTGAGACAGAGCCCATGGTGAGAGTCCTTTTTGGCCAGTGAAAAGCAGGCAAGGGGCAGTTGTGTAGTGTATGGGTTGCCCAACCTACCAGAAGCAGGAGGCATCCAAAACAGTCACTAATCAGTGCCTGTGACACCTCATGTGTAGCAGCTGGGCTCATGAAGTTCCCCATGGTTGTCACCATGATAACTCCCCATATAAGTGTATATATATAGATAGATATATATATATATATATATATATATATATATATATATTCCTCATTTACCTCTCCTGTACACTAAGTTTGCTTTTTCTCATTTGGATAATTCTTGAAGAAGACCTATGGTCGAAATGTCAGTTTTTAACTCTGTTTTCTATTTTCAGCATGCATATAATATAAGCATCTTGTTTTGCTTTCAGACCACATGCTGATGCAGCACCTTGTTCTTGGTTTTACCATAATAACTAGCTACAATGTTTACTATTAGTCCGTCGGGTGCCAGTCCTGATACCCTTACTGTGAAGTAGTATGATTTGGCAATAAAAATCAGTATAATGAGACCCCCAACCCCCACCCAAATGTTATGTGAAAACTAAGAGTAGTGAGAGACCTGAGAAGGATCTGAGGACAAGGAAAGAAAAAGACAGCTTTGAAAAAGAAGAAGAAAGAGGTGGGGGATAAACCAAGAATCCGAGAAGGGCATAGTGAGATGAAAACATAACGTATCCTGTGCTTTATTTTTAATTTCCAGTCTGACAGCAGCACAAAGGGAGAAAGCTGTTAGATACATATTAGCGGGATGAACAAACGGGGTGCATGCCCCCTCTGCGCTGGATCCTCTGGACTCATGCAGCATTGTACATCGGTTCAGGAAAGGGGTACTGGGCACAGGCTGTACTTGCAGGGGCCCTGCCATAGTTTCCATGCACCTCCTTCTACTGGTAGATGGTGGCCTTCCCTGTCATGCTGCACCCTGCCCTCTTAACATGCAGTGAAGGCTGGGGGCTACCATACAGCATTATACCATACATTGTGGACTCCTTGAACTACCACTTTCCATGTATACCCACAATCCCCCCTCTGGGCAAAGCAGGAGATCTAGTCCACCAGTGGAAAGAGCATCTGGTTTGGATGCCCACCTGTGTTCTATGTGGCACTTATGTCCTGCCCCTGGCCCCTACGTGCACCTATGTGTATGTGGGGAAGGGCCACAATATAGGACCAAGATGGTGAATGGTGCTTGGTGTGTGTCTGTCTGGGGGTGCAGACTGACATCATGCATGTGCCCCAATGCTTGTAAATCATGTTCACACAATTATATGAACACCCCTCCCTTCGGGTTTGTGGGTGCACAACATTTGGATGGCCTTCTACAGTCGAAGGTCCCAACAGTATGAGTATGCTCCAAAATTCCCTCTTCTATCACACAGGCTAAATAAGTTCATTCCAAATCCTCTGCTTGCTTTGCATAGTAGCAGGCACTTGAAACTGTTCCTCATTTCCCTATTACGCACCTCAAATTTAAACCGCGGCCTAACTTCCACAGACCTTTTAAAGTCTCAAAGTGTTTCAGGTTACAAGTGGGAATGAATTATAATGCTTTGGTTAAAAGGCTGTGTCCTGTTTGTGAGGAATCATGGCTTGATAAGTTGCATACATACAATACAAGTACTGTACCAGTTTCATCTAGTTGTTGTTTTGATAGAGTATGTTACCACACCCTTCACTACCATCATTTCCTTTTTCCCCATCTCATTTTCCTCCATTCCCTTGGTACCCGGTGACTCTGGCAATGCATTGGGGTAGTATTGACTGGCCAATTGCGGAGAGGATGGGGATAAGTCTCCTTAAAAGTGGTAATCACGAAATCTCAGAGTCACTAGCTGAAATTGTTGCCAGTTGGGATAGACAGGGTTAACTACTATCTGTATCAGTGGGGGAAGATGGAGGAGTACTGTCTATATCAGTGGGGAAGACAGGGGGCAATACTGTCTATATCAGTGGGGAAGAGCGGGGCAATACTGTCTAAATCAGTGGGGGAAGACGGGGGGCAATACTGTCTATATCAGTGGGGATAGACAGGGTGGAGTACCATGTCAATGGGGGTAGACAGGGTGGAGTACTGTCTATGTCAGTGGAGATGCATGGGGTGGAGTCCTGTTTATATCAGTGGGGATGGGGGCTGGAGTACTGTCTATATCAGTGGGATAAATAGGGTGGAATCCTATCTATGTCAGTGGGGACAGACAGGGAAGAGTGCTGTCTATATGAGTGGAGACAGATGGTGTGGAGTACTGTCTGCATCAGTGAGGATAGATAGGGTAGAGTACTATCTGTATCAGTGGGAATAGACAGGGTAGACTACTATCTGTATCACTGGGGATAGACTTGGTGGAGTACTGTCTGCATCAGAGGGGATAGACAGGATGGAATATTGTCTGTATCAGTGGGGATAGACAGAGTGGAGTATTGTCTGTATCACTGGGGATAGACAGGGTGGAGTATTGTCTGTATCAGTGGGGATAGACAGGGAGGAGTCTTGTTTATATCACTGGGGATAGAGAGGATGGAGTACTATCTGTATAAGTGGGGATAAACAGGGTAGAGTACTATCTGTATCAGTGGGGATAAACAGGGTAGAGTACTATCTGTATCAGTGGGGATAAACAATGTAGAGTACTATCTGTATCAGTGGGAATAGACAGGGTGGAGTACTGTATATCAGTGGGGATAGACAGGTTAGAGTACTATCTGTGTCAGTGGGGATAGACAGGGTAGAGTACTATCTATATCACTGAAGATAGACAGGAAGGAGTACTATCTATATCAGTGGGGATAGACAGGGAGGAGTCTTGTCTATATCACTGGGGATAGAGAGGATGGAGTACTATCTGTATAAGTGGGGATAAACAGGGTAGAGTACTATCTGTATCAGTGGGGATAAACAGGGTAGAGTACTATCTGTATCAGTGGGGATAAACAATGTAGAGTACTATCTGTATCAGTGGGAATAGACAGGGTGGAGTACTGTATATCAGTGGGGATAGACAGGGTAGAGTACTATCTGTATCAGTGGGGATAGACAGGGTAGAGTACTATCTATATCACTGAAGATAGACAGGAAGGAGTACTATCTGTATCAGTGGGGATAGACAGGGAGGAGTCTTGTCTATATCACTGGGGATAGGCAGGGTGGAGTACTATCTGTATCAGTGGGGATAGACAGGGTAGAGTACTATCTGTATCAGTGGGGATAGACAGGGAGGAGTACTATCTGTATCAGTAGGGATAGACAGGGAGGAGTACTATCTGCATCAGTAGGGATAGACAGGGAGGAGTACTATCTGTATCAGTAGGGATAGACAGGGAGGAGTCTTGTCTATATCACTGGTGATAGAGAGGATGGAGTACTATTTGTGTCAGTGGGGATAAACAGGGTAGAGTACTATATATCAGTGGGGATAGACAGGGTAGAGTATTATCTATATCAGTGGGGATGGACAGGGAGGAGTACTATCTATGTCAGTGGGTACAGACAGGGTGGAGTCTTGTCTATATCAGTGGGGATAGACAGGGTAGAGCACTATCTGTATCGGTGGGGATAGACAGGGTAGAGTACTATCTGTATCACTGGGGATAGAGAGGATGGAGCACTATCTGCATAAGTGGGGATAGACAGGGTAGAGTACTATCTGTATCTGTGGGGATAGACAGGGTAGAGTACTATCTGTATCGGTGGGGGTAGACAGGGTAGAGTACTGTCTGTATCACTGGGGATAGATCATAGACAGGGTAGCGTACTGTCGCTATCAGTGGGGATAGACAGGGTAGAGTACTATCTGCAGCAGTGGGGATAGACAGGGTAAAGTACTATCTGTATCGATGGGGATAGATAGGGTAGAGTACTGTCTGTATCAGTGGGGATAGACAGGGTAGAGTACTATCTGTATCACTGGGGATAGACAGGATGGAGTACTATCTGTATCAGTGGGGATAGACAGGATGGAGTACTATCTGTATCATTGGAGATAGACAGGGTAGAGTACTATCTGTATCAGTGGGGATAGACAGGATGGAGTACTATCTGTATCGTTGGAGATAGACAGGGTAGAGTATTATCTGTATCGGTGGGGATAGACAGGATGAAGTACTATCTGTATCATTGGAGATAGACAGGGTAGAGTATTATCTGTATCGGTGGGGATAGACAGGATGGAGTACTATCTGTATCAGTGACGACAGACAGGGTAGAGTACTATCTGTATCAGTGGGGATAGACAGGATGGAGTACTATCTGTATCAGTGGGGATAGACAGGATGGAGTACTATCTGTATCGTTGGGGATAGACAGGGTAGAGTACTATCTGTATCAGTGGGGATAGGCAGGGTAGAGTACTATCTGTATCAGTGGGGATAGACAGGGTAGAGTACTATCTGTATCAGTGGGGATAGACAGGATGGAGTACTATCTGTATCGTTGGGGATAGACAGGGTAGAGCACTATCTGTATCAGTGGGGATAGACAGGGTAGAGTACTATCTGTATCGGTGGGGGTAGACAGGGTAGAGTACTGTCTGTATCACTGGGGATAGATCATAGACAGGGTAGTGTACTGTCGCTATCAGTGGGGATAGACAGGGTAGAGTACTATCTGCAGCAGTGGGGATAGACAGGGTAAAGTACTATCTGTATCGATGGGGATAGATAGGGTAGAGTACTGTCTGTATCAGTGGGGATAGACAGGGTAGAGTACTATCTGTATCAGTGGGGATAGACAGGATGGAGCACTATCTGTATCGTTGGAGATAGACAGGGTAGAGTACTATCTGTATCAGTGGGGATAGACAGGATGGAGTACTATCTATATCGTTGGAGATAGACAGGGTAGAGTATTATCTGTATCGGTGGGGATAGACAGGATGGAGTACTATCTGTATCGTTGGAGATAGGGTAGAGTATTATCTGTATCAGTGGGGATAGACAGGATGGAGTACTATCTGTATCAGTGGCGACAGACAGGGTAGAGTACTATCTGTATCAGTGGGGATAGACAGGATGGAGTACTATCTGTATCAGTGGGGATAGACAGGATGGAGTACTATCTGTATCGTTGGGGATAGACAGGGTAGAGTACTATCTGTATCAGTGGGGACAGGCAGGGTAGAGTACTATCTGTATCAGTGGGGATAGACAGGGTAGAGTACTATCTGTATCGGTGGGGATAGACAGGGTAGAGTACTATCTGTATCGGTGGGGATAGACAGGATGGAGTACTATCTGTATCAGCAGCGATAGACAGGGTAGAGTACTATCTGTATCTGTGGGGATAGACAGGATGGAGTACTATCTGTATCTGTGGGGATAGACAGGATGGAGTACTATCTGTATCGTTGGGGATAGACAGGGTAGAGCACTATCTGTATCAGTGGGGATAGACAGGGTAGAGTACTACCTGTATCGGTGGGGATAGACAGGATGGAGTACTATCTGTATCAGTGGCGATAGACAGGGTAGAGTACTATCTGTATCGGTGGGGATAGACAGGATGGAGTACTATCTGTATCGTTGGGGATAGACAGGGTAGAGTACTATCTGTATCGGTGGGGATAGACAGGATGGAGTACTATCTGTATCAGTGGCGACAGACAGGGTAGAGTACTGTCTGTATCAGTGGGGATAGACAGGGTAGAGTAATATCTGTATCAGTGGGAATAGAGTGAGTGGAGTATCAGGGCGTAGCATCATCTACTGTGTATCAAACAGCTGACCTTGAATTAGGGTGGGGGGGGTGTTATGTTGTCTACACTACAAAGCATTTGCGGCCGCTGTCTCTGCTACCAATTGAACAAAACTCTAAACTGCTGAGAGGCTGGATTGCTTGAAGAGACAGCAGTCATTAATTTCTAATTATATCAATTCCAGAGTGAAAGCTTGACACACATCATGTTTTATTAACCACAATTCTGTACTGCTTGACTTGGCAGTGAGTTTGCTCCTAGTTTAAGTTTCTGTTAAGTCTGGGTGACTTAAGGAACCTGATACCACAGGGAGCTTGGGACCTTGCTGGCTTATCTGACAGGTCCTGGTATCGCCTTTCCTCAGCTGTATTGATCTCAAATTAAACTACCACAGCAGGGAGGCAAAGATCAGCTAGACTGAAAAAATTGACCAGGCGGCACAGTAGCATCCTTGGCAACAGCAGTGTGCCTTGCTGAATTCATTGTTTAACTTGATGCTATTGCAAGACAATACTGTACCCATTCTGAGATGGCGAGGTAGTTAGATACATTGGTGGGTGCAGATTCCCAGACAGTCATCTGCTCTCCTCATGAGACTTCTGGGGTTCAGGACAGTCCTGAAACCCTCACCCCTGGATGGGAGCTTAGAATGTCTTGTCTGTTTAAATTAGCACTGAAGGACTGTGTTTTGTGGAAACATTGTCTTGGCAACCCCTCCTTGAAGTAAAATGTATATAACACATTACTAATATGCACCCTTCATGAAACGCAAGATTAAAGGTGTTAACAACCCTTGGATCATCCTTGGTCTCCTTGAGTAAATGAAGACCTGGGATCACCTCTGGCAACGTGCTAAGCTGACCAGAAACAGGGCAGACACTCAAGCCTTCAAAGCTGCAAGAAATGCCTGCACCCACGTGATTCAAAATGAAAAGGCCAACTACTACAAAAGAGTGCTAACAAACTCTTGGAAAGATGGAAATAAGTTTTGGGCCAAACTAACAGAACTAACTGGGAAAAAAAAAGTCCCACCCGCTATGGTCCATCTAAATGGCCACATCATCACAGATCAAGTCACCGTGGCAAATGCCTTTAATGTAGCATTTACAAACCTTAGCCATGTTTTACTGCCAACTTTCTTTGAACCCCCTCAAGAGACCATTAACTTAGTCAAAGTCAGAAATTTGGAGGGAAATCCACCATTCTACTTCAAAGCCATCTCCAAAGACATCACAAAAAAGTACCTCCTTCGAGTACTTGGAAAGTCTAGATCAAGCAGCAACTCTCTCGACCTGAAACTCCTCGCTCTTACCCTTGATGAAGTCCTGACCCCCCCTCACCAAAATCCTTAACAAATCTCTCATGCTCTCACAGTTCTCCCAAAAATGGAAATCAGCGATGGTGACACCTATCCACAAAAGTGGCGTTAAATCTGTTACAAGCAACTATAGACCAATCTCCATTCTCCCCCCCTCTCAAAAGTGCTAGAGAGACTAGCTGTCGACCAACCGATAGAATACCTTACTAAGTATATCCTGCTATGTCAAGAACAACACGGATTTCGCAAGGGCCACAGCATGACCACGGCACTCCTAGAGCTTACCTCCTACGTCCGCAATGCCCTGGACCAAGGGGATCTCACTGGCGCCACCTTCATCGACCTAAGGCATTTGACACCGTCAACCATTCACTGCCGCTTCAACAACTATCTCTAATAGGCCTATCTCTGGACACAACTCTTTGGTTTCAAAGCTACCTCAGTGATCGAGCACAGCAGGTAAAAAATTGGCGAATCCCTCTCAACACCCCTGTTGGTCCGAGCAGGAGTCCCAGAAGGATCCATCCTGGGTCCTGTTCTTTTCAGCATTTTCCTAAACAGCCTCCCTTCATCCTGCTCAGAAAAAATCCTGCTCTATGCTGACGATGCTGTCATCTTCACCTCCCACTCTGACCCCTCCTTTCTTCAGTTGCTACTACAAGAAAGCTTCACTGATGTAGAGGCATGTTTTAAATCCCACAAGCTTATTCTTAACTACAACAAAACCAAATCAATGCTGTTCCATGGTACCCACAGCAAACATAAAAACAGAGACCTCTCTATCTCAAACAGCAAAGGGGACACCCTTGAACAAGTACATCTATTTAAATATCTTGGGGGCGATTCTTGACCCAACACTTGGATACTCTGAACATATCAACTACGTAGCAAAAACTGTGTATACCCACATAGGCCTGCTCTATAGACATAAGAACTGCCTCACAGATGAAGCCCTAAGCACTGCCATTCACAGTTCAGTAATCTCTATAATAGACTATGGGCTTATGAACTACGGAACTGCCACTGAGACAGCTCTCTGACGCATCGCTACAGCACTAAACGAGGCATGTTGTCTCCAAACATCTGCAAACCACCTTACAAACACCTGCGAGATCTACGAACATGCAGACTGGCTCCAACTATCTGGCAGAATTAAATATCAAACCTGCATCCTAGCAAAAAAAAAAACATTGGACCTACTACCCCATGGATCACAGGCACTGCTGATACCATATACAGTAGTGGCCCACGACAAACCAGGAATTCAAACAACCTCTCCTTCACTGTTCTCCTTTGCAGGACTACCCAAGGCCAACGATCCTTCTTTTTCAGAGCCTCCTCTTGGTTCAACACCCTGCCAGCAGAAGTTACCAGCAAAGCAACCCTGGGTGCCTTTAAGCTCAGCCTGCATCAATACCTCATCTCCTGTGCCTCCAGCAACTGCTACACCTAAATGGTTTATCCCCCATACCCCACCCTTCCCTCCCTACTCCTTCCCTCCTCCTCTACTCCCTCCACACACCTCCTCGCTGACCCTGACCTACCCGCACTTCCTCTCTTTCTCCCTCTTTACCCCAGCCTCTGGCCTTGCCTCCCTCTGTCGGATGGCTACCTATACGAATCTGTATTGTTTAAATTGTTATAGAAGTGATTTACACAATTGTGATGTTTTGGTAATTGACAAAGCCCTCCAGATGCTATGTTTATTTCTCTTTTGCACAATACCACTGCCTGTCCTAATATTTCAAGTAACCAGGCATGGAACCTTTGTGAAAGAGCCCCTAGCTCAAAGATGTATCTGATTCCCTTAAATAAATAAATAAATAAATAAAATGGGTTTATACAACTGAGATAGGACAAAATGGCACAACATAAACATATTTTTGGACCCACTTTGGAAGATGTCATGATATCTTACATTTTGGGGTATGTCACAATTGATTTGTAGCAAAATTGAGTAGATTACAATGAAATACTGAACCAGTCAGAAAGCAGCTTTCACAATGCTGCTGACATCCCAATAACCATGTAAAACACTGAACCCACCAATTGAAATCAAAGATAAACAGTTAAATCTTCATACAAACAGAAGATTTAAAAGCAATAACAAAAAATACTGATGTATAAATCGAATATACAATGGTCCGACTTAAAATACACAGTTTATCATCCCGTGTGTGGGAGCAGAACTTGCACAACTCACTCTTGGCTCCTCCACTCATAAGTTATGGTCCAGTTCTTTCATATGTGAAGATAAATTGCATATTTTGAGTCAGACCATTGCATGGCCCTATATTAGTGATTGAAAGGGTTAGTTGTACCTGTCAGAGATGAGAGTCTAGTCACGTGGCTGTCAGTATGTCATAGTGTCACTTTCTGACTCGATGAGGGTGACTACAGTGACTCCTAAGCAGTATCGTGCACAGCTATAAACACCATGAGAACTTGTTTTATTGAACGAGGAAATGTCACCAGGGACATCTGATGCTTTTTTTTAAAGTCCATGTGAATTTCTACTTCCACCTGATCAGCCATCAGAGGTGGGCAGAAGGGACTTCTCTGTACAGTCTCATTCATCAAATCATGCTTCTCATACTATAGCAGAACCCCCACACACACACACACACTTTAATGAGGTACTTACCGAAGCTGTAAAATTGGATATAAGACTATGTCTGTAGTGTGGGACGTGAACCATTGGGCTTCTGACCTGGAGACAGGAGCACTACCTGTCTCCCCCACCCCATGTTTTGTCACTGTCTTAACAGTTTCTGGGCCCCTGGCACAGAGACACTGTGAGTGCAGAATCGCATGTCCCGCAGCCCATTGATCTCCATTTGTCACACAAGGAGAATCCGACTGAGATGCAGCGTCTTGGTTTTTTCCTCAGCATTGTTTTCATTCAGTCATTTCAAGTGAATCCAGAAAGTAAGCACACTCACAGACCATATATAATCCAGGACCACTTAATTTTTGTACTTCATACATTTTGTTTTGGCGTCCTTACTCGTGGGCTCCAACAACAGCACGGCCCAACACAGTACATGCCAATTCAAACAGTTTAGTGCAGTTAGTGCTCTTGTGGTCCGTGCATACAAGTCTTGGTGCTTAGCAAGATTAGCAAGTTGAAAACAGCTGCTTACTTATTTCAAGTAAATCTAAAGTTTGGTGCGGTGGTGTTCTACACTCGAGCAGCCACAAATGCCCCAGTGCCTCACTCCAAGCCAGACCATCATCAGGGGTTGGGGTTTGTGTACCAAGGGCTATCTTTAATAGGCCCTAGTAGGTAGTGATGTAATTTGACTAACATGTTGGTACTGGAGTAAACACAGTATGTGGCTGTCATGGTGCCTGTCAGTGTCCTCATTTAATAACATTATTCGTCTGCATTTTTGAAACTAAAACGATCTGCTGTAACAATATCAGTGTGCATTATAAATAGTGCTTCATGTGGTTTATTGTAAATTAAATTTTAATGAGTTTTGTTAAATACATCACACACAACACATTAGGTGCAGTATAAGAGGAGTCATTTGGCACTTCTTAGAAGTAGTAAGATACTTTAAAAGGCAATTACAGTATCTGATTGATTGCAGTAACTGAATTTCATGTGAATATTACCTTCTATCTACAGTAAAAATCTTTTGTGTAAAATGTTCTACATAAAGAATTCAAAAGGTTATAAATAAGAACACATGGAACAGCCTACTAACAAGCAACATGAAAAATTAGTTTACCCTTAAATAATAAGGTCTTATTGGGAACGAGTATAACTTCAGATTTGGTTTCTATGCTAACTAGCAATGCTTTTACCTTCTACAGATAGTTAATCCGCTAGTCAGCATATTTCCCCAGTATTAATCAATTCCCTAGTGATAGCAACAGTGAAAGTGTTTCTGGGTAATGAATATGATTGTTCGCTTACCTTTGTGTGTTTGAGATATTGAGATTTAAGAGAGGGATATATGAGAGACCAACGGTAAGTTTATTGCTTGATTGATAATTTGTTTAAGACTCTTCTGGGATTGCAGTCAAGGCACTGAGTTGTCCAAACTTCTTGAGATATGCATTATTTGCATGTCTAAGGCCATGAGCTAACTTTTTTAGTTTTAACATTTCTTAGACATCTTGTAGCCATTCATGATTCACAAGCCTTCTCTTACCTAGCCATAGTTTTAAAAGGTGTCTTTTGGCTGCATTAACTATTAAGTATATACTGTGTCTTCTGCTTCCGGATGCTTTCTTGTCTGTTACTTGGCAGACAGGAAGCAATAAGGAGCACCCATGGAGGCAGATATGCATCAGGACTCAAAAAGTTAGTCAAGCAAGTCCTTTATTCACATATAAAGTGCAACGCGCACCCACAGTAAGTGAGCATAAATCTGGTGGAGCTAAAGCTCAACGACCAACGTTTCCCCTAGCAACTACTAGGCATCGTCAGAGTCTATCTAACCGGTTACACCAGAGTGCCTGTCTGTATAGTGATACACAGCAAATCATGTAACAAAAACATCCAATCGTATCCAGGATGCAATAAATAGTTTAACAAGCATCAATTACATCCATTTAATGTTATATTGGAAACCATGGTTAAAACGGTTTATGAAGTGCTTACAGTGCTGCAAAGTTAAAACAAACATGGTATGTGCACTGATGGTATGTGAAAAGATGTGGTGCTGTTCCCTAATGGAGACAGGGCTAGAACTAATGACCTTATTGGTACTTTTTTCCGGGCATGCGGGTGGTACAGCATGCACTTCCAGAGCCAATGTTACATTTCCTCACAGAAATTTAATATTTTTTTTTTAATACACTTAAAAGTGGTTCAGGAACAAAAGTTACACCTTACCCTCACTCCTCAGAGGAACTGCTCAACAGGTTGATAGAACTCCACAATATAAAATATGTAGCCCCTCCCCCAAAAACCCACAACATCATCAACATATTGAAGGTAACCAGGCACTCTGACTGTGATAGTAAACCTTACTCAAGGGATGTGGTGGATCCCTCTTCTCTCCCTCAGTTTTCCTCGTTGGTAAGCCATCAGTTGGCCACCTTCTCTCCCTGATTCTCCAGATACCATAGGGTATCAGAGGTACAGTATGTATATTTCCACTATTATCTGGCGTTTAATATTACATTATAGGTTATGTTAAATTATCATGCATAAGAAACCCTTTCTAAGCTACTCAATGACTTAATTGCCCCCCAAAAATATTAAATTCAGGCAGAACTTATGAATCAGAGAATTACAGAAAATATTCCTCTTGTCTGCTCATTCAGTCCTCATCATGCCGTGATGCCATTTTCCATTTGTTGCCCAGTCTGACCCCCTTGGGACTCTTTTGTGGGCTTCTGGGAGGTCTCCCTTCCTACAGTCAGTATTTCAGTGAAAAACAGAGAAAAGACAGTTATGCTTACAAGTCCTAGAGTCCTGTGGGTTAAAGTGAGAGAAATCTAACTCCTTTACTATTGCAAAGTCTCTGGCTTTGTTGGGCCGGGGGCACTTGTGATATAAAAGTTTACCCCTCACCAGGCCATTCCCACATGGATGTGGTGTCTAGTAGCCACATAGCAGCCTGCAAACTTCAGTGGTAAAGTCATCATAGGGGCAGTGGCAGGAGTTGAGCTGTCAGACAGCAGCTGTACATTTGAGATCAATTTGTACACACCTCCTTGTGCAGTTGGCTTGAGTTAAGGACCCCCCTCAGCTGTCCCAAGTGCCCGATTCTAGAGGAGGCTGACGATTCTGAGCATGTGGAGCTTTCACTTTCTTTTTTCAGCACCACGCCCCAAACTCAGATGGTTGGGGATACCGTACTGTAGGAAGGCTCCAGCACTCTGCGCTGCCCAGCAGCCATTTGGTCACATTGTGAACGACATTTACAGATGGAAATGCAGGCAGTCAATCAGCATTTTCAGGAGCAGAACTGCTTTTCCATGGGAATGTGGAAAAGCAATATTTCGAGTCCTGGGTGAATACTTGCTCTTTTTAGGATGAGAGAATTCTTTACTTTGTGCCCCATGTTTACAGGCTGTGCATCTCCCACATTTGAAAAAAAGCCAGGGAGGTTTATTTGTAACCAGTTCCTTTGCTGTAGCTGTCGGGGGGGGGGGTAAACAACTGTGCACCAAACTGTCCTTTAGATTTTCTTTCTCTACAGAATGATATTCTTGGGCTGTCACCTACACATTTAGATAATACTGTATCATTCATTAGCATGGGCCAGAGTTTTCTGACCGTTTCCAGTCTGTCTCAGGGATTTATTTAACTCCAAAATTTGATTAGCGTTTTGCTCATAAAAGTGCTAAAACATTATGAAAATGCATAGCACTTGCCTCACTGTGTTTAACAAACATAACACTTCTAGAAAACCTATATAAATACTTTCTGTACAGTTAGCATTGTCCCAAGAAAAAAACTGCTAATCAATTAGTTTACCGAGGGTAACTTTAAAATCTTCCGGCACCCGAGCTTTTATGTTCGTGGCGCTGACCCTCTGGGATTCTCTACCATGTTGGATTAGAGAGCGCATGACGGTGGAGGGTTTTAAAAAGGGCCTAAAGTCTTTTTTATGGAGTAAGGCATTTGCAGATAACTTGGATGCCGATTAATTGTTCTGTAGTTAACTCAGTTTTTAATATGTTTTAGTATGTTTTATCCTGTATTTTATTGTAATGCGCCTTGGTTTTAAGAAAGGCACAGATAAATAAAGCTTATTATTATTATTAATTATTTAAAACCTTGTGTCTTGTGATTCCATTGTACTCTGTTACAAAGTAACAGGTTGGTGTTTAGGTGTTTAGTCTCCAACACCACTTTCTTTTTCGGCTGTACCAACCCTTCCCTTGGTTGCCTTCTCTAATGTAAGTAACGCAACTAAAAAGTTTGCATTTTTATAACACCTTTCTAAGAATCTCAGTCCTAATTCTTCTGCCTGTTAATGAAAATCATTCATATTTGAGCAGTTTTCTTCTCCGCACAAGAACTGGCTGTATGGAGTTGATTCCGTTAATTTTCCCGGTGGGAGCTGCCAGCTTTTAGCATCGTCTTGGTGGCTGTGGCTTTCCTATGGCCTTTTGTGGCTACCTGCTTGTTTGGGCCACCTGATTCCCTAGCCAGGGTTAAATCCCCAAAACCTTATGTTTGTTTGACAGAATACATGAGAGCATTTTACGTTGCTATTGTTTGTATTAATCTATGATATGAATTCTAAGGCTTCCTGTTCAGTGTCATTCCATATACACAAGGCGTTTTCTGTAAAATGAGATAACGTTACCGTTTTCCCAATAAATTGGTTCTCCCCAGCATCCAAGATTGTTTCTTCTACCCATGAACCCAAATTATTGCATTATTTCACATGGAACAATCAGATACAAGATAAACAACAGAACAAAAAACATATCTACTGCTGCTGTACTGATAAATATTGCATAGGAAACGAGAATGGACGTTGATCTCAAAGCCAGCATTTTCGAAAAGAAATTGCAAGAACTTTTAAAAACATTCTCAAGCTGCAGTTGTTTGGATGTTACCTAAGGAAATTCTGAAGCACCAGAATTACTTCTGTTTATTATTCATGATATATCTTCACAATATTATATACATTTTGTATAGCATGATACTTATAGTGTTTTTTATCTTGTATGTGATGTGAGTTGATAATTATGTATTACCTGTACCTGTTGTGAACCCAGTCCCCCCAGACATCGCTGAAAATGGATGTTTGATCCTGTTCACTTTCCTGGTAAAACAAATAAAATAAATATCAAGAAGATAAATATTGAAAAATAGCTAATCAACTGTAAACAATACAGTAGACTAAGACATGCCAGCAATTCTTTAATAAGAGTCTAAACATAGAAACATAGACTTTGACGGCAGATAAGGACTGCTTGGTCCACCCAGTCTGCCCATTTCCCTATGTATTGGATAAGCTGCAGATCCTAGTTAACCAACAGCCTACTTCCTCCTACACCCCACAATAATTGCCTTACATCTGTCCCATGCATTCTTGAATTCCCCCACTGTTTTTGACCCTGCAACCTCCTCAGGAAGGCCGTTCCATACATGCACAACCCTCTCTGTGAAAAAATACTTCCTCACATTGCCCCTGAGCTGTCCCCTCGTCTTCAAATTGTGCCCCCTTGTTCTTGCACATCTCTTTTTCTGAAAAATGCTACCCTCTCAGACTTTGTTAATTCCCTTGAGGTACTTAAAAGTTTCTATCATGCCCCCCTTTCCTTGAAGGTATACATATTATGCTCCTTTATTTACTGCTTTACCAATCACAAGGGTCAGAGTTCAAAGGACTAAATCAATTAATTGAAAAAAAAAATCTATATATGACTAATAATTGCCAAAAAAGTCTGTTGAATTGTTTGTGTTTCATAAAAAGTGACCAAATGTTATCAAATATTTTCAGCTTATCAGGATCATATGACTAATACACTCATTAGCTGTTAACATGCCCATTCTTCCCCACTATTTTTTCAAAAAGTGATTGGGAATATTTTTCTAGGTACAGAGGAAAATTCATTTCATACACAGGAAGCTTGAAGCAACTGTGATCTTTCCAAGAATTTAAAGTGAGTAGTTTGATAAGAGTTTCCTAAAATCCATATATCTGGGTCTACTGGGAAATTTAAATGGGTAATTTGAGAACAAATGACAACAATGTCTTTCCAAAATTCATGGATTCTAGGACATGACCAAAGCATATGCGTTAGACAGGCATGATGTGAGTCACACTGCTAGCAAATACCATTCAGGGGTAACCACGTATTGTCAGGTGTTGCCCGATTAAAGTGGCACTCCTGAATTGTAATCGTTTTCCTTGGATGTCCCCTCTAGACTTATATGTAACTGACCATATGTTCCATTCTTTAGTGGGAAATCCCCATATCAGTCTCCCATTTGTGTTTAGTCTCCAGTGCCAGATGGGTTCCAACAACAGACAGCACTTTATAAATGAGATGTACACCTTTTGTAAGATTCAGGTACAAAAACATGCACTCACACTCATGCCAGCAATCTGACAAGAACTCATCAAAGAAGTCCATCACAGGCAAACCTGTTGTGCAAAACTAGTAGAGAACTTTAATTCACTGCAAAAACAGCTGGTGTGAGTGTATGTCTGTGTGTGTGTGTGTGTGTGTGTGTGTGGTTTTGTACCTGCAGTTTAGATTGTTGTTACTGCTTGCACCACTACTCTGCTTTCTTCCTGGATTTCCTCTGGGCAGTGCTGTGGTACCATGCCTGGTGACCCACAGCCTTTGACCTAGCTGATGCAGCATGACCTCAATGTCCCAAACCACAGAACCCTCCACTAGTGCAGGTGTGAGCATATCAGACATGGTGCTACTAAAACCTGGGTTTGAGGTTTTTTCTTCCTTAACTGCAGAGCAACAAGAAACTCAGGAAGGGGAGAATAACTCTGAAAGGCCACTTACTATTAAGGAAGTGTTTGCCTAATACAAAAAGCTAGCATTAAAAATTAATAGGCTGGTGTGGTAGCAAGTATCTTTAGAATGCTACTTGGCAGCAAGCAGAGAAGACTGAGAATTTTAAAGTTCCTGTAATTTGGCAAAAAATTAGCTGATTTTTTTTTTTATCCCTGGTGTCGTAGAGGCATAGGTCAGGAAGCACAGGCAGACCAGAAGTTACAAATTCGCAAATAGCTTATTATTATCAATAAAAATAAAATAAGTTGTACAGGATAACTCTTCATACAGGCAGTACAAACAAAGAAAGTCCTATGTCTGAGAGCCTCTCTGGAAAAGCATTGCACTAATTCTATAAAATGCCTTTTGCCTGGCAGATGACTGCATCCTGTTCTTGTGTCATCTCCTGTTTAGCATATCTGCTTTTAACAGGTGCTATAAAATCATACATTGTCCCAGGGTTGGTTTCCTGTTGAAAATTCTGTAAAGAAGCTTGTGGAGGTCAAAATACATCTCAAGGTTAACCCCCTGTGTTCCAGATTATGTTTTCTAATAAACCCAAACAGCTTTCTGCAATCATTTCAACAATATAATTATATAAATTTGCAAACCAAGGGATCCTAGTTGCACATAAAGATTCACATAAATTTTTTAACCACAGAGAAGCAAGGGGAGAAAGAAAGAACAGGAACAGCAAGTGAAGGAAGGGAGATAACCGGGAGAAATTGTGGGACCATTGGAGAGGCCAATTTCTAGTTGCCACTAGAAAAATTTGATTGCACAATTAAACAGGCAAGAGACAGACAAGGGGCAGAATAGGAGAGGACAAAATAGATCCTTGCTTTTAACTCTCTCTGCATAACAAATGGGACAGGGCCTTACCTAGCCCTGTCACACCTGGAAACAGGAGATATATGACTCATCATTGAAACTTATCAGACTTTATCAAGGTCCACCAACGCCTAGAAGAGGAACTTAAACAAAAGGCACTTGTTCTAAATCAGTTTGCTGACTCTCCAAATTAAACAACTCAATTGAATCACTAAACAAACACACCAAAGCCTATAAAGAAAAAAGTGGTTATATGATGAAAGAGACAATCTGAATAATTGGGGTTATGATTGGAAGAAACAAGAAAAAAAAAACACCCAAAATAATTTTTAAATAACACTGTCTCCACTCCACAGCACATTATGGACAGTGAGTCAGATGCCGCAGCCTCTATTTTTTTTAGAGGATTACCTGAGCTCAGAGGAGAGCTCTGACCCACCCCCATGCCGCAGCCCCAGAATAACTTTTCAAAAAAGCAGGCAACAAGGTAAGGCCATTGGGCAACCATTGGTGCACAGCACAAAGCTCAGGGCACGAAGAAGTAGTCAGCAGAGGGGATGCGGCAAGCACAAACACAAGTAGAAGATAACATCATTAACCTTTCAAGCTATTATCTTATGGACTCTGAGCTCAGTGGACCCAACAAGGGATTGAAATTTGTTCCATCCCACAGTTGGAATTATTTCAACATCTATATTGATTTAAACAAATGTGCAAGAACTTTAAAGCTGTGTAATGGGTAGACCAATATTATGTGAGTCTGTTGGAGGGTGGGGTTCCCTCTGTCATAGGCATGACTAACGATTCTGTTATCCTCTGATGTTGAAGTTAGAGAAGCAGATGATTCACAAAATACATAAGTAATGTCACATCCCTTTAAACCCAAATCAAACTTCATGCTGCCTTTTAATTCTACGGTGGCAGTTTTTCTGCGTGCCTGTGAACAAGATCTACACAAGGTCCATGAATCCAATATTGAGCCCACATGTTTTAGTATGTCAAGGACTGAATTTGAGGTGCTTAAAGCACTGGAAAACAACACTGCCATCACAATTAAACAGGCAGACAAATGTGGTAGCATGTTTGTCATGGACACCACTGCCTATGAAGTCGAGGTCCACTGACAGCTAAAGAATCCTAAATTTTACAAACCCTTGTCTGGAGACCCCATCTTAGCTTTCAAGAAAATGATAAATCTCTACATTACTCCGCATATGAACAGCATGTTGTTTACCAGGACCCAAAAAACGTCCTTATTACACAATATCCCATGCACCTAACAATTTACATTTCACAAAAGGTACACAAAAGCTCGTCAGTGCCCCTCCAGGCCAATCGTATCAGGTATCAACTCTGTGACCAAGCCTTTGTCACAATATGTTGATCGCTATATTAAGCCATTTGTGCAGCAGCTCAGATCTTATATCAGAGATACTACTCAGGCTCTTGAAATTCTACAGGATTTGCATGTCAAAGAGGACAATTACCTAGCCACTCTCGATGCTGAATCTTTATACACAAATATTCTCCATGAAGGTGGATTGAGAGTACTCAAACGTTTTCTGATCTGAGACTAGAGATTGTGAAATTGGCAAATTTAGTTACGTGAAATATTCCTCAAAATTCACCCGTTTTGCGAAATTTTTCACAGAAGTGAAATTTGGAATGTCGCCCTCGAAATGGCAAAATTCACCTTTTGGCAGCAAAATTTTGCATTTTGCACCCTGCTAAATATTTTGCGTAATGGGCGAATTTCACAAAATATTTCGCATGGCAAAATTGTCGATTTCACTGGAATTTCACTGTCGAAATATAATTTTGCAGCTTCTCTATCTGAGACCTACTGACACATCCCCATCCACAGACTTCCTCTTGCAGTTGTTGAGGTCTGTGTTAGAATGTAACACATTCTCATTTCTGGGGGATTTTTACCTACAGAAAAGTAGTACTGCTGTGGGGGTGACTTTCGCCCCCAATTTTGCTAACTACTTTGTTGATTTGTGGGAGGAGGAATTTCTTTACAATGAGGCTGTTGCTGGCCTGCTGGTGCAGCAGTAGAGCTACCACTTGTGATGCCAGCTACCCGGGTTTGGAAGCGAGCCCCGGTTGCTGGTGGGCCAGCCAGGAGGAGGAGTATTGAGCACCCAGAGGGCCGCTCTCCTCCTCTGGGGAGGGTGGGCTATGGGTCCCATTGCTCTACTGCCACATGGGCGACCACAGGTGGTGGTGGTGCAGCAGGATTGCAGAGTGAACAAGTGGGGAGGACGTCGGCCAAGGTCCAGAGTGGAGGCACGTCTCTGTGTGCCCTTGTCTCCTTGGATCTCCTTGTGTGCCATTGTCCTCAGGGGTAGGGACACCAAAACAAGGAAAATCCCTGCACCTGTGCCTGGAGATGGGCCCTGTTGCCTTAGCCACATGACCAGGCTCCATGGGGGAGCTCAGCTGGACCGCCTGATGTGCTCAAATAGACTAGAGGGGGAAGACCCGGGTTCCCCCTCCTCCCCACCCGTTGGGGTAAACCATGGCCGTATGGGGGTCAGTCGTCTGAAGCCTCCTGGAGATGCTGGCGGAGCCCTGGATAGGATAGGGGCAGATGCGGTGCAGAAGGGGGAAAATAAACAGAATATTAAAAAAAAACAATGAGGCTGTCAACCCCTCCTTAATAACAAAAAAATCATCCTTTTTTTAATTCTTTGGTAACTAGGAAAGGCCCACTAGGCACAATGCCTGTTTTCAGGGATGACCCTAAAGCACTGGGGAGGTTACCTGACTTGTTTAGAGTCGCACAGTATGCAAGTGAAGGTTGTGGAAATCAAGCCCATGTCTGCTTGATGTGCCAAGCTCATTACTCTAACCTTTAGGCTATACTGCCAGCCATCTATGGAGGCTATATATTGATGATTGCCTCATGCTGTGGGGGGGGGGTACACTGGAGGAACTTGCATGTTTTCACCAATACCTTGACTCCACTAGTGAGCAGCTTCATTCTTCCCTGATAATTAGTTTGTCATACATCTTATTTTTGGACATCTGTATTATTAAAAACATAAATGGAACAGATACTGATCTGTTTAGAAAACCAACAGACCGCAACACGGTACTGCTGGCCAGTTCATGCCACCCCTGACGTGTAATTAAGGCCATTCCAACTGGTCAGTTCATCTGTGTCAGAAGAAATTGCAGTACCCAAACTGCATTCAGTCAGAATTCGGCTGAACTCTGTGACAGATTTAAACAGAGGGGATATAGCAGTATTGATATCTATGTTGCTAGGTCGAGGGCAGCTGGAACTGACAGAGGCTCTCTTTTGGTACATAGGCAGAAAGAATCACACTCTAATAAGAGACTGAGTTCTGTCACCACCTATAGCATGGCAGCTCATCAAACAGAGCAAGGGATTTGTAAAAACTGGCCACTTTTACATACAGAACCCAAATTGAATGAACATGTCACCGAGTACCCTAGGATGGTTTTCTGCCACCCATGGAACATCGGGGACCATGTTATGCATAGCATCCAATCCGTACAAAAAAAATAGGGTACTTGGCTTTCAACGCTGCCCCTGGATGTCACTGCTGTTTAAGATGTAAATACTGTGATGCGATAAACTGCACAACATCTTTTGTGAATCCAGTAAATGGGAAGAGTTATACCATTTGGAAGTTTTTGAACTGCGACTCCACCTGTGTAATATACTTAGCAACACGTACTTGTGGGGGGTTTTATGTAGGGAGGACCAAGCAAAGGCTTACAGAATGTGTAGGGGGTCACATGTGGGCTATTACCAATCAAAACTTGAATTGTGTCACTGCTGAACAAATGCTTCATCTCACACTCCCTGCGGTTCACCGCTGGACATTCCCTGGCATTGAAAAAGTTTCTGTGGGTGTACATGGGGGTGACATTGATTTAAAGCTCCCTCAAAGAGAAGCATTCTGGATTTTTAAGTTTCTTGCTACAGTAACCCCTGGGCTTAATGAAAGAGTGGAAGGTCATGGCGACAAATGAACGCAGCCTGGGAAATAAAGTCCCAGACAATAAAGACCGTAATAATTGAAGAAGACCTGGACATAGTAGCAATAACTGAAACCTGGTACACAGCTAATCACGAGTGGGAAACAAATGTCCCAGGATATGTTCTATTCAGGAGGGTAGGGAGGGCAAAAAGGGAGGGGGAGTAGCCCTGCATGTCAGAGAGGGTATAATGGCAACACAGGTACAGGGTAGGCAGGGGAAGCTGAGGCACTGTGGGTCACCCTTCAACCTAGAAATGGCGCAGCAGTATGCACAGGGGTGATATACAGGCCTCCAGGACAGGGAGAGGAACTGGACAGAGAGCTAGTGGAGGAAATACACAGGATGGCAATGAAAGGTGAAATTCTACTAATGGGGATTTCAATATGCCAGATGTGGACTGGAACACCAAAGTAGCTGCTTCAGCCAGAAGCAGAGGCATCCTTGATTCACTCCAGGAGGCTGAACTTGGGCAACTTGTGCTTGATCCCACCAGAGACAGGGCAATTCTGGATCTAGTAATAACCAGTGGGGATCGAATCGAAGATGTCCAGGTAGAAGGGCAACTGGGATCCAGTGATCACAACATTGTGTGGTTCTGCATAAGAACAGAGACTCACTCAAGTCATACCAGGACAAAGGTTTTGAATTTCAAAAATGCTGACTTCACTGAAATGGGGAGGGGTATCAAAAGACCCCTGGAGAGAACGGGTGCAGGAGGGGGAGTGGAAGAACAGCGGAAGCATCTAAAGGAAGCCTTACTGGAAGTAACAAACCAATGTATCAGATTGGTATCCAAAGGCAAGAGAAGGAGAAAGCCACTGTGGTTCTCGAGGGAGAAGGCAGTAAAGGTCAGGGCAAAAAGGAAAGGGTTCAGGAAATATAAGGAAACCCAAAGGGAGGAGGAGAGGGAGTAGTACCTCGAGTGTCTAAGGGAAGTGGGAAAAGCAGTAAGGAGAGCAAAGGCATGGACTGAGGAAGATTTAGCACAGTCAGTTAAGAAAGGGGGCAAGGCATTCTTCAGGTTCATCAGCAAAAGGAGGAAAAACAAGAGGGGATTGTAAGGCTCAAGGGCGAGGTAGGAGAATGCAATGAGGGTGACATGGAAAAGGCAGAAATACTGAATAAATATTTCTGTTCAGTATTCACAGAAGAGGAGGAGGGACTTGGGCCGCAGCAGTACAAGGAGGTAAAGAGGTGAACAATAGTCCATTCAAAGGGGAAAGAATCCTGCAGGAGCTCACTAAATTGAAAGTGGACAAAGCGATGGGACCAGATGGCATACACCCAAGGCTATTAAGAGAACTGTGAAGGGAGATAGCAGAACCTCTGGCAGCCATGCTGACCGAGTCATTCAACATAGGGGTGGTACCAGAGGATTGGAGGAGGGCACATGTTGTCCCTCTAGTCTACACAAATCCGGCAGCAGGGAGGAGGTGGGGAACTATAGGCTGGTCAGCCTCACCTCAGTAGTAGGGAAGATCATGGAGACATTGCTTACAGAAAGGATAGTGGGGCATCTAGAAGCCATCAGAGCCCAGGACCATAGGCAACATGGATTCACAGCGGGGAAGTCATGTCAGGCAAATCTGGTTGATTTCTTCGGCTGGGTGACAAAGGAAGTAAATCGGGGTGGGGCAGTGGGCGTCACTTACCTTGATTTCAGCAAAGCCTTTGACACCGTCCCACATAGGAGGCTGATAAACAAGCTGGGTAGGCTGAGCATGGGGGACAGGGTGGTAAACTGGGTTAGAAACTGGCTAACAGACAGGAGGCAGGGGTGGTGGTAAATGGGGTACAGTCTGGGGAGAGGGTGGTGACCAGTGGGGTGCCTCAGGGATCGGTTCTGTGGCCAGTCCTGCTCAATGTCTTCATTAGCAACATTGCAGAAGGGCTGGAGGGAAAGGTCTGCCTGCTTGCAGATAACACCAAGATCTGTAACAGAGTGGATACCCCAGAGGGGGTGAAGAAACTGAGGAGCAACCTGGGGAAGCTTAAAAAAATGGTCTGAGAACTGGCAACTAAGTTTAATTCAAAAAAGTGCAAAATTATGCACTTGGGACACAGAAACCCTGGGGAAAGCTACAGGATGGGGGGGGGGTGTTGTTGACAGTCACAAAGGAGGAAAGGGACCTGGGGGTTATTATTTCAGATGACCTGAAAATGTCAAAGCAGAGTGCTAAGGCAGCTGGGAGAGCCTGTGCCATGCTGGGGTGCATAGGCAGAGGCATCACCAGCAGAAGGAGGCAGATAGTGATGCCATTATATAAAACCATGGTCAGGCCTCACATGGAGTACTGTGTGCAGTTCTGGAGGCCGCACCTTTGTAAGGACATTAACAGGCTGGAGACAGTCCAGAGAAGGGTGACTAAGATGGTTCAGGGCTTGCAACACAAGACTTGTGAGGAGAGATTAAGGGACCTCAATATGTACTCACTGGAAGAGAGGAGAGAAAGAGGTGACATGATAGAAACATTCAAGTACTTCAAGGGTATAAACAAGGTGCAGGGGGAGCACAAGAATGAGGTGGCATGACATGAAATTGGAAGGTGGGAAGTTAAGGGGGAATATGAGGAAGTTCTTCTTCACAAAGAGGGTGGTGGACACCTGGAATGGTCTTCCTCAGGAGGTGGTGGGAGCAAGCACTGTGGATGGATTCAAGCATGCTTGGGACAGGCATAGGGGAACCATAGAGGTACAGCAGTGGGTGGGTCGGAAGCAATAATCCAGTACAAGGGCTTACAGGCAGACTAAATGGGCCAGGTGGTCCTTATCTGTTGACAGTTTCTATGTTTCTGTGTATGTTTCTCATAAAAGCTCATGTGGTGCTTCTAGCCTGAAAATGAAACTGCCTGACACCTTAGTTATAACATGTCATGTCTTCTAGGTGTAGTAGAGATTTTTGTCTTATAGGTTTTGAGTGCTTGAACCTCAGTGTTCCTTTTATTCAGGCGGTAACAAACTGCTGACTCATGCAACAATTATGTCAAAAGTATCTATTTTTTTGGTTCGTAAACTATTGTCGCTATTATGTTACGAGTAGTGTAGTACTATTAGTTTGAGATTGTATGTGTGATCCTTTGCACTTTGTAAATATTGAGCACCTGTGCTCTCATTGAATGTAACACATTTGGTAGTGTCCCTTTAAAACAGTTGGCTTTTAAAGGGGAGATGACAGTTACCATAGTAGCTCCTTGACAAAGTATGCTAGCACAAAACTCTGGGGTGTCCTGCACCGTGTTTATGTTCCTGCATCTTTGCTGCTTTGTGCAATGAATTAACACTCTCTACCAGTTTGCACAACAGTTATGACTGTAGTGGAGTTCTGTGACGAGTTCTTATCTCATTGGTGATGTGAGAGTGTGTGTGCGTGGTTTTGTACCTGCAGTTTGGATTGTTGTTACCGTCTGCACCACTATACTCCCGCTGAGCGGCCCTATCTGCTCTCACCTTTTTTGAGATCTAAGATCCTTAACTGAACCCAGTTTGAATCAGGCTAGTCAAAGTAAGTCGGAGATAAAACTTTTGAGTTTTCTAGGATATTTCTGATCTGTAAGTTATTACAGAATTGAAATCTATGAAGACTGTGGATCTTCTTAGTTTCTTCAAATGATAGTAAGGTGTAGGTGTTGGGATCTAAACTAGCCATAATATTTAGGATTTTAGCTTGTTTCCAGGCTTCAACATCTACGTTATGATGCCCAAGTTTCAAAGACAGGTTGTTCCATAAGGGTACCAGGTGCAGGGATAATGAACTCCATTTTAACCAAAACTTCACCTGATGCGTTACACTATCAGTAGCAGAAACACAGGGTGGGACAAAGGACCTGCTGATCTCTTAATAAAGTCTACGTTTATGTGGTTTGGAGATGCATTGCTCTATTACTACCCACAGGGGAGTGAGGTGAGGCGCCAGTGGAGTCAACCAGAATTTAGCTTGTTTAACCAGGAAAGACAGATGGTATTTCCTCCACCAAGGCAAACTGAAGACCTCTTCTTCCCAAGGGGCTGTGAGTTTGGAGAGGCTAAGTCTAGGCGGTTTGCCCTCCAGTCATCAAACCAAATTTTATTAATGTGAATTGGTAAATTGTTAAGGAGATATATACTTTTGGCACCATGATAATGTTTACTGAGTTAGTTTTCCCTCATAAGATCAACAAGAGCTTTTCCCATTTGTCTAAGCCCACTTGTACATCTTTCAGCAGATGTTCTAGATTGAAGGGGATTAATCTAGCAGGATCAGCAGCTAGCTTCAGCTCTATAGATGTTTGACATTATCTTGCATCCAGGGCACTCCATTTATTCTTTGATTTCTAGTTTATTTCTGCTGAAATTATTAAGAAAGATGGCCTTGGACTAACCCTAGTTGACTTTAAGTCTTGCAATATTATCGAATTCCTCTATGGTGGGCTCAAGAGCTTTGAAGGCCATAACTGGTGCTGAGGTAGTGATTAGGAAGATGTTTGCATATGCAGATACCTTATTGACATTACCAGTTTTTTAAATATTCCTATTCTGTAGGACAGAGCTAACTTGAGGTTTTATTTATCTATCTATCTATCTATCTATCTATCTATCTATCTATCTATCTATCTATCTATCCATCTACCTCTCTATCTATCGATCTACCTATCTATCCATCTACCTATCTATCTATCTACCTATCTATCGATCTACCTATCTATCCATCTATCTATCTGTCTACCTATCTATCAATCGATCTGTCTACCTATCTACCTATCTACCGATCAATCTATCTACAGACAGTATCTATCTATCTATCTACCTATCTATCCATCTACTTATCTATCTACAGATAGTATCTATCTACAGACAGTATCTATCTATCTACCTATCTATATATCTATCTATCTACAGATAGTATCTATCTATCGATCGATCTATCCCTCTATCTACCTATCTATCAATCTATCTATCGATCGATCTATCTATTGATCTATCGATCTAGCTATCTATCCATCTATCTACCTATCTATCTATCTATCTATCCATCCATCCATCTACCTATCTATCTATCTATCTAGCCCTCTCAATCTATCTATCGATCTAGCTATCTATTGATCTAGCTATCTATCCATCTATCTACCTATCAATCTATCGATCTATCTGTCTACCTATCTATCAATCTATCTACCTATCAATCTATCTTTCTATCTATCGATCGATCTATCAATCGATCGATCTATCTATCAGTCTATCTATCGATCTGTCTAGCGATCTATCTACCGATCTATCGATCTATCTATCTATCTATCTATCAATCTGTCTATCGATGTATCTGTCTCTCTCTCTCTCTCTCTTGATGCCTGGCACTTTACCTCCATATATTGGTTTGGCTCTCTCCCCTCATATCTTGCTTCTCTCCTCTCTTCTTCCCTGCTGCTTGTTACTCCCTTCCCAACACTTGCTCTCCCACCAGTGAAAATCATCTGCTGGGCAAGCCCTTCTCCTTCTGCTTCCCTAAACTATGGGGCTCTTGTCCCCCTTCCATTCGCTCAGCTGCTTCCTTTCCCACTCTGAAATCTCTCCTCTGTGATTTCTCTATTCACTCCTGCAGCTGCTTCTGATTTGGGGGTGGCCTCCTAGTCACCTGCCTTCCACCCCACACTGACACCAGCACTGCCCCGCTCCCTTAGTATCAGTCATGTCTCCCTGTTCCTTATGTTGTTGTGTTGCTCACTGTTTGATGTTCTTTCACCTGTTACACAATTTTACTCTATGGCATTTCATTCTATAAGCGTTCTTGTAAATGTTTGCTTGTTGTACTTATTTCCATATTATTGTATTATTTTTATATGTTGTGCTCTGTATCTGTTCTCTTCTCTTCCCCCTCCCCAGGACACATCTAGAAATGAGCTGATACCAACTCAGTATGACTTTCCTGGTAAAACTTTTGAAATAAATAAATAAATACGGTTCTATGCCCAGTAGAAATAAGAAAGGGGATAAGGGGCATCTCTGTCTCATGCCTCTTTGAGATTCAGTTTTATCAGACACCACTCTGTTAGTGATAATTAATGTTTTTAGCCTTTGATTATAAAAGAGAGACCCATAAAACAAACGTTTAGACCACAGCCGTAGTGTTTAAGAGTTTCATTTAGGAAACTCCATTCCATGGTGTCAGAAGCTTTATAGATGTCCATGGACCAAGCTATTACAGGGGCAGTATATTTCTTAAGTAACCAAATGGCTGGTATAGGCATCTGATGTCTCCCCATCTGCTGGGTAAAAGTCGATCTGCTTGTTAGCTACAAGTTTACACAGCAGTGAACTAATTCTAATACATAAGGCCTTTGGCCACTATGCATGAAACCAGGTACATGCGAGAGACTTGAACGAGGCCCGCGCAGCTCTGCGCCCGTAAACAGGCACGAATCGGTCGGCAGTCACTAATGCTGCCCATCTGTCCATGGTCCCGGCACCCCATAGCACAGGACTGTGGGGGTGGATGATAGAAGAGGGAGGACACTGGTGGTCATTCAGTCAGATGCCCCTACTGGGTCCTTTAGTGGATCTCCTGCTCTGCGTGAGCAGGGGAATCTGGGCACACGCTAGTCCCAGGGAAGTACCAGTATGGGCAAGTGTCTGATGGAGAGCCCCTGGCATGCTGTTGGACATACCTGTGTGGTGGCAGCACAGTACATTCCAGTGCTAGGTATAGTGAGTACCAATGGCACTAGGTGACATGTGCTGTGGCTACCACCTGATGGCTCTGGCTGCAGTATGTCTGCTTGTAGTGCATTGTGTATTCCACCACCACTAGCCCCAGTGTATGTATAGTAATGGCTAGGGATGCTTACAGTGTGTACGGACTCTCCATGATGACATGTATAGGTTGGTTACTTAGACATATAGTGATGTACTGCTGAACCATGTTGGTGAAGAGTGCTGGGGCATCAAGCAGGGGTTTCCATGTCCAGGTGGGGGACTGCATTGGGGGCTCACACTATAGTTGTGACAGGGCCCCTGAAGCCATAACCTGTACCCCCTGTGCTCTACACTCCATGCCTTTGTGCATGGTGCAGAGTGTGAACACGCCCCCAACACTCTCCTGTCCCTCCGCACCTGTAGCTGTGTAGATGGCTGGTGAGATCCAGTGTGCGATGGACTTGCTGTTAATGCCACTGGGGGTCCGTTGCACCCCACTGCATGGCATTCAGACTTAGGGTTGCCTGTGTGATGCAGATACACTGCGTGTAGGTAACCCACGCTTTCGTGCATAGAACCCTTTGCTAGTATCTTATAATAGCTATTTAGAAGTGAGATTGGCCCCTAGTTGGAACACAAAGGTGGGTCTTTTCACTACTTAGGGATAAGGGTAAGGAGCACTTTGGTCATAGAGGGAGGGAAGGAGCCTATTTCGAACAGTTCTTCATACAGTAATTAAGGAAGAGGTATTTTAGTTAAAATGGGGTCTAATGAGTTGTTGAACTTATTGGGAACTCTGTCTGGCCCTGGAGTACAAGCAGAGGGTACTTTGTTTATTACTGACGCTGCTTCCTGGGTTCTAAGGAGGCTGCCTAGTTTCACTGTGAGGTGCTTTGACGGAGACGGTAATTCAACTTTAGAACATTTCTAATAGTTTCTGGCAAGCTAGACATAGAGGAAGAGTATATATCTTTAAAGAAATTCTGTAACTTGTTTATTGCTTTCTTTGTTTTGGCCAGTTCTGTTTTTTTTATCTTGAATGTCTGAGATCATGTTCCTTAACTTTTAACACTGAAATTGTTATGTTTAATAAGTTTAGTTTAGTTATTTTCTGCTGACCGGAAAAGGAGTGCTACAAAATACTTTTTGTCTTCAGCCTTCTCTCAGGTCATGTGGATACAGGTACGGACGAACTAATAATAAAGTAGGTTAAGCTGTTCATATGTTTTTTTAGTGCGTGTGGAAAATTTGGCCAAGACACAAGGGAAATTACCCTACTCTTTTTGAGACGTGCCATGGGAACTTTAAACATATACCTGAACAACCACCAGCACAGTCAGAACGTTGGAAAGGCAATAAAGCCAGCAAGGCTAGTTGCTACATCAATGCACTGAGTGACCGTTACTTTTAATGATGTTAGAATCAGTTATAGGGGCAACCTACAAAACAGTTTGAAAGCGCAGCAGTTTATTTACCAGAACTAGGGAGGGATCTGTAGCACGAGGCCATGAACCAATGCAGGTTCCCAAAATAAATGAGTTTTATTGGTGAAATTGTAATGCTTAGTGACAGAGGGTACATTGATGTACAGAAGGGCTTTGCTGATGAAGCATATGGCTGGCTAGTATCAATGGAAGAGTCTGACTACTCGCAGCATTGTGTTACAGTTTATCTAGAATAGGCCAGATGACATGAAGCATCTCGTTTCCATTGGGGTCTTTCGTTTACCTATTTTTTTTCGGCATATTTACCCAAGATAGCCCAGCTTAGCTGCAGCATCTTATTTCCGGTGGGGTCTTGCTTCTGGGTGAACTGGTGCATGGGGAGGTTAAGTGAGCTGCTCAGGGTCACCCAGTGAGTATTTAGCTCTAGCAGGGTTTAAACCTACAGTCTCCTCATATCCAACAGTGCTGCAATCACTAGACCACACTGCCTCCACTTCTGCAGTATGGTGGGGGAAGACTGGAAAAGGTTGGCAAGTACTGTGAATGGCTTGATATTATTTTAACAATTTACCAGGTTACCAGAAGTTGAGATGCATCATCTACTCTCCACTGGTGTCCCAGTTCTACCATTTATGCAGCTGTGTGGACCGGAGTACTAAGAAGTGACTTGCTCAGGGTCACTAAGTATTTGGTTGTAGCAAGGTTTAAACTTAGTCCCCTGGATCCCAGCCAAGCTCTACCTATTAAGCCGCACTGCCTGCAGAGGAGGTGGAGGTTGACCCAAAAAGGCCAGCAACTGTGGGGAGGTTTGTTTTTTGACAATTTATTAACCCAGAATAACCCAGCTGAGTTGTGATAACTCATTTAATCAGAAATCCCATTGATTAAGAACAGACACACTGACCAGCACTCTTTTCCGATCACAAAGCACAAATACATCAGTTCCTTCAAAATTCTGATTGCTCTTTAGTATTTTGGTTGGATGAATGCTTTACTTCGGCGCCAGTCCTCCATGTCCCCAATTACTTGCCGTCTGCTCAGCAGGCCATTTTAAAAAAAGTTAAAACTGACACTTGGAATAAACTCCTGATGTTGGCATTAAAAAAAATGAAACTGACATGGATAGTAGGTGCCTGGTGTTGGCATTTAAAAAAAAAAAAAAGATGAAAGAACACCCAAGATTGGCTTCCAGCTTCAGCATTAAAATAAGTGAAAGCTGACACTGGGGATGGACTTCTGGTGTTGGCATTTCAAAAAAAAAATAAAACCTGGCACCATGTAACAGGCACAGCTCCTCAACCATTACAGCTTACCTACTGAACACATGTAATAAGTAGGGGATCGCTTACCTTGGTCCAAGGGAGCCAGCAATGGGTGTCTCAGGGTGATGTCCAGATGTACCTGTAAAATAAGAATAGTGATGGGGTCACAAAGGATTTGTAGTTATTTAGGGAGAAAATAGGACAGATAGGGAAGCTTAAACATAAAAAATATACTTATTTGATAGGTAGGGGATCAGTATCCTGCCAGACCTGTTGAAATAATGGAAAAATGGTTAAGTATAGGAAAAAAAATAGTAGAAAGAGTAGAGACAGAGTAGCAGAGAGCTATAAAAGGTACAGGATGAGCATAGAAATTAAGTAAAAGGTTTTTTTTTTTCATATTCTGTTTTACCCCGAGGCCCCCGCCAGCCGCCCACAGCCCACTTCCGCTCCCTTCGGTACCCCGGGCCCCATTTCCCCCATGGATTTCCCCCCATGGTGGGGTGGCAATGGGGAGGTCAGTCCTCCCTCCCACCTACCCAGTACACAATCTACACTGAGGCAATCACAGCAGTCCAGAGACTAAGTGGGACACTGGGCGGTCGGCAGAGCTTCACGCAGCCTGCGGTAACCCCTCCTTTTTCTGCTTTTCTGGTCCCATCCCCTTGAATGCATGCGTGTGGAGGCACATGTGCAACACGTAGCCACACTCTTGCCTCCCAGTCTCCGATGCTACCCTCCAACCTCCACCGGGGCAGCCAAGGAGTGGGACAATATCCTCCCCTGCCCCAGGAGAGGAGAACTGTCATTGGATGCTCAATCCTCTTCTCCCCCCCCCGCCAGCCCCCGGCAACCCGAGGTCACTCCTGACCATAGGTCACTGGTGTGGCGCGAGGTGTGGAGTCTAGCACCTCAACCCTCAGCGCCACCAGGCTGGTCTAAGTAAAAGGTATTTTAGAGAAAAAGAACAACTTAAAGTAAAATTGAGAGAAAGTGAAAATAGAGAAGTAGAAACTAGGGTTGGGGGAGTGACTGAAATTCACTTTGCAAATTAATTTGCGAATTATGTGGAATATCCGAAGTGCAAATTTGGAGAATTCATGAATTTTTACCTGGTAAAGTTGCTGGTTTTTTTTGTTTTTTTTTGAGAATTGATCAAAATTTGTTAATGGTAAAAACGTCACAGTTTTGGCAAAGTTGAAGCTCCCAAGGTCAGTGGAAACTTCAGGAAGCTTTGTGAAGACAGATTTCAGCCAGTTCACAGCCACTTTGCTGGTGAAGTTTAAATCTGCAACACCCCTACTAGAATCTGAGAAAAGAAATGAGGAGCTAAGGGGAGAGATGGAAACAAAGAAAAAACAAGCAAGTGCAGTGGTGGTGGTGGTGGGGTGTTCAACTTTATCCTTCAGCATCCTGGGTGGCCAGTATTTAAATAAAATATAGCCCTGGTGGTCCAATGAGTGAGTGTGGGCCTCCTTTAGGTTATGGGCCCATCTGAGTATCCCTGACATCTAGTGGGTCCAGGAAATAGTAGTAAACATTTGTATTCATTTAGGCTGCGATTCTCTAAGGTGCATTTCCCACATTGGAGAACTGCGTAGAGGGACTGTGCCACTCTGCACCTACGGACAGGTATGCACCGACGGTATTCACAATCTTCAGCCACCTGTCCACGGTCCCACCTACCCCCTCCAGGCATGCAGGTGCTTGGATGGTGAACATAGGCGGCACAGAGGACCCAGGCAGGCATCCAATCAGATGCCCATTCAGGGTCCCAGAGTGGATCCATTGCACCATGGCGTGGGTCTGGGGAGGTGAATGGCACACATTTGTATGTGCCGCACCTGCCCCAGACCCATATGCAGAGCACCCCACCCAGTGCCCCAGCCCAGTCCTGAATGTCTGTGACAACCTCCCTCCCAGCACACCCAAGCAGCACAGTGGGCAGGAGCTGTGGTATGGCAGGGGTCCGCTGGCTGATCACGCCAGTTGATGTCCCATCTACCGGTGGCACAGGGGGTGCATCCCATGTATGACTGGTTTCCATTTGTGTACCCTGACCAGGCACTCCACACCACATCTTTGTGAATGGCATGGAGTGCGGGCACACCCCCTGGTACACCCCCGGACTGCCAGCAGCACGTGACTGCAGGATCAGGCAGAGGATCATGTGCATACGGGGTTGCGCTCCAGTAGTGAATGCAACCAGGGGGTCCACAGGACCCCACTGCATGCCATTCCACCTTAGAGTGGGGCATATCTGCCCTACGCCCCTTAGTGAATCACGGCCTATATGAATCAGATACTCAGTTGAACAGAGCTCATTTTCAATGAGGGGGTCCTTAACATTCAAAACTTGTTAAATACAGTCACTTTAAATACATATCCTGTTGTATATATGCACCAAACACTGGATGTCTTAAATGTCTGGAAAAGAGTTAAAACAGGCATTCACTATATATATATTTATTTATTATTTATTAAATTTTGTTAACCGGGTAAGCCCGCTGGGCCACGGAGGTCCCTTTTTCAGGGGCGACCCGGAGTTAATTACATACTAAAAGCAGTGCAGGTACAGTCCAAGTGTACATAGTGGTTACATAGAGCAGTGCAGGTGCAACCCTAGAGTACATAGTGGTTACAACAGAGCAGTGCAGGTACAATCAAAGTATTCATAGTAGAACAATGCGTACAGAATATTTGTAATGTACAATGATCATTGGAGAAGGGGGTAACTTTTGACATGACAACAGTGGTAGCAGTTAGACCTGGGGTAGGCAGAACTATTGCATCTGTGCCCTGTTCAGTGTAGGACGACAGGAGACAGGTTACATTGAAAATGATGGGTTATCAAAAGCGAGAACAACTACTAACAGAAATTGGAACACAAGCTTGGGGTGGCAATTGGGTGCCAGTTAGATTAGACATTTCCTGGACATGCTACAGGGAGCGTGTTTAGCCTAGTCTACTGGACAGGTGCAGGAGCTAAGTATATATATATATACACACACACATATGCATATATATATATATATATATATATATATATATATATATATATATATGTATATGTATAAATATTCATTGCAAAACGTAATTAATGCATCAGTTAGGCTTGTTACTAAAGCGACAAAAGCAGGGAAATGTGATGTTAGTGTTTCAAACCCTAACACCCCACCCTGCAGACACTGACAGGTGTCAGGAGGGGTGCCTTTAGGTTGTCAGCCCTAACACTTACCCCATTCTCCTATACTGTACCCTTCTGAGCTTATTTACTAATGGAATGGGGTGAGCGTTAGGGTTGCTAACCGCAATGCACCCCCATACACACACACACACACCTGTTGCTGCATGCAGGGTGGGGTAGGGTGTTAAGGCTGGGAACCCTAACACCACATTTACATAGAAACATACAATTTGACAGCAGATAAGGACTGCAAGGCCCATCCAGTCTGCCCATTTCTTTTTCTGCCTTATGAATGTGCCATCGGCATTTGCTCTGTCAATGGCCTATCTATTCATACTCATCTGTTTTGCTCCCTTATGCCTATCCCATGCCTGTTTGAAGCCCTGCACTGTATTCATATCCATTACTTCCTGAGGTAGGCCGTTTCATGCATCCATCACCCTTTCTGTGAAAAAGAACTTCCTCACATTACCCCTTAATCGGCCGCCCTCTAATCTCATGCTGTGTCCTCTTGTCCTGATATTGAAACATCGTAGACTCTTTCACCTTGTTAATGCCCTTAAGGTGTTTGAATGTTTCAATCATATCACCTCTCTCCCTCCTTTTGTCACTGGAACCCTAACTGATTTATTAACAAAGTTTTTTGCAATGAATATATATACACACTGATGGTGGTACAGATGAAAACCTACTTAGCAGGTAATGAATAAGCCACCAATGGGGGTATAAAAAAGAGGTCCCTCAGCCGACAATAAATGAGCCAACAACAGCGACTGAAGAAAGCCGTGGTTGATACTGTGCTTGAGGTCTGAATTGGGGGGGCATACTAGAGGGCTGGGGGAAGGGGGATCACTCAAACTAGAGTAGGGGCGGGAACATAACTATCCATTTTTTCTCGGGAGCAGGGCAGGTACTTTTGCTGAGGACAGAATTTAAAAAAATCAGTTTGATTAGTTTTCCTCTAGAGCAGGCCAGGCAGTGCTCCTGAGGGCAGAATTTTAAAGGGACACTATGAGCTTTTGGGCTACATTTTTCACCCCTGTATCCAAAAATGCCTTCGGCCATCAATGTGCCTTGTCATCATGACATGTATAGTCACAGAATGCTGGAAATATTGATTTACTGAAGGTTTTTTAGTATTTAGTATTATGGTTGCCCTGCCTATATTCCCCACTGCCCAATGTAAAGCACGTTCACGTTATCAAATGGCGCTGAAGCACCAGTGTAAACTCGTGCATGGACGAGTTTAGCAACTTATAAGCAGTATCAGCTTAAGGCATTTACTTATAGCAGGCTGTGAGCTAGATTTCAGAAAGTAACTAATTTTTAAAAACAAGTGGTATAATATAGTTTAATCATGGTTTGAAACTTAATCATGGCTTTAGTTTTCAAACCATAATTTAACTATGTTATACCGCTTGTGCCAGCCATTACTTCTCAAGCTTGAATCATAAACACATTATTGGGCAAGCAGCTCTCCATGTTCTTGATTATGGCGATACTATTTATCTCCACACACTTGATTCACATCTCCTTCCTCTGAACACTATCTATTTTCAGTCATTTCATATCATTTTAAAAGCGAAATGGGCTGAGAATCATTGTTCTTCGTTACATCAGTAAAACTGGTTATCTCCCTCCTCCAGGTACAGTTTTCACTGGTTATCTCTTATTTATAAATCAGCCAGCAATCAAACCCTACTTATTTCTCAGAAAGATTAGTTGTTCCTGTTTGCAAATACAGTTTCAGAGATGTGCCGCAGCGTGGTTTTTCCCTGCCTAAATTTTATACACGCTTTGGTGAAGAATATTTTTCCTGTAGGGTCCCTTTTTTCTGGAATAATTTGTCCCCTCAGCTCAGAAATTGCTCTGCTCTTGCCACTTTTTAACCTGGCTTAAAATGCTGCTGCTGCAGGAACAAGCTCTTGGCAACTGTTTACTCACCGATCTGTGTATATTTGTTAATGTTATTAGGCTTATATTTATTGTTAGTTGTCGTCATTGTAATTATGACACAGGACATTCTGTAAATAAGACTTGCTTCTCATGGAACTTATCCAGTATTTCTGAAACTTTTAAATAAAAAAAAATAGATCTCAGCTGGGGAGGTTACTAGGGTTCAGCTGAGAAGATACTAGGGCTCAGCTGGGGCGACACTAGGGTTCAGCTGGGGGTTATAGGTCTTACCAGGGGATACTAGGGTTCAGCTGGGGGATACTAGGGTTCAGCAGAGGGGATACCAGGGTTCAGCTGGGGTTTCTAGGGTTCACGGGGATACTGGGGTTCAGCGAGAATACTAAGGCTTAGTAGGGGTATACTAGGGCCCAGCGGGGGTACTAGGGCTCTACAGGGGATACTAGAGCTCAGTGGGGAGATATTAGGTCTCAGCAGGGGGATACTAGGGGCTCAGTGGGCAGACACTAAGGCTCAAAGGGGGATACTAGGGCTCAGCATGGGGAGATACTAGGGCTCAGTGGGCGGACACTAAGGCTCAGGGGGATACTAAGGCTCAGTGGGATACTGGGCTCAACAGAGGATTCTAGGGGCTCAGCAGTGGGATACTAGGGCAAAGCAGAGGGGATACTAAGGCTCAGTGGGGGATACTAGGACAAAGTAGGGGATACTAGGGCTCAGTGGGGGAATATTGGGGCTCATTGGGGTACTAGGGCTTGCAGGGGATACTAGGGCTCAGTGGGGATACTAGGGCTCAACAGGGGATTCTAGGGTTCAGCAGTGGGATACTAGGGCAAAGCAGGGGATACTAGGGCTCAGTGGGCAGACACTAAGGCTCAGAGGGGGGGATACTAGGGCTCAGCTGGGGGTTCTAGGGCTCAGCAGTGGGATACTAGGACAGAGCAGGGGATACTAGGGCTCAGTTGGGAGGTATTAGGGCTCAGGGGGGTGCTGAGACTCAGGTAGCAAAAAGAGCTCAGCTGGGTTGGGTACACTTATTAGTACTAGCAGGTATGCAGATATCTAGGATCTTGCAGGGTACGTTGCCTTCACTGCTTAAGCAATGTGAGTTTTTTTCAGTTTATATGTTATTCATGCGAGGGTTGCATACAGAGTAGCAGGGGCACTGTGGTTGCTTTATTCACTGAACAATCCGTTATGATTCATCAAACACAGGAAAGTGAGATGCAAAAGAGGGCCATTTCTTGACTGTTGGAGTAACGGTTGGAGAATTCCTGCCTCTACCTGCTGCTGGGGATGACAAGTGTGGTGCAGGCCTGTCTCTGTGTCCATCTGTGTTTTTTATTTTTTCACTTAAACCCAGTGGTGGCATTCCTGCTCTCAGATTAGCAGCTGACATGTTTTAAAAGCTTTCTAGGTGGAGAGTGCAGGTGGGCAAGACAGACCCAGCTTAAGCCTGGCTCGAGCTTAGTGCCTGGCTCAGCTTAGTTCAGCCTCTGATAGCAATGGAGAGCCACGGTAAGCTGAATCAGTTGTGGACAATGTAAGCATTTCTGTCAGCCTAAGCAGTTAGTGTAGTGTCTGAAATGTTCAACTCCTGTGTAGAGAACAGCCTGCAGTAGCCAGGGCTCAGCTCGTGTTTTGGCTCGTAGACTCAAGCTGGACCCCTGGCTTGGCTCTGGCTTGGTTCTAGGTGAAAAATTCCTGGCTTGCCCACCTCTAGTGGAGAAGCATCTGTACTTAAAATCCCCAGTAATCATGAATACAGCCATGATAATTAGCCGTCCTTTCCTTTTGACTCATTATTTTTAATTCTTCATTGAATTACTGTACTTTGGTGAGCAATTGGGTTGGGGGAGGGGCAGTGGCAGGAGTTTATTTGGACAGGAACTCAGTTCCACCACCTCTTAAAAACTGTATGATAGTTCCACCGCCTCTCTCATCTTTCTCCACTGACAAGTGTAGAAAAGTTCCACCACCTAGAAATCTAGAGATAAGTCTCCCAACCTAAACATAGAAACATAGAATTTGACAGCAGATAAGGGCCACTTGGCCCACCTAGTCTGCCCATTTTCCCTACCTACTGTAATAACGCAGACTCTACCTGATCTCCGGCTTAGCCCTCCCTTCCCTAACCACTAAGGTTCCCTTATGTCTATGCCATGCATTCTTGAATCCTGTTACAGTTTTTGCCCCTACCAGCTTCACTGGAAGGCTGTTCCAGGCATCCACCACTCTTTCTGTGAAGAAGTACTTCCTCACGTTTCCCCTGAGTTTACCCCTCTCCAGCTTCATAACATGCCCCTCGTTCTTGAGCATCTTTTACTCTGAAAAGTGCTTCCCTCCTGTACTTTATTTATACCTGTGAGGTATTTGAAAGTCTCTATCAAACCCCCCGCTCCCTCCTTTCCTCCATGGTGTACATATTGTGGTCCTTTAGTCTCTCCTCATAGGGTCTCTGTTGCAGACCCTGCACCATTTTAGTTGCTCTCCTCTGGACTGCCTCTGCTCTGTCTATGTCCTTCCAGAGATGTGGTCTCCAGAACTGGACACAGTACTCCAGATGAGGTCTCACCAATGATTTATACTGCGGTATCACCTCCTCCCTCTTTCTGCTGGTGATGCCCTTCTCTATGCACCTAGCATCCCACTGGCTCTCCCACCAGCCTTTTCACACTGTTGGGCCACCTTTAGGTCGTCAATATGATTACCCCCAGGTCTCTTTACTGTTTGGTGGTCATCAGTACCACTCCCCCCATCTTACAGTACACCCCTGGTTTTCTGTGCCCTAAGCACATGATTTTGTACTTCTTCACATTGAAACCCAGTTGCCATGCTCTTGATCACTCCTCAAGCTTTCTTAGATCTCTATTCATTTTTTCCACACACACCTCTGGAATGTCTACCCTATTGCAGATTTTAGTGTCATCTGCAAAAAGGCATGTCTTCTCTTCTAGCCCCTCTGCAGTGTTGGTAATAAATACATTAAAGAGGACTGGTCCCAGTACTAATCCCTGTGCACCCTGCTGGTCACCCTCCCTCCCTTCCTCAGAGTGAACTCCATTTACCGCCACCCTCTGTTACCTCTCCCCCCCCACCAGTTCCTTATCCAGTTTAACCCTTTTGGACCCACTCCCAGATTGCCCAGCTTGTTTACAAGTCTCCTATGTGGAACAGTGTTGCAGGCCTTACTAAAATCTAGGTAGACCACATCCAACGCTCCACCCTGATCTACTTCCCTGGTCTAGGGTTACCAGATTTCGGGACATCAAAAAGAGGACACATCCCAACCCTTGCAGGAAAATTAATAAGTCTAAGTATATAATATATGCTATGCATACCGTCCATACTGTTTTGCAGTATTATATGGTCCCTGCGCTCAGATAGCTCATCCTTCCCCAAGTCTACTGAATTTCATCTTTTTTTTGAACACCCTCCCCCAGAATAACAACTAAGTTTTTAATCTGTGTATTTATACATAACATGCCACACCATTTGTTGTTAAGTGGCTCAGCTCTCTCTCAGTCACCTCGGTGTTGCTATCTGCATTCAGCTGCTGAGCTGCAGGTAGTGAGTCCTCCCTCCCCCGCGCCCCCAGCCGTAGCCTGATTGCAAGTGAAGCGCTGCATCCTCAGGACAGTTACAGCGGTGGCACAGCAGACAGCAGTCAGCAGTCAGCCTCCCAGTTCTGCTCTCACTGCTCCACCCTGTCGGATCAGACTGTCACTCAGAGGCATTTTTTTACAGGGTCTGGGGCCAGACAGGACTTAACCACAGCAGCACTAAGACAAGGCAAGGGATTTGATCAGAATCAAAACAGATCATCATCAGACATCAGAGATTCCGAACAATTAAAAAAACACATCCTCAATCTATCATCAAACTTAACATCCCCCCCCCCCCCACCAAGAACTGATGTACCTTTTGAGCAGTAATTTTAAATTGGCACTGTTCCGCTCGCCTCCTCTGGTTAAACTGAAAATTCACGAACTCCATACAGTCACCGGGTTATGAGGCTGCAGTGTCAGTCACAGCAAAGCTTAGCATCGTATTGGCCGGAGGGTCCGGTTCGAGAGTCTCGAGATCAGGACAGGTTGGCTGCTGCTGGTAACAACTTTCCACCACATTTTGCACAGTAACAGTCTAAATCCTGTGCATGGGTGAAAACTGAATGCTCTCTGTCATGCGTAGATACCAAGGCTGGAGCGTGCATGACATGATGAGCATTCAGGGTTTTTTTTCACCCACGGCCGCATGATGCAGGACCACTTGCAGTTTGGATGGTTGCTATAGCAATAAACAACTACTTAAGCCCAAAATGAAAAATCTGGACAAAAGAGCACTTAAACAAAAATCCACCCAGATGAAATTTCATAGCTTAGAAAGAGGACATTTCCGGGTAAAACCAGACGTCTAGTAACCCTACCCTAGTCTACAGTCAAAGAAATCTATCCAATTTGTATGACATGTCCTCCATCCAGTGAATCCATGCTGCCTCAGAGCCTGTAAGCTGCTGGTTTCAAGATATTTCACAGTCCTTTCCTTCAGTAGCAATTCCATTAATTTCCCCACTACCGAAGTCAAGCTGACTGGCCTGTAATTGCCATCTTCCTCCCAGCTACCACTTTTGTGAAGTGGGACATTTACAATTTAACCACTGGACAGTGGTTAGAGGAACATTTTGCAGAGATCTCTTTGAGTTAAAGGTTAGAGAGAGGGGCAGTGGTTAGAGAGGAGTATTTTGCAGTGACCTCTTTGGGTTGAGGGTTACAAAGGTACCAGGAATCACAGAGCACTTAGATTGTGCAGTCCAGTCCTTGTGCGCTGCTATCCTGGACAGTAAGAGGCGAGTCCCTAGCCTGCTGTGCTGCTGTCATGTCATGCCTTTAGTGTGGAAAGTAGAACTTAGGCCTAAAACTGCTGGTAGGAAATGGCAAGACATCAGACACAGATAGCAGGGTCAGTCTGAACTATGGGGTTTTATGGGCAGCACTGGTATGCACAACAGCACTTCTGTATGGATATTATTCTTGGCGTCATGTGCCAGTACTGCTCTTGGAACTGCCAACACATCTCAGTTGAAGAGTACTGGCAGCTAAATCAGCTCGCTATGAAGTTACAGCATTTCCTTGGAATTCTCAGAGAAGAGCAAAGGCCCACAGCCAGTGGGAGGTGGGATGTTTGCTCTTCTGGGAAAAAAGGAGTCATAGTCACCGATCGACTGACTAGTAGTGCTTAGTAAAAAAACATGAGTGGTAGAAGGTATTATACCTAGCAGGTATAATATGGAAAGATCACCTACAAAACATAATGTTTGCTCATGTTTTGTGTAGTCTATATTTTATTGCACAAAACGTTGTGCCAGTTCACAGGTCCATGTGTAGTACCATACTTTGTATACTGTATATAGTCGAGCTCATATTTTGTACATTGTGCACTGTTTGTGTTTTTTTCTCTTATTCTTATTGTCCTCACTTCCCTGGCAGGCCCTCCTTCCTGATGCTCAGCCCAACCCCGTCACCTTTACTTTCCCTAGGACTTGACTCTTCTGCTGTCCCCATGGCTTATCTTCTGTGGCAGGGCGGCGGGGAGTCCTCTCATCCTGCTAGGACCGGGTCCAGATCGCAGGAGATGCCTAAGTCACTGGCTGTGGGGCCTGTGGCAGATGGCGTTCATCCTGCCAGCCAGGGTTTTTCCCTTGTTTCTGTCCCCCTGGAGGTGTGGCTTTCTATGATGTCAGAGCGCGCACCTCGTGCCAATGTCTGTCCCATCTCTGACCTGCTGGCCTAGCCTGCTTTTCCTCCAGCTTCTGTTAGGGCCAAGCAAGCACTGGGGTATCCCCGGAGGAGGAGGAGAGCAGTCATGCAGATGCTCGATCCTCCTCCTCCCAGCCAGCCCTCTGACACCTGGGCTCGCTTCGCTCTCGAGGTCACAGTGAATCAGAATCCCTCGGTGGCACAACACACGGGTTGTGTATAATTGCCCATCCACTATCCTATATATATATATATATATATAGTATATATAAGGTGGCATCCTGTTGGATAGTTATGAGATGAAGGCTATAATTACCTGTGTTTTATTTTAATCTAGCTGGTTTCTGTTGCAGGGCAGCTGAACAGAGATGGATTGTGCTGTTAGCTACATACACTGGTACCTGTGATTCCAGCAGTATGGAACAGCTCAAATGTGCTAATATCTCCCTTTTTTTATTTTTTCCTACCCTTGACGGCGACTACTATACTACACAACTGACTAAAAGTGAGAGGTAGTAATCCAGAAACTTTCTGCTGCAAGAATTGTTGTATTATTATTCTGCATTTTTTCTGTGTGGTTCCCCCCTCCTCTACCTAGTGCTGTCTGGAATTTTTAAATCCCATTGGGACAGAATTCTGTGGAATTTCTGAAAATTTCAACATATTCCTTGGAATCCTGTCAGAAAAGAACTGGCAGAATTTGGATTATCAAGTGAACTACAGAATAACAGAACATAGTAGAGCATTGTTCTATGTAGAAACAACTAGGCACAACTGCCTGTTTTCAGGGGCGACCTGGGAGCACTGGGTGGTTAAGTGAGTTGCTCAGAGTCACACAGTATGCAAGTGGAAGTTGTGAGAATCAAACCCAGGTCTGGTCTGCTGGATATACCAAACTTGTTCACAGCTCAGTACTCTAATCTCTAGGCTATACTGCCAGCCCATATTCCTTCTCAATCAAATGCTGAGTTCAATCATGATACGGATACACACTATAGAGATATTATTTCTTACCAAGCTATTGATGTACAACGTAAGGGCAAAATTAAATATGACTGTTGTTACATTGGCCATTCAGGGACACTAAAAACAAATTGTGAAGAGCCAGGAGGTACTGTCTCACCGCATCAGTTTGTAGGATGGAGTTTTTATGACTGTAATAGAAAAATACTCTGTAGGGTTTCTTAACTGTCCCCAACACCACAACCAAACCGTTGACAGTATACAGGTTAGGGTCTTTGACCACCTGGCAAGTCTTATTGTCCTAGCCAAACAGTCACACCCACGAGCATGAAGGTGACTTTTGTGAGAATGATGTTTTTACCCATGGTAACAAAATAATTCCACACAGTCAAATAGACCAAGACGTAGAAGAAGTAGGATGGCTAGAAGATCCAAATTGTGACCCTCCCAGCCTTGTGCATCAGTATACCTGTTAGACTCTATCCAAACCTAACCAAAGTGTTAGAAGGGTTGTTACTTCCCAACGGTCCAGATAAGGCTGAAGGGTCTTCTCTGGTATATGGAACTGGCCATGGGAGTCGAGCCCGGGAACAGGCAGAACAGCCCACATGGTCAAATTCCAAAATCAGCTCTGGAGACAGGCCAAAGCAGCAGCCCAGGCCCTTCCAGAGGATACCCAGAGACAGGAATTGCTTCAGGTCATCCAGTCTGGGGCTGACATCGGCAAGCACCTTCTGTGGTCCGCTTACGATGCCGCTGATGCTTCCACTTGGGCTGCCACTGCTGGCATTTGCCTATAGAGACATTCTTGGCTCAGGGGTGTCAGGCTTTTCCCTAGAAGTACAGCAGTCCATCCTGAATGCCCCCTTCAGAGGCTACAAACTCTATGGGGTGGATGCGCAGGACATACTTTCTGACCTGTAGGCCTCCGGCTGGACTCTGCAGTCAGTCTATTCCTTATATCACATCCAGCCAAGAAGTGGCCTGAGGGTGCCCTTTCATTGTGCTGCCCACAAACCTAAGACAGGCATTAAACCTCAAGGCAAATGCAGAGCAGCAACAGCCCTGCCTACCCCTACCTCCACTGCTGGGAACGTCCCTAGAGGAGGTGGTGTGGCCCCAGCCACAGGTGCTGGCTCTGCATGACTCATTGCTTCACCCCCACCACCAGCTCTGCAGGAGGTGGCGGTAGGGGGTCAGTTCTCACTACACCTCGACAGGTGATGGGAGCTATCTGCAGATGCTTGTGTCCTGCAGCTCATTGAGCAAGGCCACACTCTAGAACTTCTGGAGTGGCCTCCAGAGAAACCTCCAGTTCAGTCCAGTTACCCCCCAACCTCATTCCAGTGCTCTGGGGGGAAAGTTGCACATTGCTGCACAAAAGGGCCATAGAACCCATCCCAGAAGCTCAGAGGAACAGCGGATTTTACTCCCGTTTCTTTCTGGTCCCCAAATGCACAGAGCTCATCCTGGACCTATGAAATCTAAATTTTTACATCCAGCACAAAAAGTTCTGAGTGGTGACCCTACAGGGCCTGCTACCCCTTCTGCACCAGGGAGAGTGGATATGCTCCATCGACATACAGAATGCTTCCCTGCATATCAAGGTGTGTGCTTCCCACTGGCAGTACCTCAGATTCCAGTTCCAGGGGGAACACTTCCAGTTCTGGGCCTTGCCCTTTGGCTTGTCTTCAGCTCCTCGAGTGCTTACCAAATGTTTGTCAGTAAAGGTGGCAGTCCTCAGGAGGGACTCTATGTCTTCCCTTCTTCTTTTTTCCAGGGCCCAGAGTTTTCTGAAGAGATGCATTGTCCCTCTCTTGGAAAGGGCGGTTTCTCTATGTCTTCCTCCCCTTTCCTGTCATCCAGAGGGTGCTGATCAAACTTCAGCTAGAAGGGGCTACTCTGATCCTCATCACCCCCTTCTGGCTTTGTCAGATTTGGTTCCCCTTACTGCAGCAGCTGGCAGTGGAATCTCCAGTACCCCTTCCCCTGTGCAAAGGCTTGCTCTCACAGGAGCAGGGGACCCTGGTCCATCCAGACCTCAAGTTTCTGCACCTCCATGCCTGGGTCCTGAAGACATAGCCATGGCTAGATTTGGGGTATCCTAGAAGATGGCCAATATTCTGGTGACCACTAGGAAGCCCTTCACCAGGGCCACTTATTCGATGAGGTGGAAACGCTTTGCTCGGTGGGTGGCTTCCCATTAGTTGGACCCCTTCACTAGTCCAGTGAATCAGATTCTGGACTACTTGCTGACTCTCTCATATTGTGGTGTGCAGTACTCCTCACTTAAGGTGCACCTGTTGGCCATTTCTGCCTTCCATGTGCCTGTCGAAGGCTGTACGGTAACACAGCTGGAGGTGGCCCATATTTTCTTGTGAGGTATTCTTTATCAGAAGCCTCCCATCTGCAATCTGGTCCTGCCTTGGAGCCTGAATTTTCTGTTAGAAAAGCTTACTTTGGCTCCTTTTGAGCTGGTCGCTACATGCGAGCTACACTTTCTGTCACGGAAAGCCTTATTTTTAGTTGATATTACTTCTGCTTGAAAGATTCCAGAGCTGCAGGCTCTCGTGTGAGCAGCGTTATTTGTTTTTCCACTAGGGCAGAGTGTCTTTGCGTACAAACCCTATGTTTCTACCAAAGGTAGTGTCTGAGTTTACTCTGAATCAAACCATCCACCTGCCTGTTTATTTTCATGAGCCTGCCAATCCAGGGGAAGCATTGCTCCATACTTCAGATGTGCATAGGATTCTTCATTATTATATACACCGTACAATGGAATGGGACGGGGTCATAATGTTGCGAGACATTATGCCACATGGCAAAGTTGCACTGCCAATACAACACGATTTATGCCATGAGGCGTAAGTCTTTTTCTGTGGAGCTCTGCCCCCCACACCACACCACTAAAGATTCTCAACTCGGGGGGGGGTCCAACTCGGGGAGCGCACAAGTCATAAAAAAATTAAATGTTTCTGGGACCGGGAATCAAACCCAGTCCCAGACACAGTGCCTGAGTTCCTACTGCTGTGACTCAGTCCTGTGAGCCATGGCAGCTGCTTGTTTGAACCTGCTCCCAGCAGAGGTCTTATCCTCTGCCTGGGAAAGTGCTACTGGTGCAATACCGCGAACAGTAGCATACGTGGTATTGCACCAATAGCGTTAGCATACTGCGCTGTACCAGGTTAGCCATAATGTCGTACGCTATTAAGCATGTGACATGATGACCCGCTACACAATGGAATGCAGGAAGTCCTCCCAGTTTATTGTTTCCTTTGCCCCTGGAAATGAATGGATGGCTAACTGCATTACTTTTTGTTACAAGAAGTACAGTAAGAAACTTCCTGGGGCTCTTCATGGCCATTCCACATGGGGCAGTTTCAGAAATTAATCAGCCACTGAGATCTGTGCGGCTGTCACTTGGAGTACTGTCCACACCTTCACAAAGCACTACAATCTGGACATTGCCTCGAGACATCAGGCCAGTTTTGGCCTAGCTGTGCTTCAAGGCTTCTTTTCTTAGGCTTATGACCTCCAGCCACCCAGACTGGTTCTTCTGCTGTCAGAACTGCTTGGGACTCATTCTATAGGTGTAGCCTGCTACAAGGTATCCTTGATGAAGATAGTACAGTTACGTAAGAACTTACCATAACAGTAGATCTTCAAGAGGATCTCTTGCAGCAGGCCATGCTGTCCCACACTCTTTCCCCCTTGGCTTTAGGACTGCTCTGTGTCTGTCTCTTCTTCTCCATGACAGTGTGCCTTCTGTTTCTACTATATTAGCTTGTCGAGAACCTCTGGACCTTCCTCGGTTCCCCAGAAGGAGAATTCTGCTTATGCTCTCCGGCGGGAGAACTAAGGAGGGTGCAGGGCCACCCTGTTTATATGGGAGGGATGTTGTCAGTGTGTGACATCATTGTGGGCGGCCCCCTTTGTAGACTGCTAGCTAGAAAAGTTTCTGTGTGGTCCTAGTGCCTGGTGGGTGTAGTTCTATAGGTGTGGCCTGCTGCAAGAAATCCTCTCGAAGATCTATGTTATGGTAAGTTCTTACGTAACTGTACTTTGTCATTGTAAACTGTCATGGCCTGAGTTGTGTGTTTCCCGGGGCAGTACCTACAGTGGGCAAGTATTATGGTCTGTTCTGTTGCCCATGGATATGTGGCATTGTCATTGCAAACTGTCGAAGTCTGATTCATGGAGTTCCTGTCACTAGGTGAAAAGAGCGAAATAAAAATAGCGAACACAATATCAGCGAAGCAATATCAGCACCGTCCAACGCAGCGAATAACAATCACAGCAAACTGTCAAAATAGCAAAATGGTCCACGCTCCCCACACCCCCTTTAAGATATAGTAAACTGACTCTGGGGAGGGCACAACTCGGAGAGTGGGAGACAGTCAGGAGGGGGGGCAGGTTAATTAAAGTGACTCCGAGGGAGACACAACTCAGGGAGTGGGAGACATTTGGGGCAAATTTATAAAAGTGCCTCTGGGGGGATGCAACTCAGGAAGGGAGACAAAGTCAGGATGGGGGGGTGACAGCAAACAAGGGAAAAAAGTAATATGGCATCCTGAGATTCAAACCCAAGTTAGCTGTACATCTCAATGCCACTCATAGAGTATGACTGTATCCTCTAAGCCACAGTGACAGGACAGTGAAACAGCACACAGTCAGAAAGTTACAATGGTCTGTCTGACACAACACTTCACTGAAATGACAGGTGCTGTTTTTCATTTGCCATTATCGACTCGCTGTTATTCCTTCACTCTTTTCACTTACACCCACAAAACCTATAGTAGGAGTTTTTCTGGCCCACTGGGCTTCGTATGGGAACAGACCATTGTCCTTCCAGGTCACCCACATTTGATTCATGTGACAATACCAGTATTTAAATTAGATGTCTAAACTTTATTGCATTATGGCTAATTGTCATTTGAAAATTTTTGCCAAGTGAAAAAAATGTTAGATCTAAACATTTATAAATTATGATCTGCACTTTGTGGTCACAGTAGCAATTTGGCAAGATGAAGAATATTATTTATATGAAAAACATGTAGCAAAATGCTATTTGACTGGTAATAGCTTAGACACTGTAGTACACAGGAATGTATTGGGGCCCACTCCGCATCCCGGGAATGAGGTACTATCATTCCAAATTGTCAAAGTCTGTTTGGTGTGTTTCCTGTGGCTATACCCAGGCAGGTATAGTGGCCTGCTCTGTTTCCCATGGGAACAGGGCACTATTATCCCAAAATGTTAACATTTGATGGGTGTGGTTCCTGTGGGAGTACCTAGGCAGGTAGAGTGGCCTGCTCTGTTTCTCATCAGAACAGGGCATTGTCATCCCAAATTGTTAAAATCTGAGGAGTGTAGTTCCTGTGGCAGTACCCAGGCAGGTACGGCAACCTGCTCTGTTTCCCACAGGAATGGGACATTGTCATTACAAACTGTCAAAGTCTGATAGGTGTGTTTCCAGTGGTGGTACCCTGCCCAGGTATCTTCGTCTGCTCCCCTTGTGTTGGGAATGGGGCTTGTCTTCTAGCACACACCTTACTGCCAAGGCGGAGCCTCTCTTTATCCTGTTTTACTATCTCTTGCAGTTGATTCTGAAGAGGAGGGTGCTACCTTCATCCTGCCATGATACCCTGTGTCCTGCTCCTGCTGACTGTGATCCTGCCAGGGTTTGAAGCTGCATTTCCGGATGAACCCAGCCCTCTCAGTATAGCCCCAGCAGATGGTAAGTGGTGCTTCTAGGATTAACTTCACAATCAGTGAGACCCTGGAATGAGACCATAAAGAACAACATCACCAGCAGTAGGAGCAGTATGGTGCCTGTATTTCTGTGTAACTAGTGCTTGGACTAAACCAGTACTTGTTTCACTGGATTGGGCTTGTACTGGTGTTTACTGTGGGGAAGGAGCCTTAAATACTGTTTGCTGAGACTAGGGCTGTATTGGTGGTCCCCCCCCCCAACTGAATCTTTAATGGTGCTTGTTGGGGTGGATCCTGGATGGGTCTTTGATTTTTTATGATTTATTTACCCCTGAGCAGAACAGAAATGCAATATTTCATTTACAGCGGGGTCCTGCTTCTGTCCATAGTATAGCTGACAAGCATTGAAACCCAGGATGGTTACATAACCCATTTACTATCAAAGAATGAGGAAGTGGAATTTGTAAAAAAATCAACCTTGGACCTCATAATTCCACTGGAGTGGGGAGAATAAAGCTGCAGCATACTGAAAACCCATGGATCACTGCAGTTACGTCTACCACTCAAGTGAACATACTCGACTCACAAAAAACTAGCATTGGAATAGTAATCAGGAATTAATACAATGGGTTTTTACCATTACTTCACATTTAACAGGCCAGAAGGAGGCAATGCCTGTCAGTCTGATGTTCCCCTAGTGTCTCTGTAGTTATACCCTTAGACGCCCTCTAAATTTAGGCAGGCATCCTGCCTCTCATTAAACTCCAGAACTAATTCTGTTTTTATTACCTCACTTTGCAGACTGTTCACAGCTTGACAGTTTTGCTGGTGAAAAAAAGTGTTTCAAGACTATCCTACCCCACACACACACACACACACACACACACACACACACACACACACTGTCAGCTTCACCTCTAGCCCTCTTGGTTTCTCATGCTGTATAGTCTTCCAGAATGCCTTTTTATCAAATTCAGTGTGCCCATGCATAATCTTATAGTTATCCTGTCCCCTCTGTCTCCTGTAGTCCAGGGAAAAAAATCTAAATTTGTTAATAAATTGTAACACTCATACAAACACACAAAAATACACATGCACACGCACATGCACGCACAAACACACACACACACACACACACATACATACACACACTCGAGAAACAAATCTCATGGGCACAGGGTACGCCATAAAAGAAGTCATTAAATACAAACACAAAAAGGAATCCAGTGAACCCCACCAGCGGTTACATACAACCTGTCCATCAGACCACTATAGCCTCTCCTCCAGAATAACAGACTATCTGACATATTTAGTGAACCATCAGTAATAGCATCCAACCACCCAACCTAAGGAGAACTCTGATAAGAAACCAAACTCCAGCTCTACACAAGAGGACATCCAGGGAACAAGGACATGCAATAGACCCAGCTGACTGACATGCACATTAATCAAACCATGGGGCTCATTTGACTCCCCGCACACAAAGATGGAAATGAAAATAAACGGATCTTTCACATGTGACACCCACAGTGTGATGCGCCTGAACCGATGCTGCTGATTGCATGCAAGGTACTTGGGCAAGACAGATCACGCACTCAGAAATGCATGAACGGACACAGATTCACAACTGGGTGCCTTATCAGACTCTGGTAGGTGAACACTGTATTAATGGTTACCTTTCTCTGATGGATTTTAAGAACTTCAGAGATTCTCAGGGAAGGTTACTCATGGAGACCAAATTTAAAAGGCTCTTTGGAACAACTGATGAATGTGGATTTAAGAAAAAATAGCCTTCCTCACCCGCTATAGAATCCCACACTCATTTTTAAATGGATATTCATCCTAGCCCATTTTTTTTTAAAGAATTTCTCTCAGGCTGTGCCTGTAGTAAGACATATTTTAAACATGGGCACTTCCTAAGGCACCTAAAGATAAAAGACACTTAAATATATAATTATTTGCTAGTTCATGGATACAATGAAACAGTTTTTTATTAGTCATGGATAAAGCTGAAATGCTTCTGTGATATACAGTATGAGCTAACAGTATAATTAATTATATTTTACTGTTTTATATATTTTCTCCTCTTCAGTTCCTGAGGTTTATTTTATTATTGTCCATTTCTGTTTTTTTTTTTTAATAAAGATATTCTATACTGTAATTTGTGTATATCTCATGATTAAGTGGAACTGTTCACTTACTTATTGTAACTTGTTGCATGAGTGTTGTGACCCAGTTAAAATTAGCTAAGGCTCAATCGGATATTCCCTTTCTGGTTTTGTGACTAAATCTAGTTACTACTACTGTGGTACTTTATTAGGGATGGGAGAAGCCAGTTAACTAATGTTTATATATTTCCAGTATACTCAACATTTCTACCTTTCATGCATTTCCTATAAAGTGTACATCTGTACTTCCTACAGGATGCATTTCCTAAACAGTTACCGTTTCTGCCTGTTATGAATTTCCTGTAAACTCAACAGCAGTACCTTTTATGCATTACATGTAAACTCCCACATTATTACTTGTATTCATTTTATATACTCAACATCTGTGATTTTCCAGCAGTCCCTGTAAAAGCAATATCTACACTTTTTCGGTATCTGTGTACTCGACATCTTCACCTTTTTCGCATTTCCTGTAAACTCAACATCTCTAACTTTAATGTAATGCCACTAAACTCAACATCTCTTTCTTCTATGCATTTGCTGCACGCTCAACATCGCTACCTTTTACGCAGTGCATGTCAGTTCAACATCGCTACCTTTTTATACAATGCCTGTGAACTCAGCATCTCTACCTTTTATGAATTTACTGTAAATTCAGTCTCTGCCTTTTTTTGAAATTCTTGTAAATTCAACATCTCTACCTTTTAAACATAGCCTTTATACTCAAACTCTCTACCTTTGATGCATTTCTTTCCAGTTCCACATCTCTGCCTTTTATGCATTTCCTGTAAACTCAACATCTCTAACTTTAATGCAGTGCCAGTATACCGAAGACCTAAGATCAAGGTCTTCAACTGGGTGACCATGGAAGTGGATCAGGATGGAGCTGTAGATGTGGCATGACCGGGGGGGTAATGATTTCTGATGACCTGAAGGTAGCCAAGCTGAGTGAAAAGGCAATGGGAAAGGCTAATAGAATGCTGGGGTGCAGAGGGAGGGGTATCACCAGTAGGAAGAAGGAGGTAGTGTTGCCCCTGTACAGGTCACTGGTAAGACCACACCTTGACTACTGTGTCCAGTACTGGAGGCCCCATGTCCAGATGAACAGGTATAGGGTGGAGGCGGTACAGAGGGGGCAACCAAAATGGTGCAAGGACTGCATGAAAAGTCCTATGAGGAGAGACTAAGAGAACCGAATATGTACTCACTGGAGGAAAGAACGGAAAGGTGGGATATGACAGAAACATTCAAATACATAATGGGTATTAATAAGGTACAGAAAGGTAGCATTTTCCACAGAAAGTCAGACTCGAGGACAAGGGGTCACACTATGAAGCTGGAGGGGGGCTCAGAGGGGATGTGAGGAAATATTTCTTCACAGAGAGGGTGGTGGAAGCCTGGAACAGCCTCCCAGCAGAGGTGGTAGGTGCCAAAACAGTCACAGGATTCCAACATGCATGGAACAGATACAAGGAGACCTTGGAAGGAACACAAGAGGTGAGGAGGACAGGAGATTGTACAGGGGCTATGGTGGCACAGCAGGCAGAGAAAATGGGCAGACTATATGGGCCAAAGGGGTCTTTATCTGCCAACAACGTCTGTGTTTCTATATTTCTATCTCCTTCTTCTGTGCTGTGCATTTCCTGTAAATTCAACATCTCTAACCGTTCTTCAATACATGTGAACTCCACATCTGTACCTTTCTGAATTTCCTGTAAATTCAGTCTGTGCCTTTTATGCGTTGTCTGTATAATCAACATCTCCACTATTTATCCATTTGCTGTAAAATCAGCATCTCTATTTTTTATGTCTTTACTGTGAACTCAGCATCCCTACCTTTTTCCACAGTGCATGTCAATGCAACATCTCTACCTTTGATGCATTTCCTGTAAACTTCCCATCTCTAACTGTAATGCTGCTCCAGTACGCCAAACATCTCTTTCTTTTATGCATTTCCTGTAAAGTCAACATCCCTACTACTTGTGCAGTGCCTGTGAACTCAATGGGCTGGATTTTCAAAGAGCCCCTGGATTGCTGCAAATATGCGACGATCCAGGGCTGCGGCACACCCCGACTGCATCAGGGACCCTTCGCTGTATTCAGAAAGAACAGGGTGTCTGCACCACAAATTGGGGAGTTGCCACATTGGCAGGTGCAGTAGGCACACCTACGGGACCTGCCACAGGGATCTGGCTGCCCCCACTCGGCACAACAGCAGAGGTACCAGGATGGTTGGGGGCTGGGGGCACACTCATGGCAGGCATGTGGGGTAGGGGAATAGCGTGGGCAGGGGGTGCCATAATGGCAGTTGGAGAGGGGTGGGCAGGCATAATAGTGTGGTTGAACCCGGCGGGGGTGCCGATTATTGAGCAATGCTGGCAGTGACACAGGATGGAGATGGGGGTACAGAGATGCACAGTGCCATGGGCTCCATGTGAGCATGGCCCTGGGGGCCACTGCCAGGGCTGTGCCCACATAGGCCTATGACACTGAGTAGCTCTGTACCCCCTCCCCATTACATATCACTGCCAGTATTGCTCAATAATTGCCCCCCACCAGGTGCAACTGTACTATTATGCCTGCCCTTCCCCTCCCCAGCCACCACTATGAAACCCTGTGCCCATGATGCCCCTGTACACATCTGCCAAGGCCCCCACAACAAGTCAACACAGCATCTGGTGGTGGCACAAGGGGCTTAGACCAGCTCATTGCTGGTCTATCTGGAGCCCCTTGCTGTGGCCACGGTGGGGCTTCTTGAATCCCAGAATAGGGGATGTTGCAGCCCCACCATGACGCAAGCCCCCTTGTGACATGGCACACCCTCAAATATGTCACAAGGGGGGAAGTGTGCTTGTTTGCCACAGCAGGTCTCGATTCGGACACAGACCACGTCTGAATCGGGACCACCACATCCTTTGCCGCAAGGTGCATGTTGCATCTGAATCGTTTGCCACAAGCACCTTGCGGCATTCGTAGGGCTTTGAAAATCTGGCCCAACATCCCTGCCTTTTACACACTGCATGTAAATTCAACATCTCTACCTTTTATGCATTTCTTGTTACTTTAACATCCCTGCCTTTTACACACTGCATGTAAATTCAACATGTCTACCATTTATGCATTTCTTGTTACTTTAACATCCCTGCCTTTTACACACTGCATGTAAATTCAACATCTCTACCTTTTGTGCATTTCCTGTAACCTCAATATGTATACCTTTTATGCAATGCATGCAAACTCAACTTTCCTATCTGTGCCCATGCAAATAAGGGATCTGTCTTACGCACAGGGTCAGAAATATTTTCAGAGGTTTTGAATTCCATAAATAGCCACTGGCTTTTAAGCTTTTTAAGGAATTCAAAACTCCGTTCTTATCCAGATACACAGTGGTGCACGATGCCCCCCTTTGGCTGAGCACCAGGTAGCAGACTGACAGCATGAGCTCTTAGTACCTGCCTGTGTCTGCCACCCCACTCTCGATCGCTGTGTTGAGCATTCCATTGCCAGCAATTCCCTATTACACTGGTAGTCTAAGGGATCCCCGATCTCCTGACCTATCACTAATGACATCCATGTCTGATGTCCCTGGTAGCCTAGTGGACCCCCCCCCCGATCACCATACAACACAAACACCCCTCCCCAGCCACTTAGCATCCTCCACCCCTACCCCCTGGTGGCACTCCACTCACCCCTTATGGCAGGAATACTCCACTGCCACCACCTAGAGGTGGTACTGGCATGGCCCCTCAATTCACCCCTCAGTTGGCCTCTATCTGTATGATAGGGACTGATCACGTGTTTATGTTGCTAGTGAATCCTGATCACTAAATACATTTCTCGACTCCTGGGTTGCCACAACTTGGCCTAGCATAGAGCCGTCTGTAAACTTTGACATGCAGTCCTTACAGTATGCACTCGCATCACATATATATACTGGTGAAAAGGCAGAGATCTGAGCACCAAGCCCAGCAGCACGGTGTTGGTGACTCCTACCTAGTTCAATAATATTCCATTAATTCTTACTCTGTGTCTGTGACATCTGTCTGTCAACCAACTACGCTCACCCACCTAACCAAACTAAAAACCTATCTGTTTCGCCTCGTTTTTCCAGATTTTGGTGATTCTTATTTGCTTTGCTGCATTCATTCTGTTTTAGGGATTGTGATTGGATTCTCTTTTAGAGTGATGATTTTATGTGATGATTCTATTTTATGTATTTACGTGTACGGGCGCCTTGATCGTATGGAAAGGCGCCTTCTAAAAATAAAGTTTGATTTTGATTTGATTTAACCACATAATCAGGGGTCCCTAGTGTTTCCAGTTCCATGCTCAGATCCTTATGTGGACAGTGTTAAAGGCCTTGCTAGCACCCAGGGAAACCACGTCAGCTGGAACGTTATCATCCAGAGCCATGCTGATGGGAGCAAAAAATCTGAACAGGTTGGTGACCCAGGGTCTCCCCATCTGAAACTGTGTTGGGACTTGTCTTCCCTATTTGATGAGAATTAAAAATTCTCAAGTCAACTGTCTCGCAAAACCTTCAGTTAATCTAAATATTATTGACACAAGGCTGATTGGCCGATAGCTGCTCATGTTTCTCTTTTCTATCTCGATTTAAAAATAGGGATTACGATCAAATCTTTCCAGCCTGCAGAATGTCTCCCTCTCTGATTGAATGATTTATAGTTTTGCTTATTGATCATGCTATGCACCTCACCTAATTCTCCTAGCACCCTAGAATGTAAATAATCAGGTCCGTGGAACTTAATTACGTCAAGAATCATTAATGATTTTGTTATGTTCTTCCTTGACCTATGATATGGCCATAGTTTCCCCTAGGACTGTTTCTACCCTAATATCTGGGATATCTTATAGAGGAACAACTACAGTGCCATAACACTCATTTAAAGCTCAGCTACTCCCAAGTAATCTGAGCAGACCTGATAATTTACCGTTAATGACTCTACGTTACTTTGTGTAACTGAAAAACAAAACTTTATTTGTCATTTGTGATCCTATTTTAACTGCATTCTTTTTCATTCCAGATTTTTTTTCATTTCCTTTGGCTTATTGCAAGTCTCCCAGATTTGAGGGCAGTCCTTGTTTTTTGATTTTTTGTGTGCCTTCTTCTTTTCCTTAATTTACTTATTTGGTAAGTCTAATAACAGGCATTACTGGAAAGCTACATGCAAGGCTACTGTGGAATTTAACCCCCAGTCTCCAGTTCACTGTCCTGTGCTCTAACTGCTGGGCCACACTGCCTCCCGGCAGTAACTTGGTCTGAGTGATTAGATGGTGTGTACCTGCACCAGCAGGAGGTCTATGCCTGTGTAGACAGGTCTCTTGCACCAGTTGCTGAGCTAAGCCAAGGGAACCAGAGCTGCCAGGTGCCTGCAGGGATGCAGCTTCCAGTCTCTTTATTGACTGACTGTGCCAAAATGGTTACTCTGTATAGTCACAGTTGCACAGAGGGCCTTATTTTCTGTCCTCACCTGCAATACACAACCCATACCTCTCAACTGTCCCTGATTTTCAGGGATGTCCCTGATTTTGCCTCAGAATTTTCCTCTGTCCCTCGTAAAATTTGAGTTTTTGTGATAGAACAGTGGGGATTAAAAGCAAAAAATAATGTCAAACATTGAAGTAACAAACTTGTTCTTCTTCAGAAAATGCATTTTAAGACAAATCCCCTTTATTCTATCAGCTTTCTGAGAGAATAGTATCCGTTTTTAAGATGTGTCCCTGATTTGGGGTCTTTGTCCCCGATTATTTTAAGCCTTGCCCCTGATTCGTGAGGCAAGAGGCTGAGAGGTATCACAACCTGTTCTTTGTATTAGCACAGCTGCAGAAGGTATTGCCCAGCATGCTGCTTTAAAAATGGGGCAGGGATTTATTGAAGTTCTTGCTTTGTGCAGAGTGAAGCATCTTTTACCGCTTGTCCCCCCCTACAGCTGTCCAGCAGTATGCAGTGTTTGTGGGACATGGGCCAGGAAGATCTTCTAGCACCTCCACAGTGGAAGAGAGGCTGAACATTCAGCGAATGCTAAAGGTCAACAGGACACTTTACATTGGAGACAGGTATGTCAGTGAAAATGAATCGCAGGGAGATGGGAGATTGCAGTGCTGGCTAAAGTTATAAATAGCTGCTGATGGTTTAGTGTGACATGTACGATGGAGTCAGTGATCCATAGGTTCGGGTTGTTTGACTTTGTGCTGTGAAGATATTTGTTCACCTGACTCAAGAAATTAAAGGGACAGGCAAGGCTCACACCAGATCCTGGTGTGCAGGGATTCTGCAATCCAGGCACATATATTGACCTTGTAGGAATTAAGCAAATTGTCGGTGGGAATGAGACAGCTATCCGAATCCACTTTTACCCCAACAATGCAGACTGCCTCACATGTACCTATTATGAAGTCCCTAAGGAAAATAATAATCATTAGACACTTGCTGCTACTTACCTAGAAAGCCCTAAACAAGATGGGCTCTTTCAGCTTCAGTGAGATCCTGACCCCTACACTCCTGGTGGGGCGATGAGGTCCTTGGGACAGCAACTGTTGGTGGTGCTATCTAGTTTAAAATGAATGCCAGTGGGTGACAGAGGTTTAGAGGTGGTGGCCCCTGTTCTGCGGAACCTCTCCCAGCTGGTTCTCCCATTACAGTAATAGCTTTAAGTCTGAAGTTACAATGTTTCTGTTCAGTCAGGCCTTCACATTTATTCGGGATGGCCTGGCCCCTGGTCCATTAGTTCTCTGGATTTGATTTTCCAGTTTGTTTAGTTCTAGAACATTAGTTTCTTTAGAGTGTAAGTCTCCCAGCCCCCACCCCCACCCCAAGCTCCTACTCTTTGTGGAGATTAGATTGTAAATCTCGCTTTTTGTTTTATGTGTAATGTTGTTATTCTGTTTAATCCTGTCTCTTTGTACCGTACACTGGTTATTTTTGTTAAGTTTTCTGAACCTTGGAGGAATGCCACCGAAGCAGTACACATCTACACTTCTACAGCTCCTGCAGCACAGTTCATATTGTTTTAACTCTTTATTCCAGAGGGCATTTGCATGTACACAAGATCCCTCATCCTCGGACTCAAGTCGCTCTTGCTTCCTGTCAGTGCGTGACATTATAATCCTCTACTTGTGACACCGTAATCTTATAGCTCACCAGTTTCAGAATACAGGCAGTGGTAGTAGCCAGAAGGATTCCAGTTATATCAATGCAGGGTAATCCAGCTCAGATACAATATGGATACATGGAGGCAATGAGATGTAGCGGTTAGAGCACTGACTTGAAATCCAGGAGGTCACAGGTTCAAGCCCTGCTACAGCCAAGTATCCACTGTCTAACCTTGGTGAAGTCACTTACCCACCTCCTCCGTGCTCCACTACACCCAGCAGCGGAAATGGGTAGTAATAGGACTCCACGGGAAACAAGATGTTGAATCTTAGCCAAGCTAAACTGAGCAAAGAAGTTGTAAATAAAGAGACAAACAGAGTTCCATGTCATAATGACGATCACAAAACAGCAACCACCGTTACAGTGAGCGTACATCGCTGAAAAGCACAACAGTGATTTACACTTGTCGACAACAACACATATGGCAACTGGAAGTAGCATTTATGTGAGGAGGGCTGTGCCCCCCCACACCCTCCTCGTGGGGGGACTTTGCCACCCGCACCCCCCAGATTTTAGACTACTAATTCCAGGGGGTGCATGTCGGGGAGGGGGAGACAGAAAAAAAAAACATTTTTGGCCACCACAAAAAAATGTATACCCGGTCCCCAGCACTGAATCCAGTGCCTGCTGCACCGAAACTAGCCACTCTCACCACCACACCACATGGCTAGCTCAGCAGCAGCGTGCCACATTAACCCACACAAACCTGCTTTCCTATCCCTCCCCTTCCGATCGCCGTTGTAACCCTCCCTCATCCGTACCCTCACTGTCCCATTCCGTGGCTACCCTTATAGGGTAGCTCACATGTGCAGTGCTGCAAATGCGTTGCTCTTTTGAGAGTTGCTCATTCGTAGTCATATTATCACTGGATACTGACATACAGTACGCTGTTTTAAGTGGTGTCCTGCTTTCCCCCAGTTAACATGTGCTTGTACATACAGTTTCTGGGTAGCATGATTGTAAGAGCATATTCTCGTGCTATGTGAAGGAGGGAACTGCAAAGCTGAGCAGTTCTGGCACAGAAGGAACTTAAGAAGGCTCCCATCTAACATAACAGAAACAGTAATACCACATATAGCTATATTATAACATATGTTAAAGAATGGAACTTGAATTGACAAGCAAAATATTTTGCTTTGCATTAAGTTATAGAAACCGCTCTGTGGAAAACGATTATGCCTACTGAAATGGCAACTTCAGAATTTTAGAAGTGTTTGCATGAGACACCCTGTGGTCATAAGAATACATAGAATGTTTGGAGATGAACAGTCCTGATAGTCTAAAAATGACATCATGATTTGTAATACACTATATTTGCCCAGGATAGCTCAGTTCAGATGCAATCCCTTATTTTCTGTGGGGTCCTGCTTGTACACATTTTTACAGTGCACTTTCCCCTGTGATAGAGCTGCTTGAGCTCCAATGTATCATTTTCAGTGGAGCCTTGCTTTATCTCAGTTGTACACTGAAGTTAGGCAGGGCAGCTCCACCCAGGTGACATGCAGTATTTTGTTTTCAGTGGGATCCTACTTTTACACATTTTTGCTACATATTTTCCTAGTACAGGCCAGTTGAAATGCAGTATCTCATTTTTAGTAGGGTCCATTTTTCACATTTGTGCATGGTATTTACCCAGGATAGCGTAGCCCAGCAGAGATACAACATTCTGTTTTTAGTTGGGTACTGCCTTTACCCATTTTCAGTATATTCTGCCAGCAGAGATACAACATTTTGTTTTTAGTGTAGTACTGCATTTCGTGGGGTATGCATTTACTGGGGTACTGTGTTTAGTGGTGTAGTGCATTTAGTGGGGTACTGCGTTTAGTGGTGTACTGCATTTAGTGGGGTACTACATTTAGTGGGACACTGTTTAGTGGTGTACTATGTTTAGTGGGGTATTATGTTTAGTGGGGTACTGCATTTAGTGGGGTACTACATTTAGTGGGGCACTGTTTAGTGGGGTACAATGTTTAGTAGGTTACTGTGTTTAGTAGGGTACTGCATTTAGTGGGGTACTGCATCTAGTTGGGTACTGCATTTAGTCAGTACTGCCTTCACCCATTTTACACTATATTCTGCCAGCAAGGTACAGCTTGTGTTGTACTCCATTTAGTGGGTACTGCATTTAGTGGAGTACAACTCTAGTAGGGTACTGCATTGAGTGGGTACTGTGTTTAGTGGGGTGCTGTGCTTAGTGGGGTACTGCATTTAGTGGGTATTGTGTTTAGTGGGTACTTTAGTTAGTCAATACTGCTTTTACCCATTTTACATGTATTCTGCCAGCAGAGGTATAGCGTGTTGTATTGCATTTAGTAGGGTACTGCATTTAGGGGTGCTGCATTTAGTGGGGCACTGCACTTAGTTGGTACTGCCTTTACCCATTTTACACTATATTCTGCCAGCAAAGGTACAGCTTGATGTACTGTGTTTAGTGGGGTACGATGTTTAGTGGGTTACTGTGTTTAGTAGGGTACTATTTAGTGTGGTACTGCATCTAGTGGGGTACTGTGGGGTACTGCATTTAGTCTATACTGCCTTCACCCATTTTACACTATATGCTGCCAGCAGAGGCACAGCATGTTGTACCGCGTTTAGTGAGGTACTGCATTTAGTGGAGTATGACTTTAGTAGGGTACTGCATTTAGTGGGTACTGTGTTAAGTGGGATGCTGTGTTTAATGGGGTGTTGCGATTAGTGGGGTACTGCATTTGGTGGCGTACTGCGTTTAGTCGGTACTGCCTTTACCCATTTTACACTATATTCTGCCAGCAGAGGTACAGCATGTCATACTGCATATAGCGGGATACTGTGTTTAGTGGGATATTGTGTTTAGTGGGGTACTGCATTTAGTGGTGCATTGTGTTTAGTGGGGTACTGTGTTTAGTGTTGTACTGCATTTAGGCAATATTGCTTTTACCCATTTTACACTATATTCTTCCAGCATACTGTAGGTACAGCATGTTGTATTGCATTTAGTGGGGTACTGCATTTAGTGGGGTACTACATTTAGTGGGACACTGTTTAGTGGTGTACTATGTTTAGTGGGGTATTATGTTTAGTGGGGTACTGCATTTAGTGGGGTACTACATTTAGTGGGGCACTGTTTAGTGGGGTACAATGTTTAGTAGGTTACTGTGTTTAGTAGGGTACTGCATTTAGTGGGGTACTGCATCTAGTTGGGTACTGCATTTAGTCAGTACTGCCTTCACCCATTTTACACTATATTCTGCCAGCAAAGGTACAGCTTGTTGTACTCCATTTAGTGGGGTACTGCATTTAGTGGAGTACAACTCTAGTAGGGTACTGCATTGAGTGGGTACTGTGTTTAGTGGGGTGCTGTGCTTAGTGGGGTACTGCATTTAGTGGGGTATTGTGTTTAGTGGGGTACTTCGTTTAGTCAATACTGCTTTTACCCATTTTACACTGTATTCTGCCAGCAGAGGTATAGCGTGTTGTATTGCATTTAGTAGGGTACTGCATTTAGGGGGTGCTGCATTTAGTGGAGCACTGCACTTAGTTGGTACTGCCTTTACCCATTTTACACTATATTCTGCCAGCAAAGGTACAGCTTGATGTACTGTGTTTAGTGGGGTACGATGTTTAGTGGGCTACTGTGTTTAGTAGGGTACTATTTAGTGTGGTACTGCATCTAGTGGGGTACTGTGGGGTACTGCATTTAGTCTATACTGCCTTCACCCATTTTACACTATATGCTGCCAGCAGAGGCACAGCATGTTGTACCGCGTTTAGTGATGTACTGCATTTAGTGGAGTATGACTTTAGTAGGGTACTGCATTTAGTGGGTACTGTGTTAAGTGGGATGCTGTGTTTAATGGGGTGCTGCGATTAGTGGGGTACTGCATTTGGTGGCGTACTGCGTTTAGTCGGTACTGCCTTTACCCATTTTACACTATATTCTGCCAGCAGAGGTACAGCATGTCATACTGCATATAGCGGGATACTGTGTTTAGTGGGATATTGTGTTTAGTGGGGTACTGCATTTAGTGGTGCATTGTGTTTAGTGGGGTACTGTGTTTAGTGTTGTACTGCATTTAGGCAATATTGCTTTTACCCATTTTACACTATATTCTTCCAGCATACTGTAGGTACAGCATGTTGTATTGCATTTAGTGGGGTACTGCATTTAGTGGGTACTGTGTGTAGTGGGGTACTGCATTTAATGGGGTACAACATTTAGTGGGGTACTGTGTTTAGTGGGTACTGTTTTTAGTGGGGTTCTGCATTTTATGGGGTACTGCATTTAGTGGGTACTTTGTTTAGTGGGGCACTGCATTTAGTGGGATACTGCATTTAGTGGGATACGATGTTTAGTAGGGTGCTGCATTTAGTGGGGTACTGCATTTAGTGGGGGTACTGCATTTATTGGGATACGATGTTTAGTAGGGTGCTGCATTTAGTGGGGTACTGCATTTAGTGGGATACGATATTTAGTAGGGTGCTGCCTTTAGTGGGGTACTGCACTAAGCAGTGTAAGCCCCACTCCCCATGTCTAGGGGTATGATGCTGGAAGTCCAAGGGGGGGCACATACAGCAAAAGAAACACATACCTGGTCGGCCTCGTTTCCCAGGCATTGCTGGAACTGGGGTGCCCTCTGTCCTAGGGTGCTGGGCTCCAGAGGCAAAAATCTTGTTAGCAAAAACCAGTTCATCCAACACAAATGAGACAACAGGCAAATTGCAGGAACAGGGGATCCCGTTTTATTAACATATAATTCAAAACAGGAACAATTACTCCATGGAGCAGGAAACCATCAAAATTGGAGTGTTCTGGACAGGAGAGGTCACTTTGAACATTGTATGTCACTCTCAACCAAGTGGATCACATCGGAGCACTGAAGCCAGGCCACTACCATGTAAGCTGGGTAGCCGCAGTCCAACACAGGCAGCATAACTAGTGGCTAAATCAGGCCTTTACCCTATAGGCAGACAATAGACTTCACTTTCCCCCCTCACTCGATCTCTCTCTTCAGGCGCATGTGCTTCTCAAGGGCTGACCCATTCAGATCGCAGCCAACCTTAATCTCTCAGCTACTCTAAGAACTTGGGCCCAGGCAGGTAACTTCACCTCCAGGCAGCAAGGGTAAATGTCCCCACTTGGCTCCTGACTCAGGACTGGGCATTTTTTTTTAAACTCAGACAGTCTTAAACTTGGGCAGACTGGGACAAGGGGTGATGCCAGGACCCCCGAATCCCACTTTGACCCTTTCACCTCCCAGTCTCTCCATATCCCTGCTAGGGAAGGCTGGGATCAGGGGCTGTGCCAGGACCCCTGGATCCCACCCTACCCCTCTCCTCACCAGCGACATGTTTCCTCCTCTGTCCTCTTCTCTCTCATCTCTCTCTCTCTCTCTCTCTCTTTCACTCCCATGCTTGCACTGTCTCCTTGGGTCCCCTCTGCACACGACCCACTTTCTGAAGGTCGCCACAGGCTCACACTGTCTCCCCAACCTGGAGCACCTCTCTGATGGTTTCTCCCTTCAAATGGGCTGTGGTTCACAAAGCTGTCCCAGCAGCTGGGCTTCGAAAATAGTGGCCACTGTCACATCCCTTTGACCTCGGATTATACTGCTGCCAAAAACAAATAAAAAACACCACAGCAGTCCCGCTAGCCAAGCGGGCAGTTGACCCCACTCGGTCCTCTTTCCACTCTCTCCTTCTGTCCCTCCCGAATCTCTCTTCCATTTCCCGTGCTCCCCTTTTTATACCTCTCAGCTGCTTCTCCTCCCCTATACACTAAAATCTGCTCTCCCACAAAGGCTTATGGGACATGGAGTCCCAATCCATTATTTACAATGCACCTCCCACTTAGCCATACAGCACCAAACTACCCCATGAAATGGATCCGCAGCTCCTTTAAATCCCCCCTCCCCAGGTGGCTGCATGTGCTCCAGAGGTGCAGCCCACCATGACTATTTACATTTTGTGGTCCCAATATCTCGGCTACCCCCTGGGACTGAAACTACCCCCTGGTCCCCAGGAGGTGTGGAACACACAGCTTGCCTGCCCCAAATGGGGCAGAGACACCATAGGTTCGGCAACCAGAACCACAAGACAGTCAAAGTGCGCTGGATCCGATTACCATCTGGGACCAGCGACCAGAAGAATGGCGAGAGGAGCAGAGAGCTGTAGCTTCTAACAGGTCAGCCCATTTGGGGGGGCTTACAGTGGGGTACTGTGTTTAGTGGGGTACTGCGTTTAGTGGGTACTAAGTTTACCTATTTTATACTATATTTTGCTAGCAGAGATGCATCATTTTGTTTTTATTTATTTGTTTATTTAAAAACTGGTAACTGGGAAAGGCATACTGAGCCAAGGCTCATTTTCAGGTGCAACCCGGGGGAAAGGGCAGAAGAAAACATCAAGCAAATACAATAAAGTAGGCAGTAACGAACAAATAACGTGCAAATAACAGTAGTGCAGTCTGGTGAAAGGCGCAGATTTACAAGTCATGGGTAACAAGAGCAAGAAAATGCTCAACGTCCTGAGATAAAATAATTAAGCAACTGGTAGACCATCACAGTGCAGAGAAATAGGAGGGAATACAACCATTCCAAGGGAGGGGTAAAAAAGTGGGGAGGGAAAAGGAAAGACAGGTCAGAAGGGAGGCAGACAGATGCAGGAGAGAGGTGGCAGGAGTTGTTGCTGGTGCTTAAGGGAGGTTAGGGAGGATGAGTGATGGGTCACCAAAGGGAGACGGTTCCAGAGCAAGGCAAGACGATAGGAGAAAGCTGATTGCCCAGCTGAGGGGTGAGGGTGGGGGAGGGAGAAAGTGCTGGGGTCCTGGGAACGAAGGCAATATGAAGCAGATGGGATGGGAGAGACGAGAGAGGATAACTACGAGGGCAGTTCCAGTATTTAAAGATGAAGAAAGCACAGTGATGCAGGCGACGAGCGGGGAAAAGGAAGGATGGATTAGGAAAAGTAGAGTGTTTTTTTAGTGGGGTACTGCATTTAGTGAGATACTGCATTTAGGGGGTACTGCATTTACTGAGCTACTGCATTTAGGGGGTTCTGCATTTAGTGAGATACTGCGTGTAGTGGGGTACTGCATTTAGTGGGGTACTGCATTTAGCTGGGTACTGCATTTATTGGGGGTACTGCATCTAGTGGGATACTGTGTTTAGTGGTGTACTGCATTTAGTGGGATACTGCATTTAGCGGGGTACTGTGTTTAGTGGGATACTGTTTTTAGTGGGGTACTGCATTTAGTGGGGTGCTGTGTTTAGTGGGTCACTGTATTTAGTGGGGTACTGCGTTTAGCAGGCTACTGCATTTAGTGGGGTACTGTATTTAGTGGAGTACTGTGTTTAGTGGAATTCTGCATTTAGTGGGATACTGCATTTAGTGGGGTGCTACGTTTAGTGGAGTACTGCATTTAGTAGGATACTGCATTTAGTGAGGTACTGTGTTTAGTGGGGTACTGCATTTAGTGGGGTACTGCATTTAATGGGATACTACATTCAGTGGGATTCTGCTTTAGAGGAGTACTGCATTTACTGGGGTACTGCGCTTAGTGGGATACTGCATTTAGTGGGGTACTGTGTTTAGTGGGGGTACTCCATGATGGGGTAATGTGTTTAGTGGGGTACTGCCTTTAGTGGGATACTGCTTTTAATAGGGTACTGTGTTTGCATTTAGTGGGCTACTGTGTTTAGTGGGATGCTGCATTTAGTGGGATACTGCATTTAGTGAGCTACTGCATTTAATGGGATACTATGTTTAGTGGGACACTGTGTTTAGTGGGATACTGCATTTAGTGGGGTATTGCGTTTAGTGGGATACTACGTTTAGTGGGGGTACTGCATTTAGTGGGGTACTGTGTTTCTGCGTTTTATAATATATTCTGCCAGTTGAGATACAGTCACTCATTCTCAGTCACATCCTAATTTATCTAATTTTTTTACACTGCATTTAACCTGGATAACACAGTTGAGATGCTGTGTCTTAATTTCAGTGGGGTCCTGGTTCTACCAGTTTTTATACTCAATTGATCCAAGATAGCCTAGCTGATATAGCAAGGTATTGCACTTCAGCTAGGTTATCCTGGGTAAATACACTATAAAAATGGGTAAAACAGGGAGCCGATTGAAAACTAAATGTTGCATTTCAGCTGGCCTAACCTATGAAGATGGGTAAAACCTGGACCTGCTGGAGTATCATTTGTAAATACACTGTAAAAGTGGGAAAAAAACAGGACTTCACTGAAAATGAGATAATGTGTTTCAGCTGGGCTGTCCTGTGTATACAGACTGTAAAAATGAGTAAGTGCAGGAGCCTACTGAGAATGAGATACTGCACCTCACCTCAGGATTCCTGAGTCACTACACTGTAAACAGTTAAATGCACACACACACACACACACTACAAATACAGTCACAAATACACACAAATGGACATATGCATACACCACAACAAACAAAAATTCACTCACGCACACCACTAGAAACAGATGCAAACATACACACATGACAGATGCACACAAACAGAGACACATATACACTACTAACAGGTACAAGATTTTTCCCCACACAACAGTACACAGAGACACACTCACATGTGTACGCACAGGCACTGACACAGACACCGGAACACACATATTGTACATGGATGCACATCAGTACACAAAATACACACACACACACACACACACACACACACACACACACACATACATAATTTCTACTTATCCCTGATGCAGTGCTGCTGGGTTCAGCTGGGGCCTTACTCTGCACCTCTGTATGTCTGGCAGTCTGGGAATCAGTCAGAAGGAGGACGTTTTGCACCAGCTGGGGGTTGTGTGACAGGTCAGAAATTGCTCAGCAGATAGGTGGGGCTATAGTCAGTGGGTAGGAGTTGTGGGGTGGGCCAGGGATATGTCTGGAGGTGGCTGGGATGTCTGACAGTGAAACAGAGGTACCTGGCAGGCTAGGAATTGGGCAGGAGGAGGGTGGGATGTTTGGCAGTGGATGAGAGTTGTGTGGTGTATTGGGAATCATTTGGGAGATAGGCATATTTGCAGGGAACAAGTCAGGAGGTGGGTGGGTTGGCAGCAAGTGGGAGATGTGTGTTGGGTTGAGGAATGGTTGGGAGTTGGGTGGGATGTTCAGCTCTGTGTGGTGATGTCGGCTGTGTCAGGGGTGAGATGGGAGGCAAACAAGCCAAAATGGAAATTGCCATGATACAGCGAAGAACAGCTGGTGCTGCACCATACGAAAGCGGCTTACCGCCACAAAGATAAGTCCAGAGCAAGAACGTGGTACACTCACAAAAGAAGCGGAGTCACTCGGTGGTTGCCAAAAACTTTTACTTAAGTGCTCCAAAACACTTTGACTGGATTTTTTACTGTCTTTTATTGCCTCCTGTTCTTTCTATTGAATGACTCCTTTTTGCTCATCGCTGTAATCCCGCTGTCTTGCTTGTACTTCTCCAGAGTATTTTATTGCGTTGTGCTTTATTTCCTTTTGTGTTGCATTGCATTTCTGCTGTTGTATTGTACTTTTATTTTTGGGTGTGCTACTGCGTGTACCTCCTTTCTGTGTATTTACCCCCGGATCGCACCTGGAAACAAGCCTAGACTTAGCGTGCCTTTCCCGGTTAACAGATTTTAAATAAATAAATAAATCACAACAAGTTGCAAGAAGTAACAGGCTTCCTGGTAAGGGGACCATCTGTTACCAGGAAGCCTGTTACTTCCTGCAACTTGCTGTGATTTGTTTTGAAGCACTTACGTAAAACTGCTTGCCAACCAACACGTGACTCCACTCCTTTTGTGAGCGCACGGCATTCTTGCTCATGAGACGGGAGGTAGGCTGGGCTATTTGCAGTGGGTAAGAGATGTCTGACAGTGTGGGGATTGGTTGGGAGGTAAATGGGTCTACCAACAGTGGATAGAAGATATGCAGAGAACCAAGAATCGGTCAGGAGGCAGGTGGGATCTTTGGACCTCCTCCTTCAACAATAAACAGCAATACAGGCAGTTGGGAAGGAGGAAAAAGAAGTGTCACTTCAAAGCTAGATGGTCCGATACTCTCCTTCATCTGCCCCCACTGCCCCGGTGAAGAAGAAGAAGTGGGTGGGAGGTATATGTGGTGCTGGGAACTGGTCAAGATGTTGACAGTGGACAAGGAGCAAGCCCCCTGCTCCAACATTAGGGTTTGCTGCAGTGGCAGAATGTGCCACTCCTCCTGCGCCACCTTCTTCTTGGCCACCTGATTGCCAGCACTCTTGGTTTACTCCCAAATTCAGGTTGATGGACTGGCAGCACATCTGAGCCCTTGGCCACAGTGGGAGTTAGTTTGGCAGCCAGGTAATGGGTAGAGAGTGGGCGGGCATTGCCACATTGATAGGGAATTTGGTGGCCAGGAAAACTGGTATCACTATGAAAGCATATGATAGGCCACACAGCACAGTGACATCACTGTGAAAGCACTTGATACCCTATCAGGCAGCAGTGGAAAAGCAAAATACACCAGGGCATTTCCAGCCCAAGCCGTGATTTATTCCCATTTTGGAAACAGATATAGTACCTGTCATTCTTGATTTTGTCATTCTGATCCAGTCTGTGTGGGGTTGCTCCACACTAAGATATTCCAGTTTGTGTCCTGATTCAGTCTGTTGGGGTTGGTGCATACTGTGAGATTCTGGTTCGTGTTCTGATCCAGTCTGTGTGAGGTTGGTGCACACTGTGAGATACCAGTTTGTGTTCTGACTCAGTCTGGATTTTGCGCACACTGTGAGATTCTAGTTTGTGTCCTGATCCAGTCTGTGTGTGTGTTGGTGCACACTGTGAGATTCCAGTTTTTGTTCTGATCCAGTCTGTGTGTGTGTTGGTGCACACTGTGAGATTCCAGTTTTTGTTCTGATCCAGTCTGTGTGTGTTGGTGCACACTGTGAGATTCCAGTTTGTGTTCTGATTCAGTCTAGGTTTTGTGCACACTGTGAAATTCCAGGTTGTGTTCTGATCCAGTCTGTGGGTGTTGGTGCACACTGTGAAATTCCAGGTTGTGTTCTGATCCAGTCTGTTTGGGGTTGCTCCACACTGTACTGTTCCAGTTCATGTTCTGATCCAGTCTGTGTGAGGCTGGTGCACACTGTGAGATTCCAGTTTGTGTTCTGATTCAGTCTGGATTTTGTGCACACTGTGAAATTCTAGTTCGTGTTCTGATCCAGTCTGTGTGAGGCTGGTGCACACCGTGAGATACCAGTTTGTGTTCTGATCCAGTCTGTGTGTGTTGGTGCACACTGTGAGATTCCTGTTTGTGTTCTGATCCAGTCTGTGTGGGGTTGCTCCATACTGAGAGATTCCAGTTCATGTTCTGATCCAGTCTCTGTGTGTGTTGGTGCACACCGTGAGATTCCAGTTTGTGTTCTGATTCAGTCTGGGTTTTGTGCACACTGTGAAATTCCAGGTCATGTTCTGATCCAGTCTATGTGGGGTTGCTCCACACTGTGCTACTCCAGTTCGTGTTCTGATCCAGTCTGTGAGTGCTGGTGCACACTGTGAGATCCTAGTTCCTGTCATGATCTAGTCTACTGTATGTGGGATTTGTGTATCCTACAAAATCCTGTTCGATGTTCTGTTCCATTCTATGTGTGGATGGTGCACTGTAATTCTAGTCTGTGTTCTGATCCAGTCTCAGGGCTAATACACACTGCGAGGTTCTGGCTCTTATTCTTACCAAGCCTGGTAGGTGCTGGTGTAATTTGTGAGGTTTTGGTTTGTGTTCTGTTTTAGTTTGTGTTGGGCTGGTACACTATTACATACTGGTTCATGTTCTTATCTGATTTTGGGGATTGATGCATACCGTGAGGTTCTGGTTCATCTACTAATCCAGTCAATGTGGGGTTGGTATATACAGTGAGGCTCTGGTTCATTTACTGAGCCAGTCTGTGTGGGGCTGGTATATACAGTGAGGTTCTGGTTCATTTACTGATCCAGTCTGTGTGGGGCTGGTATATACCATGAGGCTCTTGTTTGTGTTCTGAGCCAGTGTGTAAGATCTGAGTATAGCTAGAGTCTGAAACTTCACTCACATCAACTCATAGCTACAGATCCATGGTTTCTGGGGACAGAAAAAGGCTCATTACTCTTTTAAGTCTGACCATTTCCTCCCTAACTGAATGTCAGAATGATGTGCAGACCAGAGTTACTGGGTCTCTTTCCCTTCCAGTGCCTCAGTGCCCCCCTCACCCCACTTCACATCCCCCCAATTAAGTCTTAATATGCCCGGTACACATTCCATGCAAGTCTGAAACCGAGCACTGATCTGGCTTCTACCACCAGTTTTCGTAAACTATTTCTGGCATTCACTGCCCTCTCCATCTTCCACCCATGTCCCCTGGTTATTGTGTCTTCACTTCTCTTAAATAGTTCCCTACAGTCTACCCTACTGATACACTGGAAGAACTTCTAAGTCATAATTATGCAACCCCCGCCATCTCTCTTCTAGGATCCAGAGAGTACTTGTTAAGTTCTCCAGTCTCTCTGTTCATGTCCCTCACCTGCTGCCCCTATATAATTTTCATAGCCCTCCTCTGAACCCTCTCAAGAAGGTCCCTGTCCTTTTTGAGGTGGGGGCTCCAGACTTGGGCACAGTACTCTATCTGTGCCTCATTTTACTAAAATCCGTGGGGCAGTATTGCAAGAGACAGATAAAGAGCTGGAGCTGGTTGGAAAGTTGTCCACACCCTGACACTTAAGTCAATAGATCTGGGTGTTTCAGACAAATTCATATTCCCAGTATGTTGTGGAAAAGTCATTTTAGAGCAGAAGAAATCCAATCGTTCCCAAAGGAGGCCCAGGCCATACAAGCAGGAAGGAGTTTAGACTCAACACACGCATGCCTCAGCATTTCCCCAAACGTAAATAAATCCCTGGGCTGGAAGGGGACATTTCATCCTGTCGCCTGTTATGATTTATCGTTTGAAATTGTCGCCTTCGAGGACATGGCAGCTGGGAATCACATCTGTTTACAAACCTTGCTTTTCTTCTAACTTGCTGAGGTTGGCAGAAATGCGTTGTGTGATGCTGTAAGTGAGCTATAAGCGACCTGCTGACTGCTCCCCATTGTGCTGCTCTACGCTAATAATAACTTTATCAGCAGTCAGGAACGGGGACTCGTTATGTTTCTGAGCCAGTTCCAAAAAAAGTAGAAGAGTACAGCTGGAGGGAAGGAATGATTATTTTATTCCAGCGGGCCCGGTTTGTAATATCCATAAGCAGCCGTCACATCCCTTTTCCGTACAGGTTAGGTAAACGTTTCCTCGTCCACTCCACCTGGGAAAGTGGAACACACACACAAGTCTTTTGTCAGTGCTGAAAGCTAGAGACAAGTATCAGTATTGTTGTTTCCCTTTGGAATAAAATGTACTAGGAATCATGCAGACCATCCTATACCCCTTGCAAGATTACAGCAAGGAATTTTGTAGGTCTGAAAACTCCTGTTTTGAAGAAATTAGATAGTACACAGAAAAGACTATCACTGCGGTGAGATAAGATCATGTGATCAGTGCCAAAACAGCACAGTGATGCGTAGCATTCAGGCTGCGAAACTGGGATTAACAACAGGGAGATGCACAGCGTGCAGGCTATGTAGGTGGGGCTCACCTGCAGGAGAGGGATGAATAGTGGCCAGGCTATGCACGTGGGGCTCCAGATCAGAGGGTGATGAACCAGCTAAGCAATGTAAGTGGGTCTCAAAAACAGGGAGCAAAACGTGGCAGTCTGGTTATATAAATAGGGCTCAAAACCGGGATGATGCACAGTGGCCAGCCATATAATTGGGGCTCAAAAAGTAGCTCAGCAAAGGGAGCTGCTCAGACTGTGCATTTGATAGAATCCTGGACTTTTACTTTGAATCCAAGTGGCTACAAGCGCAATAACTTTCCTTGAGTGAGAATGGAGGCTGCAGTACTGGGAAGTATCCAGCCGGTGGCAGCAGTTGTGAGGAAGGCTACTGCAGTATTGGGGCGTGATTAGCAGGTAGCAGTGGTAGTGAGAAAGGATGCTGCAGTACCAGGGAGCAGTCAGCAGGTGGCAGCAGTAGTGATAAAGGAGCAAGCCTAACAAAGGTGCCACAAATTCTTCCTGTCAAGAAGTTGTCCTCTCAGGATAGCTGTGAGGACTTAGTGTTTGTGCTATCTAAATCTGTTTTCCCATATACACAAGTGCCTATATAAAAGGGTGGCTCACGAGAAGAGCCGGGTAACTATAGGCCTGTTAGCCTGATGTCAGTAGTGGGCAAAGTGATGGAGGTCATCTTGAAGGAGAAGCTGGAGGGGTTTCTGAAGGCACGGGGTCACTTAGATGATCGCCAGCATGGCTTTGTTAAGGGCAGATCATGTCAGACCAACCTGGTGGAGTTCTGTGAAGGGGTGATGAGTGCACTGGATCAGGACAGGCCAGTGGATGTCCTCTTTCTGGACTTCAGCACAGCATTTGACTTGGTGCCATATCCCAGGTTACTGGGGAAGCTGGAGGATCTGGGGGTGGGTGGGGCAGTTGGTCAGGTGGCTAGGAAACTGGCTAGTGGGGTATGTACAGAAGGTGAGGGTGGGAGGGAGGTCTTATCCTCCAGAAGAGTCATTAGCGGAATCCCACAGGGGTAGGTACTGGGCCCACTCCTGTTTAATGCCTATATCTCAGACATCAGAAGCGGTATCAGGAGCAGGACGAGTCTCTTTGCCGATGATGCAAAGTTGTGGGCGGTGATGGATGGGGAGGAGGGGAAGCTGGCTCTCCAGGAGGACCTGGAGACACTGGGGAGATGATCACAAGCCTGGAAGCTAAAGTTTAATGCTGGGAAATGCAGGGTTCTGCACCTGGGGCCAAAAACCCAGCTCATGTATACACCTTGGGGGGGCACTGCAGGTTTCTGGGGGGAAGGACCTTGGGGTGGTGGATACCAAAATGAATAACTCAGAGCAGTGTAGAAGGGCTGCGGCCCAAGCAAATAAAATGCTGGGGTGCAGAGCCAAGGGGATAACCTCAAGGAGTCAAGGGGTGCTCCTTCCACTGTACAATAGTCTGGTTAGACCACACCTTGAATACTGCGTGCAGTTTTGGCATCCCTACTTAAACAGGGATGTTGCTGTACTGGAGAGGGTACAAAGGAGGGTGGCCAGGATGACACTTGGGCTAGAAAAAGGCCCTATGAGGAGAGACTGGAGGAGTTCAACCCGTACTCACTGGAGGAGAGCAGGAACAGGGGGATATGATAGAGGTCTTCAAATATCTCAAAGGAATGAATAAGGTAAGCCTTGAGAGGGTGCTTCAGCAGAGGGAGGTGGGGGCCATCGGGGGACACTCAATGAAGCTGGACTGGGGAGACTGAGAGGGGAACAAGGAGACACGACTTCACTGAGAGGGTGGTGGAGCCCTGGAATGCATTTCCCGGGGAGTTGGTGGCTGCTACAGCTGTGGAGGGGTTCAAGAAAGGCTGGGATAGATATAGAGGGAGGGTGCATCCTAGAGCACCACTGGGGGATGGGGAACCTCGTAGAGAGGGAGGAGGGGTGGCTAAAGACAGTGCCCTGGGAAGGCGCTAATCATTGAGCAGACTTGATAGACCATAAGGCCTAATCTGCTGGCTTCATAGTATGTTAGTATATAGATTTACTATTACTAACTCCATGTTGCCATGGATCACCACTCAAGTGAAATTCTGTGAAAAGATAAGTGAGGGGATGCTGTGTGGATTCAAACTCACAACCTGTTGCTTATGAAGTTGTAGACCTTTCCAGTACACCACAAAGCTGGCACAGTGATGAACCTGAGCTTTTCAGCTATAATTAGGCTGTAGAGGTCTAGACCGTGCCTGCTGGGTCCTGACAAGACATTTGCCATTCCTGACAGGACAATTTCCTGATAGGGGAATCTCATTCCTGAGAGGACAATTTCCTGACAGGAATAGTTTGTGGCACCTTTGTTGTCTTACCGAGAAAGGATGCTGCATTAATGGTCCATGCTAGCAGGTAATAGTGTTGGTATAAAAGTATTCTGCAGTACTGGGGAATTCAAAGGAGTAGTGAGAAAAGCTGCTTTTGTGCAGGGCAGTGTTCAGAAGGTGACAGTGGTAGTGAGAAAGGATGCTGCAGTACCGGGAGTGGTCAACAGGTGACAGCAGTAGTAAGAAAGGATGCTGCAGTACTGGGAGTGATCAGCAGGTGGCAGCAGTAGTGAGAAAGGATGCTGCAGTACTGGAAGTGATCAGCAGGTGGCAGCAGTAGTGAGAAAGGATGCTGTGGTACTCTGTATTACTCAGCAAGGGGCTGCAGCAGAGGTGCTGCAGCAGATGGAAGGGTCACCGGGAGCACTGTGGTGCACTCACAGCAGCAGTGCTCAAATGGTTTGAGTCCTCTATTTAAAGCAGGTCTCAGCAGGTCAGGATAGGTACTTTCTCTCTGCAGTCTGCTGCAATCAGCTTTCAGGTGTCTCAGGGATCTATTCTGCCCCCATGTAATTTGCAGGGTACACGCTGCTAGTGGGAGAGGTCATTTAATGAAAAACGATGGAGTTTCACTGCTATGCAGATGACACCCAGCTGCACCTGGCTTCTGCTCTGGATGGGCACAGCGCTGCCCCTGTAATGAGTTGATACCTTCAAGAAATGACTGACTGACCCGGCCCAGTGTCGCTGAGGGTTGAGGTGCTGGACGCCACACCTTGCGCTACGCCGGCGACCCAGGTTTGGAAACAACCTCAGGTCGTTGGGGTGCCGGTGTGGGGAGGGGAGGTGGAGCAGGATCGAGCATGCCGATGGGCAGCTCTCCTCTTCTGAGGGTGATTGGTGCCCCCCCCCGTAGTTCCGTGGAGGTCCAGTGGGTAGCGTAGGTGGAAAGGGGGTGGCAAAAACAGTTATGGGAGGTGGAAGGGGCTGAGCTGGCACCACAGGGTGCGTAGTGTGCTTCCACACGTTCAAATGGCCATGTGCCAGGGCCTTTGGGGGGGCAGGGGAGAAAACAAGTAAAATAGCTATGTGCCCCCGTCGCCAGTTAGCGGGAGGAGGCAATGCGGACCTAAAAGCTATAAAAAAAGAATGACCGACTGGACAGCCACTAGCTGGCTGAGCTTAAATCCAGGGGAGACTGAGCTGCTGCTGCTGGAACCTGGTCCTCAAGGGTCAGCAACGGTAAGTGTATTGCTAGTTAGTTGTCTTTAAATGGCCCATCGCTGCAAGCTGAGGGTAGAGTTGAAGATGCAGCCTCAATCCATTGATACCGAAGTATTTGGGAGTAATCCGCAGGTGACAGAAGTAGAAGAAATGGTGCAGCAGTGCTGGAGACTGCTCAGAAATGCTGCTGCAGTACTGGGTAGTGTCCGTTAGGTGTCAGGGGTTACAAGAGAAGATGCTGCAGTACTGGGAAGTGGCCATGATCAGGTGAAAGTAGTTGTGAGCAAGGATAATGCAGTTCTCGGGAGTGCTCAGCAAGTGGCAGTGGTAGTGATAAATAATGCTGCTAACACTGCAGAACTGGGGAGTGACCGGCAGGTATCGGTGGTTATAAGTCTGATTGCTGCAGTATTGGGAAGAGTGGTGTAGGTGTCAGGGGGTATGAGAAAGGATGCTGCAGTACTGGGAAGTGCCCAGAAGGTTGCAGCAGTTATGAGACAGGATGATGTAGGTCTAGGAAGTGCTCAGCAGGTAGCCGTCGTAGTAAGAAATGCATGATACTGCAGTACTGGCCGTGCTCAGGGTGGGGCATCAGCAGAGAGAAGAGATGCTGCCATTGTGTGAAGTGCCCATCAGATGGCCGCAGTAATGAAAACTGATGACGCAGTTCTAAAAGAGTGCTTAGCAGGGGCGGCAGTAGTGAGAAATTATGCTGCAGTTCCAGTCGGTGACCATCAGGTGACAGCATTAGTGAGAAACTATGCTTCTGCACTGGTGGTGGGTACTTGAGTGACAGGGAGGTGTCAGTGATTATAACAGCAGATGCTACGGTACTGAGGCGTGCTAACAGGTGGCAGCAGTAGTAAGAAATGATGCTGACGTACTGGGGAGTGCCAGCAGTTAGCAGCGGTAGTAAGAAATGATGCTGACGTACTGGGAAGTGCCAGCAGGTGGCAGCGGTAGTAAGGGTGGAGGCTGCTGTACTGCAGAGTGATCAGCAGGGGCAGCCATTGTAAAAAATGATGGTGCAGTACTGGGGAGTGCCAGCAGGTGGCAGCGGTAGTAAGAAATGATGCTGACGTACTGGGGAGTGCCAGCAGGTGGCAGCGGTAGTAAGGGTGGAGGCTGCTGTACTGCAGAGTGATCAGCAGGGGCAGCCATAGTAAAAAATGATGCTGCAGTACTGGGGAGTGCCAGCAGGTGGCAGCGGTAGTGAAATGATACTGACGTACTGGGGAGTGCCAGCAGGTGGCAGCGGTAGTAAGGGTGGAGGCTGCTGTACTGCAGAGTGATCAGCAGGGGCAGCCATAGTAAAAAATGATGCTGCAGTACTGGGGAGTGCCAGCAGGTGGCAGCGGTAGTAAGAAATGATACTGACGTACTGGGGAGTGCCAGCAGGTGGCAGCGGTAGTAAGGGTGGAGGCTGCTGTACTGCAGAGTGATCAGCAGGGGCAGCCATAGTAAAAAATGATGCTGCAGTACTGGGGAGTGCATAAGAGGTGGCAGCAGTAGTAAGAACTGAGGCTATAGTACTTCAGAGTACTCAGCAGGCAGCATGTTTTTTTTTTCCTTTCTTCCTTCCTTCCTACCTACCTACTGCCTATTGCGTTACTTTGGTGACAGATGTGACTCAGTACTCTGTAAGTTCTGCTTCTGTGTCCATACAGTATTTTGTTGCCTTCAGCTTCCTTGTACTGCACGTAGGGAAGGATTATGCGTTTGCTTCTGTTGAAAAGATCAGTTGTAATTTGCTGTCAAGATGATTTGGGCAGACGGGCATGAGTGTGTACAAGTGTGAGTGTGTAGGTTTGTGTAAAATTAAAGAGATTTTCAGATTCCCAGCAAAATACGAACAGTTGGCATCACCAGAACTCAGCTGCACAAATAACCTCCCGAACTTCTATTCTAGCTTTTATTACTGAAAACATTTTGCATGGAAGCAAGCTCTTAGTCCTATAGACCTTATCTGTTCTGGCTGTTTTCTTGTCTTGAAGTCACAGTCCTCTGTATGTGACATCAGAATAATTTTCATGGCAACAGGTTATGATGTCATAACAGAGAACGATGACTTCGGGGCAGCAAAAGTAACAAGAGCAAATGAGCTCAAAAGAGCAAAGCGTCTGTTATATGTAAACATCTTGAACAATATATACTGTATGGGAATGTCCTGAAAGTCCAATGTTTTGAGAATGTTGGGATGTTCAAGTTCTGCTGATGCTTGACAACCATCAGCATTTCACAGAAAAGTAGAAAATCGCTTTGCGCATTGGAGAGTTGGCACAGCTAAACTCCATGGCAGAGACACTGATTCATTTTCCTGATACTGTGACAGCCCTAGAAGCCTACATTGTATCAGCTCAGGTTAGTCCCTGCCTCAGGTTTTCCTCTGCTTTAGTTGGAAGGCATCCATTTCCCCTAAGGGGGGCCTTTAGAAATGCTCTGGCGGGTAGTCATGAGGCTGAGAGTTCGTGCCTGCGCTGGAGGTTGGTGCTGGCATCAGTGCTGTTGGCGCTCACAAAGGCAACTGTAATTTTTCTTGGTGTTACAGAAGAGATGAGATATTAATTGACCTGCAGACAGTACAGCATCCTGTTTAGAAATACTCTTGATATCAGCAGTTTTAATAGGAAAAACACTGATGGATAGTCTTTGTCTGAAAGATCACAATTAGTGAGTGAGCTTCCTTCTTAAAGATACAGTACTGGTTTACTGCTGGCACATTTTTATTCCTACAGTTTATTGCCATGTAGACCCAGAGATCAAGCAACACATTTATGGGGTGGGGAAGGGGGTACTGCTTTTATCCAGTTTTCAAAGCTGGGAGGACTGAAGCACCTGGGGGTCAGAAAACCTGCTCAAGGTCTCGGAGCGAGCGAGCGAGTGAGTGAGTGGGCATATATTGGGATTCAGTGAGTGAGTGCGTATGTCAGGATTCATTGAGTGAGTGAGTACATATGTCGGGATTCAGTGAGTGAGTGAGTACATATGTCGGGATTCAGTGAGTGAGTGTATATATCGGGATTCAGTGAGTGAGTGAGTGCATATGGTGGGATTTGAATCTGGGACTTCCTTTTCCGCAGTGCAGTTCTTGAATTACTAGGCCACACTGTCCTCCTAGCTTTCTGCTATAAGTTTGGCAGATCTGTTTGATAACTGTGGAACAGTCAAAGTGTAAAAACATTGACAACTGTTGTGTGTATAGGTGCTCCACAGAGACACCTGTAGGCAAGGCCACCAGCCCTGCTTCCCTCCCCACCCCAAATCCATCACAGATGGGAGTAGCAGGTGTGTGGGTACCTGTTCTCTTGATCATGGCTTGAGTATGAAGCTGTGTCCCCCAGCCCCTGGAGTACGGGAATGTGTAGGACCCTTCCCAAGTTGTTGCATGTGCTGCAGAATGGCTCCTCCTTAGTCACCTGGCCCACTGTCTCTGTTTGATGAAGCCATTTCTCATTCTTGTAATTCATCATTTATAATACGGCAGCTCCATTCCAGATTTATTACAGCAGACCCGACCCTTTTGTTTTCATTGCTGTGATTAATGTTATAACACGTGCCTTGTCAGGCTGCATTTGCTGACTCTATTTGACACACTTAAGACAGATATATTTTTCTGGGTGACGACAGGGGACTGTACCTACTGCAGGAGGCGCAGGAGTTGCTTGCAAACTTTTCTGTTAAGTTGGTAGTGAGTGAGCCATAATTTGGGAATAGAGACTGTCTTGGAATTATGAGGCCCACAGGTGCTCAGTTTCCACAGCTCTGAAATTAGCCCTAGTAGTTCGTACCACAGTGCCATGTACTTACAGTAGGTGGGAAGGGGAGTTAGAGACAGGACCCCCATAGCTCTGATGTGAACCCCAGTAACTCCCACTGCACTAACATTTACTTATAATTAGGGCAGCAGAGGTGTAAGGCACTAGGTCATAATACTTAAAACAAAGGTAGCATGGTCAATAACCGCGCACTAAAAATGGTGAAGCCAATGGCAGCACTGAGGAAAAAATAATGACGGCTACCATGGCTAAAAATAAACAGTTGCATCCCCCGAACTATTAGTAATCAACTCCATGGGGGTGGCAACATGGGGACTAGGAGGAACTTGGAGGGGAATTGTATTTGTGGGGGTGGGGGCAAAAGTGCAGAGTGGAGGGAGAATAAATGGAAAAGAAAACCACAAAAGACAGGAAACTGGGAATAGAGCCCTGGTTTCTGGGACATTCCGCCGCCCTAGCTACTTGTGGCCCTACTGTCCGCACCACGGCGGCAGCTCGGCAAAGTGGCATGCAGCTAGTAAATTGTCCTTTCCTCCCAAGTGACGGCAGCTATAGTGATAACGGTAACGTACTTGCGCTACGCTATCCCTGTAGCTATTCTGTCAGATGCTACTGTTGCAGTGCAGATTATACTGCGCTGTAATCCACGCAACATATTGACTGGGTACCGAGGTGTAACAGTCACTAGACTGGGCCCACACAGCACTGAAGTGAGCCCCAGCAGCTCATATAGCGTTGCATCGTTGATTCATGCTGCGAATGTGATATGTGACATTTTCTTTGTTTTATTGTGTTCATGTTTAGTATTGTACTTTGGTTCCCATATGTATTTTATGCCCTTGGGGCTTACCTGGTTAACAAATTCTAAATAAAAAGAGAAACTATAACACTGACATTTAGTTATGATGTGGGGGAGGGTCTCAGTTTTGAGACAGGGCTCCCATAGCTCTGAAGTGAGCCAGAGTAGTTCATACAACACTGACATTTGCTTATAATGGAGGGGGGGGGCTCAGTTCACGGACATTATTTATTTTTTATTTATTTTTATTTATTTGTGATTTTTGACCAAGAAAAGCACACTAAGCTGTTATATCCTATTTCCAGGTGCATCATACAGAGGGGGGTTTGCATGGAACTTTTTTATTGACAGTGGAAATGTTGGCCATGACTCAAGGGAAATAGCCTGCTCTTCTATGATAAGTGCCATGGGATCTTTTACTTTCACCTGCACAGAGATCAGAAATGGGTAGACGGTACCTCAGTTTAAATCACATGGGTGCAGTGCGCATATTTATGGAACACATACAAACAGAGGAGAGAAAGAAGTATGTGCCTCAGCTGGGACTTGAACCCAGGCTGCCCAGAATAGTCTTCCAGTCGCACTCACCAACTGTGCCACCAAGGCAACTGGAACTTAGGCCCTCCCGGAGCACACATTACTCTTTCTCCAATGCACAACCTGGTGCTGCACAAATAATTACTGCACTTCATTTAGCAATTTAGGGACCTCAGTTTAACATCCCATCCAAAGGATGGCACATCACCAGTGCAGCCCCTTCCTCACCCCCCCCCCCCCAATACGGCACTACAGTGTCAGTTATAGGTATTACTCCAGGTACCTGCTGTATGGCTAGAACCCACATCCTTCCAATCAGACATGGCTCCCATAGTGCAGAAGTGAGCCCCAGTAACACATACAACACTGAGATTTGTTTATAATGGGGGGGGGGCTCAGTTTGCAGAAATGGCCCCCACAATGCTGAAGAGAGCCCCAGTAACCTATATAATACTTACTTTTACTTATAATGGAGGCGCAATTTATAGACAGGGCCCCCCATAGCATTGAATCAAGCCCCAGTAGCTCATGTCCACTTCAGAAAGCAAAGCAGCTGGTTCTAGCACGGCATCGTCATGACACTGCCTAGAAGACATTACGTAATTATCACAGAGCATTGACTCATGAATCAAAGCTCAGTGAGCACTTGGTAATGTCTAGATAGTGTCATGAGGATGCTGTACTAGCAAACAGCTGCCCTGCATTCCAAACACAAATACACTTCCTGGGTGCAACTAGAGCAGGACGACTGGATGAACTGGATCATGCCCATGATGCTTGGATGATGGCTGTGATGTCTGGATGATGGCCATGATTCCTGGACAATGCTCATGATTTCTGGATGATGGCCATGATGCTGGATAGTAGCCATTATGTCTGGACAATGACCATGATGCCTAGATAATGACCATGATGTCTGAATGATGGCCACGAATGCCTGTGCAATGGCTATGATGCCTGAATGATATCTGGATTATGGCCATGATGTCTTGATGATGCCTATAATGTCTGGAGTATAGCCATGAATGCCTGTGCAATGGCCATGATGCCTGAATGATGGCCATGATATCTGGATGATGACCTTGATGTCTGGATAATGCCCATGATGTCTGGATGATGGCCATGATGTGTGGACAAAGGCCATGATATCTGGACGATGGCCATGATGTCTTGATGATGCCCATGATGTCTGAATGATGCCCATGATGTCTGGATAATGGGCATGATGTCTGGATGATGGCTAGGAATGCCTTTGCAATGCCCATGATGTCTGGGTTATGGCCATGATGTCTGAATGATGGCCATGATGTCTGAACAATGGGCATGATGTCTGGATGATGGCCATGATGTCTGGACAATGGCCATGATGTCTGGACAATGGGCATGATGTCTGGATGATGGCTAGGAATGCCTTTGCAATGCCCATGATGTCTGAAAGATGCCCATGATGTTTGGATAATGGCCATGAATGCCTGTGCAAGGGCCATACTGTCTGGATGATGTCCATGATGTCTGGACAAAGGCCATGAAATCCAGATGATGGCCATGATGTCTTGATGATGCCCATGTTAATTAATCCTCTGGTGAAGTGTGTGAGCTGGAATGCAGGAGACTGGCGCTCATATCATAGGTCAGCCAGACCCAATTAAACAGAAAACCAAAGAATATATGGCACACAGGATCAGGGTGCAAGAAATTTGATTTATTATGGCACACTTACCAAATTCATCGTGATTAAGACTCTTGTTTAGAATCGAAGCGCTGGGATTCATTTGTCTGTCCGTATATTTGCTGAATTTGGGGACGTGGGATTGCATTAATTTGGAAAGTGTGCCATAATAAATCAAATTTCTTGCACCTTGTTCCTGTGTGCCATATATTCTTTGGTTTTCTGATGCCCATGTTATCTGGGTAATGGCCATAAATGCCTTTGCAATGCCCATGATGTCTAGATTATGGCCATGAATGCCTGTGCAATGGCCTTGACATGATGTCTGGATGACAGCTATGATGCTCAAATAATGGCCAAAATGTCTGGATAATGGCCATGATGCCTGGATGATGCCTGAACAATGCCTATGATGCCTGGACGATGCCTATGATGCCTGTGCCATGCCCATGATGCCTGTGCAATGGCCATGACATGATGCCTGGACGATGCCTGTAATGCCTGGACAATGCTTATGATGCCTGGACAATGCCTATGATGCCTGGCGATGCTTATGATGACTGGACAATGTCCAGGATGTCTGGATGATGCCCATTAATGCCTGTGCAAAGGCCATGATGCTCAGATAATGGCCATGCTGTCTGGATGATGGCTATGATGCTTGACAATGGCCATGATGTCTGGATGATGGCTACAAATGCCTGTGCATTGGCCATGATAACTAAATGATGATCATGATGCCTTCGCTACTTGGCCAGCACCCACCAGCTATTGTCAGGCGTAGGCAATATAGCCAGGATGTGCCTCTCCCCTTCATGACTATGGATTAGCAGTGTGGAGCTGAAAGGGGGAAGGGAGACACTGTTGGGTGGGTGGAGACACTGGGGAGCAGAGAGAACGTTGCCTGGAGCCCTGCCAGCAGCTAGGTGGGAGGGGTTGTGGTGTGTTACAACCCTGGGGAGAATCATCGGTTTCTATTTGTTGTTGATGGATAATTTAGTGTTGTACAAGAGATGTTTTTGTACGGCACTTAATCAAAGATTAACCAAAACAGATCCTTAATGAATTTACTGAAACTGAATGATGAAGCAAAACCAAAACCTTCACCCCATGTTCATCCCATGAAGGGAAGAGCACTGTCTCTAGGAGAGTTCCCAGCTACGTTTTCCCAACAGGAGTCACAGGGGTGGTGGTATAAAAACAATGACTGTAGGGAGCTCCCAGCTAATCCAGTGCTAGCCTATTCCAGCAAGAGGCACTGTGGGTAGTGGTGTAGGATCAGTGCTGTAGGGGAGCTCCCCGCTAATCCAGTGCTGACCTATTCCAGCAAGAGGCACTGTGGGTAGTGGTGTAGGATCACTGCTGTACGGAGCTCCCTGCTAATAATAGGGTAGGTCTCAGCTATGCAGTCTTAGCCTATTTCAGCAGTGGTTCATGGGGGTAGTGGTGTGGGAGCACTGAGTATAGGGCAGCTACCTGCTAATGCACTGCTAACTTATCGGAGAAGGAGTCACTGGTGACAGTAGTGTAGGAGCACTGTTTATAAGGTAGCTCACTTCTAATGCAGTGCTAGTCTATCCCAGCAGGAGGCACTGTGGGTAGTGGTGTAGGAGCACTGGCTATAGGGTAAGTCCCAGCTAATGCGGTCTTAGCCTATTTCAGCAGTGGTTTGTGGGGATAGTGGTGTGGGAGCACTGAGTATAGGGCAGCTACCTGTTAATGCAGTGCTAACCTATCGGAGAAGGAGTCACTGGTGACAGTAATGTAGGAGCACTGTTTATAAGGTAGCTCACTGCTAATGCAGTGCTTGCCTATCCTAGTAGGAGACAGTGTGGGTAGTGCTGTAAGAGCACAGGCTGTAGGCACCTCCCTGCTAATGCAGTGCTAGCCTGTCCCAGCAGGAGGCACTGTCAGTGGTGGTGTAGGAGCACTGGCTGTAGGGTAGCTCCCTGCTAATGTAGTGCTGCCCATCATCCCAGCAGGAGGCTGTGTGGGTAGTGGTGTGGGAGCGCTAGCTGTGAGTAGCTCCCTGCTGATGCAGTGCTAGCCTGTCCCAGCAGGAGGCCCTGTGGGTAGTGGTGTAAGAGCACAGGCTGTATGGCAGCTCCCTGCTAATGCAGTGCTAACCTATCCCTGCAGGAGGCACTGGGGGTAGTGGTGTAGGAGCACTGGTTGTAGGGAGCTTCCAACTGATACAGTGCTCACCTATCAGAGCAGGAGGCACTGCGTGTAGTGGTGTAGGAGCGCAGACTGTTGGGTAGCTACCTGCTTATGCAGTGCTAGCATATCCCAGCAGGAGGCACTGCAGGTAGTGGTGTAGGAGCACAGGCTATAATGGGGCTCCCAAGTAATGTAGTGCTAGCTTATCTCAGCAGGAGTCATTGGTGTAGTGATGTGGGAGCCCTGGCCGTTTGATGCAGTCTTAGCCTATCTCAACAGGGGTTCCTGGGGGTAGTGGTATAGCAGCACTGGATATAGTGCAGCTCCCTGCTAATGCAGTGCTAGCCTATCTGAGAAGCCGTCATTGGTGACAGTGGTATAGGAGCACTGGGTGTAGAGCAATTACCTCCTAATGCAATGCCAGCCTATCCAAGAAGAAGTCACTGGTGACAGTGGTATAATAGCACTGGTTATAGGGTAGCTCCCAGCTAATGCAGAGCCAGCCTCTCCCAGCTGGAGACACTGTGTGTAGTGGTGTAGGATCCCTGGACTGTGGGTCGCTCCCTGCTAATGCAGTGCTAGCTTTTCCCAGCAGTGGGCACTGTGGGTAGTGGTATAGGAGCACAAGCTGTAGGGCAGCTTCCAGCTAATGCAGTGCTAGCCTATCCCAGCTAGTTGTGTAGGAGCACAAGTTATAGGGTAGCTCCCTGCTAATGCAATGCTAGCCTATCCCAGCAGGAGGCACTGTGTGTAGTGGTGTAGGATCACTGGACTGTGGGTCGCTCCCTGCTAATGCAGTGCTAGCTTTTCCCAGCAGTGGGCACTGTGGGTAGTGGTATAGGAGCACAAGCTGTAGGGCAGCTCCCAGCTAATGCAGTGCTAGCCTATCCCAGCTAGTTGTGTAGGAGCACAAGTTATAGGGTAGCTCCCTGCTAATGCAATGCTAGCCTATCCCAGCAGGAGGCACTGTGGGTAGTGATGCAGAAGCACAGGCTGTAGAGTGGCTCCCAGCTAATGCAGTGCTACCCTATCCCAGCTGGTTGTATAGGAGCACAGGTTATAGGGTAGCTCCCTGCTAATGCAATGCTAGCCTATCCCAGCAGGAGGCACTGTGGGTAGTGATGCAGAAGCACAGGCTGTAGAGTGGCTCCCTTCTAATGCAGTGCTAGCCTATCCCAGCTAGTGATGTAGGTGCACTGGCTGTACGTGAGCTCCCAACTAATGCAGTGCTCCCCTATCCCAGCAGAGGCAATGTGGATAGTGGTGTAGGAGCACTGGTTTTAGGGGAGCTCCCTGCTAATCAAATACTAGCCTATCCCAGCAGGAGGCGCTATAGGTAGTGGTGTAGGAGCACTGGCTATAGTGGAGCCCTGTGATAGTGCAGTCTTAGCCTATCTCAGAAGTGGTTCCTGGGGGTAGTGGTATGGGAGAAGTGAGTGTAGGGAAGTTCCCTGCTAATGCTGTGCTAGCCTATTCAAGGAGTCACTGGTGTAGTGATGAAGGAACACTGATTGTAGGGGAGATGCCTGCTAATGCAGTCTTAGCCTATCTCAACAAGGGTTCCTGTGGGTAGTGGTGTAGAAGCACTGGGTATATGGCAGCTACCTGCTAATGCACTGCTAGCCTATCCAAGAAGAAGTCACTGGTGACAGTAGTGTAAGAGCATTGGCTGTAGGGACCTTCCATTTAATGCAGTGCTCGCCTATCACAGCAAGAGGCACTGTGGGTAATGGTGTTTGGAGCACAGACTGTTAAGGTAGCTCCTTACTAATGCAGTGCTAGCCCATCCCAGCTGGTGGTGTAGGAGAGCTGCATGCTAATGCAGTCTTAGCCTGTCTCAGCAGGGTTCCAGGGGGTGGTGGTTTAGGAACACTGGCTGTAGGGGAGCTCCCTGCTAATGCAGTGCTATCCTATCTGAGAAGGAGTCACTGGTGACAGTGGTGTAAGAGCACTGGCTATAGGGAGCTTCCAGCTAATGCAGGGCTCGCCCATCACAGCAGGAGACACTGTGGGTAGTGTTGCAGGAGCACTGGTTGTAGGGAAGCTCCCTGCTAATACGGTGTTAGCCCTCTCCCAGCAGGAGGCACTATTGGTAGTGGTTTAGGAGCACTGGCAGTAGAATAGCTCCCTGCTAATGCAATGCTCGCCTATCCCTGCTGGAGGCACTGCGTGTAGTGGTGTAGGAGCACAGGCTGTAGGGTAGCTACCTGCTTATACAGTGCTAGCATATCCCAGCAGGGGGCACTGTGGGTAGTGGTGTAGGAGAACAGGCTGTAGGGTAGCTACCTGCTTATGCAGTGCAAGCATATCCCAGCAGGAGGCACTGTGGATTGTGGAGTAGGATCACAGGCTGTAGGGTAGCTACCTGCTCATGCAGTGCTAGCATATCCCAGCAGGAGGCACTGTGGGTAGTGGTGTAAGAGCACAGGCTGTAGGGTAGCTACCTGCTTATGCGGTGCTAGCATATCCCAGCAGGAGGCAGAGTGGGTAGTGGTGTAGGAGCACAGGCTGTATGTAACTGCTTGCTAATGCAGTACTAACGTATCCCAGCTGGTTCTGTAGGAGCACTGACTGGAAGGGAGCTCCCTGCTAATCTAGTCCTAGCTCTTTTCCAGAAGCAGGCACGGGGGTACTGGTGTATGAATCATAGCAACAGGATGCTGCCAACTACTTCTGTCTTAGACAACAGGAGTGTAGCTAAAAAAATAACATTCATAAGCCAGAATCCTTTGATGGCCCCCGCCTGAAAAGCAGTGTAGTTGTACTTCAGTTTCGAAGTTCCAGGAAAGTCAGCGACTTCAACTTCCCGAAGCTCTTCACGACATTGGCCATTTTGTGGCAACTTTAACTTAGAAAACCTTTGCATGTAACTTCACTTTACAGCAAACTGAAGTGAAGTTTCCTCAGAAAGAGGCTGTAGGTCACATGCAGCAGTTCCTACAAGTCACATGATACAGCTCTGTGTACGCAGCATCCTTTGGTTTCACTTTGCAGTCTGTGTGAGTGAGTGGAGGGGTGCATATCTGCTGCCTTTTGAGCATCGGAACGAAGTATTACAAACGTTTTCAGTTTTCTTCGTGTATTTTCTACATCTTTTCTTTGCTTAGTAGTTTGTTAGTGTAGGGACCTTACCCCCCAGCGGCAGGATGTTTGGGAGCCCTACACCTTGGGAGGGGGCAGGTCTAAAAGGGTTCAATCACACAGTTCGAGGTTTGGGACCACAGCTGGTGGGCTGGAGGGGGACACCTCTCTTTTAACACACAGGTAAACACATTGGCAAGCACAAATAACTGGAATGTCCATCCCAAAAGTAGCGTCAAGCATTTTATTATTTCACAAATTCCAAAGAGACAGCCGTCTCTCCTCACAGTAGCATATTTACATTGTCCCTTTTAATTTTTGCATTTCTTCAAACTCTTATCTTGAGACTTTACATCTCTTCCACTCTTGGCATGGCCCTTTACTATGTACACTTCATACCTTCCTATATTTTCATTTTGTGGTCGATTTATGGGCAGTCCAGTTCAAACTCTGCTTTCCCACCGTGCAATTTATGCAGCAAAGGGGAGGTGACCGTCCCATGGGGGTCCGAGGCACTACTGAATGGAGTCTTCCAGTCTCCAGACTGTGGAAATGTCCCGACTGGGTTCCAAGTTTGGGACATAGGAGGGGCCGACATCCCTTGGGGGCCCGTTGGCACCACAGATGTCTGCCCCCACCCCCCCTCAGGACCTGGTCCCCGTGAGAAGAGGGTCCCAGAACACCAAATGAAGCTGCAGGACTAAATTGATCCTTCCCAAGTCGCTGGGGGGTTGCACCATTGACTCTTGGCATTCCTGGCAGGCTGTTCTTTCTTGAGGAATTCCCCTCCTTTTCTGTGGAAATTGTTAATCCCGTTTCTTTCAGGGACATGAACTGGACTGAAAGTTGGCACCTTGTAGCGCACTGAAGTTTCTCCCTCTCACAAAGAGACACCTAGAGCGTCTCTGAATTATTTACACAGCCTCTGAGTTTTACTCACAGAACCTTGACATTTCTCCACTGGCTCTCCTAATTCCCAGAGAGGTAATCCGGTTCAGTGGCTGCCGCCATGTCTCTTATTGGCTGAAAATGTCCCTCTTCACCAAAGAAAAGTCAAACAGGACTGAGAGAAAGACAACGCCTCCTCTCTCTTCAAACACTCTCTGCTAACTGACACTCTGGAATGTTCCTGAGCCCAGCATTCCAAATGGCCTTTGAATGCAGCAGAGTTCTTTGATTACATCACTGGTGCCTGCAAACTCACAGCAACAAAATGAAGCAGGCAGGCACTTAGACTTAGATGCCCTGTGGCACCCAGTACACTAATAGTAACCCCCGGGGAGGGTTACGGGGGTTACATTAGGAAGGTTTTTCTGTGGTTTAGGTCTGATTTTCTTTATACTTCTGTACTTTTTTTCTACAGCCTTCTATCTGTATTTTCCTTTTACTTCTGTGTTCAGATGCTCTGGTTCTGTGAATTCTGGTTTAATTATTATTTATCATTTTTTTTCTGCCTTTTCCAAATTTACTGTCTTTGTGTTATTTTTACTTTTCATACCTTTTCTTTTAAATAAAAACAAGTGGAGACAGAGAGGAAAGTGGGAGGAGTGGGAGTCAGAGCGAGGAAAGGGAGGCGAGAGGGACAATCATGGAGTCAACAGATGGGACATGCCATCCCCTCTGTCTGGAGAGGACACCTTTACAGGTGGCACCAGCACCAGTGGTTATTTAAAGAAGCGCCAGCATGAAGCCTGTAACAGCAATGGCGTCTTTGCCTGCAGGACCCCCTACCCCAGCCACAGTGATTAGCAAATGTAAGTGCCTCCCATTATCACTGCAGTTCTGCTGAAAAGAACTTGCAAGGGATAAACCAATTTTGCCCCCTCCCTTTGGTGCCACCGCCACCACTTGCTGATCCTCCTGATGAGGAGCCCTCAAGACCATCCACTTCTGGCGGCTCCCCTAGGCATCAGCACAAGTCCCTAGTCTGGGAATTTTTATATTTGCACCCCACCAAAAACAGTGTTGTGATGTGCAAACCGTGCCAGACAGTTGTTCAGCATGGTAAATGGGACAGCCACTTGGGCACTGGTGGGCAGCACACCCCCACTTTAGAGTAAGACATCGCTGTGGGTGGGAGGAATACAAATAGGTGGATGAGAGGGGGTGGAGGCAGTGCCACTCCTACTGGTTCTTCTGTGCCATGGGGTTGGGGGGTGGCGCAGCAAGTGACGGTGAAGTGCACAGTTGCCAGAGGGGAGCACTGATGAAGGAAGCGTGACCTGCAGATGGACTCAGGAACTGCGGCCAGGGAAGGTATCACTACAAAAGACTGAAAGTCAAAATATTGAGTGTGAGGATCCGAGACTCGGAATCCCAACACCTGGTAATTGCCCGTAGCGGAGTTTGTTACCTTAAGTGGGGGGGTTCCAGGGGGTGAAAGCACATGAGACCCCAACTGCAGATCCTCTTCTTTCAAGATCTTGATAAAGAGATGAAGTGGCACAATTCCACATCAAGGTGTGGGACCTCAGACGCAGAGTCGTGTCCATGGAGGCCACACTGCAGACATTGCTGTCAGACTAGCAGTCACTGCTTGAGGGAATGGCAGAACGCTGTGTTGGGAGTGCACCCTCTGTCCCACCCAGGCCATAGTAGTGAATAAACACCAGCAGCCAGATATTCAAATATGTGCAAAAGCGAAGTGCAAAGGTTTGTGCTGCATCTGTGCCTGACTTGGGGGTTGCCATATTCAGTCAAATAGCGCACTGACACTGTCCGAATGAATACAGGACCATGGCGACACAGCGCTAAGTCAAAGGGCACTGTTTCAACATGGACCTAGGCTGTCTGCAGCCCATAGGTAACTGCGCCCTCGGACCAGATAGCACCGAGAGCCACCACGTGATATTCAGCCGCAAAATGCAAATGAGCCCATGGGACATGCAAGGTGCTAAGGGGACACATGCATGCCCATTATGGGCTTATCTGCATGGGAAGCGGAGGCCGGTTTGCACCCCTCCTGTGGCCACCTGCCACCTCAGGCATGGTGGCAAGTGCCCCCCCACACACACCCTGTATGCCCTTCCCCTCAGTTTAAATGTACTCCCTGGTGTCCAGTTGCACCCCCCGGCCTCCAATTATCCATCTCAGTATAACACTTGTTTTCCCTGGTGTCTAGCGGCACCCCCTGCCCCTAATCACCTATCCCTGTATAACACACGTATGCCCTGGTGTCTAGGGCCCCCCTGATCCCCCAGCCCAATATACATAGTGAGTCCCTGGGGTCTAATAGCAACCCTCATCCTCCAAGCACCTATCCCCATATTGAGTGTAATTACCCTAGTGGCACCTCCCACCTTCTGATCAGTTACCCTGGTGGCACCTCCCACCTTCTGATCAGTTACCCTGGTGGCACCTCCCACCCTCCAATCATCTTTCCCTGTTGCCACAGTGCTTCCCTGGTGTCTAGTGCCAAACCCCCATCCTCCAAGTACCCGTCCCTATATTGGGTGTAATTACCCTGGTGTCTAGTGGCACCCTCCAATCCCCCAGTCCAACATGCTTAATTTGTCCCTGGTGTCTAGTGGCACCTCCCCCCGCCAAGTACCCATCCCCATGGCCTCTAGTCACAGATTCCCCAGTGGCTAGAGGCCACCCCGCACCACCCACACTGAGCATACCAGCCAGCCAACCCCCCTGTACCTAAGTAGATGGTGCCACATGGAGGGTCTGATGTAGAGATCGACACAGCTCATCATACTTATTAGCTGCCATATGGGATGACAGGAAGCATGCGACAGTCTCTGTATACTGTATGCTGCTCCTGTTATCCCACACTGGCAGCAGGCCAAGAAGGTGAGAGGAGGGCTATGCCAGTCGCTGTATTGGCCCCTGCACTTGGCACTATCTTAACAGGTACAGGGGGCTATTGGTATGCTCAGTGCAAGCAGTGCAGGGGGCTGCTAGCCATCGAGGAGTCCAGGTGGCACCGGAACAGGTGCTTAGCGGGGGCACTACCAGACAGCAGGGACTAACCAAACATGTTGGACCGGGGCATTGAGTCGCGGAAGGTGCCACCTGACACCAGGGATGACACTAACTATACCAGCATGGGGATCGGGGGGTGGCAGGTGCCACTGGACACTGGACACTGGGAAATCACTATACTTACAGGGACAGGGGATTGGAGGGCAGGGGGTTTCACTGGACACCAGGGAAGACACAAGTACCAGGAAGGGTGATCAGCGGGCAGGAGTGCCACTGGACAACAGGGCATCCATTGATTCAGTGAGCTGGGATTTGGGGGGGGGGTTGGTGGCTGCAGTACCGCAGCCTGCCACCAGGGCCTTGTGCCCCATTAAGTCGGGGTTTGCAAAGGTGGTAAATAGTGCCTGTTTGGGTTGCATTTACCACTGGTGCAAACTGCTGAATATGCCACTGCACCTGTATGCAGAGGGCAACCCACTCGTGTGCATATGTATGTTAGCACTCTGGCGCTAAGGGGTCGTGCCTGTGCTGTGGAGGTCTCTGAATATAGACACCAACCACGAATTAGGTGCAAAACCTGGTAAGTGCAGGCAAACACCCCTTGGTACCTGCACTAACTTTTCAGTATTGGGCCCCTTATGTCTTAAATTCTCATTTCCCCTGTTTTTCTCATCTACTTCTTGTAATTCACTTTAGTGCCCAGAAATGCACTATATGAAAATCTTATTTCCCAGTTTTTCTCATGTCTCAGAAATATAGTTGCTAGATGCCGCTGCACTGTGCCACTCAGTCTCCCACCACAGCACCAGCCCTTCTAACTTGTAAATCACTTTAGTGCCCAGAAGAATGCACTATATGAAAATTTAATTTCCCATTTTTTAACTGTTTATTTTATGCAATGAACAGCAGTACAGATCGAGTCAAAACTGAGCTTGAAGTACAGTGCAGATCCCAGCTCCTGAACACACTTCTAGAACTGCACACAGCACAGCTCGTCCAGTCTGTTTCTTGCCGGAATTTAACCATGTGATCTATAGGTCACATGGTACAGCAACAGCACTGAATGACTCATCCCTTCTGCAAAGTTCCAATGCACTTCACCAGTGAAGTTGTAAATCTGCAAGTTCGCAAAGTTGCTAATACCTTAAGTTTCACTTCACAGTCAGACAAACTCAACGAAGACACGGGACATCATGAAGTTATCGTGAATCAAAGTTTCCAAACGTTGCACACGTCTACACCCCCTTGAAGACATGCCTGCAATTATTAGCCAGACACCTCGTACATCCCATATTGTACTTCAGGAACTGCAAAGTTTTCTGCATTTAATATTATGCTTAATTCAAAAGAGCACAACATTCATATTATAACAGCTAAAGAGGTGCTTCTAGGGATGTGGATACGGTGCACTATCCACAATTAGGCAGCTCTTCCTTTCCCTTTAATTCTTGCTGGAAGGTTTTCAAGCTAAGCTCCTCCCACCCACGTGGGTGGTATCCCCCTCAGCACCGTCCCATGATGCCAGATCTTCCTTTCCACTGGAATCAGCAGGTCTCCTCCTTAACAGCTCCTGCGTGCGGTGTAGGCCTAGCCTGGTCTTCAGCTTTTTTTCTGCTTAGTGTATTCGCAAATCACTCCCTAGTGGAGCGCGATGACCAGAAAACCAGTCCAGGGTTCAAGCAGTGTGCCGCTTGTAATCAGAAGATGTTGTGCACTAATCCTCACACCTCATGCATATATTGCCATGGGGCACAGCATGATCCACAGGCTTGTGGCCTGTGCCAGTCCCTTCAGCCCTCCACTTTGGAGGACCGTTATGCTCACCTCCTCTAAGGCCACCCGGGTGAGCGGGATCCTCTGGTTCATTCCAAGGATGCCTGTAAGGTGGTGTCCTACAATGATGGTTTCGGTGGTGCAGCTTGCCACCTTTGAAGAGGCTGCGGCTCAGGCTGCAGCGGGTGCGGATTCGGTCCCCACACTTATTCCGGTGAGCTTGGGTGCTTCATTCTCCGGAGCATTCCGGGACTTAGGCCAGTCCCTTCCTGCTCTCAGGGAGGGCCTTCCCCAAGGGTCCAAGTCTTCTCAGGCCTCTAAGTCTAAGAGGTCCTTTCCGAGGTCATGGGACCGGGTGTGGCGTGCTCCTCCCACTCCCTCATTCTGCTTCTGATTTGATGGCTGTTGAGCCATCGGCTTCGGCTGATGCTCCTGTTGTCATGGTCCACGCCATTGGCCCCTCAGTGTCCCCACTGGGCCTACTGGTCGAGACTTGGGTCAACCAACCTGCCAGATCTTTCTCAACCCAGTTGACCTGTTGTTGGAGGATGGGGTTGGGGGACGACTCACTGAAGAGGACTCCGGTCCTCACAGTTCTCTCTCAAGAGGGTCCGGACAGGAAGACCGATATGGCCATCTCCCGCGGGGTTCTTTGGGAGCCAGCTGTGGTTGACCACACAGTGTCTGCCCCTCATGTCCACTTCCCATCAACCTGACTGTTGTCGGTCGAGGTCTCGATCAGGCTCTAGCTCAAGATCCAGGGAATCTCAGCGTTCCCACTCTTGGCCGTCGACCAAGAAGTGCTGCCGGCGCTCATCATCCTCCTCACCTTTGGACAACAGGCTGCACCACAAATTGTGGTGCTATTACAAAGAGCTCATCTGGCAACAGTGGATCCTTGGCCATGGCTGCCCCCCCACCTCAGCCACCAGTGCTTCCATGGTTGCCCTTGCCATGACCTGCTCTGGTTACCCTGGATGAGCCGATGCTGGCTTCTTCTCCTCCCATTTGGGTGGAGTCACTGCCTTTGCATGGGGCCCCATCTAAGGCTGCCCACCCTGCTTCCTGCCTCTCCAGTCAGCTCTCTGTGAAAATCACTCCCATGGACAAGCTGCAGGTTGTCAAGGGGGAGCCTGGGTCAAGGGTGGTGTTCAAAGAGTCCTTGAATTCAGAGGACTCCTCCATGCACTCCCTTCAGACCCTGGCCTTCAACTGGGAGTCCTTCAAAGAGCTTACTACTGAGCACAAGTTGGTCTTCTTTGGGGCTTTGCTCTGCTTGATCTCTGAGTCCATGAGGATCCCATCAGAGCCAGTCCAGAAGCGGGCCAAGTACCCCCCTGAACGAAATTCTGGACAGGGATCACTCTCTGGGGGGGTGCCTTCACAGTGGCAGAAGCCATCATCGGTCCTACTCTCCAGCTGTGGCAATGTCCAGCCTACTGCCCAGTGCCCTCAGCCCATATGGTCCACAAATATGTGGTACCTACTGGGTCTCTGCCCCGTTTCACTGACCACCATATGGCTGAAGGTCTGGTGGTGGATTCAGTCTTTTGGCAGATGGGCAATGTTGGAGATGTTGATAAGCCCCCCGACAAGGAGTCCAAGAATCTGGACCATATGGTGAAGACGGTCTATACCACCTCGTCCCTGGGCCTTTGTCAGGCTAGTTCGCCCATCATGATGGGCAACTTCTCCCATGCTCTCATGGAAGTTTTGGACCAGGTTCTTTCCTGCCTCCCTGCAGACTTTCAGTTGATGGTCAAGATGTTCTGGGACCAGGGACGTTCGGCTGCCAAGCAACAGTTCCAAATTGGCTTGGACATCGATGACTCCTGCACCAGATCCGTGGCCACAGCGGACGCCATGCAGCGCCAGGCATGGCTAAAAATCTTGACCTTTACGGCAGAGATCCAACATAAGCTGACGGATGTTCCCCTCTTGGGTACCAACCTGTTTGGTCTGGGAGTGGATGGTCATCTTACCTGGCTCAAGAGATCCAACGCCACTCTGTATTCTGTTACATTCTCTCAGAAAGACTTTAAGGGCCATAAACAAAAGAAGAAGCCCTTTCAGTTTTGGCCCTACCCAGCACCTCCACACAGACTACTGCAGCAGACCCAGGCCTGGTGGCCAAGCCTAAGCCTGCTGGTTCCGGGTCTAAGAAGAGCGGAGGCCAGGGAGCAGGGGCACTCCCAGCTGCCTATGCCACAGCTTCCCCAAGCCTACCCAATGATGGGTATGGGGATGTCACTCCCCTGCCCATCCTGCTCCAACACTGGATTCCCATAGGGGGTTGGCTCAGCCACTTCTCGTATGCCTGGTCCATCATCACATCATACAAATGGGTGCTCGATGTGATGGGTCACGGTTTGCCTCTAGACTTTGAGGCTGTCCTGACCTTTCATGCCCATACCCCATGGGAGACAGTGGTGTCCCCGGACATGCTGTTCATCCTTTGGGAGAACATTGCTCAGCTTCTTCAGAAAGGTGCTTTAGCATGTGTCCTGGATTCCATGGCCAGTCCGGGCTTCATTTCCAGATACTTACTGGTTCAAAAATGGACAGGTGGCTGGCACACCGTACTGGATCTTCACAATCTCAGCCAGTACTTGAGGAAGTGCAAGTTCTAGATGGTCACCCTGAACCAAATCATTTCATCCCTAGAATGGGACATGTGATTCTGCTCTTTGGACCTCCAGGACGCCTTCCTCCACATCCCAATCTGTCTGTCCCACTGGCAGCTCCTTCAGTTCTGCTTGGAAGGGGTGCTGTACGAGTTCTGTACCATTCCATTCAGCCTCTCCTCAGCTCCAGGGTCTTTACCAAGTGCACAGCAGTGGTGGCAGCATTCCCGCAGTGTCGAGGTGTCCACGTATACCTTTACCTGGATGACTGGCTGATCACCAGTTCCTCATGGGAGGAGGTCAAGCAGCCCAGGGATTTGGCCCTCCAGATTTGCTCATCCTTGGGTCTTCTTGTCAAACCGGACAAGTCGGAACTCCATCCCTCATAGGTCATCCACTTCATCTGGGCAGAGCTCAATTCCCTTCAGGGCAATGCCTGACTCCCAGTGGACCAGGTGGTGGATATTTCCTCCTGTGCCCAATCATTTCAGGATTTAGCACTCGCGCCCTGCCCAGGACTTCCTGTAACTACTGGGCTACATGGCATCCTACACCAGCATGGTCCAATGGGCCCACTATTGGATGTGCCCCCAGCAGTGGGAGCTGGCCTACCAGTGGTCTCAGCACCTCGGTCACCTGGAACAGCCAGTCACAGCAATGCAGCCGACATGGGATGCCATCCAATGGTGGCTCATCCTGCAAAATCTGTAGAAAGGAGTCCTGTTTGTCCATCCAGAGCCAACAGTCACTCTCACAACCAGCATATTTCTGGTGGGATGAGGAGCCCACCTGGGGGTCCACAGGCACTGGACCCCCAAGGAGACCTGGTACCGCATCAACCTGCTGGAGCTCCATGCAGTGTGTCTTGCTCTGATGGCCTTTACTCCTTCCATTTGGGGTCAAGTCATGCAGATCCAGTTGGACAACACCCCGACCATGTACTACCTCAACCAGTAAGGTGGAATGCATTCCTTCTGCTTGTGTCAGGAAACCCTCTGCACCTGGTCCCTCATTCACCAACTTGAAGTTCATCTCCTGGAAATCCATGTGGCCGGGGCTGCCAATCAGCTGGCAGATGCCCTCAGCCGAGTGGGTGAGGTATCTCACAAATGGACTCTTCATTAGGAGGTAGTGGATCTCCTGTTCCCTCAATGGGCTCTCTCCTGGTCAACCTGTTTGCCTCCTGGGAGAACAAGAAGCTGAGACTGTTTTGTGCCCACCCCCCATAGTGCAGATCGCTGATAGGGGACACCTTTGTGAGGCCCTGGACCCTGGGCCTCAAGTACACCTCAGCAATATCGATCCCAGGGTATACAGTCTTCAGTCAAGACAGGCTGTCTAAGAGAGGCGGAGGCTATGCCCTTTACCTAAAAGAATCTCTTAAGGGTGATGTTTTCAGTGTGCCTCTCCCTGAGAATGACATCCAGATCCTTGCCATGAAGATACTGCTTGGAGCACAAAACAAAAACCTGACAGTGGCATCAGTCTGTATCCCCCCCAAGCTGACCAACCAAGGGCTAAACCCCATATTAGACTTTATACACTCATTTAATCAAAATGCAGAAACAATCCTGCTTGGTGACTTCAATGTGAACTGGTCTTCCCCTAGCGCAAACAAATATAAGGACGCACTGACTGCTGTTAACTTCTCGCAAATTGTCCAATCACCCACAAGGGTAAACTACAGAACAGGTACTACCACCCTTCTGAACTGGGTTCTCACGAACCACCCGGATCACATCACAGAAACAGTAGTTCTCTCCGACAGTTTAAGCGACCTCTCCCCAATCCTTTGCTCCTGGTCTAACAAATACACTAAGCCTCCTCCCAAAACTATTAACAGCAGGAGACTTATTCCTGGTCATCTTGGGTCTCTAAAAACCCTCCTACGAGACCATGATTGGTCTCTGATAGACACAGCCTCCAACATTGACACTGCTCTTGAATATTTTATCCACAGCTTTAACAGCGCCTGTGATGTCCATGCCCTGTTCAAGAAACGCAAGATTAAAGGCGTCAACAACCCTTAGATTAACTCTGATCTTCTGGAACAGTTGAGGTCCCAGGATCATCTTTGGCATCTGGCCAACTTAACTGGCACCCAGGCTGATACCCAGGCTTACAAAGCAGCAAGAAATGCCTGTACTAGAGCAATTCGAAATGAAAAGGCAAGCTACTACAGGAGCGCACTTGCTAACTCATGGAAAGATGGGAAGAAGTTTTGGGTGAATCTTTCTGAAGTTACAGGGCATATCCCCAAAGTACCACCCTTTATGCTCAATGTAAATGGCAGCCTCACTGTGGACCAGGTCACTGTGGCTAACACTTTTAATGTGGCATTCACTGATCTTAGTCATGTGCTTCCTCCAACCTTCTTTGACCCCCCGCCCACCGGACTCTCCAGGGTTGGACAAAGCAAGAATAACAGGGCCATCCACCTTTCTACTTTAAAACTATCTCAGAGGCCCTAGCCAAAAAACAACTGCTCAAAGTGCTTGGGAGATCTAGATTCAGTGACGACTCCCTAGACCTGAAACTCCTTGCCCTCACCATTGATGAAGTCCTGACCCCACTCACCAAAATCCTCAACTGATCCCTAATGCTTTCTCAGTTTCCCCAAATATGGAAATCTGCTGTTGTGATGCCAATTCACAAAAGTGGGGATAAGACCCTAACCTCTAACTACAGACCCATCTCCATTCTTCCCCCTCTCTTGAAAGCACTGGAGAGAATAGTTGCCGATCAACTTACAGAATACTTTGCTAACTACAACCTGCAATGTCAGGAGCAGCATGGTTTTCGAAAAGGACATAGTACCACCACAGCTCTCCTTGAATTCACCACTTACATCCATAATGCTCTGAATCAGGGACATCTTGTGCCACCTTCATTGATTTGACAAAGGCGTTAGACACTGTCAACCACTCCTTGCTATTTGAACAGTTATCTTGCCTTGGCCTCTCAGATGACGCCGCACGTTGGTTCCAAAGCTACCTTAGCAACCGCACCCAACAGGTCTTGGTAAGTCCCTTTCACCCTCCCATCCGATTCGCTCTGGAGTTCCCCAAGGGTCCATCTTGGGTCCCTTGCTTTTCAGTATTTTTCTGAACAATCTCCCTGCATCATGTCCTAATAGACTCCTGTTATATGCAGACGATGCAGTTATTTTCGCCTCCCCCTGACCCCTCCCTCCTACAATTGCAACTGCAAACAAGCTTTATGCAAGTGGAGACATGGTTTAAATCTCAAAAACTCATACTAAATCACAAAAAAACTAAAACAATGATGTTTCATGGCATCCATAACAAACACCAAAACAAATGTCTATCTATCACAAACAGTAAAGGGACATTGCTCGAACATGTTCAACTGTTTAAACAGCTGGGACACATTGAGAGCTTTGCCAAGACTGTGAACACCTACATGGGATTTCTCTTTAGACATACAGTACGAGCTGCCTCACCAATGAAGCCCTAAGCATTGCCATTCAGAGCAAAAAAGACCACCTTAAATCTCCTATCAAGGGTTCAGTCCTTACTGGCCCCCAGCTGCAGCCCCCGCCTAACCAGGAGCTCAGAATATCTTACTTTTTCTGTTCCACGCTGCCGCTCTACCCAAGGACAACGCTCCTTTACACACAGAGCCTCATCCTGGTACAACTCGCTTCCACCTGCTGTTACCAGTGACACTACCCTGGGCACTTTCAAGTGCTACCTCCGTCAGCACCTTGTCACAATGGCCTCCTGTGAATCTTTCTCCTAACTAAACGTACTCTCCTTCCCTGTAATTCCGCCCCTGCCAGTCCTCCCACCTTAACCCCCCCACTATCTCCTATCTCCTCCCTTTTTATTTCCCCACTACTATCTACATTCTCTCCCCACAGCTTCCTCTACATGTGCCTGTCATCTCTCCTAGTAGTTTCTAATTTATTCTAGTGAACCACATTACAACTGTTTTTTTTAATTGTATATATGTTCTTGAATAATATACACAAATTACTGTAACTTAACATACCTACTGTGAATCATTGTGGTTTTACTATGCCACAGTGACACCGGCTATGGAGACATCCCTGACAGCGACAGCCACATTGCCGAGTGTCGGCAGTGCAGTGTCAGGGATGCCTCTGGCACTCACATACCCAGGACTCTAGGATTCTAACTCTGAGTCGGAGTTGGACTGGGGGGGGCACCCAGTGAGGCTGTCCCAATCGCAGCACGGACCACCACAGCGACGGGCGGATTTTGCCCAATTTCTGGCGTTGTGGTGGTCTTCACAGTCGGGGATTCGCAGCAGTGACAGTATACAAATCATTGCACATATTACAGTAATTCCATATGAAAGCTTCAATGTACCCGATAAAGCCTGAGGCTGCTTGAAACTACCGTACTTGTTATTGTCCTCACTATGTTCTGTATTGTTTCCATGACATGGAACCTTTGTGAAAGAGTCTTGGCTCAAAGATGTCTTCTGAAATAATAATAAACATAAACATAAACCTTTCCTCCCCTTCCCCTGATCCACAAGGTGTTGATCAAGGTGCAGAGGGACAGGGCACGGAAGAGCCTGGTGGCTCTGGACTGACTGCATCAGTTATGGTCCCCTAATCTTCTCAGCTTCAGCAGCAGGCCCCCATGGTGCTTACCTCCCCGCCCAGACCTGCTCTTTTGCTCTCAGGAGAGGGTCCTTCACCTGGACCTTCAGTCCCTGCACCTGACTGCCTCATTCCTGAGCAGCTAGAGTTACAGGCTTTGGATCTCTCTGAGGAGGTCCTCCATGCTGTCAAGGCCTCTCGGAAGGAGTCAACTCCCCAGTGCTATGCCTTCAAGTGGAAAAGATTTCCCATTTGGTGTCAATGCAGGGAGCTAGACCCCCTGTCTTGCCCTGGGGCTAGCATCCTGGACTATTTGTGGTCCCTCTCTCAGGTCTGAGATCAACAGCCCTCAAGGTGCACCTGGCAGTCATCTATGCTTACTGGGCGTGGGCCAGTATGCCAATAGAGGGGTAGGAGAAGGCGGTCTGGTGCTTTTTCAAGTACTTTGACCACTTGTCCCCACCAGTGTATGAATTCCCACCACCTGGGGACTTGTTGATGGTACTGGAGATGCTCATGGGCAAGCCATGTGAACCAATGCACAGGTGTTACATCTCCCACCTGTCATGGAAGACCACTTTCTTGGTGGCTATAACTTCTGCCAGGAGGATCAGTGAGCTCCAGATGCTCTCAGTGGAGTTTTCTTATTTGGTTTTCCACAAGAACAAGGTTGTCCTCTGTCCCAACCCAAAGTTCCTCCTGAAGGTTGTTTCGGAGTTTCATCTTAACCAGGTGATTAACATCCCGGTGTACTTCACCAACCCTGCCTCAGAGGCCGAGCACAGGCTCCACATGTAGGGCCTAAGGCAGGAACTCGCTTATTATACAGTACATCCATGTCCCTAGAAATGAGAATTACCCACCTGTAACCTTGGTCTAGGAATGGTATAAGATATACATCCACCCGACCCACCCGACCTCCCCTGGCAAGTGGCACACGGAGCCTTGCTTCCAGCGTGCAAGATCTGAAGTCACTGGGCAGTGCTGAGGGGGATACCAACCGGGTGGGTGGGAGGAGCTTAGCTTGAAGATCTTCCAGCAAGAATTAAAGAGACAGGAAGAGCTGCCTAAGTGTGGATGTACACCATATACCACTCCTAGAACTACAGTTACAGATGAGCAATCCTCATATATCAGACAACAGAAGTTACCAAAACCAGTGGTCAGGGTCAGGAATATCACCCCCTTCTACAACCAGATTGTTAGCCATGGCTTACTTGGCTTATGTGTTCCTACATCCATACTTGGCAGTCATGTAAAAGAACACACTGACTGCAGGAAGCTGAGTGATTTAAACGATCAGCACAAAAGAAAGTATAAACACACAGTGAAATTTCCAGGGTCTGTATCCTTTAAGGCAGCACTTTGTTCCAAACAATAATAAACAGATTATCCTGTTTATGAAGTACTAGGTTCTACAGGGGTGAGGGAGTTACTGTAACCTTTGCCAAAGAAGTATTAAGTAGTTCTTCAGTGTTGAAAACAAGAATTAATTCAGCCAGGGCCCCTTATTGCCTGATCCTGTATAAAGACATCCCTCTTTCCCCTTCTCTCGCTGTTTACAACCATTAACCCCCCCCCCAGGGGTCCCCAATATACTGACTGTATACACGTGCCACACACCAGTGGTATGGTCCCATTTGTGTGCGTGCTTTCTTCACTTACACATGCATATTTCTGCATACGCACTGAGTAAATGTAAATATGATATGTGTTTGTCATTAACAGTATAATCACAGCAAGGGCAGCCACTCAGTGTCACTGCATTACAGTAACAGTAAAGGCGAACACTCCATGTTACTGCAATAAAGTCACAGCCAAGGCGGACACTCAGTGTCACAGCATTGTAGCCGTAATGAGGCCGGTCACTCAGTGTCACTACGTTTTAGCCACAGCAAGGTGTGCAGCTGAATGTCACAATGTTACAGCCATGCTGAGGAAGTAAATTCAATGTCATTACATTATAGCCACAGCAGTGGTGCTCACTCAGTGTCACTCAATGTCATTATTTTATAATCACTGCTTCGCAGGCTGCTCCGTATTACTGTAGTATAGTAACGAGCCTGGCCATTCAGGGTCCCTACATTAATGTCACAGCCAGGCCAGTAGCTCAATGTTTACTACACTACGTTTACAGCATGGTGGACCACTCAGAGTTACAATATTACTGTCACAGCAAGGTGGGCCACTCAGAGTTACAATATTACTGTCACAGCAAGGTGGGCCACTCAGAGTTACAGTATTACTGTCACAGCAAGGTGGACCTCTCAGAGTTACAATATTACTGTCACAGCAAGGTGGGCCACTCAGAGTTACAATATTACTGTCACAGCAAGGTGGGCCACTCAGAGTTACAATATTACTGTCACAGCAAGGTGGGCCACTCAGAGTTACAATATTACTGTCACAACAAGGTGGGTTGCTCAGTGGCATGACAGTATAGTCTTAGCGAGGCTGGCCACTAAATACTGCTACATAGTAGCCACAGTAACACTGAGTGGCTGGCCTTCCTATGATTATAATGTAGCAGCACTGACCAGCTTTCCTCATTGTGACTACAGTGTTGTGATTCTGAACAAGCCTTGCTGTGTTTCTAATAAAGTGACACTGACTGGCTGGCCTCGCTGTGACTGTGATGTAGCAACATTGAGCATCTGGCCTCACTTTGAATATAATTTAATGGCATTAAGAGGCTGGCCTTGCTGTGACTACAGTGTAACAACACTGAGCTGCTAGCCTCGCTTTAAACATGATGCATTATACAATGGCAAGAAAGAATCTTGGACTGTGATTGGTCAGTCTGGGACTGGAGCCATGGTGTTATCCCAGTATAACATCACAGGTCTGGTCTCTGCACTGTGAGCCTCCTCACTGATCGTTTGCATCTTCCTCTTAAGAAACGAAAATATTTTTCCACACTAACTAAAACATTCTTTAAAATTAGGTTTTTTAATATTCTGTATATAACAACAAGCCATTGTGTAATAGGAATAATGCACTCCACGGTGTGTGTTATGCCTGGATAACGCCACGCCTGGGGCATTGGACACACTCGGCTTGCGGCCTCATGCCCCTCCCCAGGCATGGCGTTATCCCAGCACAACACACACACCCTGTTGGGAATTATTCCTTCAGTGACACTGAGCAGCTGGTCTTACTGTGACTAATTTCGTATGACTGAGCTGCTGGCGTTAATGTGATTATAACTAGGAGGACTGAGTTGCCAGCCTCGCTGTGAATATAATCGTGACAATGAGTGACTGGCCTTACTCTGACTATAGTTTAGTGACACTTAGAGCCCGGCCTCGATGTGGTTTTAGTGTAGGGAGACTAAGCAGCTTGTCTTGCTGTTACTGTAACATAGCAATATTGAGCAGTTGGCCTCACTGTGATTATAATGTAGCAACCTTAATTGTCCAGTCTGGCATGGCGTCTATTGTGAATACTGAGCAAAAATACTCCGTGTGGATGTCAGCCTGCGCCTCATTTTTCCCATCACATACATTTCCTAATTTTAGCTTCACAATACTATACATTTTAACTTCACAATACCATCCTTGGGATTCCTCTGCTCTCTGATATATCTAAAGAAGGCCTTATCATTTTCTTTTACCACCTCAGCTATCCTCAGCCTCTCTGGCTTTGTCTTCCTTTCAACTCTGCTTACCATCTTCGCTAAGTACGCTTCTCTGTTACCCTCATACTAATCCCCTTAATACTATTTGAATGCAGCCCCATTTGCTTGGGATGCATCTCTTACTTCCCTGGAGAACGAGAGGGGATTCTTGTGTTTTTTGTTTTTCCTTACCTGCTTCACACAGGTTTTAATCATCTCCGAAAGACTGCCCTTAATGAGTTCCCACATTTTCTTTACTTCTTCAACCTTTCCAGACCCCTCAGTTGTTATTGCATTAAAGTCACAGTGAGACATTCTGCTCAGTATCATTACCTTGTAGTCACAGCAAGGCAGGCTGCTCACTGTCACTACATTAATGTAACAGTGAGGTGGGCTGCTGAATGTTCATACATTATAGTCACAGCAAGTTGGGCTACGGAATGTCGCTACATTATAGTCACAGTGAGGTGGGCTGCTCAATGTCACTAAATTAACATAACTGTGAGGTGGGCTGCTGAATGTTGATGCATTATAGTCACAGCAAGTTGAGCTACTGACTGTTGCTACATTATAATCACAGCGAGGTGGGCTGCTCATTGTTGCTACATTATAGTTACAGCAATGTGGGCTGCTGAATGTTGCTACGTTATAGTCACAGTGAGGTGGGCTAATGAATGTCACTACATTATAGTCACAGTGAGGTGGGCTGCTCACTATCGCTACATTGTAGTCACAGCAAGATGGGCTGGTGACTGTTGTTACATTATAGTCACAGCAAGGTGGGCTGCACACTTGCTACATTATAGTCACAGTGAGGTGGTCTGCTCACTGTCGTTACATTATAGTCTCAGCGAGGTGGGCTGCTCACTGTCGCTACATTATATTCACAGTGAGGTGGGCTGCTCATTGTCGCTACATTATAGTCTCAGCGAGGTGGGCTGCTCACTGTCACTACATTATATTTACAGCAAGATGGGCTGGTGACTGTTTTTACATTATAGTCACAGCAAGGTGGGCTGCACACTTGCTACATTATAGTCATAGCGAGGTGGACTGCTCACTGTCGCTACATTATAGTCTCAGCGAGGTGGGCTGCTCACTGTCGCTACATTGTAGTCTCAGCGAGGTGGGCTGCTCACTGTCGCTACATTATAGTCTCAGCAAGATGGGCTGCTCACTGTCACTACATTGTATTCACAGCAAGGTGGGCTGCTGAATGTTGCTACATTATAGTCACAGCGAGGTGGTCTACTCACTTTTGCTACATTATAGTCACAGCGAGGTGGGTTGCTTACTGTTGCTCCATTTTAGTCACAGCGAGGTGGGCTGCTCACTGTTGCTACATTATAGTCTCAGCGAGGTGGGCTGCTCACTGTCGCTACATTATAGTCACAGCCAGGTGGGCTGCTCACTGTCGCTACATTATAGTCTCAGCGAGGTGGGCTGCTCACTGTCACTACACTATAGTCACAGCCAGGTGAGCTGCTCACTGTCACTACATTATAGTCACAGCAAGGTGGTCTGCTCACTGTCACTACATTATAGTCACAGCCAGGTGGGTTGCTTACTGTTGCTACATTATATTCACAGCAAGGTGGGCTGCTGAATGTTGCTACATTATAGTCACACCGAGGTGGACTGCTCACTGTCGCTACATTATAGTCACAGCAAGTTGGGCTACTGACTGTCGCTACATTATAGTCACAGCAAGTTGGGCTACTGACTGTCGCTACATTATAGTCACAGCGAGGTGGACTGCTCACTGTCGCTACATTATAATCACAGAAAGTTGGGCTACTGACTGTCGCTACATTATAGTCACAGCAAGTTGGGCTACTGACTGTCGCTACACTATAGTCACAGCGAGGTGGGCTGCTCACTGTCGCTACATTATATTCACAGCGAGGTGGGCTGCTCACTGTCGCCACATTATAGTCACAGTGAGGTGGGCTGCTGAATGTCACTACATTATAGTCACAGCGAGGTGGGCTGCTCATTGTCGCTACATTATAGTTACAGCAATGTGGGCTGCTGAATGTTGCTACATTATAGTCACAGTGAGGTGGGCTGCTGAATGTCACTACATTATAGTCACAGTGAGGTGGGCTGCTCACTATCACTACATTGTAGTCACAGCAAGATGGGCTGGTGACTGTTTTTACATTATAGTCACAGCAAGGTGGGCTGCACACTTACTACATTATAGTCATAGCGAGGTGGGCTGCTCACTGTCGCTACATTATAGTCCCAGCGAGGTGGACTGCTCACTGTCGCTACATTATATTCACAGTGAGGTGGGCTGCTCACTCTCACTACATTATAGTCTCAGCGAGGTGGGCTGCTCACTGGTGCTACATTATAGTCTCAGCGAGGTGGGCTGCTCACTGTCGCTACATTATAGTCTCAGCGAGGTGGACTGCTCACTGTCGCTACATTATATTCACAGTGAGGTGGGCTGCTCACTCTCACTACATTATAGTCTCAGCGAGGTGGGCTGCTCACTGTCGCTACATTATAGTCACAGCGAGGTGGGCTGCTGAATGTTTCTACATTATAGTCACAGCGAGGTGGTCTGCTCGCTGTTGCTACATTATAGTCACAGCGAGATGGGTTGCTTACTGTTGCTACATTTTAGTCACAGCGAGGTGGGCTGCTCACTGTTGCTACATTATAGTCTCAGCGAGGTGAGCTGCTCACTGTCGCTACATTATAGTCTCAGCGAGGTGGGCTGCTCACTGTCACTACATTATAGTCACAGCCAGGTGAGCTGCTCACTGTCACTACATTATAGTCACAGCAAGGTGGTCTGCTCACTGTCACTACATTATAGTCACAGCCAGGTGGGTTGCTTACTGTTGCTACATTATATTCACAACGAGGTGGGCTGCTGAATGTTGCTACATTATAGTTACAGCGAGGTGGTCTGCTCACTGTTGCTACATTATAGTCACAGCGAGGTGGGCTTCTCACTGTCGCTACATTATAGTCACAGCGAGGTGAGCTGCTCACTGTTGCTACATTATAGTCACAGTGAGGTGGGCTGCTCACTGTCACTACATTATATTCATAGCAAGGTGGGCTGCTCACTGTCGCTACATTATATTCACAGCGAGGTGGGCTGCTGAATGTTGCTACATTATAGTCACAGCGAGGTGGTCTGTTCACTGTTGCTACATTATAGTCACAGCGAGGTGGACTGCTCACTGTCGCTACATTATAGTCGCAGCGAGATGGGCTGCTCACTGTCGCTACATTATAGTCGCAGCGAGGTGGGCTGCTCACTGTCGCTACATTATAGTCTCAGCGAGGTGGGCTGCTCACTGTTGCTACATTATAGTCTCAGCGAGGTGGGCTGCTCACTGTCGCTACATTATAGTCTCAGCGAGATGGGCTGCTCACTGTCGTTACATTATAGTCGCAGCGAGGTGGGCTGCTCACTGTCGCTACATTATAGTCGCAGTGAGGTGGGCTGCTCACTGTCGCTACATTATAGTCTCAGCGAGATGGGCTGCTCACTGTCGCTACATTATAGTCGCAGCAAGATGGGCTGCTCACTGTCACTACATTTTAGTCACAGCAAGGTGAGCTGCTCACTGTCGCTACATTATATTTACAGCGAGGTGGGCTGCTCACTGTCGCTACATTATAGTCTCAGCGAGGTAGGCTGCTCACTGTCGCTACATTATATTCACAGCGAGGTGAGCTGCTCACTGTCGCTACATTATATTTACAGCGAGGTGGTCTGCTCACTGTCGCTACATTTTAGTCACAGCAAGGTGAGCTGCTCACTGTCGCTACATTATATTTACAGCAAGGTGGGCTGCTCACTGTCGCTACATTAGTCTCAGCGAGGTGGGTTGCTCACTGTCGCTACATTATATTCACAGTGAAGTGGGCTGCTCACTGTCACTACATTATAGTCACAGCGAGGTGGGCTGCTAAATTTCACTACATTATAGTCACAACAAGGCAGGCTGCTAAATGTTGCTACATTTTAGTCACAGTGAGGTGAGCTGCTAAATTTCACTACATTATAGTCACAGTGAGGTGGGCTGCTGAATGTCGCTACATTATAGTCACAGCGTGGTGGGCTGCTTACTGTTGCTACATTTTAGTCACAGCGAGGTGAGCTGCTAAATTTCGCTACATTATAGTCACAGCGAGGTGGGCTGCTGAATGTCGCTACATTATAGTTACAGCGAGGTGGGCTGCTTACTGTTGCTACATTTTAGTCACAGCGAGGTGAGCTGCTAAATTTCACTACATTATAGTCACAGTGAGGTGGGCTGCTGAATGTCATTACATTATAGTCACAGCGAGGTGGGCTGCTGAATGTCGTTACATTATAGTCACAGCGAGGTGGGCTGCTTACTGTTCCTACATTTTAGTCACAGCGAGGTGAGCTGCTAAATTTCACTACATTATAGTCACAGCGAGGTGGGCTGCTGAATGTCGCTACATTATAGTTACAGCGAGGTGGGCTGCTTACTGTTGCTACATTTTAGTCACAGCGAGGTGAGCTGCTAAATTTCACTTCATTATAGTCACAGCGAGGTGGGCTGCTGAATGTCACTACATTATAGTCACAGCGAGGTGGGCTGCTTACTGTTGCTACATTTTAGTCACAGCGAGGTGAGCTGCTAAATTTCACTTCATTATAGTCACAACGAGGTAGGGTTACCACCTGTCCTGATTTTCTCAGGACAGTCCTGATTTGGGCAGCTGTGTCCTGCAAAAAAACATGAAAAATATTAAATGTCCTGATTTTACAGTATAAAAAATATTTTCTAACTTTCCACTAAATGTTCTAGAAAACTACAATAGCTTAACTAAAATACCTTAAAATGATAAGAAACACTAGAAGCAACAAAGAAACTACAATACTTGGCCTTAATTCTGATTATATAGAGAAAGCAAGTCTGTTGCATCTGTCGAGGTTAGGTACTGTCCTGCGAAAAATCACGTTTCAGTAAGAAATGTCCCACTTTGGGCTTCTTAAAAGGTGGTAACCCTACAGCGAGGTGGGCTGCTGAATGTCGCTACATTATAGTCACAGCGAGGTGGGCTGCTTACTGTTGCTACATTTTAGTCACAGCGAGGTGAGCTGCTAAATTTCACTTCATTATAGCCACAGCGAGGTGGGCTGGTGAATGTCATTACATTATAGTCACAGCGAGGTGGGCTGCTGAATGTCTCTATATTATAGTCACAGTCGACTATTGATCTATACTTGTTCATGGTGTAGCACACAGACCTGAAGATCTCAAAACAGAGCTATTAATAGCTCAGTCTGTAGCACTGTGCTACACACCCCGCAACTGCTCCCTGGCTCGTATGTCAGACTTAGGAAAGCCACGACTCCGAGAGGTTGTGGGATGTGCCTCTAGAGGCACTCAGTTCGCTATGATGGTGGGAGGAACAGCAGGATCACCAGATAAACTATAAAAAGTAAGAAACCAGAAAGGTAAAAATGACATTGTTTATACAAAACTGTTAATCGGAGGGCTACCCCACACTAAGGTGTGAGGATTTAGGAAATAGATCAACAGTTCATTAACTACTTTAAATCCTCAATTGGGAACTACTTCCTTCAAGACAAACCATATCACCCAAATAGAAATCCCTACCCTGAGATGGTACCACTGGGAACTCAGTGGTAACTTTGAACTGTAATAAACAGTCACAGTGGTTGTCAGCTTTCAAACAGGATCCTACAGAGACACTGCAGAACAGCAAAAGGAAAAGTTACTCAGCACATGTAACCCCCACCCCACTGCAGCCCTCAAGTATAACTAAATGTTGCTATTGGTAACTTCTAAATAGCTGTTCTTTAGGACATTAGAACAGCAGCAGTCATTGGTAGCTTTCAAACAGGATTACACAGGGCCACACCACAAACAATATGAAAAGTTATTTGAAACACCCCCGTATAAAAGTATTTATTTATATTAATTTATTTATTTAAATGTTTTACCAGGATGCGCATAATGTGCTGAGACATCTTGATTCCAGAGGCATCCCAAAGGGAAAGGGTACATAGGAACTGAATCGACATACACAATAATATCATGTCACGCACAGTACAAAATTACAAAAAGGCTGTGGTTATGAAGCAGCAATTAAGCAATGTAACTACGAGAAGGTCAACAAAGCAACATGGTGTTTCAGAAGCCGTGTTTACACAGCCGCAGCGTTCTTCATTCTCTGCTGCTCCTTGCCCACTGCACTGTGTATTCCACAGACAAATTCAGTTTACATGACTCGCTCTTGCTGTGGTGCAAGACACGGTGTGGGGGGGAGGGGGCTGGGGCAGGTTTGATCGGCAGAGAGACGGTTCCCAGCAGATCAAGTGCAGAAGAGAGTTTACACTGCAATGTAATGCGCTCAATCCGATAGATGTCCCCACTCCTGAGTCGGAGCCAAAAATGACTCCAAAGCACTCTGAACCCACTCCGGTAAGTGTCTATACCTCTGTGTTTGCAGCACATTAACCCATGCGCACAGGTTGATACGCTGCAAATGTGACGGTGTAAACAGGGCTAGAGAGCATTCCAGCTGGTCAGAAAAAATGGTAGAAAATATGAGAGGTGTGGAAATGGAGCAGGGATTTCTGGGTAGAGAGAGAGCAGATAGCAAGTGTGAGGCTATTCTAAAAGTAGGGTTCATTAGTAGAAGGCTGACTGGCCTGCCAAGGTCTCATGCTGAGGGAGGGACAAAGGAGTGGGTGGCAGTAGAACAGAGGGAGTAGGAGGGAAGGCAGGAGAGGAAGGAGCGAGTGTGTGGCAGTAAAACAGAGGGAGTAAGAATGAGGGTGGGAAAGGAAGGAGCAAGTGAGTGGCAGTAGAATAGAGGGAGAGCAGGAGAGACAGGAGCTGAAGTAGCAGGAGAGAGAATGAGGAAATTGCAGGTGGGAGAGGTGACAACCATTGGAGAAGGAAAGGGAGAGGGTACAGTAGAGGTTTTGGAGATAGATGTAAACAGAGTAGTTAAGTGCAAAGAGACAGAAGGCATGGAAGATAGGATCCAATCTGACCATGGTGAATTGGCAAGATCATACGAACATACAAACATATGAACAAGCCAGCAGAAGAAGGTTATTTGGTCTATCAAGTCTGCTCATATTGCAGGGTCCACAGCTTGAGCTAATGTCCCTGCCCTCCTTCCCCACTCCTCCCATCCTCACTACCCATGATTCTTATCTTCCCCCTATGCCTATCCCAGCCTCTCTTAAAGCTGCTCACTGTCTTTAATGAGATTACCTCTTCCGGCAACGCATTCCAAGTGTCCACCACCCTTTCTGTGAAGAAGTGCTTCCTGACATCCCTCCTAAACCTCCCACCCTCCAGCTTAAGACTGTGCCCCTCGTGATATGGTTGCCACTCAGCTTAAAGAGACTTTCCTTATCAACATTATTTATCCCTTTCAAGTACTTGAATGTCCCAATCATGTCCCTCTCTCTCTCTCCTGTCTTCCAGGAGTACATTTCAGTGCCCTCAACCTCTCCTCATATGCCTTGCCCTGCTGACCAGCTGTCATCTTTGTAGCCCTCCTCTGTACCTTCTCCAGCAGTTTAATTTCCTTTTTGAGGTGTGGGCAGCAGTACTGAACTCCATACTCTAGATGCAGCCTTACCAGTGACCTGTACAAGGGCAGTATAAGCTCCTCTCTCCTACTACTGATCCCCTAGCTATGCATCCCAGCATCTTGTTTGCCTTTGCTGCTGCTTTCTTGCACTGCGTGGAGTGCTTCAGGTCACTAGTGATCATTACTCCCAGGTCCTTCTCCTCCTCTGATGCAGCTACTCAGACTCCACCCAGGTAATACTCTGTCCTGGGATTCTTGGCTCCAATATGCATAACTTTGCATTTCTTGGCATTATATAGGATTGCTATACACCATGTCCCAAGAGTAAAAGTTGGAAGTATCCCAGTGATCTTCCACATGGCAAGGAGTGAGATGCAGGTTGCTCTAGCAGAGTATGCAAAGTTTTGTGAGAAGCATGTTTGTGGATGGCATAAAGAGAAGTCAAAGAGACTGTTCAGTCAGGCATGCCAAGAGTTAAATAAGGGAAACCTACACCAGCTGGGACCATACAGTGCCACGAAGGTCGGTGGAGACTGGATATTCGCCAGACAATGCCTGGTGCCAAAGGTCATTGAGACTACCATTTTGACATTCAGGGTCAGCTGGTTGGATGAGAATAAACACACACTGATCCGGTTATTGGCATAAATAACATTTCTATTGGTATAACTGGATGAAAAAGAGATGAAACAATAGGAGTTTATCTGAAGCAAGATTCCACAAACGGGTTCAGTTTACAACTGACAAACAGTACCAGGAATCGTGCATCTGGAGCAGAAGGAGGCTGAGATGCCTGTTTAAACTGCTCCTCCTCTATTCTCTGACAGATTGCTGTATCCTTGCGGGTTGCAAGTATCCTATCGAGGTTGCTTTTGAAGTTGTCGTTATTATTTACAACCATGGAGCATAACTTTTTCCATAATCATATGATCTTCCATAGTCATATGTTTCATCGTCACATGATGTTCCTTAGTCATATAATGTTCCATGCTTCTATATAATGTATGGTGGAACCCTGTTATGCATGGAATTCCATGCCTGGAATATGCTTGTTGTGCTGCAGTAGTGATGTCACTACTGCAGCACAACAACTTAGAATGCTGCCACATAGCTGTTTTCCTCTATCCAATCCAGCTGGAAGCTGTTTTTTTTTTTAATTTGAATTTACAGAAAAAGCTGCAGCACATTCAATCAGTAATCTGAGCGGTAACACGTAATAACAGCGAACCAAAATGAGCGACTGCAAAAAGAGCCACTCATTTTGGGCGCTGTTATTAGGGGCTACTATGCACAATATCCCCTGGATGGGAACGCAACCGTGAGGAAGAGCGAACAGAAGTGAGGAATAGTGAGGGGAAGGAGAGGGACAGGGAAGGGGTTTGAGGAGAATGCCATCCCTGCTATTGCTGAGCTAGCCATGTGGTGTGGTGGTGTGGGTGGCTAGCTGGGGCACTGCAGGTACGTGGTTCAAGACTGGTGAGCGACTACATTTTTGCGGCACTTAATTTTTTGCGATATCCAGATTTTGGCCCCCTCCCTGACATGCACCTCCCTGGAGTTGATAATCTTAATTCAGGGGATGCAGGGCAAATCCCCGTGAGAAGTGCGTGAAACAGCCCCCTGCAAAACACTTTTACAACCCGGATGTCGGGTTGCCTTTATGTGCATATCGCTGATGTGCTTTGGCGATACAATTGTTATAATAGCGATCGCTGTTTCATGATCGCTTCATAGACAGAACCATCTGAGCCAGCCCCAACCTCCAATTCACTGAAAGGAACCAGAGTGTCTCAAATAGACAGGCATGGATGCCCATACACTATAAATGATAATGTGAGGGCATCCATACACAACAAGCCTGTGTCTTCATCTCAAGTTTCTATGGCAACCAGGGAACCTCTCGAGCTTCACGCTCGAGGTTCCTGGTTGCCATAAAAAAACTCTTGACAGAAACACAGACTTGTTGTGTATGGCTACCCATACATTATTCTCTATGATGTTCCATAGTCATTAAATGTTCCCTAGTCATATGATGTGTTTGTTTATTTGTTTGTTTTTTGTTTTATTGTTTATACTGGTAAGCATAGTAGGCAAAATAATACCCATTTTTACTAGCAACCAGAATAAGTTAAACATGTAACAGATTTTGCATTGACAATAAAAACAATGTAAATACAACACATCTCATATTTGATCACTACAATGGCATGACGGCATCGTACTATACCAAACACTAAGACTTCATCTGATAGCAAGAACAGTGTTACATTGAGTAATGGTTGACGGAAGATTATTGTACAGTTTGAGTGTGTTGTGTGACAAAACTCTCTGGCCCTGTTTAGTGTTCCTGAATGGAACAACACATGAGAATGACTGGGATTCCATTGCGTGGGTATCTCTAATCTTCTTAGAAGGAGTAAGAAGGCTGGTTGTGCATTGTCGGTAGTTACCCAGAGCCATCTTATGTATAAATGTAGTTAATGTAACATTTTTATGATCTTCAAAAGAGAGACATCCCATGCTATCATAAAGAGTGCAGTGGTGAGTTTGAAGTGGCAGACCAGTTACATACCAATAGACCAATGTTCTGTAGTCATATGACGTTCCGCTGTCTTATGATGTTCTAGTCATATATGTTCCATAGTCATATGATGTTCCATTGTCCTATGATGTTCTGTAGTCATATGATGTTCCTTGGTCCTATGATGTTCCATAGTCCTGTGATGTTTCATAGTCTTATGAGTTTCTTCAGAGAAAAGAAAGTGGGGCCTGTTTTTTAAAAGGGGTTCTCCCACAGTTAACCTGTATGGAAAAATCTTGTAAAAAAAAAAAAAAGGTTCATTGTGTCTTATCTCCTAAAGAGCACTAAACAGGCAGGTCACACAGGAAAACAAATAGCTGAATCTTCCAAGAAACGTTTGGGGTAAGGTGGGCGAATTTTCATCTACACCTTAAACTGGCGATGGCTACAAAGGGAAAATAACTTTTTGCTGATTGTGTCTTAGTGCAAATCTGATCTCCCCATAACAGAAGCATTGTAGCTGAGGGGCTTTGCCTCTCGTGAGCTAATTAGCATGTCTTTGCGCTTTCATTTCCACGTAGAACAAAGCCCTAAAGAAACCAACTGCCTCACTGCAGCCTCAGATGAGACATGGGGTCCTTTTTTGTGGGAGATCAGAGAAAGATAAAATAGCTACATCTTTGAAAATATTAATGACACCTTTGTAAGAAGTGCACAAGGACAGAAACTTCTTTGTTATGAACACATAAAAAATATCAAAAAAGAATGAAGGAGAGAATGAAACACTTGCCTCCCATTCTGTGATCTGGGGCAGCCTGTGGTTTTGCAGATGGGAGAGTAGGAATGGAGCAGAGCGGCAGAGTTTTATCATGAGCTCCCAACAATTAGCAAACTGCTCCCTGTCGCTGTGCTGTCCCTCTGATGTCATAATGGAAAGGTCAAGGAGAGTTGTGTTGTAGAGCAGGCCAGGGGTCAGGGCACCAGAATGCATGGAGGGGCTGATTACAGACTCACTTTGTGGACTTTGATGACATAATTGAGAGGAAGTTGGGCATCTCTAATAGCTGAGGTGATGAATCACATGCCACTGACCCTCCGATTAGGTCACGCTTGGTGTTTTAAAATGCATCCCAAAGATAAACACGCAAGGAAGGAGTCTCTAGCACTACAATCAGGTAGTGTGTCCAGAATGGTTGGTGTATGGAACAGTGACCCAGAGGTTCAAAATTCAAATCCCACCACAGACACTTTTTCGTTGGGTATGCACAACTGAGTCATTTGATTTCTTCCTGCTCTGCAGCCATCCTAACAGTGAAACCTGACAGAAACTGAACCTCCCTTCCCCCAACAAGATGCTGAATCTCGGATTAAATTTGGAATGCTACAATCCGCTGATGTTCACGGTGTATGAAGCTGGTGATAGGGCCTTTGCAAAAATGTGACTGGAAAAGGGAAGGAGATTGGTGAGGGATGAAAGCATCGAGGCACAGAAGCATGCATTCAGGGTTGGGGAGGGAGCCCCACTGGACTATCAGTGAGGTGATTTGGCTGGAGTGTGGGTTGCGGGTTCACTGGACTGCAGTGGGGATGTTTTTGATGGAGTTTGAGTTGGGGCTCTCTGGACTACCACAAGCAGCACAAAGGTATGGGTTGGGGGGGCTGGGGGCTGTCTTTGCTGTTGAACTGCCACACACATGTACATTCTCATCATGTACAATGTGTATGCATGTTTATGGCGGTATTTAGGGCCATTATGTGGGAAAACCATGTTTGTGCACAGCGTCTTCTGGGCGCCCAAATGTAACTATTAGTGTCTGTCCTGGAGGGTCTTTGCCCTTCCCCCACCCTGGGTTTGGATACTTGCTTCTCTGTATAGCACTTTTTTATATTGGCAGAACAAGGCGCACTCTTTGTCCCATTTTCTGACATAACTAATTGCACCTGAGAATTGGGCTGATGTGATGAGGGCTATTATCTCTGATCCCTTAGCTGGCCTGGTGTGCAATCCAGAGACATGGCTAGGGGCCCAACTGTTGAGAGATTTTATCTCTGTTCCCTTAGCTTACCTGGTGTACCTCCCAAAAACAAGGCTTGGGGCCCTAGTGGTGAGGGATTTTATCTCCAGTCTTGGTGTGCATCCCAGAGACATGGCTTGGGTCCAAGTGGTAAGGGATATTGTCTCTGATCCCTTAGCTAACCTGGTGTGCATTCCAGAGACATGGCTAGGGGCCCAAGTGCTGAGGGATTTTATCTCCGGTCTTGGTGAGCATCACAGAAACATGGCTTGAGGATGACAGTGGTGACTGGTGTTTCAGATCTTGACACCGCACAGAGACTGGCCTAGTAACAGTGATGAACAGTCTCCTTCTCACTACAAATGTTGCGAATTTATAATTCGCCGGTGAAGTGGGGACACATTTCCTCTTCAAAAAGCTGTGCAAAGTCCCTGACCTCATGCACACTTTGCCAGTAATTTTTTATTTAAAAAAAAAATGGTTTTATAAAAACAATAAAACAATTCCCACCCTCTGGGTCATAGTCACCAACCCCCTTCCCCTCATACCACATTGTGTAAAAGAACACCCTGTACCCATCCCTGCCCACTAGGCCCCCACATCTCTCCTCCCCTCAAGTGTAGTGTACCCAACAAAGTTTTCAAAGTGCTTAATGCACTAAAAAAACTGGGCACTCCACCTGCCTGCTAAAGCCAGCTCCCCAAACTATAACCCTACCTATCCCTGTAAATTGTAACAGAAACACCCCACACTTCACCACCCTCATGTCCAGTAAACCCCCCTTCCTCCTCCAAAAATCCCAGTTTGCATCATATAAATACCTAACAATAAGAAAACTATCCAACAGGTATGGGATGATGAACAATTAACTGTACTGTATAGCAGGTTTGGGATGATGAACGATTACCCTCCCCTCGTACAGCACGTGTGGGAGGATGAATGATTACCTTTGCAAGCAGGTGTGAGATGATGAAAGATTACCCTCGTACAGCAGGTGTGGGATGATGAATGATAACCCTTGTACAGCAGGTGTGGGATGATCAACAATTACCCTTGTACAGTAGGTGTGAGATGATCAACAATTACCCTCGTACAGCAGGTGTGGTATGATCAACAATTACCCATGTACAGCAGGTGTGAGATGATCAACAATTACCCTCATACAGCAGATGTGGGATGATCAACAATTACCCTCGTACAGCAGGTGTGGGATGATGAATGATTACCCTCATACAGCAGGTGTGGGATAATGAACAATTACCCTCATACAGCACGTGTGGGATGATGAATGATTACCCTCGTACTGCAGGTGTGGGATGATGAACAGTTACCCTCGTACAGCACATGTGGGATGATGCATGATTACCCTCATACAATACATGTGGGATGATGAATGATTACCCTCGTACAGCAGGTGTGAGATGATGAATGAGTACTATCATACAGTAGGTGTGAGATGATGAACGAGTACTATCATACAGCAGGTGTGGGATGATGAACGATTACCCTTGTACTGCACAGCAGGTGTGAGATGATGTACAATTACCCTCATCCAGTAGGTCTGTAATGATAATGACTACCCTTGTATAGCAGGTGTGGGATGATGAATGATTAACCTCATACAGTAGGTGTGGAATGATGAATAATTAGCCTCGTACAGCAGGTTTGTGATGAATGAGTACTATCATACAGCAGGTGTGGGATGATGAATGAGTACTATCATACAGCAGGTGTGGGATGATGAACGAGTACTATCATACAGCAGGTGTGGAATGGTGAATGAGTACTATCATACAACAGGTGTGGGCTGATGAATGATTACCCTAGTACAACAGGTGTTGGATGATGAACAATTACCCTTGTACAGCAGGTGTGGGATGATGAACGAGTACTATCATACAGCAGGTGTGGGATGATGAACAAGTACTATCATATAGCAGGTGTGGGATGATGAACAATTACTCTTGTACAGCAGGTGTGGGATGATGAATGAGTACTATCATACAGCAGGTATGGAATGATGAATGATTACCCTCATACAGCAGGTGTGGGATGATGAATGATTGCCCTTGTACAGCAGGTGTGGGATGATGAACAATTACCCTTGTACAGCAGGTGTGAGATGATGGATGATAACCCTTGTACAGCAAGTGTGGGATGTGAATGATTACCCTTATACAGCAGGTGTAGGATGATGAATGATTACCCTCGTATAGCAGGTGTGGGATGATGAACAAGTACTATCATATAGCAGGTGTGGGATGATGAACAATTACCCTTGTACAGCAGGTGTGGGATGATGAATGAGTACTATCATACAGCAGGTGTGGAATGATGAATGATTACCCTCATACAGCAGGTGTGGGATGATGAATGATTGCCCTTGTACAGCAGGTGTGGGATGATGAACAATTACCCTTGTACAGCAGGTGTGGGATGATGGATGATAACCCTTGTACAGCAAGTGTGGGATGTGCATGATTACCCTTATACAGCAGGTGTGGGATGATGAATGATTACCCTCGTATAGCAGGTGTGGGATGATGAACGAGTACTATCATACAGCAGGTGTGGGATGATGAACAATTACCCTTGTACAGCAGGTGTGGGATGATGGATGATAACCCTTGTACAGCAAGTGTGGGATGTGAATGATTACCCTTATACAGCAGGTGTGGGATGATGAACGAGTACTATCATACAGTAGGTGTGGGATGATGAACAATTACCCTCATACAGCAGGTGTGGGATGATGAATGATTACCCTAATACAGCAGGTGTGGGATGATCAATGATTACCCTCATACAGCAAGTGTGGGATGATGAATGATTACCCTCGCACAGCAGGTGTGGGATGATGAATGAGTACTATCATACAGCAGGTGTGGGATGATGAATGATTACCCTCATACAGCAAGTGTGGGATGATGAATGATTATCCTTGTACGGCAGGTGTGGGATGATGAACGAGTACTATCATACAGCAGGTGTGTGATAATGAATGAGTACTATCATACATCAGGTGTGGGGCAATGAATGATTACCCTCATACAGCAGGTGTGGGATGATGAATGATTACCCTCATACAGCAGGTGTGGGATGGTGAATGAGTACTATTATACAACAGGTGTGGAATGATGAACAATTACTCTCATACAGCAGGTGTGGGATGATGAATGATTACCCTCGCACAGCAGGTGTGGGATGATGAATGAGTACTATTATACAGCAGGTGTGGGATGATGAATGATTAACCTCATACAGTAGGTGTGGAATGATTAATAATTACCCTCATACAGCAGGTGTGTCATGAATGAGTACTATCATACAGCAGGTGTGGGATGATGAGCGAGTACTATCATACAGCAGGTGTGGTATGATGAATGATTACCCTAATGGAGCAGGTGTGGGATGATGAACGATTAGCCTTGTGCTGTACAGCAGGTGTGAGATGATGAACAATTACCCTAATCCAGAAGGTCTGGAATGATAACGATTACACTTGTATAGCAGGTGTGGGATGATGAATAATTACCCTTGTACAGCAGGTGTGGTGTGATGAAGGATTACCCTTCTACAGCAGGTGTGGGATGATGAATGATTACCCTCATACAGCAGGTGTGGGATGATGAATGATTACCCTCATGTAGCAGGCATGGAACGATGAACAATTATCTTCACACAGCAGGTGTGGGATGATGAACAATTACCCTCACACAGCAGGTGTGGGATGATGAACTATTACCCTCGTACAGCAGGTGTGGGATAATGTACGAGTACTATCATACAGCAGGTGTGGGCTGATGAAGGATTACCCTCACATAGCAGGTGTGGGATGATAGTCACTGATGTTGATTAAGTAGTTACACCTTTATCAACTCAGACATTATTGAGCATTGAAATAGGGGTGTGAGCTGTACGAATCAGTAAATATTGGGGGGTGGGGCAAGGGGGTCCTACATCATTACTGAGTGAGAATTCCAAAAACAGAGGTGCAGGAATGTGAATAAAACCCCCCTCTCTTCCCCTTGATCAAGGCTTGGGTAAAAGTGTTGGGTGGGCATCTGCCAAGCTGACACCTGGTCACTGTACCCCTCCTGTAATGTTCAACTGCTTTTACTGTACATTTCAGTGTGAATTGAATGGTTTTGAATGTTGACTAAATGTTCAAAGAAACATCAAATTTTACATTGTACTCTCTGTTTTAGGGATCACCTCTACAGTGTAGACCTGGATACAGGAAAAGGGAACGAGATGCTGTACAAGAGGGTAAGCATGGCCTTCCCAGCGTTCACCTTTCAAATGATGTCCATGGGGTGAATGCAGTAACACAATGGGTGAAAATGACTTCACTTAATCAGTGGGATGTAACTGCACCTTTTAAAAGCGAAGTCTTTTTAGATGAGTGAAAGCAGGTTCCAGTGCTGAGTCTGGCAATACTGTTGCATTTTGTCGTGCACACACTTATGATTAAAGAAGGGCAAAGTTGCCGAAAATTGCTTCATTAAAAAATCTGCAAATTTTGGCAACTTTGCTTCACCAAATACTGCAGTTTGCATAGTTATTCACCTGGCAAATTGCCTAAAATTCACACAGTGAAACCATGCAAATTGCCACTTTGCAAGCGAATTAGGCAGTTTGTGTAGTTCCGCTGAGTGAATTGTATTTATTTTATTTATTTCAGATTCAGATTAAAACCTTTGAGCCAAAATAGGCTCGTTTACAAAGGTTCCAAGTCAGAGTGCACAGAACAGAACATAAAATACAGGCAGTTCTGTATAGGGCATCATATATAAGTCCGGTTACACAGAGGGTGGGGTTACATAGGCTACAGATGTGTGCAAGGATTTTATGCAACTAGAGTAGACAAAGATACACAGGGAATGTTGGTCCTATAAGTGCTACGGAGAAGATGACATCTGCACTCAGAGGTGCAGCACAGTGCTTAAGCAGTTACATGAAACAGCTAGAGGCAAGCAAGTTTTTAGGTAGCAATGGAGCATGTTTTAGCTGCCAAAGGAGGCTTTGTTTAGGATTCAGCAGGGGGCAGGTAAAAAGGGGGGGGGTCAGGAAAATAGAGGCATTAAGTGGATGCAATTGGAGTCCTAGTGGATGAGCTTAAAGAAAGAGGAGTAATCAGTCAGTGGCGAGAGAGAAAATGGGTAGGGTGCGGCCAGAGTGAGCTGAGTCAGGGGAGACAGAAGAGTACAGGGCGATTCAGTTAGGGACGGCTGTATCAGGGTGGCAGAGGTGAAAGGGGTGGACAGGGAAGAGGATCGGGAGGAGGGGACTGGGGTGAGACAAGGGAGGGAGAAGGGGCTATGATGGAGGAGGAGGGGAGAGCGGGGGTGGTGGGGCTTAGGCTATGGGAAGGGGGACCATTAGGAGGTCAGGAAGAGAAATAGGGCGGGGACTACTCCGGATCATGTGTTAGCTCAGCTTGGTGCATTCGATGAGGGTGATGGGTAGCTCATTGAACCACCTGGGTCCTCAGAAGGACAGTGATTTCTGAGCTAGCTTGATACGCTTAAATGGTACCTGGAGGCACCCTTTGGTCACACTCCTAGTGTTTTTTGTTGGTTGTGCAGCTTTGAAGAGGCTGCTGGTAAACTCAGGCATGAGCTCTAGCACTGATTTTTTTACCAGCAAGCAGGTCTGGTATTGCACCCTAAGGTGAAGAGGGAGCCACCCAGTCTCACTGTATAGGGTGCATGTATGGGCCAAGTGATCAGCCCCTAGGGTGAAGCGGCAGGTCTTATTAAGGAGTGTTTTTACTCTTTTTAGGGTGGTGTCTGATCTGGCCCCGTAGATAGGCAGGCTGTAGTCAATGGTAGCTAGGACCAAGCTGCTGGTGGCAAGCTTCAGGGTGGCAGGAGACATAGAGTGTTTATGTCGATAGAGGACACCCAGTTTTATATTAGCAGTTTTAACAACTTGATGAATATGGGTGTAGAAGCTGAATGTTTCGTCCAGGTATATACACTTTGTGCAATTCGCTGGAGAAACATATGTGAATTGTGGCCCTTGCAGTGCATAAAATACCTTCCCATTCACTCTGCTATAATGCCACCCCACGCCCACCTCTCAAACCCTTTTATGTGTCATCAACTCCCTCCCATCCCCTTGCTAGCACCTCCACACTCCTCCCCCCTCTGCTCTGAAGAATTTCACTATCAGTCATCAATATTAAAACCGCATCAATGGTAGGCAGGTAACTGTAGTGTGTAATACTACACTCAAAGTTTGTATTATTTTGATGTATCCCTCCCACCCACCCACATGCCAAGCACACTTCCCACTTCCCCACCCGACCATACTCAATTGACATGAAGACCCCCACCTTGCCTGGCCTCCACCACCTGTCTCCCCACCAGCACCCAGAAAAAAAGTTCCTATTGTCCTGTAAATAAAGAAAACAGTTACCCCCCACCTGGTGTAGAGTGTTTGCTCTGTTCAGATGTCTGTCTCAGTAATAGCACTGGTGCATGAATGAATGGTGATATTTTTGCTCCTAGTAAAACCTGATTGGTTGAATTTTAGCCAGTCGTGTTTTACTAGGAGGAAAGGTGTCACCATTCACATGCACCAGCCCAGTCCCATTACCCAGACTTTGAGTGTAATATTACACACTATACTTTTCTGGCTGCCATTGACACTGATGATTGACAGTGAAATTCACCTGGGAATGGGAGAAGGAGAGAGGGAGGAGGAGGCTAGCGGGAGGATGGGAAGAGGTTTATAATACATAGGAGTTGGAAAGGGGTGGAATTACATCCCAGTGGGTGGTGGGAGGTAATTGATGTTATTTGGGATTTTTTAAATAATAATGAATTCACCACTGAAGTCGGTGTGGTGGATTAATAGGAAGGATGTAATACTGAGGATAGTGCATGGTAGTAGGGTAAGGGATTAATAGGAGGGATGTAATATAGAGGATAGTGCATGGTGTGGCAATAAGGGATTAATAGGAGTGATGTAACAGGGAGGATACTGCATGGTAGTGTGGTAAGGGATTAACAGGAGGGATGTAATATAGAGGATAGTGCATGGTGTGGAGTAAGGGATTAACAGGAGGGGTATAATATAGAGGATAATGCCTGGAGGTGGGATACAAGCGGTTAACAGGAGGGATGTAATATTTATTTATTTAGTTTTTGTTTACCAGGTAAGTGCGCTAGACAGAAACTGCTTATTTTCAGGCACAACCCAGGAGAAATAAAACAACATTAGATAACATAGGACAGCGCAGTACAATAGGACGGTAGACACAACATAACTTCAAAAAAAGATACAACAGCATCAGGTTACAAGGAATAGTGCAGTGTATACAGCCAGTAGGACACTACGTAATTGGCGTAAGACATTTTAGGGGTAAGCAGTGTTGTAGTAGGAAGTAGTTGATTATTTATTTATTTGCTTTTGGTAACCGGGTAAGTGCACTAGGCATAAGGATGCCTATTTTCAGGCACGACCCCGGAGAACACAATTTAGACATACATAATTATATATGTAACGCAGCACATGAAAAGCAGCACAGTTCAGAGTCAATCAAAAACTTCGGGTATGGAGAGACATATTCTGCAACAGACAGGAGTAAGTTTAAAACGGTACGATGCAGTTACAAAACAGTAGGACAAGTAACACAAGATCAATACAACGTAAAAACACAGGCACTGCAATAGAGGGCATACATAGAAACAATATAGCAAGTCCCAATTTGGTGGTTAAAGAACACGGGGAGAGGAAGGGAGAGAGAGAGAGGGGGTGGGGATGAGAGAGAGGACCTGAAAGAAGGTGTTTAAGAGAGGCGGGGAAGAGGCAACCTTATAGCTAAAGCAAGTGACTTAAGTACTGAGGTTTAAGTGGATGGGTTGCCTAAAGTATAAGGGAGACTCGGGGCAGAGCACAGGAGCGTTTGTCATAATATTGAGGATAATGCATGGTAGTGGGGTAAGGGATTAATAGGAGGGATGTAATATAGTGGATAGTGCAGGGTAGTGGGGTAAGGGATGAATAGGAGAGATGTAATATAGTGGATAATGCAGGGTAGTGGGGTAAGGGATGAATAGGAGAGATGTAATATAGTGGATAGTGCAGGGTAGGGGGTAAGGGATGAATAGGAGGGATGTAATATAGTGGATAGTGCAGGGTAGGGGGTAAGGCATGAATAGGAGGGATGTAATATAGTGGATAATGCAGGGTAGTGGGGTAAGGGATTAATAGGAGGGATGTAATATAGCGGGTAATGCAGGGTAGGGGTAAGGGATGAATAGGAGGGATGTAATATAGTGGATAGTGCAGGGGGGTAAGGGATGAATAGGAGGATGTAATATAGTGGATAGTGCAGGGTAGTGGGTAAGGAGTTAATAGGAGGGATGTAATATAGTGGATAGTGCAGGGTAGGGGGTAAGGGATGAATAGGAGAGATGTAATATAGTGGATAGTGCAGGGGGGGTAAGGGATGAATAGGAGGGATGTAATATAGTGGATAGTGCAGGGTAGTGGGGTAAGGGATGAATAGGAGGGATGTAATATAGTGGATAGTGCAGGGTAGTGGGGTAAGAGATTAATAGGAAGAATTTAATATAGCAGATATTCAGGAATTAAAGTGGGCCGGGTCTGGCAGGGTCTCAGGCCCCAAAAAAACATTTTGAGGGATATGTGGGGGCTCTCACAGGGTCTCAAAGCAGTGACCTTACTCCATGTTTGGGTCCCCCTGCCATGACTTCAAGTGAGCAGTACAACCCTTAGTTCCTTTGTCCTTAAATTTCCTATGGTATCTTCATGTTTTGTGCCTGCGTTTTGACTTATTATTGAAATATTGGAAAATAATGAAAGGCAAATTCCACACTATGAGGGGAAAAAAGGAATTCCACTGTAGTAGTCCATCCATCTTTTTATTATTACTACACTTATAGGCCTGGCATTTATTTTCTGCACCCTTTATGCACTGTGGATATTACATGGGCTCCCAGAACACTAAGACAGCCATTTCATTGAGTGAAGCTGGGGTCAGGGTAAGTTCCCAGGTGAAAGGTCAAGGGGCTCATGCCCCAGCCTTACCAGCTGAATTTACAACAAAGTATTCTCCGGCACAAATATTTTATTAATTACATTACATGATGTGTGGTGTTCTCAGGCACTGTGAGTACTGAGAGACAATGTGAGTGTTTATCATTAACAGTTCCTATCTGGTTTCCTCATTTCACATTCTGTTAATCATTTCACACACTGTTATGTACAGATGTGACATCATATCTGTGAATGACAGAGTGAACTGTGAACTGCAGTGCTTCTCACATCACTGAAATCAAAGGGCAATACAGGTAGCCCTGTGATATAGACCTAGAAGTACTGTAGTACTGAAGTAGAATTTGGAGAGTAAGCAGGCAAGAGGAGTAGTAATGTAACCCCTAGTGTCATTCCTGGTTTACGGGGGCAGTAGAAGCTCAGGTTCAGTGCGGTGGTTCAATGAAGGGCAGGAACAAGAAGCAAAAGATCTCCAACAATGGATTCCAGTGTGTGTGTGTGTGTGTGTGTGTGTGTGTAGGGGGGTCTCCCTATGTGTCTCTCTCCTATCCATAGTTGAGGGTATGACATGCTGCTGGGGACAAAACCAGCTCCTACTGACCACTAAAAGCAAAATATGAAACTGTCACTTTATTCCATTAGAGATGAGCGTATTCTTCCCTCCCAGGTGCCTAGAAAGCTGTGGTCTCAGAACAGCATCCGATAGGCATCTATATTCAAGCAGTCTGCCTGCTAAATCCAGTAGCTCACAGGGGAGGAGGTTATGAACACAACCAAGGCTGTTTAATATTTTATACCTGAATCTGATGACTGTTTTAACAACTCGCTTTATTGTAAATGGTAGTAAATTCAATGGATTTGCCACATTATCCCATAAATAATGGAAGAGAGTGATAAAAAGAACAGTTCTTCCAACTGATTTAGGAGCATGGTAGGCTGTCACTTTCATGTCATTGAAGTTGCCAACAGCTGTTCAAACAGCTATTCAAACAGAGCTTAGCACCAGGGCTTTACACTTGTACTGTCTACATTAAACAAAAACACAGCAACACAGCTGGAGGAGCAGCAGATTGTCATCACCCGTGTGGACAACATGGGGTGCCCAAGTCCCAAGGACATGAGGAGGGCATTCATGAACAACGTGGGGTGAGACATGTGCAGGCCACTCACAGAACTAGGCATGTTCCTGCAGACAGCTGGATCCCTCCAGGCTGATCCTTTTTGAGACTCTCACAGTCCTGCGGGCTAGTGAGACATGGGAGCAGACCATTAGGCAAGCAAATGCTTGGCCCTGGGGCTGGTGAAAGGGGAAGGGGGTTCTTTTTTCTTGCCTACTAGAGGGCTTTCTGGGGCCTGAGATGCCTGACTGTCCGAGATGTCTGTCTGTGCTGGTAATGAGTGGGGATACTGTCTTGGGGCCTGGATGCCCGAGATGGGCTGTGCCTGTACTGTGAATGAGTGGGGATACTGTCCTGGGGCCTGAGACACCGGGCTGCCTGGGATAATCTCATCCCATACTGTGAATGAGTGGGGATACTGTCCTGGGACCTGAGACACCTGGCTGCGTAGGATAGGCTGCACCTGTGTGTGAATAAGTGGGGATACTGTCTTGGGGCCTGAGACACCTGGCTGTCCAGGATAGACTACACCTGTGCTGTGAATGAGTGGGGATACTGTCTTGGGGCCGGAGATGCCTGACTGCCCAGAATAGGCTGTGTCTGTGACAGTGAATGAGTGTGGATTCTGTCCTGGGGCCTGAGACACCTGGCTGCCCAGGATAGGCTGCACCTGTGCTGGGAATGAGTGGGGATACTGTCTTGGGGCCTGAGATGCCTGGATGCCCAGGACATGCTGCGCCTGTGCTGTGAATGTGTGGGGATAGTGTCCAAGAGAATGCACAGGGAACTCAGAAGGATTTAAACTACAAGGTACAGGAGGGAGCTGGGGCAGGAGTTCACCAAGGGCAACAGGCAGATGTATGGGATTGCCAAGGAAAGGACAGCAGAGCAGGAGAGCAACTGGAGAGGATACCCCTATGGAGAGTGAGGAAGCACAGAGCAGCAAATACCCTCACTTGCATGCAGACCAATGTGAGGTGTGCGCCCAGTACAACAAGTGAGTTTGAGGGTCTGATGCACTTCGAGGGTCAGGACTTCATGACCCTCATGGAGACTTGATGGGAGGGAGATAATGCCTGCGCTATTAATATAGCAGGATGCAAATAATTCTGAATGGATAGTCCTAGCAGGAAAGGGGGTGGGATGGTTCTGCTTGTAAAGGAAGGAGTCACTGAGAGGAAAAGGAGGACATCTGGGTGAAAATTGTGTCACAGAGCTCATGTGGGTTGAGTTAAAGGAAAAAGGGGCTAAAATAGTCACCTCGGGTGTGTGCTACAGGCTCCCAAAAAACTCAGGGGAATATGATGCCCAACTGGAGGGGAAATCGCAAGACAAGCCAAATATAGTGGTCATTCTAGGGGACATTATCCTCCAGGCATAGACTGGCATCATGAGAAGGCTTATGGCAGGGTGGGAGATGAGTTCCTGTCCACTGTCAAGGACTGCTTCCCAGACCAGAATGTTCAGCAAGGGACTAGGTTTTAAGCCATTCTTGACCTTGTTCTCAGCAATGGGGATGGGTCATCATCTCCAGCTGTGAACAAGAAGGAAACCGTGGGAGAGGGTGACCAGAACCAGACAACCTTCTCCCTGGTGACAAAGAAGATTAGTTGGGCTTCAGCTAACAGAACCTGAAATTTTGAAAGTGCTGATTTTGCTGGAATTATGGACTTGGTGGAAAACGGTCTGAAGCTGTCGCATGGGATCTGTAATGCACAGCACGTGTGGGGTTTTTGAAGAAGGTACTCAAAGCAGCCATGGATGAATGCACCCCTGTAAGCAATAATGGACAAAGGGTCAAGAAGTGAGACCCCCTACTGACAGGGAAGAAGTAAAATGATCAACAGCCGTTGGTAGCATGAAAGAACTGCTCTACCTGCCTGCTAAGTAAAATTGAATCTCCTACCATGTGTTCTGCATCTTTCTTTTCCAAAAAACGCCTGCACTGGATCCTTTCTCACCTGAGTTCCAAAAGCTGTCATAAAAAAGAAAGAAACTGCAGGAGAGGAAGCAGTAGAAGAAACAAAAGGAGATCAGCAGTGCTTTGTCTGACCCAGTGAATCCCGACAAGAGGGAGCTTGCAAGACCCATGGATAAATACCTGGGATTTGTAAACTTGGGTAGCCCCAGAGGGGTGAGTCTGTCAGCCATGGCCAAGACTCCTAGCCCCAGCCCCCTTGGAAAATATATTCAATCAGCTGCTGCCTCCACGACTGTTACTGAGCAATCAAAATAACGTTTCTTTCCACCTAAACTTGACATTTCAAGGCAATTAATAAATCTTATACAGTTTTGCTAAAAGCGATACAGAAACCGGATGAGAAATGGGACTCCGTTGCCTCATGCTGTGAGGCCACTAAACGCTGTGCTACAGAAACTGAAAAAACTTAACAGTCTTAATGAAGGAACATGCCACCCTGATGACCAAAACTGAATCAAACACAGCCTGATAGCTGCCATTTTATGGAATAATTTATGTCAAGCCCATAAAATTTAAATCTTAGAGAATGACACATGTAGTAATAACTTCTGGAGTGTCAGCTTGCTTCAGCTCGAAACTTCGGAAAAAATGACAGGGACATTGTTTGAGACTTTTTTACACATCCCTGGGCTGTGAACCTGCTGATAATATGCCTCCAGTAACTAACGTTTCTCACCTGCTGACCTGCTTGAATCAGCATAAGGTATCTCTAGTCTATAGCAACCCCTGTTGCACATGTGCGGGACATATCAGCTCCAGCCTTGTTGCCTATCAAACCTGCTACTGTCCTTGTCCAGTTTGCCTTGGGCTGTGGTAGGGACTGTATAATTAACCTGCCAGAATCAAAGGGGCAAGGAACTATCAAAATTCAAAAGTTATTCTGTGCCCAGATGTTAGCCTGCAGATGCAAGCTGGGCATCACAGATTCCTGACATATAATGAGGTGCAAGGCACAGGTGCAAAATTCTCCCTGTTATACCCCTGTAAATGTCGGGTTATTTCTGGCACCAACAATTTTACATTCTTTGGTCCTGACCAGCCATCTGAATTTTTAGAATCGAAAGCTGCTCCACAAACAGAGGAAGAGGATGCTGGTTCCCCTGATACAGATGAAGAAATGGACTCAGACTTTGAATCTTCACAAACCAGAATTCAAGCACTTCCCAGAGTCAGTGGGAAATTGATGGAAGGATAAAATCTGTCTACTGGTGATCGGACATGCCCAGGTTCATGGAACAAATGCTAAACGACTGATTCTTCATGGGAATTTGTTAGGAATAATTCCCACTGGAATAACACGTCCAAACTCTATTTTATAATTGGCTTTCAAGGACACATCACCATAAAGATGTGACTGTTGCAATTTTTTATTCCTAATAATCTTATTAGAGCCTATAACATTTATAATTTTGCCTTTGTTTTCAATTCATCTACATTAAAACTTATATTTATTAGCTTTAATAAGTACCTTCTAGTTTGGCTAAAGTATGGCGCTATAGCTACAGAGTTGCGAGTATCTATGACAGTTCAATTGGATATATGATTAGATTTCACTGCATGATTGTGCTGAACGGCTTACTCAATTGCTGGGATAATGGTTCTCATGTATTTGTGTTCTAATTAAGCAATAAGGCATGACAGGGTGTGGTATATCAAGGAATATCATCATGCCTCAGGTGGTTGGGCATGAGGCTGCAGGCCAAGTGCGTCCAACCACCCAAGAAGTGACGATATTCCATGAAATACGACACCCTAGAGTGACTTATTGCTAATATTAACTGGACTGAACTTTTCTTTTTTTACTAAAACAAAAATACTTTTTAAAACCTTGAGAATTTGCTTCATTTAGGATGTTGGAAGAGTATGTTTTCACAAAATAGTTCCTAAAGGGCTCGGGGCAGACGTGGCACTGTTGTAACTAGCACTGTCTCACTGTGGTAGCACTGCTCTTCCATTAAGTATGTTCTCTGTGTGTTTCACCCGGTCGTGCCACTTAGTCTGAGACCGGCTGAAGATGTGTTTGATTTCCAGGTTTTTTTTTCAGTAGTTAGAGCTTGTTGGCACCGTGACTATTTTCATTTTTTGTGTGTATGTGTAAGAAGAAAGTCATGCATTGTGACGCTGTGGAAATGGAGCTAGTTCAGGATGAATGTTTACATCAGTTGGGCAACATCATATCCCTCAGGAGTTTGGCTGAGGTAAGAAAATCTATGGTGGACTGTGTAACAATACTGGTAGTTGCAGTGGTAGTAGGAGGGATGGCTTTTATTTTGGTTTTTGGAGCATGGCTCCGTCAATGGGTGTGCCTTTTTTACAGTTTGCTGGGAGGTTGAAATAATGGCATAGCGGAGCGATGTGTGGTGCTACAGGTGAGGAGGCTGGTGGCCGGAGGTTTTTTGAAGTCATGATGATGTAACCCGATATCATAACGGCTTCAGAAACCTCTCAGCCAATCAGCTTTGTGTATTTACGGCACTCAGTTCATAATAGGAATTATAAAACTTTTGTTTCTTTATTCAGCCAGTCCACTAAGTCTAATAAACTGTCCAGCTCCATGTGCAATACTACCTTATCAATAGCATAGGTAATTAGTGAGGTTAGTACAACTATAGAACTCTTTTCTGGATAACATTTTCTAGGATTCATCTGTATCTCGATTTCTGCTTTGCTACTCAGAGACGCAGGAAGCATTTTCTCGTGTAACTGACTACATGATACAGCCTCTGGACATGCTGCACACACTGGTAGCTGACTGCATGATACAGCCTCTGGACATCCTGCACACACTGGTAGCTGACTACATGATACAGCCTCTGGACATCCTGCACACACTGGTAGCTGACTACAGGATACAGCCTCTGGACATCCAGCACACACACTGGTAGCTGACTACATGATACAGTCTCTGGACGTCCTGCCAACACTGGAAGCTGACTACATGATACAGTCTCTGGATATCCTGCACACACTGGTAGCTGACTACATGATACAGTCTCTGGACATCCTGCACACACTGGTAGCTGACTACATGATACAGTCTCTGGACATCCTGCCCACACTGGTAGCTGACTACATGATACAGCCCACGGACATCCTACACACACTGGTAGCTGACTACATGACACAGTCTCCGGACATCCTGCCCACACTGGTAGCTGACTACATGACACAGTCTCTGGACATTCTGCACACACTGGTAGCTGACTACATGATACAGTCTCTGGACATCCTGCACACACTGGTAGCTGACTACATGATACAGTCTCTGGACATCCTGCACACACTGGTAGCTGACTACATGATATAGCCTCTGGACATCCTGCAAACACTGGTAGCTGACTACATGATACAGCCTGCGGACATCCTACACACACTGGTAGCTGACTACATGATACAGTCTCTGGACATCCTGCACACACTGGTAGCTGACTACATGATACAGCCTGCAGATATCCTGCACACACTGGTAGCTGACTACATGATACAGACTCTGGACATCCTGCACACACTGGTAGCTGACTACATGATACAGTCTCTGGACATCCTGAACACACTGGTAGGTGACTACATGATACAGTCTCTGGACATCCTGCACACACTGCTGGCTGACTCGTGATACAGTCTCTGGACATCCTGCACACACTGGTAGCTGACTCGTGATACAGTCTCTGGACATCCTGCCCACACTGGTAGCTGACTACGTGATACAGTCTCTGGACATCCTGCACACACTGGTAGCTGACTACGTGATACAGTCTCTGGACATCCTGCCCACACTGGTAGCTGACTACATGATACAGCCTGCGGACATCCTACACACACTGGTAGCTGACTACATGATACAGTCTCTGGACATCCTGCACACGCTGGTAGCTGACTACATGATACAGCCTGCAGATATCCTGCACACACTGGTAGCTGACTACATGATACAGTCTCTGGACATCCTGCACACACTGGTAGCTGACTACATGATACAGTCTCTGGACATCCTGAACACACTGGTAGGTGACTACATGATACAGTCTCTGGACATCCTGCACACACTGCTAGCTGACTACGTGATACAGTCTCTGGACATCCTGCACACACTGGTAGCTGACTACGTGATACAGTCTCTGGACATCCTGCCCACACTGGTAGCTGACTACGTGATACAGTCTCTGGACATCCTGCACACACTGGTAGCTGACTACGTGATACAGTCTCTGGACATCCTGCCCACACTGGTAGCTGACTACGTGATACAGTCTCTGGACATCCTGCACACACTGGTAGCTGACTACAGGATACAGCCTCTGGACATCCAGCACACACACTGGTAGCTGACTACATGATACAGTCTCTGGACATCCTGCCCACACTGGTAGCTGACTACATGATACAGTCTCTGGATATCCTGCACACACTGGTAGCTGACTACATGATACAGTCTCTGGATATCCTGCACACACTGGTAGCTGACTACATGATACAGTCTCTGGACATCCTGCACACACTGGTAGCTGACTACATGATACAGTCTCTGGACATCCTGCACACACTGCTAGCTGACTACATGATACAGCCTGCGGACATCCTACACACACTGGTAGCTGACTACATGACACAGTCTCTGGACATCCTGCCCACACTGGTAGCTGACTACATGATACAGCCTGCGGACATCCTGCACACACTGGTAGCTGACTACATGATACAGTCTCTGGACATCCTGCACACACTGGTAGCTGACTACATGATACAGTCTCTGGACATCCTGCACACACTGGTAGCTGACTACATGATACACTCTCTGGACATCCTGCACACACTGGTAGCTGACTACATGATATAGCCTCTGGACATCCTGCAAACACTGGTAGCTGACCACATGATACAGTCTCTGGACATCCTGCACACACTGGTAGCTGACTCCGTGATACAGTCTCTGGACATCCTGCACACACTGCTAGCTGACTACGTGATACAGTCTCTGGACATCCTGCACACACTGGTAGCTGACTACGTGATACAGTCTCTGGATATCCTGCCCACACTGGCAGCTGACTATATGATACAGTCTCTGGACATCCTGCACACACTGGTAGCTGACTACATGATACAGTCTCTGGACATCCTGCCCACACTGGTGGCTGACTACGTGATGCAGTCTCTGGACATCCTGCACACACTGGTAGCTGACTACAGGATACAGCCTCTGGACATCCAGCACACACACTGGTAGCTGACTACATGATACAGTCTCTGGACATCCTGCCCACACTGGTAGCTGACTACATGATACAGTCTCTGAATATCCTGCACACACTGGTAGCTGACTACATGATACAGTCTCTGGACATCCTGCACACGCACTGGTAGCTGACTACATTATATAGCCTCTGGACATCCTGCACACACACTGGTAGCTGACTACATGATACAGTCTCTGGACATCCTGCCCACACTGGTAGCTGACTACGTGATACAGTCTCTGGACATCCTGCCCACACTGGCAGCTGACTATATGATACAGTCTCTGGACATCCTGCACACACTGGTAGCTGACTACATGATACAGTCTCTGGACATCCTGCCCACACTGGTGGCTGACTACGTGATGCAGTCTCTGGACATCCTGCACACACTGGTAGCTGACTACATGATACAGCCTCTGGACATCCTGCACACACTGGTAGCTGACTACATGATACAGTCTCTGGACATCCTGCCCACACTGGTAGCTGACTACATGATACAGTCTCTGAATATCCTGCACACACTGGTAGCTGACTACATGATACAGTCTCTGGACATCCTGCACACACACTGGTAGCTGACTACATTATATAGCCTCTGGACATCCTCACACACTGGTAGCTGACTACATGATACAGTCTCTGGACATCCTGCCCACACTGGTAGCTGACTACATGATACAGCCTGCGGACATCCTGCACACGCTGGTAGCTGACTAGATGACACAGTCTCTGGACATCCTGCTCACACTGGTAGCTGACTACATGATACAGTCTCTGGACATCCTGCACACACCGGTAGCTGACTACATGATACAGCCTGCAGACATCCTGCACACACTGGTAGCTGACTACATGATACAGTCTCTGGACATCCTGCACACACTGGTAGCTGACTACATGATACAGTCTCTGGACGGAAATCCTGCACACACTGGTAGTTGACTCACATGATACAGCTCTGGACATCCTGCACAATGGTAGCTGACTCGTGATATAGTCTCTGGACATCCTGCACACACTGGTAGCTGACTACATGATACAGTCTCTGGACATCCTGCACACACTGGTAGCTGACTACGTGATACAGTCTCTGGACATCCTGCACACACTGGTAGCTGACTACGTGATACAGTCTCTGGACATCCTGCACACACTGGTAGCTGACTCATTGATACAGTCTCTGGACATCCTGCACACACTGGTAGCTGACTACATGATACAGCCTCACGGACATCCTGCCCACACTGGTAGCTGACTACATGATACAGCCTTCAGAAATCCTGCCCCACTGTAGCTTACTTACATGATACAGGCTGTGGACATCCTGCACACTGGTAGCTGACTACATGATACAGCCTGTGGACATCCTGCCCACACTGGTAGCTGACTATGTGATACAGCCTGCGGACATCCCGCACACACTGGTAGCTGACTACGTGATATAGCCTGCGGACATCCTGCACACCCTGGTAGCTGACTACATGATACAGCCTGCGGACATCCTGCACACACTGGTAGCTGACTACATGGTACAGCCTGCGGACATCCTGCTTACACTGGTAGCTGACTATGTGATACAGCCTCGGGACATCCTGCCCACACTGGTAGCTGACTACATGGTACAGCCTGCGGACATCCTGCACACACTGGTAGCTGACTACATGATACAGCCTCTGAACATCCTTCCCATACTGGTAACTGACTACATGATATAGCCTCTGGACATCCTGCCCACGCTGGTAGCTGACTACAGGATACAGCCTCTGGACATCCTGCACACACTGGTAGCTGACTACATGATACAGCCTGCGGACATCCTGCACACACTGGTAGCTGACTACATGAGACAGCCTGCGGACATCCTGCACACACTGGTAGCTGACTACATGAGACAGTCTGCGGACATCCTGCACACACTGGTAGCTGACGACATGATACAGCCTGTGGACATCCTACCCACACTGGTAGCTGACTACATGATACAGCCTGTGGACATCCTGCAGACACTGGTAGCTGACTACGTGAGACAGCCTGCGGACATCCTGCACACACTGGTAGCTGTCTACGTGATACAGCCTGCGGACATCCTGCCCACACTGGTAGCTGACTATGTGATACAGCCTGAGGACATCCTGCACCCACTGGTAGCTGACTACATGATACTGCCTGCGGACATCCTGCACACACTGGTAGCTGACTACATGACACAGTCTCTGGACATCCCGCCCACACTGGTAGCTGACTACATGATACAGCCTGCGGACATCCTGCTCACACTGGTAGCTCACTACATGAGACAGTCTCTGGACATCCTGCACACACCAGTAGCTGACTACATGATACAGCCTGCAGACATCCTGCTTACACTGGTAGCTGACTATGTGATACAGCCTCGGTACATCCTGCCCACACTGGTAGCTGACTACATGATACAGCCTGCGGACATCCTGCACACACTGGTAGCTGACTACATGATACAGCCTCTGAACATCCTTCCCATACTGGTAACTGACTACATGATATAGCCTCTGGACATCCTGCCCACGCTGGTAGCTGACTACAGGATACAGCCTCTGGACATCCTGCACACACTGGTAGCTGACTACATGATAAAGCCTGCGGACATCCTACCCACACTGGTAGCTGACTACGTGATACAGCCTGCGGACATCCTGCACACACTGGTAGCTGACTACATGAGACAGCCTGTGGACATCCTGCACACACTGGTAGCTGACTACATGAGACGGTCTGCGGACATCCTGCCCAACTGGTAGCTGACTACATGATACAGCCTGTGGACATCCTGCCCATACTGGTAGCTGACTATGTGATACAGCCTGCAGACATCCTGCAGACACTGGTAGCTGACTACGTGAGACAGCCTGCGGACATCCTGCACACACTGGTAGCTGACTACGTGATACAGCCTGCGGACATCCTGCACCCACTGGTAGCTGACTACATGATACAGCCTGTGGACATCCTGCACACACTGGTAGCTGACTACATGAGACAGCCTGCGGAGATCCTGCCCACACTGGTAGCTGACTACATAATACAGCCTGCGAACATCCTGCCCACAATGGTAGCTGACTACATAATACAGCCTCTGGACATCCTTCACACACTGGTAGCTGACCACATGATACAGTCTCTGGACATGCTGCCCACACTGGTAGCTGACTACATGATACAGCCTGCGGACATCCTGCACACACTGGTAGGTGACTATGTGATACAGCCTGAGGACATCCTGCCCACACTGCTACCTGACTACATGATACAGCCTTCAGAAATCCTGCCCACACTAGTAGCTGACTACATGATACAGCCTGCGGACATCCTGCACACACTGGTAGCTGACTACATGATACAGTCTCTGGACATGCTCCCACACTGGTAGCTGACTACGTGATACAGCCTGCGGACATCCTGCACACACTGGTAGGTGACTATGTGTTACAGCCTGAGGACATCCTGCCCACACTGGTAGCTGACTACATGATACAGCCTTCAGAAATCCTGCCCACACTGGTAGCTGACTACATGATACAGCCTGCGGACATCCTGCACACACTGGTAGCTGACTACATGGTACAGCTCATGACATCCTGCTTACACTGGTAGCTGACCATGTGATACAGCCTCGGGACATCCTGCCCACACTGGTAGCTGACTACATGATACAGCCTGCGGACATCCTGCACACACTGGTAGCTGACTACATGATACAGACTGTGGACATCCTGCCCACACTGGTAGCTGACTGTGTGATACAGCCTGTGGACATCCTGCACACACTGGTAGCTGACTACGTGAAACAGCCTGCGGACATCCTGCAAACCCTGGTAGCTGACTACATGATACAGCCTGTGGACATCCTGCAAACACTGGTAGCTGACTACATGGTACAACCTGCGGACATCCTGCTTACACTGGTAGCTGACTATGTGATACAGCCTCGGGACATCCTGCCCACACTGGTAGCGGACTACGTGATACAGCCTCTGAACATCCTTCCCATACTGGTAACTGACTACATGATGTAGCCTCTGGACATCCTGCCCACGCTGGTAGCTGACTACAGGATACAGCCTCTGCACATCCTGCACACACTGGTAGCTGACTACATGATACAGCCTGCGGACATCCTGCCCACACTGGTAGCTGACTACGTGATACAGTCTCTGGACATCCTGCATACCCTGGTAGCTGACTACATGATACAGCCTGCGGACATCCTGCACACTGGTAGCTGACTACATGGTACAGCTCGTGACATCCTGCTTACACTGGTAGCTGACTACTGTGATACAGCCTCGGGACATCCTGCCCACACTGGTAGCTGACTACATGGTACAGCCTGCGGACATCCTGCACACAGTAGCTGACTGCATGATACAGCCTCTGAACATCCTTCCCATACTGGTAACTGACTACATGATATAGCCTCTGGACATCCTGCCCGCTGGTAGCTGACTACAGGATGCAGCCTCTGGACATCCTGCACACACTGGTAGCTGACTCACATGATACAGCTCTGCTGGACATCCTGCACACACTGGTAGCTGACTACATGAGACAGCCTCGGACATCCTGCACACACTGGTAGCTGACTACATGAGACAGTCTGGGACATCCCTGCACACACTGGTAGCTGACTACATGATACAGCCTGTGGACATCCTACACCACACTGGTGGCTGACTACATGATACAGCCTGCGGACATCCTGCAGACACTGGTAGCTGACTACGTGAGACAGCCTGCGGACATCCTGCACACACTGGTAGCTGTCGCTGTGATACAGCCTCATGGACATCCTGCCCACACTGGTAGCTGACTATGTGACAGCCTGAGGACATCCTGCACCACTGGTAGCTGACTACATGATACTGCTCTGCAGACATCCTGCACACACTGGTAGCTGACTACATAACACAGTCTCTGGACATCCCGCCCACACTGGTAGCTGACTACATGATACAGCCTCGCGGACATCCTGCTCACACTGGTAGCTCACTGCATGAGACAGTCTCTGGACATCCTGCACACCGGTAGCTGACTACATGATACAGCCTGCAGACATCCTGCTTACACTGGTAGCTGACTGTGGTACAGCCCTCGCACATCCTGCCCACACTGGTAGCTGACTACATGATACAGCCTGCGGACATCCTGCACACACTGGTAGCTGACTACATGATACAGCCTCTGAACATCCTTCCCATACTGGTAACTGACTACATGATATAGCCTCTGGACATCCTGCCCACGCTGGTAGCTGACTACAGGATACAGCCTCTGGACATCCTGCACACACTGGTAGCTGACTATAGGATACAGCCTCTGCACATCCTGCACACACTGGTAGCTGACTACATGATACAGCCTGCGGACATCCTGCCCACACTGGTAGCTGACTACGTGATACAGTCTCTGGACATCCTGCACACACCGGTACCTGACTACATGATACAGCCCGCAGACATCCTGCACACACTGGTAGCTGACTACATGATACAGTCTCTGGACATCCTGCACACACTGGTAGCTGACTACATGATACAGTCTCTGGACATCCTGCACACACTGGTAGTTGACTACATGATACAGTCTCTGGACATCCTGCACACAATGGTAGCTGACTACGTGATATAGTCTCTGGACATCCTGCACACACTGGTAGCTGACTACGTGATACAGTCTCTGGACATCCTGCACACACTGGTAGCTGACTACATGATACAGTCTCTGGACATCCTGCACACACTGGTAGCTGACTACGTGATACAGTCTCTGGACATCCTGCACACTGGTAGCTGACGTGATACAGTCTCTGGACATCCCCACACTGGTAGCGATCACATGATACAGCCTGCGGACATCCTGCACACACTGGTAGCTGACTACATGATACAGCCTGCGGACATCCTGCACACACTGGTAGGTGACTATGTGATACAGCCTGAGGACATCCTGCCACACTGCTACCTGACTACATGATACAGCCTTCCAGATCCTGCCACACTGATAGCTGACTTCATGATACAGCCTGGCGGACATCCTGCACACACTGGTGTAGCTGACTACATGATGCAGTCTCCTGGACATGCTCCCACACTGGTAGCTGACTCGTGATACAGCCTGCGGACATCCTGCACACACTGGTAGGTGACTATGTGTTACAGCCTGAGGACATCCTGCCCACATGGTAGCTGACTACATGATACAGCCTTCAGAATCCTGCCCACACTGGTAGCTGACTACATGATACAGCCTGCGGACATCCTGCACACCTGGTAGCTGACTACATGGTACAGCTCTGCGGACATCCTGTTTACACTGGTAGCTGACCATGTGATACAGCCTCGGGACATCCTGCCCACACTGGTAGCTGACTACATGATACAGCCTTATGGACATCCTGCACACCGGTAGCTGACTACATGATACAGCCTGTGGACATCCTGCCCACACTGGTAGCTGACTGTTGATACAGCCTGTGGACATCCTGCACACACTGGTGGCTGACTCGTGAGCAGCCTGGGACATCCTGCAAACCTGGTAGCTGACTACATGATACAGCCTCTGGTCATCCTGCAAACACTGGTAGCTGACTACATGGTACAGCCTCTGGACATCCTGCTTACACTGGCAGCTGACTATGTGATACAGCCTCGACATCCTGCCCACACTGGTAGCGACTACGTGATAGCCTCTGAACATCCTTTTCCCATACTGGTAACTGACCAATGATGCAGCCTCTGGACATCCTGCCCACGCTGGTAGCTGACTACAGGATACAGCTCCTGCACATCCTGCACACACTGGCAGCTGACTACATGATACAGCTCTGGACATCCTGCCCACACACTGGTAGCTGACTACGTGATACAGTCTCTGGACATCCTGCACACACCGGTACCTGACTACATGATACAGCCTCAGACATCCTGCACACTCTGGTAGCTGACCACATGATACAGTCTCTGGACATCCTGCACACACTGGTAGCTGACTACATGATACAGTCTCTGGACATCCTGCACACACTGGTAGTTGACTACATGATACAGTCTCTGGACATCCTGCACACAATGGTAGCTGCCGACCACGTGATATATTCTGGACATCCTGCACACACTGGTAGCTGACCACGTGATACAGCGCCCTGGACATCCTGTACACACTGGTAGCTTGACTACATGATGGCTGAAGTCTCTGGACATCCTGCACACACGGTAGCTGACTACGGATACAGTCTCTGGACATCCTGCACACACTGGTAGCTGACCACGTGATACAGTCTCTGGACATCCTGCACACACTGGTAGCTGACCACATGATACAGCCTCATGGACATCCTGCCCACACTGGTAGCTGACTACACGATACAGCCTTCAGAATCCTGCCCACACTGGTAGCTGACTACATGATACAGCCTGTGGACATCCCACACACACTGGTAGCTGGGATCACATGACAGCCCAGGACATCCTGCCCATACTGGTAGCTGACTAGGATACAGCCTGTGGACATCCTGCACACACACTGGTAGCTGACTATCATGATATAGCTCATGACATCCTGCACACCCTGGTAGCTGACTACATGATACAGCCTGCGACATCCTGCACACACTGGTAGCTGACTACATGGTACAGCTCATGGACATCCTGCTCATACTGGCAGCTGACCATGTGATACAGCCCCGGACATCCTGCCCACACGGTAGCTGACTACATGATACAGCCTCTGAACATCCTTTCCATACTGGTAACTGACTACATGATATAGCCTCTGGACATCCTGCCCACGCTGGTAGCTGACTACAGGATACAGCCTCTGGACATCCTGCACACACTGGTAGCTGACTACATGATACAGCCTGCGGACATCCTGCACACACTGGTAGCTGACTACATGGTACAGCCTGCGGACATCCTGCTTATACTGGTAGCTGACTATGTGATACAGCCTCGGGACATCCTGCCCACACTGGTAGCTGACTACATTATACAGCCTCATGGACATCCTGCACACACTGGTAGCTGACCACATGATACAGCCTCGACATCCTTCCACATACTGGTAACAGACCACATGATATAGCCTCTGGACATCCTGCCCACGCTGGTAGCTGACTACAGGATACAGCCTCTGACATCCTGCACACACCGGTAGCTGACTACATGATACAGCTCTTGGACATCCTTAAGAGCACACTGGTAGCTGACTACGCGATACAGGTCTCTGGACATCCTGCACACACTGGTAGCTGACTACATGATACAGTCCTGCAGACATCCTGCACACACTGGTAGCTGACTACATGATGCTGTCTCTGGACATCCTGCACACACTGTAGCTGACTGCATGATACAGTCTCTGGACATCCTGCACACACTGGTAGTTGACTACATGATACAGTCTCTGGACATCCTGCACACACTGGTAGCTGACTACCGGATATAGCTCTCGGACATCCTGCACACACTGGTAGCTGACTACATGATACAGCTCTGGACATCCTGCACACACTGTAGCTGACTACATGATACAGTCTCTTCTGGACATCCTGCACACTACTGGTAGACTGACTGCAGCTGCAGTCTCTGACATCCTGCACACACTGGTAGCTGACTACATGATACAGTCTCTGGACATCCTGCCACACTGGTAGCTGACCACATGATACAGTCTCTGGACATCCTGCACACACTGGTAGCTGACTACATGATACAGTCTCTTGCGACATCACTACACACACTGGTAGCTGACCATATGACTCAGTCTCTGGACATCCTGCCCACACTGGTAGCTGACTACATGATACAGCTCATGGACATCCTGCACACTGGTAGCTGACTACATGATACAGTCTCTGACATCCTGCACACACCGGTAGCTGACTACATGATACAGTCTCTGGACATCCTGTACACACTGGTAGCTGACTACATGATACACCTCTGGACATCCTGCACACACTGGTAGCTGACTACATGATATAGTCCTCTGGACATCCTGCAAACACTGGTAGCTGACCACATGATACAGTCTCTGGACATCCTGCACACACTGGTAGCTGACTATGGATACAGTCTCGGACATCCTGCACACACTGCTAGCTGACTACGTGATACAGTCTCTGGACATCCTGGGCACACTGTAGCTGACTACGTGATACAGTCTCTGGACATCCTGCCCACACTGGCAGCTGACTATGGATACAGTCTCTGGACATCCTGCACACACTGGTAGCTGACTACATGACACAGTCTCTGGACATCCTGCCCACACTGGTGGCTGACTACGGATGCAGTCTCTGGACATCCTGCACACACTGGTAGCTGACTACAGATACAGCCTCTGACATCCAGCACACACTGGTAGCTGACTACATGATACAGTTCCTGGACATCCTGCCCACACTGGTAGCTGACTACATGATGACAGTCTCTGAATATCCTGCACACACCTGGTAGCTGACTACATGATACAGTCTCCTGGACATCCTGCACACGACTGGTAGCTGACTACTATTATATAGTCTCTGGACATCCTGCACACACACTGGTAGCTGACTACATGATACAGTCTCTGGACATCCTGCCCACACTGTAGCTGACTACGTGATACAGTCTCTGGACATCCTGCCCACACTGGGCAGCTGACTATATGATACAGTCTCTGGACATCCTGCACACACACTGGTAGCTGACTACATGATACAGTCTCTGGACATCCTGCCCACACTGGTGGCTGACTACGTGATGCAGTCTCTGGACATCCTGCACACACTGGTAGCTGACCACAGGATACACAGCCTCTGGACATCCAGCACACACACACCGGTAGCTGACTACATGATATAGTCTCTGGACATCCTGCACACACTGGTAGCTGACATCACATGATACAGTCTCTGAATATCCTGCACACACTGGTAGCTGACTACATGATACAGTCTCTGGACATCCTGCACACACACTGGTAGCTGACTACATTATATAGCCTCTGGACATCCTGCACACACACTGGTAGCTGACTACATGATACAGTCTCTGGACATCCTGCCCACACTGGTAGCTGACTACATGATACAGCCTGCGGACATCCTGCACACGCTGGTAGCTGACTAGATGACACAGTCTCTGGACATCCTGCTCACACTGGTAGCTGACTACATGATACAGTCTCTGGACATCCTGCACACACCGGTAGCTGACTACATGATACAGCCTGCAGACATCCTGCACACACTGGTAGCTGACTACATGATACAGTCTCTGGACATCCTGCACACACTGGTAGCTGACTACATGATACAGTCTCTGGACGGAAATCCTGCACACACTGGTAGTTGACTACATGATACAGTCTCTGGACATCCTGCACACAATGGTAGCTGACTACGTGATATAGTCTCTGGACATCCTGCACACACTGGTAGCTGACTACGTGATACAGTCTCCTGGACATCCTGCAACACTGGTAGCTGACCACGGATACAGTCTCTGGACATCCTGCACACACTGGTAGCTGATCAATGGATACAGTCTCTGGACATCCTGCACACACTGGTAGCTGACTACTGATACAGTCTCTGGACATCCTGCACACACTGGTAGCTGACTACATGATACAGCCCAAGTGACATCCTGCCCACACTGGTAGCTGACTACATGATACAGCCTTCAGAAATCCTGCCCACACTAGTAGCTAACTACATGATACAGGCTGTGGACATCCTGCACACACTGGTAGCTGACTACATGATACAGCCTGTGACATCCTGCCCACACCGGTAGCTGACTATGTGATACAGCCTGCGGACATCCCGCACACACTGGTAGCTGACTACGTGATATCCTCATGACATCCTGCATACCCTGGTAGCTGACTCACATGATACAGCCCCTGCGGACATCCTGTACACACTGGTAGCTGACTACATGGTACAGCCTGTCGGACATCCTGCTTACACTGGTAGCTGACTATGTGATACAGCCTCGGACATCCTGCCCACACTGGTAGCTGACTCACATGGTACAGCCTCATGACATCCTGCACACACTGGTAGCTGACTACATGATACAGCCTCTGAACATCCTTCCCATACTGGTAACTGACTACATGATATAGCCTCTGGACATCCTGCCACGCCTGGTAGCTGACTACAGGATGCTTCTCTGGACATCCTGCACACACTGGTAGCTGACACATGATACAGCCTGCGGATATCCTGCACACACTGGTAGCTGACTACATGAGACAGCCCATGGACATCCTGCACACACTGGTAGCTGACTACATGAGACAGTCTATGGACATCCTCACACACTAGTTGACTGACTACATGATACAGCCTGTGGACATCCTACCCACACTGGTAGCTGACTACATGATACAGCCTGTGGACATCCTGCAGACACTGGTAGCTGACTACGTGAGACAGCTCATGACATCCTGCACACACTGGTAGCTGCTCCTGATACAGCCGTGGACATCCTGCCCACACTGGTAGCTGACTATGTGACAGCCTGAGGACATCCTGCACCCACTGGTAGCTGACTACATGATACTGCTCATGACATCCTGCACACACTGGTAGCTGACCATGACACAGTCTCTGACATCCCGCCCACACTGGTAGCTGACTACATGATACAGCCGTGACATCCTGCTCACACCGGTAGCTCACCACATGAGACAGTCTCTGGACATCCCAACATGCACCAGTAGCTGACTATGCTATACAGCCTTGCAGACATCCTTGCCACACTGGTAGCTGATCGTGTGATACAGCCCTGCAATATCCTGCCCACACTGGTAGCTGACTACATGATACAGCCTCATGGACATCCTGCACACACTGGTAGCTGACTACATGATACAGCTCTGAACATCCTTCCCATACTGGTAACTGACCACATGATATAGCCTCTGGACATCCTGCCCACGCTGGTAGCTTGACTGCCAGGATACAGCCCTGGACATCCTGCACACACCGGTAGCTGACTACATGACAAAGCCTGTGGACATCCCACCCACACTGGTAGCTGACTACGTGATACAGACTGCGGACATCCTGCACACACTGGTAGCTGACTACGAGACAGCCTGTGGACATCCTGCACACACCTGTAAGGCCGACTACATGAGACGGCCCGCGGACATCCTGCCTGAACTGTAGCTGACTACATGATACAGCCTGTGGACATCCTGCCCATACTGGTAGCTGACTATGTGATACAGCCTGCAGACATCCTGCAGACACTGGTAGCTGACTCACGTGAGACAGCCTATGGACATCTGCACACACTGGTAGCTGACTCACGTGATACAGCCTGCGTGGACATCCTGCACCCACTGGTAGCTGACTACATGATACAGCCTGTGGACATCCTGCACACACTGCAGCCGATCATTATATTAAGCCCGCGAGAACCTGCCCACACTGGTAGCTGACTACATAATACAGCCTGCTAACATCCTGCCCACAATGGTAGCTGACCACATACACAGCCTCTGGACATCCTTCACACACTGGCAGCTGACCACATGATACAGTCTCTGGACATGCTGCCCACACTGGTAGCTGACTACATGATACAGCCCAGACATCCTGCACACACTGGTAGGTGATCATGTGGATACAGCCCTGAGGACATCCTGCCCACACTGCTATCTGACTACATGATACAGCCTTCTCAGAAATCCTGCCCACACTAGTAGCCGACTACATGATACCTTCCGCGACATCCTGCACACACTGGTAGCTGACTACATGATACAGTCTCTGGACATGCTCCCCCACACTGCTGATCACGTGATACAGCCTGCGGACATCCTGCACACTACTGGTAGGTGACTGCGTGTTACAGCCTGGGGACATCCTGCCCACTAGCTGGTAGCTGACTACATGATACAGCCTTCAGAAATCTGCTCACACTGGTAGCTGACTACATGATACAGCCTGGCGGACATCCTGCACACACTGGTAGCTGACTACATGGTACAGCTCATGGACATCCTTCGTTACACTGGTAGCTGACCATGTATACAGCCTCGTGGACATCCTGCCCACACTGGTAGCTGATCACATGATACAGCTCATGGACATCCTGCACACACTGGTAGCTGATCACATGATACAGACTGTGACATCCTGCCCACACTGGTAGCTGACTGTGTGATACAGCCTGTGACATCCTGCACACACTGGTAGCTGATCACGTGAAACAGCCCGGGCGGACATCCTGCAAACCCTGTAGCGACTACATGATACAGCCTGTGACATCCTGCAAACACTGGTAGCTGATTGCTATGGTACAACCTATGGACATCCTGCTTTGCACTGGTAGCTGACTATGGATACAGCCTCGGACATCCTGCCCACACTGGCAGCGGACTACGGATACAGCCTCTGGAACATCCTTCCCATACTGGTAACTGACTACATGATGTAGCCTGTGACATCCTGCCCACGCCATGGTAGACTCACAGGATACAGTTTCTGCACATCCTGCACACACTGGTAGCTGACTACATGATACAGCCTGCGGACATCCTGCCCACACTGGTAGCTGACCACGTGATACAGTCTCTGGACATCCTGCATACCCTGGTAGCTGACTACATGATACAGCCTGCGGACATCCTGCACACACTGGTAGCTGACTACATGGTACAGCTCATGGACATCCTGCTTACACTGGTAGCTGACTATGTGATACAGCCTCGGGACATCCTGCCCATACCGAGAAGCTGACTACATGGTACAGCTCATGACATCCCAACACTGGTAGCTGACCATGACATGAGCCTGAACATCCTTCCCATACTGGTAACTGACCACATGATATAGCCTCTGGACATCCTGCCCACGCTGGTAGCTGACTACAGGATACAGCCTCGGACATCCTGCACACACTGGTAGCTGACTACATGATACAGCTCATGGACATCCTGCACACACTGGTAGCTGACTACATGAGACAGCCTCTGCGTGACATCCTGCACACACTGGTAGCTGACTACATTAGACAGTCTGGCGGACATCCTGCACACACTGGTAGCTGACTCGCATGACAGCCTGGACATCCCACCACACTGGTAGCTGACTACATGATACAGCTTTCGGACATCCTGCAGACACTGGTAGCTGATCACGTGAGACAGCTCATGACATCCTGCACACACTGGTAGCTGTCTATGTGATACAGCTTCCGCGGACATCCTGCCCACACTTGTAGCTGACTATGGATACAGCCTGAGACATCCTGCACCCACTGGTAGCTGACTACATGATACTGCTCATGGACATCCTGCACACACTGGTAGTTGACCAAGCATAACACAGTCTCTGGACATCCGCCCACCGGTAGCTGACTACACGATACAGCCCCGTGACATCCTGCTCACACTGGCAGCTCACTACATGAGACAGTCTCTGGACATCCTGCACACTCCGGTAGCTGGACTACATGATACAGCCTGCAGATCCTGCTTTACACTGGTAGCTGACTATGATACAGCCTGCAATATCCTGCCCACACTGAAGGACTACATGACAGCTCAAGGACATCCCACACACTGGTAGCTGACCACATGATACAGCCTCTGAACATCCTTCCCATACTGGTAACTGACTACATGATATAGCCTCTGGACATCCTGCCCACGCTGGTAGCTGACTACAGGATACAGCCTCTGACATCCTGCACACTGGTAGCTGACTACACAGGATACAGTTTCAAAATATTCCAACACACTGTAGCGATCATATGATACAGCTCAAGTGGACATCCTGCCCACACTGGTAGCTGACCACGTGACAGCCCCGGGACATCCTGCACACACCGGTACCTGATCATATGATACAGCCTGCAGACATCCTGCACACACTGGTAGCTGATCACATGATACAGTCTCTGGACATCCTGCACACACCGGTAGCTGACTACATGACATAGTCTCTGGACATCCTGCACACACCGGAAGTTGCTGATCACATGATACAGTCTCTGGACATCCTGCACACAATGGTAGCTGACTACGTGATATAGTCTCTGGACATCCTACACACTGGTAGCGACCACGTGATACAGTCTCTGGACATCCTGCACACACTGGTAGCTGACTACATGATACAGTCTCTGGACATCCTGCACACACTGGTAGCTGACTACGTGATACAGTCTCTGGACATCCTGCACACACTGGTAGCTGACCACGTGATACAGCCTCTGGACATCCTGCACACACTGGTGGCTATTTCATGATACAGCCTCGCGGACATCCTGCACACACTGGTAGCTGACTACCTGATGCAGCCTGCGACATCCTGCACACAATTGGTAGTGACTATGTGATACAGCCTGATATCATCCTGCCCACACTGCCACCTGACCACATGATGACAGCCTTCAGAAATCCTGCCCACACTAGTAGCTGACTACATGATACAGCCTGTGGACATCCTGCACACACTGGTAGCTGACTACATGGATACAGTCTCTGGACATGCTCCCACACCGGTAGCTGACTACGTGATACAGCCTCAAGGACATCCTGCACACACTGGTAGGTGACTATGTGTTACAGCCTGAGGACATCCTGCCCACACTGGTAGCTGACCACATGATACAGCCAGAAATCTTGCCCACACTGGTAGCTGACTACATGACAGCGCTCGCGGACATCCTGCACACACTGGCAGCTGACTACATGGTACAGCCTGTGGACATCCTGCTTACACTGGTAGCTGGACCATTGATACAGCCTGGACATCCTGCCCACACCGGTAGCTGACTACATGATACAGCCTGCTGACATCCTGCACACTCTCGGTAGCTGACTACATTGATATAGCCTGTGGGAATCCTGCCCATACTGGTAGCTGACTGTGTGATACAGCCTGTGACATCCTGCACACACTGGTAGCTGACTACGTGAACAGCTCGTGCGGACATCCTGCAAACCCCTGGTAGCTGACTCACATGACAGCCTTTCTGGACATCCTGCAATCACTGGTAGCTGACTACATGGTACAGCCTGGTGGACATCCTGCCACACTGGTAGCTGACTATGTGACAGCCTCGGGACATCCTGCCCACACTGGTAGCGGACCACGGATACAGCCTCTGAACATCCTTCCATACTGGTAACCGACTACATGATGTAGCCTCTGACATCCTGCCCACTCTGGTAGCTGACTACAGGATGCACGCCTCTGCACATCCTGCACACACCGGTAGCTGACTACATGATACAGCCCAAGTGACATCCGGCCCACACTGGTAGCTGACTACGCGGATACAGTCTCTGGACATCCTGCACACACCGGTACCTGACTACATGACAGCCTGCAGACATCCTGCACACACTGGTAGCTGACTACATGATACAGTCTCTGGACATCCTGCACACACTGGTAGCTGACTACATGATACAGTCTCTTGACATCCTGGCACACTGGTAGCTGACTACATGATACAGTCTCTGGACATCCTGCACACGGTAGCTGATCACGTGGATATAGTCCTGGGACATCCTGCACACACTGGTAGCCGACTACGTGATACAGTCTCTGACATCCTGCACACACCGGTAGCTGACTACATGATACAAAGTCTCTTGGACATCCTGCACACACTGGCAGCTGACCACGTGACAGCCTGTGGACATCCTGCACACTGGTAGCTGTTGTCACGATACAGTTCCTGGACATCCTGCACACACTGGTAGCTGACTATGATACAGCTCATGGACATCCTGCCCACACTGAAGCTGACCACACGACACAGCCCTTCAGAAATCCTGCCCACACTGGTAGCTGACTACATGACAGCCCAGGACATCCTACACACACTGGTAGCCGACTACATGATACAGCCTGTGGACATCCTGCCCACACCGGTAGCTGACTATGGATACAGCCTGTGGACATCCTGCACACACTGGTAGCTGACTACGTGATATAGCTCGTGGACATCCTGCACACATTGTAGCTACTACATGTACAGCTCATGGACATCCCTATACTGGTAGCTGACTATGTGGTACAGCTCGTGACATCCTGCTTATACTGGTAGCTGACTATGTGATACAGCTCGGGACATCCTTTCCATACTGGTAGCTGACTACATGATAGCCTCTGAACATCCTTTCCATGCTGGTAGCTGACTACATGATATAGCCTCTGGACATCCTGCCCACGCTGGTAGCTGACTACATGACATGCCTCATGACATCCTGCACACACCGGTAGTCAGACTACATGGACAGCCTGCGACATCCTGCTTATACTGGTAGCTTGACTATGGATACAGCTCGGGACATCCTGCCCACACTGGTAGCTGACTACATTACACAGCCTGCGATCCTGCACACACTGGTACTGACTACATGATACAGCCTGCGAACATCCTTCCCATACTGGTAGCTGACACATGATATAGCCTCTGACATCCTTCCCACGCTGACTTTCCCAGGATACAGCCTCTGGACATCCTGCACACTGAAGCGACTACATGGACAGCAGCCTGTGGAGATCCACACTGGTAGCTGACTACGTGATACAGTTCCTGGACATCCTGTACACACTGGAGTTGACACGTGATACAGCCTGGACATCCTGCACACACTGGTATGACTACATGATACAGTCCTGACATCCTGCACACACTGGTAGCTGACTACATGATACAGTCTCTGACATCCTGCACACACTGGTAGTTGACTGCATGATACAGTCTCTGGACATCCTGCACACACTGGTAGCTGATCACTGATATAGTCTCTGGACATCCTGCACACTGGTAGCTGATCGCGGATACAGTCTCTGGACATCCTGCACACACTGGTAGCTGACTACGTGATACAGCTCGGACATCTCAACACTGGTAGCTGACTACATGACTGGCTCTTGACATCCCGTTTACTGGTAGCTGACTATGTGATACAGTCTCTGGATATCCTGCACACTGGTAGCTGACTACATGATGTAGCCCGGACATCCTGCCCACATTGGTAGCTGACTACATGATACAGCCTTCTGACATCCGCCCACCTGGTGCTGACCATGATACAGTATACAACATATACTAGGTAACATCCAGGTGTGCCTTAACATATACTGGGTAACAGCGGTGTTTCTAACACACTGGGTCCAGCAGTGAGTGTCTAACATATCTGGGTAACATCAGGTGTCTTAACATATACTGGTAACAGCGTGCATCCTGAAATACTGGGTCCAGCGGTGTGTCTAACATATACAAGGTAAAAGCAGTATGTGTGCTAACATATACTGGTAACAGCATATGTGTCCTAATATATACTGGGTAACGCAGGTGTGTGTCTAACATATACTGGGTAACAGCAGTATATGTTTAACATATACTGAGTCACAGCAGTGTGTCCTAATATACTGAGTAACAGCGGTGTACATCCTAGGAGATACTGTGTCACAGAGTGTGTCCTGACATATACTAGGTAACAGCAGTGAGTGTCTAGCATATACAGGAGTAACTACAGTATGTCTAACATACTGGGCAACAGCAGTGTGTCTAACATATATTGGTAACAGCAGTGTGCTAACATACAGAAGCAGTGTGTTCCTAACATATACTAGGTAGCTTCAGTGTGTCTAACATATACTGAGTAACAGCGGTGTGTACATCCTGAGAATACTGGGTCACAGCAGTGTGTGTCCTGCATATACTGGGTAACAGCAGTGTGTGTCCTAACATATACTGGGTAACATCAAGTGTGCCTTAACATATACTGAGTAACAGCAGTGCTTCCTAACATAGCACTAACTCAAAGCAGTATGTGTCCTAACATATACTGGGTAACAGCAGTGTTTCCTAACATATACTGGGTAACAGCAGTATGTGTCCTAACATATCTACAGGTCACAGCAGTGTGTGTCTAACATATACTGGGTAACAGCAGTATGTCTAACACACATACTGGGTAACAAAAGTATGTGTCCTAACATATACTGGGTCACAGCGGTGTGTATCCTAACATGAACAGGGTAACAGCAGTGTGTCTTAACATATGCTGGGTCACAGCAGTATGTGTCCTAACATATACTGGTAACAACAGTGTGTTCGTCCATATACTGGGTCACAGCAGTATGTGTCCTGACATATACTGAGTAACAACAGTGTGTGCCCTAACATATACTGGGTAACATCAGAGTGTCTTAACATATACTAGGTAACAACAGTGTTTCCTAACATATACTGGGTCACAGCAGTATGTGTCCTAACATATACTGGGTAACAAGCAGTGTTCCTAACATATAATGGGTAACAGCAGTATGTGTCCTAACATATACTGGGTAACAACCGTGTGTTTCCTAACATATACTGGGTCACAGCAGCATGTGTCCTAACATATACTGGGTAACATCAGTGTGTTTCCTAACATATACTGGGTCACAGCAGTATGTGTCCTAACATATACTGGGTAACAACAGTATGTGTCCTAACATATACTGGGTCACAGCAGTGTGTGTCCTAACATATACTGGGTAACAGCAGTATGTGTCCTAACACATACTGGGTAACAAAAGTATGTGTCCTAACATATACTGGGTCACAGCGGTGTGTGTCCTAACATGAACGGGGTAACAGCAGTGTGTGTCTTAACATATGCTGGGTCACAGCAGTATGTGTCCTAACATATACTGGGTAACAACAGTGTGTTTCCTTACATATACTGGGTCACAGCAGTATGTGTCCTGACATATACTGGGTAACAACAGTGTGTGCCCTAACATATACTGGGTAACATCAGAGTGTGTCTTAACATATACTAGGTAACAGCAGTGTTTCCTAACATATACTGGGTCACAGCAGTATGTGTCCTAACATATACTGGGTAACAGCAGTGTTTCCTAACATATAATGGGTAACAGCAGTATGTGTCCTAACATATACTGGGTAACAACCGTGTGTTCCTAACATATACTGGGTCACAGCAGCATGTGTCCCTAACATATACTGGGTAACATCAGTGTGTTTCCTAACATATACTGGGTCACAGCAGTATGTGTCCTAACATATACTGGGTAACAACAGTGTGTCTCCTAACATATACTGGGTCACAGCAGTGGGTCCTACATATACTGGGTCATAGCAGTGAGTCCTGACATATACTGGGTAACAGCAGTGTATGTCCTAACATATACTGGGTAACAGCAGTGTGTGTCCTAACATATACTAGGTCACAGCAGTGTGCCCTATCACTATTGGTAACAGCAGTATGTGTCCTAACATATACTGGGTAACAGCGGTGTGCATCCTGAGAGATACTGGGTCAGAGCAGTGTGTGTCCTGACATATACTGGGTCACAGCAGTGTGTGTCCTAACATATACTGGGTAACAGCAGTGTGTGCCCTAACATATACTGGGTAACAGCAGTATGTGTCCTAACATGTACTGGGTAACAGCAGTATGTGTCCTAACGTATACTGGGTAACAGCAGTGTGTGTCCTAGCATATACTGGGTAACAGCAGTGTGTGTCCTAACATATACTGGGTCACAGCAGTGTGTGCCATAACATATACTGGGTAACAGCAGTATGTGCTCTAACATGTATTGGGTAACAGCGGTGTACATCCTGAGAGATACTGGGTCACAGCAGTGTTTGTCCTGACATATACTGGGTAACAGCAGTGTGTGTCCTAACATATACTGGGTAACAGCAGTGTGTGTCCTAACATATACTGGGTAACTGCAGTATGTGTCCTAACATATACTGGGTAACCGCAGTGTGCCCTAACATATACTGGGTAACCGCAGTGTGTGTCCTAACATATACTGGGTAATAGCAGTGTGTGCCCTAACATATGCTGGGTAACTGCAGTATGTGTCCTAACATATACTGGGTAACAGCAGTGTGTGTCCTAACATATACTGGATAACAGCAGTATGTGTCCTAACATATACTGGGTAACAGCGATGTACATCCTGAGAGATACTGGGTCACAGCAGTGTGTGTCCTGACATATACTTGGTCACAGCAGTGTGTGCCCTAACACATACTGGATAACAGCAGTATGTGTCCTATCATGTACTGGGTAACAGCAGTGTGTGTCCTAACATATACTAGGTCACAGCATTATGTGTCCTAACGTATACTGGGTAACAGCAGTATGTGCCCTAACATATATTGGGTAACAGCGGTGTACATCTTGAGAGATACTGGGTCACAGCAGTGTTTGTCCTGACATATACTGGGTAACAGCAGTGTGTGTCCTAACATATACTGGGTAACCGCAGTATGTGTCCTAACATATACTGGATAACAGCAGTATGTGTCCTAACATATACTGGGTAACAGCGGTGTACATCCTGAGAGATACTGGTTCACAGCAGTGTGTGTCCTGACATATACTGGGTCACAGCAGAGTGTGTCCTAACATATATTGAGTAACAGCAGTGTGTGCCCTAACATATACTGGGTAGCTTCAGTGTGTGTCCTAACATATACTGAGTAACAGCGGTGTACATCCTGAGAGATACTGGGTCACAGCAGTGTGTGTCCTGACATATACTGGGTAACAGCAGTGTGTGTCCTAACATATACTGGGTAACATCAGAGTGTGCCTTAACATATACTGGGTAACAGCAGTGTTTCCTAACATATACTGGGTCACAGAAGTATGTGTCCTAACATATACTGGGTAACAGCAGTGTTTCCTAACATATACTGGGTAACAGCAGTATGTGTCCTAACATATACTGGGTCACAGCAGTGTGTGTCCTAACATATACTGGGTAACAGCAGTATGTGTCCTAACACATACTGGGTAACAAATGTATGTGTCCTAACAGATACTGGGTCACAACGGTGTGTGTCCTAACATGAACAGGGTAACAGCAGTGTGTGTCTTAACATATACTGGGTCACAGCAGTATGTGTCCTGACATATACTGGGTAACAACAGTGTGTGTCCTAACATATACTGGGTAACATCAGAGTGTGTCTTAACATATACTAGGTAACAGCAGTGTTTCCTAACATATACTGGGTCACAGCAGTATGTGTCCTAACATATACTGGGTAACAGCAGTGTTTCCTAACATATACTGGGTAACAGCAGTATGTGTCCTAACATATACTGGGTAACAACAGGTGTTTCCTAACATATACTGGGTCAGCAGCATGTGTCCTAACATATACTGGGTAACATCAGTGTGTTTCCTAACATATACTGGGTCACAGCAGTATGTGTCCTAACATATACTGGGTAACAACAGTGTGTGTCCTAACATATACTGGGTCACAGCAGTGGTCTAACATATACTGGGTCATAGCAGTGTGTGTCCTAACATATACTGGGTAACAGCAGTGTATGTCCTAACATATACTGGGTAACAGCAGTGTGTGTCCTAACATATACTAGGTCACAGCAGTGTGTGCCCTATCATATACTTGGTAACAGCAGTGTGTGTCCTAAAATAAACTGGATCACAGCAGTGTGTGCTAACATATACTGGGTAACAGCAGTGTGTGTCTAACATATACTAGGTCACAGCAGTGTGTGCCCTATCATATACTTGGTAACAGCAGTATGTGTCCTAACATATACTGGGTAACAGCGGTGTGCATCCTGAGAGATACTGGGTCAGAGCAGTGTGTGTCCTGACATATACTGGGTCACAGCAGTGTGTGTCCTAATATACTGGGTCACAGCAGTGTGTGCCTAACATATACTGGGTAAACAGCAGTTTGTGTCCTAACATATACTGGGTAACAGCAGTATGTCCTAACATATATTAGGTTAACAGTGTTGTACATCCTGAGAGATATTGGATCACAGCAGTGTTTGTCCTGACATATAATGGGTAACAGCAGTGTGTGCCCTAATATATACTGGGTAACTGCAGTGTGTGTCCTAACATATACTGGGTCACAGCAGTGTGTGTCCTAACATATACAAGGTAAAAGCAGTATGTGTCCTAACATATACTGGTAACAGCAGTATGTGTCCTAATATATACTGGGTAACAGCAGTGTGTGTCCTAACATATACTGGGTAACAGCAGTGTGTGTTTAACATATCTGGGTCACAGCAGGTGTGTCTAACATATACTGAGTAACAGCGGTGTACATCCTGAGAGATACTGTGTCACAGCAGTGTGTGTCCTGACATATACTAGGTAACAGCAGTGAGTGTCCTAGCATATACAGGGGTAACTGCAGTATGTGTCCTAACATATACTGGGCAACAGCATTATGTGTCCTAACATATATTGGTAACAGCAGTGTGTGCCTAACATATACTGGGTCACAGCAGTGTGTTTCCTAACATATACTGGGTAGCTTCAGTGTGTGTCCTAACATATACTGAGTAACAGCGGTGTACATCCTGAGAGATACTGGGTCACAGCAGTGTGTGTCCTGACATATACTGGGTAACAGCAGTGTGTGTCCTAACATATACTGGGTAACATCAGAGTGTGCCTTAACATATGCTGGGTAACAGCAGTGTTTCCTAACATATACTGGGTCACAGCAGTATGTGTCCTAACATATACTGGGTAACAGCAGTGTTTCCTAACATATACTGGGTAACAGCAGTATGTGTCCTAACATATACTGGGTCACAGCAGTGTGTGTCCTAACATATACTGGGTAACAGCAGTATGTGTCCTAACACATACTGGGTAACAAAAGTATGTGTCCTAACATATACTGGGTCACAGCGGTGTGTGTCCTAACATGAACGGGGTAACAGCAGTGTGTGTCTTAACATATACTGGGTCACAGCAGTATGTGTCCTAACATATACTGGGTAACAACAGTGTGTTTCCTTACATATACTGGGTCACAGCAGTATGTGTCCTGACATATACTGGGTAACAACAGTGTGTGTCCTAACATATACTGGGTAACATCAGAGTGTGTCTTAACATATACTAGGTAACAGCAGTGTTTCCTAACATATACTGGGTCACAGCAGTATGTGTCCTAACATATACTGGGTAACAGCAGTGTTTCCTAACATATACTGGGTAACAGCAGTATGTGTCCTAACATATACTGGGTAACAACAGTGTGTTTCCTAACATATACTGGGTCAAGCAGCATGTGTCCTAACATATACTGGGTAACATCAGTGTGTTTCCTAACATATACTGGGTCACAGCAGTATGTGTCCTAACATATACTGGGTAACAACAGTGTGTGTCCTAACATATACTGGGTCACAGCAGTGGGTCCTAACATATACTGGGTCATAGCAGTGTGAGTCCTGACATATACTGGGTAACAGCAGTGTATGTCCTAACATATACTGGGTAACAGCAGTGTGTGTCCTAACATATACTGGGTCACAGCAGTGTGTGCCCTAACATATACTGGGTAACAGCAGTGTGTGTCCTAACATAAACTGGATCACAGCAGTGTGTGCCCTAACATATACTGGGTAACAGCAGTGTGTGTCCTAACATATACTGGGTCACAGCAGTGTGTGCCCTAACATATACTTGGTAACAGCAATATGTGTCCTAACATATACTGGGTAACAGCGGTGTGCATCCTGAGAGATACTGGGTCAGAGCAGTGTGTGTCCTGACATATACTGGGTCACAGCAGTGTGTGTCCTAACATATACTGGGTCACAGCAGTGTGTGCCCTAACATATACTGGGTAACAGCAGTTTGTGTCCTAACATATACTGGGTAACAGCAGTATGTGTCCTAACATATATTGGGTTAACAGTGGTGTACATCCTGAGAGATACTGGGTCACAGCAGTGTTTGTCCTGACATATAATGGGTAACAGCAGTGTGTGTCCTAACATATACTGGGTAACCGCAGTGTGTCTCCTAACATATACTGGGTCACAGCAGTGTGTGTCCTAACATATACTGGGTCACAGCAGTGTGTGCCCTAACATATACTTGGTAACAGCAGTATGTGTCCTAACATATACTGATTAACAGCAGTGTACATCCTGAGAAATACTGGGTCACAGCAGTGTGTCCTAACATATACAAGGTAAAAGCAGTATGTGTCCTAACATATACTGGGTAACAGCAGTATGTGTCCTAATATATACTGGGTAACAGCAGTGTGTGTTTTAACATATACTGGGTCACAGCAGTGTGTGTCCTAACATATACTGAGTAACAGCGGTGTACATCCTGAGAGATACTGTGTCACAGCAGTGTGTGTCCTGACATATACTAGGTAACAGCAGTGAGTGTCCTAGCATATACAGGGTAACTGCAGTATGTGTCCTAACATATACTGGGCAACAGCAGTGTGTGTCCTAACATATACTGGGTAACTGCAGTGTGTGTCCTAACATATACTGGGTCACAGTATTGTGTGTCCTGTCGTATACTGGGTAACAGCAGTGTGTGTACTAACATATACTGGGTCACAGCAGTGTGTGTCCTGACATATACTGGGTAATACTAGTATGTGTCCTATCATATGCTAAGGTCCACAGCAGTGTGTGTCCCTGACATATGCTGGTCAGAGCAATTGTGTGCCCTGAGAGATACTGGGTCACAGCAATATGTAGCCTCTGCAGAAATTTGATTCCTTTCAGGGATTGGTTGCCCAGAATTGCCCCAATTTCATCTCAGTAGTCAAAACCTGGCTCAACAACCCACACCCCGACTCTGCGGTCTCACTTCCTGGCTTGACACTATACCAAGCAGATAGAACCTCAAAGAAAGGGGGTGGTTGTGCACTGTATGTCCAGGAATCACTACAGTGTCTGGCCCTCCCCTCCCCATCACTTGAGCATGGGGCCCAATCTCTCACACTGAAGATCACTCTTGCCCATAACAGAGCCCCTTTGTTCCTCTCCTCTGTATACGCCCCCCCCCCTCCAAAATCAGAAGACCACTTTCCTCTCTGTCCCCAGCCATCTCCAGACTCTCTGTGAAAATGCTGACTTCAATACAAACTGGCTGGCTGACACTTCAGCCTCTGTTAGGGATGCTGCAACTGCTCAGAACCTGACCCAGCTTGTGACTGCTGCCACTAGAATAAACCAGAGGACTGGTACTGCTACCCTCCTAGATCTAGTGCTCACTAACGCCCCACATAAGGCTAGACAGATCAGGGTACTACCCGATGCACTGAGCGACCACTCCCCAGTGCTATGTCACTGGTCGTACTATACCAACAACCCCCCCCCCCAAAACTGTCTTACAACGCCGCCTCAAACCTGGCAAACTGCAGTCCCTTAAACTGTACCTACTAGTTATTGACTGGTCCCCTTACAAAAATGTGCAGGACATGACTCCACCTTGACTATTTCATTCATGTGTTCAACACTGCCTGCAACTGGTTTGCACCCTAAGCAAACAAACAATTAAAGGTGCCAACACACCTTGGCTATCTCATGCCCTTTTGGACCAGAGGCGCGAACGAGACAATCTGTGGCACATTGCACAGGATACCAGAAAACCTTCTGACAGGCAGCGCTATCAGGAAGCGTGCAATAAATGTACCTGGGATATCCGTAAAGCAAAAGGCTGAGTACTATGAAACCTTGCTCACCAACACATGGGACGCAGGTCGCAAGTTCTGGGACTCACTCAAAACGCTAAGTGGCAAAGCCCCCACTGCCCCGCCTACCCACACCAGGGCCAATGGATCTATCACCTCAGACCCAGCCCTTATCGCAGACACATTAAATGGCACCTTCTCTGGCCTCACTGGTGTCCCCCCCCCACAATTTTTTTCTCCCCCACCCACCCTACACCACACTGCTACCCTCACCAACCCCCTTTCCACTTTAAAGCAGTTTCCCAGCGTGAAGCTGCCCCTCCCCTACTCAAAGCCCTCAGTAAATCCTGTTTCAGCAGTGACACGCTGGACCTAAAACTGTTTAGACTCACATTCAATTAAGTTCTCCTCCCCCTTACCATGCTTTTGAGCCGCTCCCTTTCCCTGGGCCAGTTCCCCACCAAATGGAAATCCACCCTCATCACTCCTATCCTTAAAAGTGGTGACCGCACCCTGCCTGGGAACTACCGCCCAATATCAATCCTGCCTCCCCTCTCTAAAACCCTGGAAAAAATTGTGACCATCAAACTAACAGACTACCTCACTAAATACAGTATCCTGTGTCCTGAACAACATGGCTTCCACCAGAACCACAGCACCACCACTGCCCTCTTGGAATTTACAACCGTCCTCCATACATCTCTGGACACCGGTTGGTTACACTACTGGTGCTATCTTTATAGACGTCTCATAGGCATTTGATACCATGCACCACTCACTTCTCCTGAACTCCGTCACTCAGATAGGCCTCTCCCATGAGACCACTGACTGGTTTGCCAGCTATCTGTCAGAGAGAACCCAGACAGTCCGGATTGCCTACTCCCTGTCATCCCCCACCAAGTCAGGTCTGGGGTCCCTCACAGCTCTATTCTTGGCCCAGTTCTCTTCTCCCTATACCTCAACACGCTGCCCAATGCCTGCTTTGGGAAAATGCTATTTGATACAGACGATGCAGTCCTCTACAGCTCACACACTGATCCCATAGCCCTCCGCTCAGCACTCCAGAAATCCTTCTCTGAAGCTGAATCCTGGTTCATTCAGCATAGGTTAGTGCTAAATTACAAAAAAACTAAATCCATGATGTTTGCACACCCCCAAAATAAGAACCTAGGACAACCCTTGCACATTCTGAACTCACTGAATGACCCCCTCGAATAGGTTAACACTTTTAAATACCTTGGCATCACCCTAGACACAGGTCTCACTTTCCATGACCATATTCGATTACTAAGCACCACCATCAACATATGTATTGGTCTCCTTCACCGCTGTAAGCACTGCCTGCCTCCAGAATCTCTCCGCCTGGCCATCTCTACATCTATTCTATCCCTAATTGACTATAGTATCATCATCTATGGTGCAGCCGACTCCACCCACCTACACAAGATTAGGCTGGCCCTCAATAAGGCCTGCAGACTTGCTACAGGCTGTCCTAGACTTACACACACCTGCACCCTCTACGCCTCAGCAAACTGGCTCGATTTCATGGGAGACTAAACTACCAGGCCTGCGTCTTCACAAAGAAAATAATTTCAGGAGTACTCCTTCCAGCCCTCTCCCCACTACTTCAGGCCTCGTTGTCCAGCTGCCTCACACGGCAGTCAGCAACTACCCACTTTAGGGTACCTCGCTGCAAGACCACCTCTCACCAAAGAACATTTCGATATCTGGCCCCATCCTGGCTCAACTCACTCCCAAATTCCTTCCTCACTGAACCCAAACTTGGTTGGTTGAAGTCCCAACTAAGGGACCTTATTACCCAGGGATCAATATGTGACTGCCGCTAAACCTGACCCTCCATTTTCTACCACCCCCCATCTCCCTATGATTATGGACCTAACTCTGGTCTGCCGCCCCGGGCGTGCCTATACCGTGACAATGGACATCTCTGTCCAGCCTTGGCCAACGAATAACTCCTGGGCATGGCTAGCGCCATCGTCCTGAAATGCTATGCATATACCTGCAACCTTTTTGCACTTTTGCACCTTGTTTAGCAGCTCTCTGTTACCCTGTATTCCCAGCTGCTATTTTTGTATTTTGTATTTTCTGTAATCATCTGCAACCCTTCTGTAACCACTGTCTTCAACTACTGTGTTATTTGTTACTCTGTAAACTGGTTGTCTCTTTCTTATATATGACATGGAACCTTTGTGAAGGAGTCTTTGACTCGAAGGTGTTATCTGATATTTATCAATAAACAATAAACAATGTCCTGACATATACTGGGTCACAGTGATGTGTGTCCTGACATATACTGGGTCACAGCGATGTGTGTCCTGACATATACTGGGTCACAGCATTGTGTGTTCCAACATATATGGGGTCACAGCTGTGCGTGTCCTGACGTATACTGTCTCATAGTAGTATGTGTGTGTCTGTGTCCTGAGAAGATGGAGAATTGGATGGCTTTTAGCCATAGTTACTTGATTAGTAAACAAACAATCAGACCACATATGTGGTTTAATAACTGCAGATTCATATTTAATCCAAACTGTTTTTCGTTTAGAGATAGGTGCATCAGTAACCCACCAGGAGTTCAGCTGCAAAAAGTGATAAGTTTTAAAGTCTGGGAGACTAAATCCATCTTTAGTTGTACTTTGTGTTCGTTTTTGGAAACTAATTCTAGGGGTTTTTCCTTTGCATAAGAAGTCCAATATTATCCTGTTTATTTTGGTGAACCAGCTTTTAAGAATATGTTGATGCAGGCTACAGAGAGTATAAATAATGCTTTGAACAGGGATCACCTTTATAGAGTTGATTTTCCCAGGCCAATAAAAGGAGACATCTCCAACAGCTGAATTTCTTTTTTCAGTTTTATTTACGCCCCATTTACGCCGGCTATCCTGAACTTTCTCTGGTGGGACTCATGGTGCAGACTTCCCGCCCACCTGAAGCTCCAGACTCCACTCCTTAGGCAAGGGCCCATCTCCCGACCGCCGCACCTGGCTGCTCGACCCACCCCTGGCTCTGAGCCCCCCGGGCCGGGACCGCTGACTCAACTGGCACTCTATCTAGAATTTAGTGAAACAACCAGGGGGACAGAAGGAGTACCAAGGATGGACCTGGAAGCCCAGCATTGGGCGTGGGGACCGACCACTGGTCCCGCCTTCACCTATGAGGCGCCAGGGATTTTCACATTTTCTTGCCCTCCCCGTGGAGCTCAGACGTGCAGTGACAACCAGCATCTGCTGAGCTCTGCCCCCAGTGCCATTTAGTAGTGTCGCCTTGTTCCTGGCTACTCCCGGCCGTCACCAGGGTTCACTCAGGAGTGACGCAGTCCTTATACCCTCCCCGGGAAGGGAGAGCTGTCCAATGGATGCTCAACGCCCTCCCCTCCCCATCCCCGCCGACCCCCAATGGCCCAGGCTCGTTTCCGAACCCAGGTCGCTGGCGTGGAGCGAGGTGAGGCATCTAGTGCCTTAACCCTCAGCGCCACCGGGCCATCAGCTACTGAATTCAGTGCTCATTTGATCGAGGAGGGGGTTCTAGGTTAATTTTCACCATTTGGGAGCAGTCTCTGGGTATTTTAATACCTAAATATGTGATATAATCTTCTTTCCATTTCAGTTTATAGGAGGACATCCCAATTTGATCTGCTGATGAAAAGTTACCTACCTGCATAAGCTGAAATTGTTCCCCATTAATTTTAAACCCATAAATGGACAGAAATGTATTCATTACTGAGATTAAACTATGCAGTGAATATCTAGGAAGGGACCAAGTGTAACATTGGAAGTCTCCGCCTAAAATAAACTGGGTTGTGTTAGAGTGGTTCCATTTCTGCAGCGACAAGAGTGAAACATTTGGGAATGCTGGTATTTGTAGCATGAATTTTGCAAATATTTATAGGAGTATGTTCCAGTTAACCTTTTAATATTAGGCCAGCCTTCAGAGTCCAAATATTGAGAAGTATTTTGAAATTACTACCTTTGTGAACTAAAACAGCTACTCAATGTTTTGAGCTGAAACTATTATAAAATACCTTTCCCACTCATGATTTTTAAGCTTCTCTGCTTTGGATAGATGTGCTTCCTGTAGTAGGGCGACATCAGTTTTAAGACGATTTGAATGCACAATGATTGGTGATCCCAATCCCTTAATATTCCAAGAAGTAAAAAATGTATTACTTTTATTTTAATTGTAACTAAATGGATTGTATATAAAAAAATCAGATAAAAGGACCACTGGACACTAAACCTGCCTCAGCAAGAGAAAACTGAAAGACTCATGAAAAAACAGGAATACAACATAACACTATACTGGCTAAGTATAACATTGCAAGCCAAAACCTGTTTGGCAGAATATATGAAAGAATAAAAACATAAGCAAGAAAAGAAAAACAAGCATTTGTCAGTGCCGAATGTTGCTTGCTTCTATGTGCTGTTTAGGTATTTGGAAGTCATTGGAGTGCAAATATTGAAAATTTGCGAACTTATGAGCGTGCGTAGGAACTGCGCAATGCACGCTCGTAAAACAGTCATTTTTAGGAATTTTTTCACCAAATTTTCAACATAGCCATTTTAAGACCTCTGCTCATGAACAGTGTCACTGTGATTTTGTTAATGTGTCCCATACATTGAGTTTGCAGACAATCTCGCGCCATTTATGCTTATAATAAACACGCTTTGGGCAGGATGTGAAAAATGACAGCTATACTGCTCATAAGGAGGTGTAGTAAAATGGCAATGTTGAAAATCTGGGTGAAAATATTAAAATTTGAACTTACGAGCCTGGCGAACTTGCGTTAACGACGTCAGAAACAGTCATTTTAGGAATTATTTCACCAAATTTTCAACATAGCCATTTTAAGACCTCTGCTCATGAACAGTGTCACTGGGATTTTCTTAATGTGTCCCATACATTGATTTAGCACACCGACTAGCCATTCTACGCTACATGGTCGAAACACATTTTGGGTGAGATGTGAAAATGACAGCTATACTACTCATAAGAAGGTGTGGTAAAATGGCAATGTTGAAAAATCTTGAGTGAAAATATTGAAATATTGCGAACTTACGAGCCTGTGTAGGAACTGCATAGCATCCTACGCTAAAACAGTCATTTTTGAATTTTGGCACCAAATTTTCAACATAGCCATTTTAAGACCTCTGCTCATGAACAGTGTCACTGGGATTTTCTTACTGTGTCCCGTACATTGATTTCGCACACCGACTGCGCCATTCTGCGCTACATGGGCAGAAACACATTTTGGGTGAGATGTGAAAAATGACAGCTGTACTACTCATATGAAGGTGTGGTAAAATGGCAATATTGAAAATCTGGAGTGAAAATATTGAGATTTTGTGAACTTACGAGCCTGCGTAGGAACTGCGCAACACACACTCGTAAAACAGTCATTTTTTGGAATTTTGGCACCAAATTTTCAACATGGGGTTTTTGGGACCCCTTCTCATGAATGATGTCAATGTCATGGCGGTATTCAGGCCGAAGGGTGATTTCACAGTCACTGCGCAGTCACTGCGCGAAATCACCGTTCGGGACTTAATAACGCATGACAGTGACATCATTCATGAGAAGGGGTCCCAAAACCCATGTTGAAAATCTGGTGCAAAGATTCCCAAAAATGCCTGAGATATGCAACAAAGTTGAAACTCCCTATCTAGCCCATTATACAGCTACGGCATTTCCTCAGTTCGCGGTTCGAAGAGTGCAGATGTGTTCGGTCCACCGAAGATCGTCGCGCGGAGTCCGAGTGAAAATATAGTGTGGGGTTGGGGCAGCTAGAGTCTTGTGAAGTGCGGGTTGTGGAGAGGGTTGGGAGACACATGGGGGACCGTTTTTTCTTTACAGTTTAAACTTAAACAAAAAGACTACATGGGACATTTGCCATGCTGGGGTGGGCTCCCAGCGTAGCACAAGACTTAGGGCATTCAGCCGGCGGGATTAGGGCACCCCGTCGGGAAAGAATAGTTTGCCACGCTGGGGTGGGCTCCCAGCGTGGCACTCCTACTGGGGGGAGGACGGTGCAAGCCGACGGGGATTGGGCACCCCGTCGGCTATATGATTAGTTGCCACGCTGGGGTGGGCACCCAGTGTGGCATTCTTGAAGCCTTTGGTAGGGGAGGCGGGGAACGGCACAGCCGACGGGATTGGGCACCCGCCGGCATACAGTGCGTAGGGGTGCGTGACGCCTGCATGGGCGCTGCGCCTGTGTGTGTGTGTGTGTGTGTGTGTGGGAGGGGAGCTGCGTATGAGCAGGCGATATCTTATCGCTGCTCACTCAAGCGTAGCTCCCCCTTTCAACTGTATGCCACTGCATTTTAGAGCATGTCATAGACAGCTCCAAAATGCATTGGCTTACAAGGGCCGCATCTGCCAGCACACTGACTGAATTGAGAAGGAGGTGACACACCTCCGAAATCTCCGATGATGGCACTGTGTTTCTTGCACATGTGTGCAAGCAACATAAAAATGAATAAAATAATAAAACTACTACAGTGAATAGATAGAAAGTGGTACAACCAAACCACCAGGGCTCTTACCACCAGTCAATCCATATATTACAAACTTACAGAAGGAAAATAATTAGACAGTATATTATCAAAAACAGAAACAAAACCTTCAGATTATTTCAGGATATACAGAAATTAGTTTTTTACACTAGGTGGCAGCAGAGCTACACCATCTGTACACCCAAAAAGTAAAGCAGAGAAAGTCAGTGCGGAAGAGCCCCCTTGTGGAATGAAAGTAATCTTGACTATTGATTGCATTATGGCAAAAATATGGGATGTGCAACAGGGCAGGGTTAGATAACGAGTCAATAAATAGCCAAATGACTTGTGCCGATCTTGTTGATCTCACAAGTGGTGGTGCGCAGTGAAGTCATGAGATTAGCATCAATGAGGTCAACACGAGTTTGAGTAAATTATTTATAAAACAATGCCCTGTTCCATACGTGATTTATGCAATAGGAGCATACGTTTTTGCACTGCTGGTGGGTACAGAACAGGGAGGGTTAGAACTGTGTGTATAAATATTGGAATGGTGAGGATAAATTGTTTATTCTCTCTACAGCTTGAATATCTTTGTATCTGCTCCTTTAAACACACACTCCCATTGCACACGAGAATCTGCTCTGCCTGAGGGTCCAATATGCAGTATTACTAGACACAAAGGCCCCTATATTCAAATAGTTAGCGCAGTTCTAACTGGGCTAGTGCCATGCTAACTGTGAATAGTGTTGGCGCTTGGGGCTGGGCCCTATTAAGAGGCCTGTCATGCACTGCACTACCCTGGCAACAAGATCGTGCAAAAATATGCCGCAGCACCTATGCAAATAAGGGATCCCTCATGCATAAAGATGCAGCAATATATTCATAGGTTTCAGTGGCACTACACAGCCAGCCGTACAGCGCTGTTTATCATGGTGCTGCCAAAACCTTGGCCTTAACCTGGTGCTATAGCTGCACCCCCACCACCCATGCTGCAATACTTACCAGTATCCCCAGTGTCTAGTGGACCACCTTCCCCCAATTGCCCATGTTTTAAATAATACTCACAACCCTTGTGTCTAATGGACCCCCTACCCCCTGCTTGCCTATGTCCTATATGTTAATACATCCCCCGGAGCCACTCGTTGCTGTACAAGTGTGGTTTTACGCGCCTTCAGCTGGAGCGAGAACAGTGAAGCAAAGCTGAGCTGGTCTGGCTCAAGCTAGAGGCAAGTGACACCACTCTAATACAGGAATGAGTGATGGCGGGGGACATAGTAACATATTATTGATCGAGAGCAATTAATAATATATTTAAAAAAAAGTACCTTGAATGTGCTCATTTTCAGGGCATCTGCACATGAGATGCTCTTCACAGAATAAGAGTGTCTGACTTACACGGGAAAGGAGTGCTCCGATTGGTCAGGAGTGCTCCCTCGATCTATAATAAACAATACTCATATCCCTGGTGTCTAGTGAACCTCCAACCCCCGATCACCCATGTTTTAATCTGTATTTTCCCTGGTAGCCTAGTGGACCTCCAAACCCTACCGTGTGTGTGTGTGTGTGTGTGTGTAGGCTTGCATATATGTGTACGCATTTGTAAATGCACTGGGTGCTCTGGTTTACCCATGAGTGCATGCATGCATGTGTTTGTGTGTGTGTGTGTGTGTGTGTGTATAGTGTTGTTTGCTAATGCACTGTATGTGAGTGCATATGTACGTGTGTGTGTTTGCTAAAGCATTGTGTGTGTTTGTGTATGTATGTACGTATGTGTTTGTGTCTATGTATGTGTGTGTGTGAATGTGTGTGTATGCATATATGTATGTGTGTGTATGTCAAAGCATTGTGTGTAGTGTGTGTGTGTGTGTGTGTGTGTGTGTGTGTGTGTGTGTGTGTGTGTGTGTGTGTGTGTGTGTGTGTGTAGTGTGCATGTAGTGTGTCTGTGGGTGTGTGTGTGTGTGTGTAGTGTATGTAGTGTGTGTGTTTGCAAGTGTATTCTGTGTGCTTACTAACCCATGAATGCATGCTTGTGTTTGCATGTGAGCATGAATGTGGTCCTGTGCAGATGGACTTGTCCATGTGCGTATGCATTTGCCAATGCACTGTGTGTGCTTCTTTACCCATGAATGCATGCATTTGTTTGCCTTGTGTGAGTGTCTGTGTGTGCATCCCGACACATTGTGTGTGTTTATCTGTGAGTGCATGCATGTGTTTCTCTGTGCTAAACTAAATGGATTGTAAACATAAAAAATAAAAAAAGACCACAGGACACTAAACTTGCCTCGCCATGAGAAAACTGAAAGACTCATGAGAAACAGGAATACAGAACAACATTGTACTGATTAAGTATAACATTGTACGCCAAAACCTGTATGGCAGAACATATCAAAGAATAAAAAAAAAAATAGCCAAGAAAAGGAAAAAAATAATTTATAAAACTATATCACCAGTCAATTCACATATCATCAAAAACTAAGAAAAAAAAATAATCTGACAGTACGTTATCAAACAATAGAAAACAACACCTGCAAAACAACAACTAATGTAAGGATCTTTAAATGATTATTTAAAAGAAATATTACTTGAGCCCCTTTCCCTGTTTTTTGTTTTTTTTTCAAATGTTGCCTCACCCCTTAAATATTTTAAAAAACAGATAACTAAAACAAATACATAACAAGAAATAGGATACCAGTTCATCTCCCTTGATTATCTGCAACATTGCTATCATTATAACAGGATGCACAGAGTAACCATAACTTCATACGCATGATCATTATTTCATGATATACAAAAATGAGTTTTCACCACTAGGTGGCAGCAGAGCTGCACCATCTGAGATCTTCTTTCAGAATTATTGTACACCCAAAAAGTAAAGAGAGAGGAGGCAGACATGTAGTATACTGCACGGGGGGCAAAAGGACTCAACCCGATTCCTCATGACTTTCCTGAAAAGCCCTCTTGTTAAATGAAAATAATCTTGCTTATTGACTGCATTATGGCAACAATATGGCATGTGCAACAGGGCAGCATCAGTTAAATAATTTATTCAATTGAGTTGTGCCGACCTTGTTGATCTCACGAGTGGTGGTGCGCAGTGAAGTCATGAGTTTAGCATCAATGAGGACAACACGAGTTTGAGTAAATTATTTATAAAACAATGGCCTTTTGCATACGTGATTTATGCAATAGGAGCATGTGTTTTTGCACTGTGACAGAACAGGGTGGGTTAGAACTATGTGGATAAATATTGGAATGGTGAGGATAAATCATTTATTCTCTCTGCTGCTTGAATATCTTTGTATCTGCTCCTTCAAACACACACTCCCATTGCACATGAGAATCTGCTCTGCCTGAGGGTCCAATATGCAGTATTAGAAGACACTAAGGCCCCTATATTCAAATGGTTAGGGCAGTACTATCTGGGTTAATGCCATGTTAACTGTAAATAGCGTCGGTGCTTTGGGGCCGGGCCATATTCATATTGCGATATCCTGGCAGTGCGGTTGTGCAAAATATGGCACTGCACATATGCAAATGAGGGACTACTCATGCATAAAGGTGCAGCAATGTATTCATAGGTTTCAGTGGCACTAAACAGCCAGCCCTACAGTGCTGTTTACCATGGTTCTGCTAAAACCCTGACCTTAACCTGGTGCTATAGCTGCACCCCATCACCCATGCTGCAATACTTACCAGTATCCCCAGTGTCTAGTGGGCCCCCTTTCCCCGATTGCCAATGTTTTAAATAATACCCATAGCCCTTGTGTCTAATGCCCTTCCCCAACTGCCCAGGTTTTAAATAATACATCCCTGGTGTCTAGTGGACCCCTCTACCCCCTGCTTGCCCATGTCTTAAACAGTATCCATATCCCTGGTCTATACTGGACCCCCCCCCGTGATTCCCCACATTTTAATCTGTATTTTTCTGGTAGCCTATTGGACCTCCAACCCCTGACTGAGTGCCATCCCCAACCCACACACCTGCTGAGGATCCCCCTGACCTGTACCCCTTCATCCTGGTCACCAGCATGTCTCCAAAAGACAGTGACTGGCACAGCCCTTCACTCACTTCCTCGGCCACCCGCCATCGGACAGTCACAGCGCACGATCGCGGATGCTGGAGAAACAGCTGGGATCAGTACAATAAAAAATAGACAATAAAAGTACAAACAGTGTGATGAAACAGCTACAAATATTGCAAGGAACATTTACACTGAGAGGATTTAATCAAGGAAGCATATACCTCTGATTTTAACAGGAGCGAGGAACCATTCATGCTGTAGGCAGTAAGTACAGTAACTCATTTAATAAACCTGGGCCTTGCATGGTAGAGGAACATTTACCAATCATTGTTCTGCTTGATATACTTAAATAAGTACCGTGATGGTCTCAGAATAATAGTGTGCAACTGGTCTGTTTACCTTAATCCGTGTGTGTGTGTCTTTTTGGTTACCCATGCATGTGTATCCCACGTGTTTATCCATGGATGTATCTGTGTGCCTGTGTGTGTGAGTGTCTATGGTTTTGTCCATGCATGTTTTTCTGCCTATGTTTGTTTCTCATGCATGTGCAATTGTCCATGCATGTGTTTTTATCCCTGTATACCCGTGTCTGCATTTGCTAGAAATGTATGTATGTGTTTGTCTACATTTGTGTGTGTGCCTCTTTGCTATTCATGAGTGTCTATGTATACCCACAGATGCACATGTCTGTGTATAACCATACATCTGTCTGTGTATTCCCACACATGTGTTTCTGTGTATACCCACACGTGTCGACGCATACCCTCACACACACACACATATATGTGTCCACTCACACACGTCTGTGCATACCCACACATATGTATGTGTGTCAGTGTATACCCATGCATGTCTATCTATGTGTATATCCACTTATGTCTGTGTATACCCACACATGTTCCTGTGTATACCTATGCATGTGTGCCTGTGTATACCCACGCAGTTCTGTGTCTACCCATGAATGTTTTCACTGTGTTTGCTCATGCATGTGTGTCTGTTTATATCATGCGTGTCTGTGTCTGTGTATACCCACACAGATGCGTGTCCGTGTATACCCATGCATGTGTGTCTGTGTATACCCACACAGATGCGTGTCCGTGTATACCCATGCATGTCTGTGTCTGTGTATACCCACACAGATGCGTGTCCGTGTATACCCATGCATGTGTGTCTGTGTGTACGCATGCAATTCTGGGTCTGTGTATAACTAAACATATATGTGCCTGTGTATACTCATGCATGTGTGTGTTTGTATATATCCATGCATGTTTTCACTGTGTATACTCATACATATGTCTGTTTATATCATGCAATTCTGTGTCTGTGCATACTTATGCATGTCTCTGTATACAATTGAATGATATGTAAGTCTGTGTACATCCACGCCTGTGTGTGACTGTGTTTAACACATATGTCTGTCTGTGTACACCCTCACATGTGTGTCTGTGTATATCCATGCATACCTGTGTCTGTGTATACTCACACACGTGTATCTGTGTATACCCATACATGTCTGTGTATACCCGTGTATGTAAGTATCTGTGTATACCCATGCATATATGTGTCTGCAGAGAATCACGCATGACTGTTTCAGTGTATACCCACACCATTTTATACCTATGTATACTGATGCATGTATGTCTGTGTATACCCATGCATATGTCTCCCTGTGTATACTGATCCTTGTGTGTCTGTGTATACTCACACATATATGTGCCTGTGTATACTAATGCATCTGTGCCTATGTATACTGATGCATGGGTGGGTTTGTGCCTACCGATGCATGTGTGGGTTTGTGTATACCCATCCATGTGTACACTTTCTACACCCACACATGTCTGTGTACACCAACATGTGTGTCTGTCTATACTCACACGTGTGTGTCTGTGTATGCTCATACATGTCTGTTTCTGTGTATTCTCATGCATACATGTGCTTGTGCATACTGATGTATATGTGTCTGTGTATACCCACGTACACATCTGCCTATGTATACAATGCATGTAGGCTGCATATACCCACACATGACTGTGTCTGTGTATACCCACATCTATGTATACATGGGTATACCAACTCCTATGTATACATGAGTATACTGATGTATGTGTGTCTGTGCTGATGCTTGTGTGCCTGTGTATACCCATGCATGTGTGCACTGTGCACACCAATGCATGTATGTATCTGTGTTTACGTATGCATGTGTGTCTGTGTAGATTCACATGTCTGTGTATTACCACTTACACATGTGAGTGTGTATGTCAAGCTTCTGTGGGCCCATGTATACACGTACATGTGAGTCTGTGTATACCCATGCATGTCTGTGTATCCCCATGCGTGTGTGTTTCTGTGTATACCCACACGTCTCCCTATTCAATGCACATTTTTGTGTGTATACCCATGCATCACTATCTATACCCCTGTATGTGTGTCTTTGTATACCCACACATGCCTGTTTATACCCATGCATGTATGTGTCTGTGTATACCCATGAATGTCTATGTATACTCACACATGTCTATGTATACTCTTGTATGTCTGTTTCTGTCTATACCTCTGCATACATGTGCCTCCATATAATGATGCATGTGTCTCTATTTATACCTACATACGTCTCTGTATACCCACACATATGTGTTACTGTGTATATCCATGCATATGTGTGTCTGTGTACCCATGCATACCTGTTGTCTCTGTATACTCACACATGGGTATCTGCATACACCCCCATGTCTGTGTATACACATGCATATGTCTGTGTATACCCATGCATTGTGTCTGTTTATACCATGCACACATGTGTCTGTGTATACTTATACATTACTATGTATACGCCTATGTATACCTCTGTATACTGATGTATGTGTGTGTATACCCATGCATATGTATGCCTATGTATACTAATGCATGTGTATCTGTGAATACCCACATATACGTGTGTCTGTGTATACCCATACCTATGCACATCTGTATATGCTGACGCATGTGTGTCTGTCTATACCCATGCATACAGTATGTGTGCCTGTGTATACTAATGCATGTGTGTCTGTGTATACCTACACCTACTCATATCTGTGTATACCAATGCATGTGTGTTTCTGTATACCCTTGCATGTGTAGTTTGTGCATATCCATGCATGTGTGCACTGTGCATACCCACATGTCTGTGTACATCCATGTGTGTGTCTGTGTATACTCATACATGTCTGTTTCTGTGTATACATATGAATACATGTGCTTGTGTATACTGATGCGTATGTGTGTATACCCACACATACATCAGTCTGTGTATACAATAAATGTCTGCTGTGTATACCCATGCAGGACTGTGTAAACCCATGCATACGTGTGTCTGTGTATTCTAATGCATGTGTGCCTGTGTATACCCATGTATGTGTGTGTTTGTGTATACTCATGTATGTGTGTTCATGTACATCCACAAGTCTATGTATAACCATGCATGTGTGTGTGTCTGTGTATATCATGCATATGTGTCTGTGTATACCCACACATGTCTGTCTATACCCATGCATGTGTGTGTATATACCCATGAATGTCTATGTATACTCATGCATGTGTGTCTGTATATACCCATGCATGTCTGTGTCTGTCTATACCCATGCATACTTGTGCCTGTGTATACTGATGCATGTGTCTGTTTATACCCACACGTCTTTGTATACCAATGTTTGTCTAAACCCATACATATGTGTGTCTCTGTATACCCATGAATATCTATGTATACTCACGCATGTATCTGTGTATACTCAGCATGTCTGTCTACCCATGCATATGTGTGTGTGTGTGTGTGTGTGTATATACCCATGAATGTTTGTCAATGTATACTCATACATGTCTGCATCTGTCTATACCCATGCATACATGTGTATGTGTATTCTGATGCAGGTACCTCTGTTTATACCCACACATGCCTGTATAGACCCACACATACATGTGTCTGCGTATACCCTTGCATATGTGTGTCTGTGTATATCACACATGCATGTATCTGATTTCTCTGTCATTCATTTTAAATTGATTCTAGGCTTCATCTACCCTCCCACTATCCACAGTACTTCAGATCCCTTAGGAAGTGAAACCAGAATTGGTTGAAAAGCTATGCACAACTTACCGGATCATAGTTTTGACGATCCAGGGATTGTGGCCGAGGGATGGCACAGCTTCATCCATCAGTGGGTGAGTCTTCACAAAGTTCAGCATTTCATCTGGGAAGCCATTGGAGGAGTTGTATTTTGTACCAAAGCCAGCACAACCACCAGGCCTAAGTGGAAAACAAAACAGTCAAATGCCAGTGAGTAGCTTTGTGTCAAGGGACAGTCAGCAGTTTCCCATCAAGGGCCAGTCAACAGCTATCCATCAAGGGCCAATCAGCAGCTACCCATGAAGTGCAGTCAACAGTTACACATCAAGGGCAGTCAACAGGTACACATCAAGGGCTAGTCATGCAGCTCCATGTCATGGGTCAATCATCAGCTACCTGTCATGGGTCAGTCAGCAGCTAACCATCAAGGGTCAGGCAGCAATTACCCATCAAAAGCCACTTAGCAGCTACCCATCACATGCCAATCAGCAAATACTCATCAAGGGTGAGTCAACAGCTACCTGTCAAGGGCCAGTCAACAACTACCTGTGATGGGTCATTTAGCAGCTCTGTGTCATGGGCCAGTCAACACTTATCCATCAAGGACCATTCAACAGCTACCCATCAAGGGCTTGTCAGCAGCTACCCGCCAAGGGCCAGCCAACATCTACCCATTAAGGGCCAGCCAACAGCTACCCATCAATGGCCAGTCTGTAGCTCTATGTCAAGGTCAGTCAACAGCTAGTGAAAGTGTTCAGGGACAGCCAACAACTATGTATCAAGCACCAGTCACCAGCTACTTGTTTGTCAAGGGACAATCAATGGCTAAACATCAATGGCCTATCAGCATATGCAGGTCAGGAGACTGTCAGTGGCTACAGCTTGAAGGCCAGTTAGTAGCTACAAGTCCAAGTCAGTGAGAAGCTTCTTGTTAGGGGCCAAACAGCAGCTCCATGTCAAAGGCCAGTCTGCACTTGTGTGTCAAGGACCAGTCAGCAGCTACATGTCAAGAGCTGGGATGCAACTGGATCACCTTCAGTTACTTAGGGGGAGACAGTTCAGGAGACACTGAAGTGGGGTCCTCCTCATGTGAATTTCATAAGAATGAATAACAATGGTTCATATCCCCATAATACTGATGGTCACCTGCAGTGTTGCTGAAATCCACTCTAGTAAACTGCTCGGAACATGCCAGCAAGCTGACATATCAACACAGGACACTAAAAGGCATTTCAGGACGAATAAATGATGCACAGCTTAAGTGGGACTCTGTCACTGTGCATCAGGGGGCAAAGAAAGCCCTGTGGATACAGCAGTCACATGAGGCTCTGGGCCACTGGTCAGGGGCAGAAGTCAAGCCCTATAGATACAACACTCACATGGGGCTCTGTGCCCACAGGTCAGGGGCAGAGGTCTAGCCCCCTCTGTACACACAGCATTCACATGGGGCTCTGTACCCACAAGTTGGGATGAAGGTTGAACCGTGTAGATACAGCACTCACATGGGGCTCTGTACCCAAAGGTCAGGGGCAGAGGATGAGCCCTGTAGATGCAGCATTCATATGGAGGTCTGTATCCACAGGTTGGGGTAAAGGTTGAGCCCTGGAGATACAGCACTTACACGGGGCTCTGAACCCACAGGTCAAAACCTGTAAATACAGCATTCAGATGAGATGCTATACCCACAGGTCAGGATAAGGGTCGAGCCCAATAGATACAGTACTCACATGAGGTCTGAACCCACACGTTGGGGAAAAGGTCGAACCCTGGAGATACATCATTCACATGGTGCTCTATGCCAGTGGGTTGGGGTAAAGGTTGAACCTTGTAGATGCAGCATTCACATGGGGCTCTGTACCCACAGGTTGGGGTAAAGGTTGAGACCCTGTAGATACAGCACTCACATAGGGCTCTGTACACACAGGTTGGGGTAAAGATTGAGCCCTGGAGATACAGCACTCACATGGGGCTCTGAACCCACAAGTTGGGGTAAAGGTTGAGCCCTGGAGATACAGCACTCACATGTGGCTCTGAACCCACAGGTTAGTGAAAAGGTTGAGCCCTGTAGATACAGCACACACATGGGGCTCTGTACCCACAGGTTGGGGTAAAGGTTGAGCCCTGTAGATACAGCACACACATGGGGCTCTGAACCCACAGGTTGGGGTAAGATTGAGCCCTGGAGATACAGCACACACATGGGGCTCTGAACCCACAGGTCAGAGACAAAGGTTGAGCCCTGTAAATAAAGCCCTCAAATATGGCTACACAAGGGTAGGCCAGAAGGGTGTAAAATTGATCCCTGATGTGTAGAACTCTGTAACTGTCCAGATAACCTGCATACAGATTCATAGGTTTCTATCAACAGAAACATGTATTTGACTTGATAAAACCTCTTTTGTCAGTCGCATCAGGCAACGCCAATAATTAGTACATCTCCTTCGCTGGGGACAATGCCTTACTGTATCCGTATGCTATTGTTAGAATTTCACAACCTCGTATGCAGACTTAAAAAAAATGCATCAATTGATATAACTCCAGAACCGTGAAACCACACAATTAATTTGTAATTAACCAGCTAAATGAGGAACTTGCTAAAAAGTTTATTAAACAGAAAAATTAAATGTTAAAACAGCAGAACCACTCCGTGAAATACAGAGTGAGATGCAAAGAGGGAAGGATTAATTAATCATCCGCTGTCTTGAGCGCTGCACCAAGAAGTCGCATGTTTCCAGTTGTCTAATGCCCAATGCAGTTTCTCTCAAGATGTAATCTTTCTATCCTGACAAATATCACATCTTAGAAGCAAGTGAAAAATATCCATCAAGGGCGTAAAGCAGATATGGTTTATCTAAAGGGAGAGGCGTGTGAGTCAGAATTAAACTTTCAAATACCTCAAGGGAGTCAGCAAAGTCCAAGAGAGTAGTATCTTTCAGAAAAAGAGATGTGCAACAACAAGGGGGCACAATTTGAAGATAGAGGGGGATGGCTCAGAGGTAATGTTGGGAAGTATTTCTTCACAGAGAGGGTTGCAGATGCATGGAACAGCCTTTCTGAGGAGGTCATAGAGTCAAAAACAGTGGGGGAATTCAAGAATGCATGGGACAGATATAAGACAATTCTAGTGTGGGATAGGAGGAAGTAGGCTGTTGGTTATCTAGGATCTGCAGCTTATCTGTTAGGTAGGGAAATGGACAGACTAGGTGGGCCAAGCGGTCCTTATCTGCCATCAGATTCTATGTTTCTATGTAAATGGCCCATATGGCTGGACACTCAGAGAGGGGAACAGATCACATGACCTACTCACATGTCCAGTGCTCTCTGCGGGCAGCTTTAGGGACCCAAGACTGCATGACTGTTCTGAGACTGAACAAAGAACCAATGACACAAGTGTAAATTGTGAGAATCTCGCACTGCTTTTATGTTGACAAGTAGCTGGGCATGAAACCAAGGGGCACCTTTCACTTCAAGCTTCCTTGTTTCTGTGTCAGCCTCTGACAAAGCATCTATTAAGGCAGGATTCCCGTGTCACTGGGGATGCTGATGTCCTGATTTGAGGAGCTGAATAGGCAGTTTTCTAGAATCTAAACACGTCCATGCTATTATTCAGAAAACAGCCATATTCCATATTCACGATATATGCTGATTCACAGGTTTTGTTTTCTAGATTTAAAGCTTGCAGTATTCATCTGAAGTGTTTCTCACACAGCCATTCTCAGAGTGTCAGACAGGCGACATCTGTATAAAAACCTGCAAAGCAGAGTATGGGGGGGGGGCCTCTGCTGTTTGAGGTATCTTCAGCTCAATGAATGTCACTGCCCACCATCCCTCCGTCTACCGAATGCAAGTTGAGGGGCTAGCCTGCACAACTGGGCAGACTCAATAGACCGTGAGGCCTGTTTCTGCTGGCATTTTCATATGTTCATAATGTCACTGCCCCCCCCAGTTCACCGAATGGCATTGCCCGACCCCCATCCCACACAGACAAGGTAAGATAAAAGAACAGAAACCTTGCCCTCAAATGACACGGCTCACTACCAGCCCCCACATAGCCAACTAAGGTAGAAGGGTTGAAACCCTTCCATCATACTGAACTTCCTGCCCCATACCCCACGTAGTGCAACGAAATAATAATAATAATTTTATTTGTACAGCACGTTTCTATTTCCACGGTGCCTTACAGCTTAAAACAATTTAAAACAAACATTAAAATCCAAAATCTTAAAGATAAATAAACAATCATATTTACTATTCAGTTCAATTTTCTACAAAGGCCTTTTGCCAAAGAAAAGTTTTTAATCCTCTCTTAAATTTGAAAGCTAGAAGCATTAAAACCCTACCCTCTTTCCTTTTTAACATTGGTGACTTTCCCCTCATTTCCATCTACCTCCCCTCTGAGAACGCTACAGGATGTATACCACGGGGATCTCAAAGGTAATGTTCAACATAAGAGACCCTGGAAAAGAAGGGGGAAGGACTTTGCTGCTCTTACATCCTATAGTATATCTTCCCATCACCCCTGTCCCTTCTCATTCAAGTCGCCAAGGTGCAGTTTGCCTGCGAGACATGACGTAATGGTGCATCCCGTATGCCACCACATCAGCACCACTGCATCATCACATCACCCCAAGTTGGGGGCGGACTGTTTCAGAAAACCCCACTCTCCTGAAATAGAAGCTCTGACTTGCCAAAGCCAAAGCTGAAATGTCTGGCAGTGGCTGCTGTGGAGTATGTGGGAGGGGTCTACACTAAATCTGACAGAAAACGGAGAATTCTTCCCTCACCCATGAAGGACTTCTTGTCTATGCCCATGTCGATGTAAAACTGATTTAGTAACAGAACAACTTACTAATGCGCAGTGCTGTCGAGGGCAAATGGTGCAGTTCTAAGACTAAAATTTGACCTGGTCAGGAATCAGCCCTTGGACCTGATCAGAATGTTTGGTTTACATGGGGGATCCATAGTGACACGTGACTGACACAGAGACGGCCGGATCAAACTGGCAAAACCAGTCTGGGGCAACCAGGATTAGGGTTCCCCAGTTCCACCGAGCCTTCATAGTCACTTTTATTAATTAAATTTAAAAAACTGGAGGAAATGCAAGCAGCAGCCTGTCATCCAAGGATAGCAGAATTGGCCCCCCAGCGGTATTCCACAATATGGAAAACAGACACAAAACAGTTTGAATTTCCTGTTTTCATAGGAGACATGCATCTGTAGAGATCCCCACTCTGTGAACAGTCACAAAAGATGCCACCTGCAGACTCGCAGTACCCCTCTTCCACAAGGCTGTGCATACCCAAGAGCTAGTTCTCCATGCATACTACGTGACTACTATGAGACATGCATGTAACAAGCAGACCAGTTGCTGTGTCCTCAGAGCCCCCTAACAGTGTCAAAAGGAGCAGATGCTTCTGCTCATTCAGATAGAATATCAAAGGTGTGCTGGTATTATCAGCAGATACATACTGAGCTGGTGTCAGCTCATTTCCAGTTGCATCCTGGGGAAGGGGGAGGAGGGAGTACAGTTCAAAACAGCATATGTCTGACAAACATGCCCCAGTACCGCTGTTGCACAAACATGGCATGATAACGCTGTACCACAAACACGCTTTGGTACCACTATCCCACAAACACGCTGTGGTATCACTGTCCCACAAACACGCTCTGGTACTGCTGTCCAACAAACATGCTCTGGTACCGCTGTCCTGCAAACATGCCCTGGTACTGCTGTCCTGCAAACATTCCCTGGTACCTCTGTCCCACAAACATTCCCTGGTACTGCTGTTCCTCAAACATGGTCTGGTACCCCTGTCCCACAAACATGCCCTGGTACCTCGCAGCCTGAACAGGGGACTACTCCAAACTTTGCTAGGCAGATGGACATGGTGCTGCAAGAAATATGGGACTTTCGAAAGGAGACCCGCTCCACTTTCGCGGCACTCTGCACTGATATCTCCAAGATGGAGTGGCGACTTGATTCACTGGAGGAGCAGGCAACACAGACGGACGCCCGTGTGGACTGCACTGAGCGGGCCATAGTCCAGTTACACCATGCGATCCAGGACCTACAGGACAAGATGGAAGACGCGGAAGCCCGGAACCACAGAAATAACCTTAGGGTTTCGGGCTTTCCTGAGGGCTGTGAGGGCAGCAATCCAATCCAATTATTGGGGCAATTCTTTCAATCTAAACTAGACCTCCCAGAAAGTTGCACCCTGGAGTTTGATTGTGCACATCGGGCGCTGGGCCTGCAGCCCAGTCCAGCCAACCACCCTCATTCCATGGTCCTCCACTTCTTGAGGTTTCAAGAAAAAGAGCTTATTCTCCACAAATCGTGGCGGCAAGGGAATCTCACATTCCAAGAGCATCGGATCTATGTAGATAATGACTATCCCCCTTCAGTCACTGCACGCTGCAGGTCTTATGCTCCTATCCTCAAGAAGCTCCGAGAAGCCAAAATATGGTTTCAGGACCCCATACCCCTCCAAACTGACTGTGCAGTTCACAGAAGGCCCAATTACCTTTGAAAATGCTGAAGAGGCAGCTCAAGAGCTCTGTAGCCACAGACTGAAGGTAGTGCTGGGTTCCAAGAAACAGTCCAATACTTAGCTGGCAGCAGATGCAGCTGAGAGAGGAGCGTCATAGGGAGGCTGCCTTGGCGATCCAGTGGATTGTGGAGGGCTTGAAGAAACAAGCTCTGGGCCAGCCATAAAGTGCATCCTCATTGCAAACCAACTACTGACTTCCAATTCCCTTCGCAGGTAAGTCAGTTCTTACTCTCCCCCCATAGTGTTGCCTGGGTTTAGTGGTTTGGCTGCCTGCCCCCCCCCCAAGGTTTCCCCCTTCCCCACCGAGCATGCTAGGAGGCTAAACAATGGGGCTGGAACTTTTTCTCCTCCCGTCCATCGATTTGGCCTCAAGCTTGGCAAGCCCTAGATGTATGGGCCCCTCTGGGAGGCGGAGAAACGAATCTGCTGAGCAGTCTCCTGGATGGCGGTCCTCACTGAGTGTGCTGTCAGACGTGCTTTTTCTTTTGGGGGGACCAGGAGCTGGGTGCAGGGCTTGGAACAGCCACGGGGCATGGGTTTGAGACTGGCTTTTTCCACAGCCTAGGTTGCCATGACTGAGAGGCCAATGACAGGTTGGTGGTACCTTTTTGTTGCATCACTTCTCCCTTCCTTGTTTGGTTTCTGGTTATGGAAGGGACCGCCTCGCAAGTGTTGCCCTGTGATCACGAGATGGTAGCCACAAGGCCTCCAAGACAATAATGGGCCTCGCTGAGACTCTGGGCCAAGTGCCTGACTGGTCAATTACCCTGCTGACTTCAAGCTAAAGGCCAGATGTACCAGTGACTGCCGGACTTGCTCCTCGGGGAGCCGGGGGCTGAGCCCCTTTGTGCAGCTCACTGTTTTTGCTCTCATGGGCAGTCTTGGTAGCACACCTGCCCCCCCAAAAAAAGGTTATGATGTTTCCTGGCACCGCAGTGCCACCCTTAAAGGTGGTGGGAGGTAGGGCTCATTCCCCTCCCTCCCTTTGGGGCTCGTGCCTGTGGGGGCAGGGTTCCACTGCAGCATAGCTGTCTTCTGATAAATTCAGACACTCACTACTTTCTGACCGCTATCTTAAGAACAATAGCAGACTTTCATTGCTGAACAGATCTTTTCTTTGAATTTGTGGCCTTGAAGGAGACAAGGCATGGCCTCATTCCCCCCCTCTCCCCGTCTTAGACGTTTACGTCTGGTGCTGTCTGGCAGGGACAGGCCATGTTTGGCACAGATTTGGGGCTGTGCACCAACCAATTCCTAGCCCCTAATGAAACCACCCCAAATTCAGCAGGCTCAGCCCAGTTGGCAAAAGTCTGCACAGTTGCCATTCCCCGATTGTTTCCAAAATCCCAGTTAGTCAGCTCCCCTTAGGTTCTAGGTTGGAGGGTTTCTTCCCTCACTCCCCCCCCCCCCACAAGCAGTCACTACTCTCAACCTAGAGATCTGGTCTGAGCCTTGGTTACAGGCAACCGCTTGGGTGCGATAACACCTGAGCCATATAACCACACCTTGAAAGTGTCCTGGCTTAAATATGGCTAGCAAACATCTCAGACTCTACTCCTTGAATGTTAATGGCTTAGGCAGCCCTATAAAATGCACTAGGATAATTTCACTGCTGAAGAAGAGCCAGGCTGAGATTGTATACATACAGGAGACTCACTTGTCAGCTGATGAACATAAGAAATTGCTGGGCAGAGGTTTCACTCAGGTCTTCTCCTCAGCATTTGGTGGTGGAAGAAGGAGAGGGGTTGCCATACTGATACCCAGCCACACCCCCTTTCACACCACTAAAGAGTGGGTTGACCCGGAGGGCTGTCTGGTCATTGTACAGGGGCAGTTACAGGACCAAGAGGTGACCCTAGCAAATATATACCTCCCCTCTGGTGCCAATGTCCCGACAATTTGTCACCTCATGATTAAGATTGTGGAACTGATTAAGGGGACGTTGATCCTGGCGGGGGACTTTAATATATCCCCGAGCACCAACTTAGACTCCACAAACTTCTCCAAGGGTAAACAACCAGCCCCCCACAAATTCTTTAAACGTTTCATCCAAGAGGTGGGCTGGCTGGATGTGTGGCGATCACTCCACCCTAGGGGTAAAGGATATATTTTCTATTCGGCAGTACATGGCAACTATACCGGTATTGACCACTGCTATACTCAGAAGGAGTGCCTGGGAACAATAGCAGATGCCTCAATGGGGGATACTTCTCACTCTGACCTCACCCCCCTGATTATTACATGGAATTTGGGGTTAGAGAGGCATAACACCTTCAGGAGGCTTAATCCAACCTATCTCAAGAATGAATCCTTTTGGGAATTCCTGAGTGACAAGATCGAAGAGATTCTGGAGGGAAATACAGACCCTGAAATCTCCCCTCCATTTTATGGGATGCCTTCAAGGCAGTCTTAAGGGGACACAATCAAACATACAGCCTCCCTGGCGAAGATCCAAATGGAGAGGCGTGAACACTTAGAACAGACTCTGCACTTCCTACAGACTGCGCATCAGCAGGGGGACCATTTGGTAACCGCACAGCTTACACAGACTCGGCGTGACCTGGATATCCTCTGCACCCAGCAGACTGAGATAGCACTAACTTTCTTAAGACAGAGATATGGGGAAATAGGCCCACGAGCCTCCCACATGTTAGTTTGCCGGCTACGCAGACCGAGTAAACACACAACCATAGTGGCAATAAAAGACCCTGGCACAGGTACCCTTCATGCAAAACTCAGTCACATCTCTCAGGCATTTTGTGGCTACTACAAAACCCTTTACACCCCAGAACAACCTGCAGACCAGGTCACCATTAATGCTTTCCTGACAACCATCCATCTTCCCGATCTGACCCTGGACCAACAAGAGAATTTGATATCCCCCATCACCCCAGAGAAACTGGCCACTGCCATTTCTAGATCCAAAACCTTGAAGGCCCCAGGCCCTGATGGCTATGGGGCAGAGTTCAATAAAAACACAGCTGAAAAAATCATCCCCCTCTTACTCCAAGTCTATAATGAGGTCTTAGAGGAGAGCTCCAGCCCCCCTCCAAGCTGGTCGTATGCTGCTGTTTCTCTCATCCCCAAGCAGGGCAAGGATCCCCTATCATGCAGCTTCTATAGACCAATATCAGTCCTCAACATGGACTACAAATATCTCACGTCCGTCTTGGCACGTTGGCTCGACATGGTTCTCCCTACCCTGATCAACCTCGACCAGACTGATTTTGTGAGTTCTAGATCTACTACAGATAATACCCGAAGAGCTCTTCACCTAGTGCATGAAATGCAGACCCAAAAAGATCCCTCTGTCCTTCTCAGCCTAGACGCTGAGGAAGGCTTTCAATAGGGTCTCCTGGCCCTTTCTCTTCACTACCATGACTAGGATGGGTCCCCCCCTTTATTGCTATAATAAAAGCATTATATGCTTTCCCGCAGGCATGTGTCAAGGTCTCGGAGCATCACTCTGCCTATTTTCCCCTCTTCTGAGGGACAAGACAGGGTTGCCCACTGTTGCCCGGACTCTGCCATCTTTATTGAACCACTGGCTCAGGCAATAAGACTCTCCTCCCAGTTATCAGGGGTTCAGCTGGGAGGGATGGAACATTGTATAGCCTTGTACGCTGATGACGTTCTACTCTTCCTCTCAAATCCATCACAGTCCATCCCAGCAATCTTTAAAATTCTCAAAACCTTTGGGTCATGTTCAGGATATAAGCTTAATACTTCTAAAACCGATACCCTTGCCTTTCATTATAACCCCTCTCCGATACTCCAGCAAGCCTACCCATTTCAGTAGGATCTTGGCAAACTGAAATACTTAGGAATCTATCTATCCCATGATGCACATAATGCACTGCAAAATAATTATGGCCCCTTCTACACCCAACTCCAACAAGATCTGGCCAAATGGAATGTCCTCCCTCTGAACCTATACCAAAGAATAGAGGTAATTCGGATGGTAGTTCTGCTCAGGGCCCTTTACCTCTTCCAGAATGTACCACTGCAGCTTCCAACAAAATTGTTCTGTATCTGGAATAAGGCAATTCTGGAATTTATTTGGTCAGGAAAGTGCCCAAGAGTGAAGTTCTCCATCCTTTCACTCCCCAAAAAACAGGGAGGCCTCGCTTTCCCCAGCTTGAGGTTATACAATTGAGCCTCCCACCTATCCTTCATAGCTACTAGGTTCATGAGGACCTCCTCTGCAATTTGGAGGGAGACAGAAGAGGGGCTCTTCCATTATGATGACATGATTGGGGCCACCCTATACATGACCACCCCCTACACTCACCAGGCCCCCTCTAATCCCTGGATACAACACCAAGTCAGAACTTGGAAAGTGATCCATAGGCACCTTTCCCTCCAGCCATACCTGATGATACTCTGCCCAATTGCCTTGTTAGAAACCTTCCCCTCTGTCCGAATGGACCATACATACCATAATTGGGACCACCTGGGTCTCTCCTTTCTCTCACAATTTCTAAATGGCCTCATCTTTAAGACATTTCAGGAAATGCTCAGCTCTAATGAGCTACGCCAGACAGATTTCTTCCCACCCTGATAAATACCCGCCCCTGATCATGCTCCTTCGGGATCTTCTCTTCTCCACAGAACTGTCACATGCAATTTCCATGTTATATAAGGCCCTCATGGACACACCAGGGGTGGGCTCAGGGCAGATCCTTGACAATGGAACGATGAGCTAGGAACGAGTGTAACTTCCCAACAACGGGATGCCAGCTGCCTTGCCATTTCTAAACTTACATTCTCCCATAATTGGCATCTCTTCTCCTGGCAACTCCTCATTAGATACTTTTGCACACCGGCCATCACATCCCAGTACCTCACTACTGGATCAGCATAATGCTGGCGCCAGTGTGGTGACTCTGCTGCACATCATTCACATGTGTTTTGGTTGTGCCCTAGGCTACAACCCTTTCTGACATCCCTGGAACGGGAGCTGGAGACCCTCTTTGGCCAGCCAGTTCTCCTCACTGGGGAATTTTTCTTGTTGCATATTTTCCCTCCGGAATTCAGAGACTCCCACACACGTTACCTCCCGGGGATAGTCCTTCTGGCAGCCAAGAAGGCTATAACATGGTGCTGGCTCACAGCTCCAACTCCCAGTCTCCGATTGGAGGGACATAGTCAATCTCATACATAAATATGAAAAAATCTCTTTCTCACTGAACAACAGATCCGAACCATGCCCACTGAAATGGAACAGATGGATCTTGTATATCATGTCCAAAGACCCAAATTTCGTCCCCTAAAGAGTCAAGCTTGTTGCTGGGTTCTGGGGTGGGTGGCTTCCCTGATTGGGTGGGGGGCCCCAAGACTAGGAAAACACAGTTGTGAAAATCTGAGCACTCCTGTATAACATGCTGCCTTACACATGGTTTGATTTCTAGCATGTGCCTGTATTAATTTTACCTGTCTGTAACACCTATGCCAGAGATACCCATGAAATGTATCCTTGTATACACATTAGAACTCTATTGATGAATTGGTGACTGCTTGTACCCTGTTGTAATAATAAGAAAAAGTTTAATAAAGATTATACTTACAAAAACCAAAAAAAATGTCCTGGCACAGCTGTCCCACAAACATGTCTTGCTATCCGTGTCCCAGAAACATGCCCTGGTACCACTATCTTGCTAATGTGCCTTGGTACCGCTGTCCCACAAACATGCCCTGGTATTGCTGTCCCACAGACATGTCCTGGTACCACTGTTCCACAAACATGCCCTGGTACCACTGTTCAGCTAATGTGCCTTGGTACTGCTGTCCCACAAACATACCCTGGTACCGCTGTTCCACAAACATGCCCTGGTACCACTGTCCCAAAAAACATGCCCTGGTACCACTGTTCCACTAATGTTCCTTGGTACCACTGTCCCACAAACATGCCCTGGTATTGCTGTCCCACACACATGTCCTGGTACCTCTGTTCTGCAGACATGCCCTGGTACCACTGTTCCACAAACATGCCCTGGTACCGTTGTCCCACAATGGTTCTGGTACTGCTGTCTCACAAACACGTTCTGGTACCACTGTCCCAGAAACATGTCCTGGTACCGCAGTCACACAAACATGCCCTGGTACCACCATCCCACAAAGGTGCCCTGGTACTGCTGTCCTGCAAACATGCACTGGTACCGCAGTCCCACAAACATGCCCTGGTACGGCTGTCCCACAAACATTCCCTGGTACCTTGTCACACAAACATGCCCTGGTACTGCTGTCCCACAAACATTCTCTGGTACCTCTGTCACACATACATGCTCTGCTCCCACTGTCCCACTAATATGCCCTGGTACTGCTGTCCCACAGACATGTCCTGATATCACTCTCCCACAGACATATCCTGATATCACTGTCCCACAGACATGCCCTGATATCACTCTCCCACAAACGTGTCCTGATATCACTCTCCCACAGACATACCCTGATATCACTCTCCCACAGACATGCCCTGATATCACTCTCCCACAAACGTGTCCTGATATCACTCTCCCACAGACATGCCCTGATATCACTCTCCCACAGACATGCCCTGATATCACTCTCCCACAAACGTGTCCTGATATCACTCTCCCACAGATATACCCTGATATCACTCTCCCACAGACATGCCCTGATATCACTCTCCCACAAACGTGTCCTGATATCACTCTCCCACAGACATGCCCTGATATCACTCTCCCTCAAGTGTGTCCCGATATCACTCTCCCACAAACGTGTCCTGATATCACTCTCCCACAGACATGCCCTGATATCACTCTCCCACAGACATGTCCTGATATCACTCTCCCTCAGACATGTCTTGGTACTGCTGTTGAAAAGACTTACCCTAGTACCTCTGTCCTGCAAACATGCCCTGGAACAGTTGTGCAAACGTGCCCTGGTACCACTATCCAACAAACTTGTCCTAGTACCACTGTCCACAAACATGCTCTGGTACCACTGTCCAAGAAACATGCCATGGTGCTGCTGTGCTGTATACCTTTGTAATACTTTTGAAGAACTAAATAAAAAATAAGAAGCTAAAACTCCAAACTTATCACATGTGACAAGAAACAAGGGATGGCTTCTCAGGTACTGTACACTGTCAGGTAACAGGACATGTTCCATGCCCCCCAAAACCGACTGCCTGTATCAAGAGTTCTGCTAAACATGAAACAGAATGGTTTATCAGGTACACTATCAGGTAACAGGACATGTTCCTTGCTCCCCCAAACCTATCACCTGTATCAAGAGTATTGCCAGCTATTAGACAAGGAACGGCTTGTCAGCTACACTGTCAGGCAACAGGACATGTTCCAAGCCCCCACCCCAAAAAGGGTTTAACCCCTTACTCCATTATGGTGAGAGGGAGCAGATTTTCATTTACTGTGCACTACTGTAACAGGATAACGTACCTCATCTCTACACACATAATTACAGTTCCCCATGTCCTGCAGTGGCTAATTTTTTTTTTTTTATTTAGTTGTTTAACCAGGTATAGCACACTAAGCTGAAAGCTTTTTTACAGGAGCAATCTGGGAGCACAAGGAGGTTAAGTGACTTGCTCAGGGTCACACAGTATGCAAACAGACACTGTGGGATTCAAACCCAGGTCTGGTCTGCTAGATATTACCAGATTTGCAGTTTAGAGCCTTAGACCACTGCGCTATACTGCCTCTAATTAGCCTGACTACCTATCTAATGGATTAGAATTGACCTTGTAAGATCTGCAATTGACTTCTGGTTAACTGGATTGTGAAGGTAAATGAAGGAAGACTTGCATTATTAATGTGGAACGCTCCCTTTTTGACTGTTAGTCTGCTTCCAGGCTCAACACCTCTGCAATGGGTTACACTCAAAGACCAATCTAGGTCGCCATTTGATCACTGGTGGACTGAGGACACAGTTAGTGCAGATCTGTCTATTCATACATCTCACTCTCTCTCTCTCTATATATATATATATATACAGTATATATGTAACACATATATACATATAGATAGATATATAAATATTATTCTAGGAACCCTAAATGAAAATTGAATGATGTAATTTCTTACCGAGGTTTTGGGACTGCTTCCTCTGGCACAGGAGTCCACATGGAGTCAGGAGACTTCTGTTCCTTGAAACGGCCCTCAAAAACTCTAGCCATCTGGTCCATGTCAAAGGCACATACTGCTGAGCCAGGGATACTGCAGCCCAAAAGACAACATACACAGGGTTATCACTCTGTTAAAAATAACTTATTGCTTATTTTTTACCACTTTAATGTTTGTCATTATGATATCTGATTGAGTAAAGAACAGCAAAAATTGTTTCACTGTCGGGCAAGGCCTAATATAGGATTTATTTACCAGGATCATGTTTCCACCAAACATGAATCACACTTTGGTATGTTTTATTAACAGAAATTGTTTTTAGGGGAAGGCTTTTAAAGCCAAACAATGACCTTTCTCTTCTTGTGTACAAGTTAAGCAATAATGACCGAAGAGCCGGTCATTTCCTACAGATTAATGACTAGCTTGGGGGGGGAGGGTGGCCCGAGGCACAGCTGATGGCCAACCCCCCCCCCCAGTCGGTCATTAATCTCGAGGAAATGACCGGCTCTGAGGTAATAATTGCGATTATAAGAGTAACCACAACAATGGCTTCTTCTTTTTTTTGTATGTTGTTTTTACCTCCTGCTACATGAACACAATCATCCTCTCCTTCGGGCAGCCAATCCTGCCATTACCTCCCACTGGTCCACCGTCCTGCTGCTCCAATGTCCACATTGTCCCGGATGTACCCCTTTGTCAGCAGGGCCCCTCTTACTCACTGGGGGGGGGGCAGAGGGGACCAGAGTGCACGTAGGCCCCTCCTTTAAATCTTCATGGTGTGTGCAAATGCAGCCTGGAGGCATCACTGCTTGAGTGGTGTGGGGAGGTGGGCCGCTGTCATCCAGACAGCATGCGTGGCATTTTCATGCTTTTCTGGTTCCCCTGCTGCGCCACCCTTGTAGTGCTCCTGGTCTCCACCGGGGGCCACTACAGAGTGAGGCTATCCACCCAACCCACCCCAGGAGAGGAGAGCAGTCCTCTGGATGCTCAATTCTCTCCTTCCCCTGCAAGCCCCCAGCACCCGAGTCTGTTCCTGAACCCAGGTCGCCCGTATGGCTCGAGGTAAGGCATCCAGTGTCTCAGCCCTCTGCACCACTGGGCCGGCTTCTTTATTAAGAGATTTACTTCTGTGGCAACAGTGGGAGCCGTGACAGCAGGAAGCACAGAGCAGGTGCCATGCCGGTCACTTCTTAGAGATTTCAGACTGGTGCAGCAACCAATCATGGGTGGTGCAGCTGTCGTGAATAAATAATTAGACTTATAAAACATATTATGTTTCTGTGAACTGCTGTTTTTTTCTGTAATTTGTAAGGCCTTCGTCATACTGGTGACTGAGTGGATTGCAGGGAGCAGAATGTAACTTATGAGGCCTGAAGACATCAAATCAGGAAGTAACACACAAGCAGAACGTTGCTTTCTCAGCCACATATCCTCAGGTCAGGCAGCTGGACTCTTACTGTTTTACACAGAGACAAAGCTAGGCTTTCTCTCATGAAAACAGCCCCAACAGCTTGTGCCATCCAATCTACTGACCAGTAAAATAAATCAGGGTGCCATCAAGTCATTATTAATTTTAGTGTTTTTGTAAAAGATTTAATGGGGATAAGTCATACCAGCATAGTGGAACATACATATTAGAAAACCTTTGCACAGTCAGTAAATGAAACCTCCACAGTACATGTTTGCATAGAAACTGAAAGAAAAGTTGGAAAATAAAAAACAAAGTATCTGTGTACCCCCCCCCCCCCCCCCAAAGAATAAGTAATGTTAAACTGGGTATTTTTGCAGCTAGCTACATCCCTCTCAACCTTTTGTCACTGAAATGAGGGACATGGACATTTTTAGACACTCAAAATGAGGGACAATGAGGGACACAGACCCTCAGAATGAGGGACACATCCTCAAACATGTAGATACAAGTTCAGAACTCTATGAAAATCATAGCATTTACTTGTACAAAGTTTATTTTGGATTTCGTATTTTAGAACATTAAGAGTTTCTGCTTTAAAATCTGAGTTTACAGCACATTCTCTGTGTGGGAAGCACCTTTTCCAGGAGGGCAGCACCTTTTCCATGAGGGATAGATGAGGGACAGAGCAATTTTAAGGGAAAAAAATGAGGGCTGTCCCTCGTAATGGACACTTGAGAGGTATGGCTAGCTGTTTACTCCACTATCTGGCATGACCGGCACTGTGTGTTCCTACTGGACCACTGAGAATAGCTGTCAGAAAGACTTACAGAATCAGGACAAGTCCCTGCTAATCCATGGGCCCACTTATTTACTTGTTAAAGGCACATCTTATGGTTTACAAAAATACAGTGTTTGAATTTGTAGTACCTTAAAATACCTGCTTCTGTCTGCGTACAGTGATTATGTTCCTCTCTCCCTGCTGTAGACTGGAATAGTTAAGGGACAGTCTCTATCATTTTGCATTTAACTTTAGAGTTTCTGGGAACTTAAATTCCATTAAACTTTGAAAGCACATCTGTGTCTATATTACAGGAAATAAATGTGTGAAAAATAGTGTCTGTGTAATGGTACTGCCTTCACAGACCACCAGGAAGCAATCACTGAACAAGTACCATCTCCTCTGTGTAATGGTACAAATACTGTCTTTCCTGAGCGCTGAGAAATAGTGTGGCACGTTCTGTCTGCATGAGGTACTAATACTGTCTGCAGTGAACATTGGGAAGCAATAGTGTCACATGTTCTCTCTGTCTGATGGCAAATACTGTCTGTACTGAGTGCTGGGAAACTGTAGTGTGACACCTTCTGACTGTGTGATGGTGCTAATGCCATGTGTAGTGAGCACTGGGAAACAATAGTGTTACACAATCTGTCTGTGTGAAGGTACTAATACTGTTGGTGGTGAGCACTGGGAAACAGTAGTGTTACACAATCTGTGTTAGGGTATTAATACTGTCTGTGGTGAACCTTTTAGAGACCAACCAACTCTAGTTAACAATCCACGCAGGCAGAAAAAGGCCAGAAACTATAAGTTAACTATTGCTGCCCTAAGAAAGCTTCTGCTTCTCCTTCTTCTATGTTCAGGCAATGTGGAGCTAAATCCTGAGCATCCAGATGTCATCGCATCGCCCTCGGACCTAGCTAGGCTCAAAGGTATAAGCTTCCTTCATGTCTAAGTATGTAGCCTGTTAAAAAAGATCACCATGATTCAGGCCTGGGTTAACCATACCTCACCAGATGTTTTAGTGGTTTCTGAAACCTGGCTTAGACCAGTTACATCTGACTGGGAGGTTAGCATCCCCAAGTACTTACTGTTTAGAGCTGGTAGGCAATCTAGAGGAGGAGGGGTGGCCATCTATGTCAAGGATAAATTCACGGTATCCTGTTTTGACTCAGAAACAGTCTTGAATGAATTTGAATGTATATCCCTTAAGATTGTGTTCTCACACTCCATTTTGCTGAGTGTGATAGGCTGCTATAGAGCTCCATCTGCTGGTCTACAACTTCTGACACACCTAAGCGCTGCCCTAGGGCAAGGGTCACTAGAAACAATTATAATAGGGGATCTTAACTTAGATTGGCTTTCCAAGGCCTCTACTCATCTCTCTTCATTCTGCAATACACATGGACTAACACAACTCATCATCGAACTGATGCATCTAAAGAAAAGGAATCCCAGTAACAGTACACTACTGGATGTTATCCTAGTAAACAAACCACATCTTTATTCCCACGCTGGCGCTTTCTTCAGTGATGTTTGTGATGTCAGTGATCATTGCTTCATTACGGGTAAGATCAGTCAATAAACCTCTATACACATCCAAGTTTACTGTTAAGAGAACTAGACGGAACTTTGACCAGACTGTCTACATCGACAAACTAAAATACTCCCTGCATTGGCAAGATTTCTACCTGGCAAAAACAGTCCAATTGGCTTATGACAACTTCAACAAAATCATCTCTGGAGCTTTAAATCAATATGCCCCTTTAGTAAAAGTACATGTAAGGAACAAAGCATGTAGATGGTTCTCCTCGGACCTTAAATCTGCACTGTTAGAGAGAGAGAGACAAACTCTGGAAAAAAGCACGTAGAACCAAGTCCTCCTCGGACTGGTGTCGGTTTAAGATGGCTAGAAACCTATGAACCAAGAAAGTTAGAGATGCAAAAGCTGCTTACTATCACACCGAATTTGACTCTGCCTCAAAGAGCCAATCAAAATTTTGGAAATTATCAAAGACCTGTCTGGCCACACACCTGGAAATTCTCTTCCGGTTAAGATCATCTCTGGCAATGACACTATCACTGAAAGGTTGGAGGTTCTGGATTACTTCAATAACCACTTCACGACTGCAGGCCTAGCATTTGATAACTCTCCTGCAAATGTGTTACATTCACAACTCGGCACTCAATATGATGTATCCCTTGCCACCGACTCGACATTCTCTCTCCAACCTGCCTCACTGAAAGAGGTCGAAGAACTTTTATTGAAGCTGGATATAAACAAAAGTGCGGATGCTGACTCACTAGACCCACACTTTCTAAAGATCGCTTATCACGTCCTAGCAGTGCCGATAACACATTTATTTAATCTACCCTTGTCCCAAGGGATCATCCCATCTATCTGGAAAACAGCACATGTCATACCCCTGTTTAAATCTGGGAATCCCTGTGATCTTAATAATTACAGGCCGATTTCCCGTCCTGTCAAAACCATTGGAGAAAACTGTAAGTACACAACTAAGACTATATCTAGAAGCTGCAAATCTTCTAAACCCTGTCCAATTGGGTTTCAGAGCTAAACATAGCACTATTACAGCACTTGCAAAAGTGACCAATGATTGGCAGAGAGAACTGGACAATAGAAATTTCATTTGTGCTGTGTTTTTGATTCTAAGCAAGGCTTTCAACACTGTCGACCACAGTCTGCTTCTTTCATCCCTGCGATCTATAGGTTTGGACTCACTATCGCAGCGGTGGTTCTCTAATTACCTCTTTGCCCGCCTCCAGCAGGTCAAGGCAGAAGGTGAACTTTAACCCCTCAAACGTCTCCTAAGAGGTGTACACCAGGGATCCATCCTAGGTTCCATACTCTTTGCAATATATATCAATAATACTGATGACTGTCTAACCAGGGCTAACATTCATCTGTTCGCAGATGATACGATACTCTACCTGAGCCATCCAGTGCCAGAAGCTGCATGTAGTGACCTTCAAATTGAATTCAATCTGCTTCAAAAACAGCTCCTGAATAAAAAGCTCTTACTTAATGCTAAGAAAATGAAAGCGATGCTCTTCTCTCCTTTTATACATGCAGTAAACCCGGCCACAGCAGGATCAGGTCTGCAGATTACTACAATTTTAGGGGAAAGCTTGGAGTATGTTATGAAATTCAAATACCTGGGATTTGGATCGACCATCGACTCTCCTTTACAGAACATATTGAGGATTTACTAAAAAAAATTGCGACAAAGTCTAGGTCTTTTCTTTAGGATTAGCCACTTTCTTACAAGAGATGCCAAACTGCTTGTTGGTCCAAGCAACATTTCTTTCGTTGGTAGACTATGCGGACTTCCTTTATAGTCATTGCCTTGTCTCTTACCTTGCAAAACTGGACACATTGTATCACAGAGCTCTGAGGTTTATAGCAGGACTTCCAGTTACTATTCACTATTGCTCCCTGTATGCAGCAGTGGGGTGGACTTCCCTTCAGTTTAGGCGAGACAGAAATATTGCCCTATGGACCCTCAGGGCTAGTTCCAAAAAACTTCCCCAATATATAACAGACTGCCTCCTGCTAAGCTTACTAGACAATTATGCCTTGAGAAGTTATGCATCCATCTCACTGAAAATACCCAAAGTTAAATCATGCTTTGGTAGAGTGGCCGTAAGCTTTGTGCTGCCATCTCTGTGGAACAAACTGCAGAAAATGCTGAAATTGTGCACACCTGTTAGCCTTACTGTCTTCAAGACTTTATACTTCCATTTCATAAAGGAACCATGCAATTGTTTCCCTCATCCATAACCTATACCAGTGCCTGCTGGTTCAACCATCTTACCTGGCTCATACTTCTTTTGTCTAGGTCTCATGATTCTTTTTGTACGCGTACCTCTGCCTATTAAATGAACTTACTAACTGTGTGTGTGTACTACTGCGCCTGTATTGCTGTCCCTTTAAGTTGTTGCACTTCCTATGTCACCCTCTAGTACATTATTTTGCCCCCTCCAATCCTTTTTTCCCTTCTTCCCGTCCATCCATTGGTCTCCAACATTCACTCTTATCAGCTTCTATACTGCTGGCATCCCCTTCCTACCTGTCTCTTTACTTCTCACCGCAATATTGTTAGGTACTTGAGTTGCTGCTACCTGTAAATGGGTCTTCCGATGTATATTCATCTCTGTTACTGTTGTGATACCTTGAACCTTGAATTTGTATTCCTTGTCCTATATTTGTATATACATATGTACAGTTCATCTGCGTTACTGTTTTTGATACCTTGTACCTTGATTTATATTCCTTGTCTTACGTTATATATACATGTGTATAGTTGTCTTAAAATTATTCTGTACCTTAACCATGCTCTACCCAGGTATATCTTGCAAATGAGTTTTGCTCAATTATGTCTGCCTATATAAATACAGATTTTGATTGATTGATTTATTGATTGATTGAAACAATAGTGTGACATGTTCTGTCCATGTGATGGCATTAATGCTGTCTGTGGAGAGAGCTGAGAAATAATAGTGTGACACATTCTGTCTGTGTGAGGGTACTAATACTGTCTATAGTGAACATTGGGAAATAACAGTGTAACATGTTCTGTCTGTGTGCTGATAAAAATACTGTCTGTGGTAAGCAGTGGTGACCATGGAAAACTGTAGTGTGACATGATCTGTCTGAGTGAGGGTACTAATACTGTTTGTGTTGAGCATGGGAAACAATGGTGTGACACGTTCTGTTTGTGTGATCATACTAATACTGACTTTGCTGACCACTATGCAAGAAACAATAATGTGACATGTTATATCTTTGTGAGTGTACCTAATACTCAAATACTATACAGTAATGGGACCTGTGTAGTAAGGAAAGGGAAGGGAACATTGTTTAACCAGGAGTAACACACTAAGCCAAAGCTTGTTTCCAGATGTGACCTGGGAGCACAAGGAAGTTAAGTGACTTGCTCAGAATCACATAGTATGCACCTAGGCGGCTGTGGTATTCAAACCCAGGTCTCCAGATCTGCAGCTCAGAGCCTTAACCCACTGCGCTATACTGCTCTACTCAGTACCTTATAACTGTCTCAGTTCCCAAGGAGGTTATGGGCCTTACACCCACACACCTCAGTTTCCAGGGTGGGTGCAGGCCTTATATTAACACACCCTGGTTCCCAGGTTTGGCGGGGACCTGACATTCACACACACTCATGCTCAGTTCCCTGGGAGGGCACAGGCACATCACTAGTACATTCCTGCTCAGTTGCCAGGCAGCATGCAGGCTAGACACTGACACATGCTTGCTTGGTTCCTATGGGGGGTGGAGACATTTATCTCCTCATGCTGGTTGACAAACAAGGCAGCACATTTTTTCCAGATATCTCTACCAGGCTGGCAGTATCACTCCAAGTGGGATCATCCAGTTTGGTGTCTCTCATTCTTTTTTTTTCCATGTTAGGCATAATCCTCCCCTTCTTCTGTGCCCATCCAGTTTCCAGACAATCATTTGTCTAGGTATCTTCCAAAAAAGAATGTATCATGTAGAGGTGTCTTAGGCTTCTTGCCCTAATGGTGCTACTTGTTGATCTGTTCTCAGTACAACATGTCAGTGTTTCCGATCATGTTGTGCCATTTGGTCTTTGATATCTTCTAAACCCATCATGTGTGGAAACAATCAAACCTTCTTTCATCCTTCTTCTTGAGCTGCTAGGTTTTCACAACCACTGAGAAAGACAAATAACCCTTAACTCCATTCTTAATGTTAAAGCTAACATGATGTGAGTTCTGGGTGTCTGAGAGTTTCCACAAAACAAAATCCTTCCCGGTTTTTGCATCAGGTTTGTTTAATCTGCATCACTTCTGTTACCATCCTTGGTAAAAATGAAGGCCCTAACTTCTTCCAGTGGCCCTTTCTGAAGGCTAACAGCTCCTCCTTCACAAGCAATGCTGCAGCTGTTAATGTGGTCTACTGGTTAGAGCACTGTCTTGAGAACCAGGAAAGCTCAAGTGTAAATCCTGTCAAATACTCCCTGTGATCTTGGGCAAATTCATATTGTACAATAATGAAGTATTTTTAAATGCATTATCAGAACATCCCTTCATACAATGACATACTGGTAAAATATATTGATACCACACAATAATACAGTATTGTTTAAATTCATTAACAACATCCCTCCAAACAATAAACTTTTAGTAAAATATAGTGATACCATAAGAAATGCAGTATTGTTTAAATGTATTATCCAAACATCCTTCCATACAATAATGTACTGAACAAAAATATATTGATACTGTACCATGCAATAATACAGTACTGTTTAAGTGCATTATCAGAAAAACCCTCCACACAATAACATAAGTAAAATATGCTGATACTGTACAAAAATGTAGTATTGTTTAACTGCATTAATCAGAACATCACTTCATACAATAACATTCTAGTAAACTATAGTGATACCATACAATATTAGAGTACGTTTAAGTGCATGATCAGAAAACCCCTCCGTACAATAATGTAATGAGTAGAATATATTAATACCATACAGTAATATTTAAGTGTGTTATGAGAATAACCCTCCATACAATAATGTGAAGAGTAAAATATATTGATACAGCACAATAATAAGTCTTGTATAAGTGCATTATCAGAACATCCCTCTATACAATAACATTCAGAGTAAAATATATCTTATAGTAAAGAACTGTCTAAAATGAATTATTACAACATCCCTTCATACAATAAAATACTAGCAAAATATATTGATAATGCACAATAATACTGTATTGCTTAACTGCATCATCAGAACATCCCCATATAATAACATACCAGTAAAATATATTGAAACTGTACAATAATACATGCAGCAACTGTTTTAGTGCATTATCAGAATAACCCTCTATACAATAATGTAATGAGTGAAAGATACTGATACTAGACAATAATACAGTATTGTTTAGGTGCATTATCTAAATAACCCTCCATACATTAACATGCAGAGTAAAATATATTGATAACATACATTAATAGTCATGTGAAAGTGCATTATCAGAACATCCCCAGCAGTCCCACATTATAAGGGACTTCCCATATTTTCATAAAAAGTGCCTATTCTGTATTAAATCAGCACATGATGCCTTTTATCTCATATTTCAACATAAGATATTAGCCCATTTCCTATTAAAATCAAGCAAGATTGTATTACTTATTACTTTCCTTTCACTGATATCAATTTTCTAAAATGAGTGTAATGCAGAATCAGTTTCATGATTTAGTGAATCAAGTAAGTGGAACTGATATGTGAAACTCGACCACCTATACCAGCTAACATTAGCTGCAGCACCATTTACGCATGTGTCTGAAGCACGCGGCAAAACAGCTTCACTGCCAGTATCAGTGAAACAGCAGGAACTTCATAATCTTGTTTGGACAGTCTTGGGCTGAAACAGAAAAAAAAAATGAAAAGACTGTGCAGCTATAAACGTCAATGGAATAAAACTACAGCTGCATAAAACCTGTCCATGGTGATTCTGGTAAAGCCTTTTGTAGTTCTGCCAGTGTGAATTCACTATTAGGCATGGAGGTGAATATGACATAAGGCAGCACGCAGTAACTGATGGGCATAAGAGAAGCACACAGGCCAAAGATGGGACAAACACTAACAAATTATTTGTGTCTTCAAACACTGAAAGTTACAGAATTGTGGTATGTGAAATTGCAACTGTTTACTGCACAGTTAAACACAGCCTTAGTTACAACAGCATGTATTGTGGCAATAAGCTTGCAAGTGAAATGTTTCATGATTCAAATGTTACTAACAAACTGACTTGCATCAGAACCAAGGCAGAGCTATTAGTGACTGATATTTTGGCTCCAAAGTCTGTGAGGGACTGTTTATGGGATTTATTACCATCGCCACCAGAACAGCCTCTGTATTTCTAAGTAAAATATACTGATCCTGTACAATATAGAGAATAATGGATGGGCAACAGTGAACAACAACAATGTTGTTCACTTTGAGAGGTTGTTACGACAACCATGAAAATCTCAAGAGTGAAGCTCAAGAGGTTTTCGGTTGTCATAACAATCTCAAGAAGTGAACAACATTTTGTTGTGTACTGTTGCCCATCTGTTATCTCGTATAGTGTACGGGGCAACAGTAAAAGCAAGACCAACTTTTAGACTCTAAAATCAACTTTTGTGCCATAATTTTCTGACTTCATCACCCACCCCTGCACCTGAGAACAAGCTCAACTCTGTCCCGAACTCCGCCCCTCACATAAACATTTTATTTAAATAAAGCATGACCCCTTACTGTAGAATAACCATTTTGTAACAAATAAATTGTGGTGGCCGTCCTTACTTTGAGGGACTTGCTCCATGCGGCTCTGACTTGATGCCAGCATTCATGGAGACAGCCGTTTCCCTGAGTCCAGTGCATTAAGTTATGCGCATGTGCAATGATGACCACTGCTGTTGTACCATTGATGTGACATACTCAGGATGGTGCAACAGCATGTTGACATCACAGTGATGGTACAACATCACTGTGTTTTCATCGATTTTCATACATAACAGCCTTCTCCCATACACTGTAATACAGTATTGTTTAAATGCATTATCAGAATAAGTCTCCCTACAGTAATGTACAAGTAAACTATACAGATATTGTGGAATAATACAGTATTGTTATATATATTATCAAAACATCCCTACAGACAATAACATACAGAGTAAAATATATTGATACCATACAATAATGCAGTATTGTTTAAGTGCATGATCAGAAGGTATCATGTAATACAGACGACTCAATTTGAGCGCCTGTGGGAATAGCGAGTGTGTAACAATAGCGAGCAGCAGTGTATAGCAAATATTATAGTGAGCTGCTCCTGCTGCATGAGGCTATATGGATTTATTTGGCCAGGCAGTTTCCATCTGATTGTTTAGTGTAGTGGTTTGAGTCACTGTCTCTTTGTCTGGTGGACCTGGGTTCGGGACTAACAGTGGGGAGAAATTTTTTTTTTTTTATGTGTTGCTGTGTTTTAAATTTTTGTTTTTAATTCCCATTGTGCCCACTCTCCCCCACCTTGTTTCCCCCCCTCGCAGGCTGCCTCTCAATGTTCTCCCCCTCCGACATGTTACTCCCTCAGTTTCTCCCCCTCCCTGAAATCGCCCCGAGTTAGTTATATTAATTTGGGGGTGCCAGAAGCGCGGGGTGGGGCAGTACAACCCCCCCACATAAAAAGTTTGTAGACATCGCCCCCAGAGAGAAAGTAAGTGCCCATCGCTGTTTGCGGCGGGCGCTGTAATGCTCATTGCCCTTTTCCCTTTTGGTGAAGTGTTCTTCGCTATTTTTTTCAGTGCGCTTTTTGAGTCACCCTTATCACATAAAACCAATCAGAATAATCCTCCAATGACGTACAGAGTAAAATATATCGCTACCGCACACTAACACTAAGGTTCATACTAAGGTTATGGAAAGAGCAAGGGGCGTTAGCCCATAACGCTCTTATACTAAGCCAAGGGATAATATGATAATGCAAAACCAGTGCAAATTAATTGATCAAGCCTATATTTAAAAGTTTTCTTATTTTCTTATTTTCACTAATAATAACATTAATAGGTAAATTATTCCAGGGATCCACAACTCTTAATGTAAAAAAATAGTGTCGGCTTTTAAGTGCATTCTCAGAACAACTCTCCATACAATCATGTAATGAGTAAAATACATTAATACTGTACGATACTGCAGTAGTTATTAAGTTATTGAAAGATCAAATCCATGTTGCCACAACCACATCAGAAATTCACAGGAGGAACATGTTTTAAACAGTCCTTCTAATTTGCAAAATAAAAGCAATCAGATGTTTCATTTGCAGTCGATTCAGCTTTATAAATAGCACAATTTCACAAGATTGCATCCCAGCCAATACCACTTAGAGAAAACCCTTTCAGAAATTAACAGTAGCATGCATATGCATGAGAGGGGGAGTTCAGAGGTCACTTGACGTGGGCCTGTGTTGGCAGTAATTCGGTCTCAGCCTTCTCATCACTAGCAATGGTGACAGCGACAGTAGTTCCATACAGATGGGGTTCATTTGTATTCTCCTAGTAGAAATACAGCATGTGGGTGAGGAGTCTCTAAATGTTATGCTTAAAGCATGCTGGAGTAAGCAGAGGGTGTACAGTGGTGTACGTACACCAGATGACAATTAGAGGCAGAAACCTACCGAGCAATGCAAACCAGTGCTCTCTTTCTATGCCCCCTACAAATCAAATGCTTAGATCGGAAGATGTAATATCTTCTTTCCTCAGTAAACCAAAAAAAATTACGCTATATCCTGTCTCTTAGGATCTTTTCACGGATGATACAGAATGCTCTTCCATCACGCTGCCTCCTTGGGTTGTTGTCTCTGAGTGCACTAGATGCCCGAAATCCTCTGTTCAATAATATTAGTTTTGTTAATAAACAAAAAGGACTCCATTATTTTGTAAGAACATACTAGTGGCCTGGCCCTGTGGTAATGCAGGTAGCACACTGTGTTACCGCACAGGAGATTCGGATTCAATCACGTCATGAGCCCAGCATACTGTGTGACCACAGAGGGGATTTGGGTTCAATCATTCTGTTAGCCCAGTCCACTGTGTTACCACACAGGTGGCCCGGGTTCAAGCCACGTGACAGGGATGTCCAGGAGCATGATGCTGCCCCAAGAGTAGGCACTGACAGACAGTGCCTGCGGGGACGCCTGTTCACAATCCAATATCTGTAATACACACACAGAGACACACAAGCTATTTTAGTCATTTAAAATCAAATCTGGACTTCACCGTGCACCCGGTGGGAACCCCAGGTTCATTTGAATGTGTGGCTGTTCGTGGAGGACTTGGCGTTGGCTGCAGGATCCTCCTCATCTATCGCCCTCCTGGGCCGATGGGGGGGTTCCTGCAGGAATTTGCCGAGTTTGTTGCCGGCGAAACATTGGACTCCCCAAGATGTATTTTTCTTGGGGACTTCAATATTTGGGCCGAGGATAAAAGTCAAAGGTGCGCCGATGAGTTACTGCAGAGTATGTCCCTTTTGGGGCTGGTGCAGTCTGTCGGCGTGCCTACTCATCGGGATGGCCACACATTGGACCTGGTGTTCTCACTGGGACTCGAGATCACTGATCTCGATATTGACCGAGTAGCTTGGTCTGATCATTGCACGGTGAAGTTCACATTTACTGCTCCCTGGCCATAATTTCTTCCTTCTGAGATATTTCGCTGTCGCCTGCTGAAAGATCTTACCCCTGAGGTTATATGCGGCAATTGATTTATCAAGGGTGGGTGATGCATGCGTCGGGCCGTTGACGCGGGGTAGCTGCCTATAACGAGGTGCTATCTGGCCCATTGACCACCTCGCACTCAGTCTCTGTATCGACCCAGATTATACCTGAGATCACCTTGGTATGATGGTGATCTCAGGAAATGAAGAAGCTGGGTCGGAGATTAGAGCGTCGCTGGAGGAAATCCCTCTGGGGCTGACAAACTGGTCCTGTGTGCATTATTGCGCATACCAGAGGCAATCAACCAAAAGAAGACATTATTTTTGTCTCGGGAGATTGCTGCTGGGAGAAGCCGACCAGCCTCACTCTTCCGGACTGTTGACAGACTTCTTCATCCTTCCTGTCTTCAGCCCGGAAGAGTTTCCTCGAATAAGGATTGTGAGGAATTTGCTCGGTTTTTCTCGGACAGGGTGTCTGCAATCCGGCGGGAGGTCTCCTCAGCCAGTAATACCATTGCTGTCAGTGGTCGTCAGTCGTGTTCAAAGAGCACTCTCTCTGAGTGGTGGGAGTTTAAGCCAGTGGAAGTTCGTGAGGTCATTGAGATAGCGGCCAACTTGAAGTATACCTTCTGTGAACTGGATCCTGTGCCAACGCGCTTCTTGATGAGGTGCATTGACACTGTTGGCCCGGTGTTTGCCCTGATTGTCCGGTGTTCCTTGAGTCAGGGTGTCTTTCGGATGCCTTGAAGGGAGGCTCTGGGTGAGACCCCTTTTAAAAGCTTCTCTGGACCCGGAGATTAGGGCAAATTACCGTCCTATCTCAATCTTCCATTTCTGGGAAAGTTTGTTGAGAAGGTGGTATCACTTCAGTTGGGAGAGCATCTCATGACCCACGAGTTGTATGATCCCTTCCAGTCAGCCTTCCGGCCAGGCATAGCACTGAAACTGCATTAGTTCGGGTGCAAAATGATCTCCTTAGGGCTAGAGATCGGGGAAAAGACAATTCTTGTCCTCCTTGATCTCTCCTCAGCATTTGACACTGTGGACCATTGTGTGTTGCTTTTCCGCCTGAGGGAGTTATGCGGACTCACCGGTGTTGTCATCAAATGGTTTGAGTCATTTCTTACTAACAGGAGGCAGCGGGTTGTGATGGGTAATTTCTCATCCATGCCCTGCCTCCTTTCGTGTGGAGTCCTCAGGGTTCGGTATTGGCCCCAATGTTGTTCTCAGAGTGTACATGCTGCCCCTGGGAGATCATCATAGAGGTATGGTCTGAATTTTCATTGCTATGCTGATGATACTCAGCTATACCTATCCTTTGCCCCAGGAACATCAAATGCAGTGGATGTGATGAATATCTGTCTGGCTGAGATAAATGACTGGATGTCTTCCAGCTGGCTGCGACTTAACCCTAATAAGACTGAGGTACTGGTAGTGGAGTCGAACAGAGCTCGTGATGGGATGGCCTCTGATTCTGCAACTGGCATTGTGCTAGGAGCTGTGTCATTGATGGCCTCCCCAACGGTGCGTAATCTTGGTGTGATCTTTGACAGGAACTTATCCATGGAGGCTCAAATATCCTCCGTGGTGCATTCCTGTTTCTTTCATCTTAGAAATATCGCCAGGATTAAGCCCTTGTTCCGGCTCTGGACCTCCTACTTTGGTACATGCCTTGGTCACTTGAGACTTGACTACTGTAATGCGCCTATCTCGGGTCTCTGGAACTTCTCTTCAGACTGCAGCTAGTGCAAAACGCTGCTGCCTGGCTTCTGACTGGACAAAGTAAGTTCTGTCATATAACTCCGGTGTTGCGCGAATTGCACTGGCTGCCTGTCAGGTGGAGAGTTTTGTTCAAGGTGGGGCTTCTTACCTCTAAGACCCTACATGGACAGGGCCCTGGTTACCTTTCTGATCTCCTGGTACCGTCCACCTCTGTCCGGGATCTCCGCTCTTCTGGTGGTGGCCTCCTCACAGTGCCGAGAGCTAGGTTGAAATCAGCAGGGGATCGATCCTTTGGAGTTGCTGCTCCAGCTCTCTGGAACTCGCTGCCGTTTGAAGTGAGAGAGGCCCCCACTATAGAGGCCTTTAAGAGTCGTCTTAAGACCTTTTTATTTGTGCAGGCTTTTGGGGTTTAAGTTATGTGTATGATATTTTAACCTTTTGTACACGGTATGACATACTGTATAGGTTTTGTGCGGCGCCCAGAGCCTTCGGGATTGGGCGTCTTTTTAAATAAAGTTGACTTTGACTTTGACTTTGACTTTAAAAAAACAGACACATAAAAGGACCGTCATCCACTAGGCAAAGCAAAAACATTGCAGTACCTCAACTGCGACTGACTGAAGAACTGTTCCATATCCCATGATAATGACCTGGAACAGTACCACATAAATATAATTAAAACACACCATTGTGTGACTTCATTGGTTTATATTTCCATTAATGCTCCCACAGAGGAAACACCACTGTCTCGGAAAATAGATCATCCTGGCATAAGGGCAGAAAGGTTCACACTCAATCATATTTTACATAAACTGAAGCCCTTCATGGTAATTTTTTCCCTGTTTTTCACATTTCAGTTTACTAGGGAATTATTCTTCCTTAAGTGCTCTTTGGGAGGAGTGAGGTGTGGGCAAATGGTCTGTTCCAAAAATGTACCCCTGCTTTTGCATCCCACTTAGGGTTTTAGCTGTGGCACTTCAGAATGGGAGATTTGGGAACAAGTTATCTTCATGGGGGGGTCAAAACCAGTGTACCGATGGAAGAGCAAAACCCTGTCGTCGAAATCCCCCAAAGCGACATTTTCAACAAGTTTCAAAAATGTCGCTGTGGGGGACATTTCGCCCCCGCTTTCGAGTTAACTCTGACTCGGAGTTAACAATCTATTGAAGAGGGGGTCTGGGGGGCTCAGCCCCTCTATAGAAAAACAGACCGATGTCTGACAGATGAAATTTCGCCTGCCGACATCGGGGATGTCACTATGCCGAACGTTGCCAACGTTGTTGTTGCACCGGCATAGGTAAACCATCAAAACCCAGCAAAGCAGTATCTAAAGGATTATTAAGGGACCTTACACCCCCTTGGTATGCGAGGTTGAGATAAAATTACCCCCAAATCCTCCCCCAGGAGTTGCTTTGTAACACTGAGGATCCAGGAGTAGGCCCTGACAACACTGAGGGGTAAGCCTGCACTTGCTCCAGTTTTAGCCTATCCTAGCAGGTGTCACTGTGTGACGGGGTGTCTTGGTGCACCTTGCTGACACAGGTTGTGCCAGTAAATGGGCCATATGACTGAAGGTACCTACCTGGTAACTGGATACAAAATAAATAAATGAATAAATAAGTGGGCACTGCCAGCAGCTATGAGGAGGCCTTCATTTACGCCAGGCCCAGCCTCTCCCATCAGATGCCGCTGGGTGACAGTGGTATCTAACAGCATGCTAATAACCCAGAAGTGGGCACGGACAGCCAGTGACTGTGGGGAAGGCTACAGTTACTCCAGGCCTAGCCTCTTCCTGCAGGTACCGCTGTGTGATACAGTTTCCAGGTGTACATTTTTGCCCCAGGAGTTGGCATGGACAGGCACTGACTCTGTCGAAGCCTGTAGTTACACAAAGCTCAGCACCTCCCAGCAGGTGTCTCCATGTGACAGTGGTGTTTAAGGGCTTACTGCTATGCAGATCCAGGAGTGGGCATGGACCGACACTGACTGTGGGGAAGGCTGCAGCTGCCCCAGTCCTTGCCCGTCCCAGCACATATGAATGTCTAGGAGCTAAAAAAATGGGAAGAAATTCGACAAGAAGTCATAAACAAACAATCAAAAATGAAATCAAAGAGTCAAACATTTTGTCAGAAAAGCAAAGCTGGGATCTATAGGGGCTCTTTGAATCTGAGCCAGCAGACAATCAGCAGGCCTACATTTTATTCTCTCTCTCTCTCTCTCTCTCTCTCTCTCCATGTCAGGCTGTGAGGCTGACATTAACCATTAACAGTCTGTGACTGCAGAGATGAAAACAGTTCAGAAATGGAATATAAACACTCCACTTTCAATTTATGCCTGATGTTCCCACTGTCTCTGTGCCTTTGAACTTGGACTCGGGTTTTTCTGTCTACTGCTAGTCCTAAGCAGTTGTGTTTTGTCCCAGTTCTGCCATGTGTTGCTGGTTGAGATCTGGAGACATGGTGGCTGTTGCTGTAATGGCTTTCAACGTCTTTTTCACACCCTCCAACTGCTGCTTCACCTTCAGCTGATGCTTCTTTGTACCAACTGGCTCAGCTCACCTGCTCCTCAATCCCAGCTGGCACTGCCTTGCAGCACTCCAGCAGTATCTCTGTGATTGCACCCAGGTCCTCATTCTGGATGTCTGCCCCTTGCTGCAGTGTACCTCAAGTGACAGGTTAAGTTGGTCCAGCATACCCTGCATCACGTCAGCGTAGACAGCTTCAATGACAAGCTCCTCCAGCTGACGCATGTTCTTCATTGCCAGTTCCTTCAACAGGATGCCATAGGGGCTGCGCTTCACTTTTGCAGTGAGACCCATGATGCATGAGTGCTGCAGCTTGTTTTTCTGATTATCGTTCAATGCTGGCAAATTTGTGAAGTTTGCCAGGTAGTCAGGGTACATCCCATAAGCAGACACGGTCAGCAGGGGAAAGATTGTCTTGTGGGGTCTGTGCGCTAGCTCTTTCACACCGGGCATGTCAAGCAGCATGCCAAAGACATACACACCTGGTGCAGCACACCAGGGCAGCATCCTTGGCTGACTTCGCCAGAAGCAGGAATCGCTCCAGTGTCTGCCCACTGCACTTCACACCTATTGCAATGGTGCTGCTTGCTGCGTGCTGTGACTTGGCTCTAACTTCTGTTCCATCCCTGAGTCTCATGACACTGTTGGCTTCATGGGCCACTGGTCACACCCTGCCGTAGGTCCTGCGCTGCATGTTTGCCTCAACCACCATGACAACTGACCCTCCAGGGAATTTTTTTATCTTTACATCGCATTTTGTCACATTTCCTTATTTTAACAACACTGACAGGTACCGCTAACTGATACCTGAATGTAGTTTCTTGCAATGAATAAGTGTAACCACTTACAACAAGGCTGTGTTTCTATCAAGATTTTCTGATGTCATCGGAAACCTAAGATTGAAAACCAGCCTTCTTTGTATACAGCCATATTCTGTTTTTTTATAGTATTGACTTTCTAACATGAGGTCTTCTCCCTGCAACAGGAATGTACTGACTTTCAGAAATTTAAACAAATAAAACTCCCCACACCTAACTAATCCACACTCCCAATGCAGTGTCCCAGACAATATTAGGTGTGTTTGAAATGTTTATTTAAAATATATTTTACTTGCTTTAAACACCAAGCATCGCACAATTCCACTCTTTAACTGTCTCTGCCTGAGTAATGCTGAGTCAGATGACAACAGCTAAGGAGAGAGGGGACGTTGCACAGTGCTGGATGTTTTAAACAAGTAAAATACATTTTAAATGAACTGAGCTAATAAGCATCATAGAAACAGAAACACAGAAAATAACAGCAGAAGAAAGCCACTGGTCCATCCAATCTGCTCATGAAACCTTAACATACCTGGGACCTGTTGTATGTACAAGGTTCTAACCCACACTGTCCATCCCCACGCTCCTTGCCCTACCGCTACCTCCCTGAGAAACCACTAAGCCCTTTACTCTGTCTCAGACATGTTTCAAAACACTGATCGTTTTGGCACCCAGCCACCCGTCACATCAGCTGGCAGATTGTTCCATGGTTCCTTTACCCTTTCTGTAAAATAAAATGTTCTCACTTCCCCCTTGAACCTCCCACCGTCAGTTTCCACTCATGCCCCCGTCTTCTTGATCCACTACTTATAGTAAATAGTTCCTTGTGGTTTACCTTGTTCATTCCTTTCAGAAACTTGAAGGTCTCTATCATATTTCCCCTCTCATCTGGCCTCCAGCAAGTACATGTTCTTTTTTCCAACAAGTTTTATTAGTTTCTTAAAGAATATACAGTAAACATCACACAATACAGTTGTGGTTCAATAGAGGTACAATTAATAATAACCACAGATACAGCGTATATGTGAGCAATAATATGAACTGTCACCAGTAGGGTAAAGGTTTCTTTTTTTTTTTTGTTATACAAACATCACACAACAAGAGCTGTCTGTTGACATACACTTAGTAATACAATCCTATAAGTTATTATGACTCCAGTCATTTGAAGAAGGGGGCACCACATTGCATTAAATTTCCCTGCGGTTCTTGTAATTAAATGACTTGTGCTCATTTAGGGCCAATTTAGATAAGCATGTAATCCGTTTGCCTGTGGTGGGGTAAGACTTTTCCTTCCAGTGATTAAGGATCAGTCACTTTGATCCTAGTGCTGCTAACAGTAACCATCTCTATTCTGTCTGTTCCAGATTAAATAGATTACTTGTGTTCCCTACCATAATGGCTTGGGAGTGAAAGGATAGAGCGCCGTGTAGAATTTGTTTGCAAGCTTCATATATAGTTATCCAAATTAGTTTAACAAGAGGGCATTCCCAGAGCATGTGGAATAGATTAGTGTGCGGACTACTGCATTTTCAGTACTTCCTGTCTACAGACAGGCCAAGTTTGTGCAGCTTGTGAGGAGTATAATAATGGTTATGTAATATTTGAAATGGAACTAAACGGCCTTGGAGATCTTTACTGGTTTTGTATGAGTTTTTCCACATAATATCTGAAGAGGCCTGAGAAATTGAATGACTTTAAGGTTTTTTTTTTTCCACACTTCTCTAGTCTTTTGTGTCCAATCAAGTTCTGCCTCTATGGAAAGTTTGTACAATTTGCCAGTGCCTCCTTTACTCTGTGTTACTGTATTTGAGTTCTCGAGATCACTATACATTTCTACCGCATAGTTCACATATAGACTACCTTTTAGTGCTTCCCTTACTCAGAGATAATAGTGAGACTGAGTGCAAGGTAACTTACACTTATCCCTGAGCTCTGAGAATGGCTGGAGAATTTCATTCTGGGTATTTATGATGTCCACTAATAACTTAATTCCTTTACTCTCCCATGCAGTATTAGTCAAACTTTTTATATATATATATTTATTAATTATACATAACCATATACACTCAATCAATAGATGAAAATGCATTAACATACATTATTCTTTAAGTGCATCTGTGATACAGTAACACTGTACATATATATTCAACTCTATAATACCCAGCAGGGAAGCAAGTGTTTACTCTCTCCCTCTCACCCACCACGGAGACCATTGCTTGTTCAACCTAATATACTTGTGAAGGCTCTAAGATTGCTTATATCGCTTTCCACATTACTTTATCAGTTTCAAACTCATTAGTCAAAGTTTTTTGCCAGATTTGATTTTGGTATTCCTCCATAAAGGGCTATATTTTGTCGATATTAATGAGGGTGCAAGGAGCTTGGCAAAGTGTTGGGACAGCTTTAGCAGATGATTTCAGGTAAAGGTGACAGCACAGGTGAGCAGGGCATGTGTCCGTCATAATGTGGAGTAAGGAGTACAGTTTGGCTATGGATTCCCTCATATCTGACCCACAATGGTCTGTCACTACCAGACAGAAACCAACAGCTAGTCTGTCTATATAGGAAGGTCTGATGATATAATCTGAAGTTTGGAAGACCCATACCTCCTTTCTTGTTTTTTTTCTTTTCCTATATGAATTGTTTAATAAGGGACTTAATCTTGGTTACACAAGTGGGCTTTATATTAATTGGGATATTATTTAGTAGGTACATAATTTTGGGGGCTGTCATCATTTTAATGGCATTCACCTTTCCCCATAGGGAGAGACTGAGTTTACTCAATTTCTCCAGATTAATGCTAATTTCTTCAAGTTAGGGTTTCATGTTGTTGCTAAATTACATAGGTTACACAGGATCTGGATGCCTAGATAGAGTATACTCCTGTCCATTTTAAATTATTTTGAAGACATAATAATTTAATGGTTTTCTTGATGCCATTTAGTGGCAAGACTTCTGATTTTGATCAGTTTATAGGTAGACTAGATATTAGTTTAAATTTTTCCAAACCGTCCGTGGCAGGTCTTAGGGACTGAAGTGGACAACAGTAAACATCAGCGTACATCAATGTTTTCTGTTCTAAGCTATTAAGTCTAATACCTGATATGAATATGTTTTGTCTGATGAGGCATAGTGTGGGTTCTAAAGCCAGGGCAAATAGTGGGGATGGGGACATTCCTGTCATGGACATATCTTTATGTTTAAAGGCAGATCAAACTGTTGACAGCAACCTTCTAATGTTTTCAAAACCAGATCTCCCCTTGATGAAACCCACCTGATCTCTGTATATTAAATTATCAAGGAGCTTCTATAATCTGCTAGCCATTATTCTTTGCCCACATTTTGTAATCGACATTAAGAAGGGATAGTAGGCAGTAGCTGGCTGGATTGAGAAGATTGTTTTTTCCTTCTTAAAAAGAACTGTAATAATTGATCTGACATTGTTGGGGGTAAACATCCTTTGCTGTAGGCTTCTTTATAAACCTTATGGAGTATTGGTGCTGTTTCTTCATGTAACAAGGGATAAAAATTCAGCTAGCAGGCCATCCATACCAGGAAATTTAGCTTTTGGCAAATCTTGGATTGCCCATTTAATTTCTTCTATCATAATTTCCCTACCCAGATTCTGCTGATCTGTTTCTGATATTTTAGGCAAACTGGCCTTCGAGAAGACATGATGTATCTTTTATAAGTCATTATTTTGATTGCTTTCACACAGCTTGTTGTAAAAGTCTTAACATGCTTTGTTGATATCTTTAGAAATTGTCAATATGTTTTGTGATTTGGCAATTATGCTTTGAATGCTATTTCTATTCTGAATTTGTTTTAGTTTATAGGGCAGTAGCCCGTCTGCTTTCTCCCCCGACTCCCAGTAGACTGCCGTGTCCTGAATAAGGCATACTTTGCCTTTTCAGTATGTATTTTGTTTATTTTGTATCTACGTTTAATCATATTCTTAAGCTGATTGTCATTTTCCCCATTTTGTTTATACACACTCTCCAGTTCTTTACTTTCTTTTCCTTTTCATTAAGGATTTTCTCTCTCTCTCTTTTTTATTAAATGAGGCATAACTTAATATTCCCCCCTTGTAAATGCTTTAAAAGCTTCCCATAGTGTAGACAGAGAGGTCTCTCCGTTATCATTAATTTCAAAAAACTGTTTGGTCTCTTCAGCAATTCATGCTTTGAATTTATTGTCATTTAACAAAGTACAGTTGAACTTCTAATAAAATGGTTTCTTGGTATTAGGGTCTAAGTGTATTATTATAGATACTGGGGTATGGTCTGAAATGATGCTTGATCCAATATCCGATTTGATCACATTGTTAGCTATACTATTGGAGACAAAAAACATATCAATCCAGCTGTCTGTGTTGTGTCTATGAGAATAGAAGGAGAAATCGCTCTTGTCTGGGTACATTATTCGCAATGCATCTGCTAAGCCTATGTCCTTTATTCTGTCTTTAATTATTTCCTTGGCTTGATATTCATTTCTGTAGTTACAGGGTGGCTCCTATCTGTCAGATGATCTAAGACAAGATTGAAATCACATCAGAATCAAGTTGTTGCTCTTAACTTTACTAAGTCGATCAAATAGTTCTAAAAAGAAAGTGCTTGAATCTCTGTCAGGGACATATATGTTGCATGCAATCAATTCTATACTCTCCAATGTACCCCCCAAAGATCTGCCATCTTCCATTAACATTCGTATTATGACATGAAAGGTCAAAGTTAAGGCCTTCCTTGATGAGTATGGCTAATTTTGTTTGTTTGCTAACAGTTGTGGTAGGTATCCCCCACTCATGACCGTTTCAGTTTAACGGCCACATCCAGCAGCAAGTGATCTTCCTGTATGAAGGTGATGTCGACCTTGTGCTTATGGAGATACGAGAGCCCTTTCTTTTTACTGGCAACCCTAACCCCTTTACATTCCAAGACACACGTCTGATGCTTATATTGTTATTATTGATTGTATAAAAAAGCACCTGATATCTTTTATTGGTATAATATTTTTAAGTGTGATAGAGCAATAAAATGTAACACATGTGATAAGCATTCTCCCCTTAAAGATACCCCTGGTGGCTGTTGTAACTTGTAAATATGTAAATAAACAATACAGGCTGAGTCAATTGAGTTGTCTGTATGATGTACTGTAGTTGTGTTATTAACCCTTACAGGGCCGTGGACTGATATATCAGTCCAAAATTCCTATATGTTCTAATTCTGTTGGCAGCCTAAGGGCTATATTTGTGTTCAAGTAATTCAATTCCTTTAGGTTCTCAACACTGCAGATCTTTCCACTACAAAATTTGATAGTGATGGTACTCGTGACTTAACTTTAACCTCTAACCATATAATTTTATGTACTAGAATGCTAAAACCATGTAAGTTAACAAAAAAACAAGACCTATGTGAACCACTATAGGTATGAGCTACACATAACACTGAAACTTTTAATATCTGAAGAATGAGAAGAAAAGTAATGAGAACAAGTTTTTCCATTAATGTAAACATTTTTCTGCTACAAGTAGTCAGCACAGATCTATGATCCATAATGACTAGGGAATGCCTAATGCCACTGGTTCTCATTTCTTTTGTTTTTTCACACCTTGCACCTGTTAGTTTCCCATCTAGGTGAGTCGCAAGCCAACAGTTAAGTCAGGAGTAGAAACATAGAAACATAGAAGTTGACAGCAGATAAGGACCGCAAGGCCCATCCAGTCTGCCCATTTCTTTTTCTACCTTATAAATGTGCCATCGGCCTTTGCTCTGTCAATGGCCTATCTATTCATACTCATCTGTATTGCTCCCTTATGCCTATCCCATGCCTGTTTGAAGCCCTGTGCTGTATTCATATCCACCACTTCCTGAGGTAGGCCGTTCCATGTATCCACCACCCTTTCTGTGAAAAAGAACTTCCTCACATTACCCTTTAATCGGCCTCCCTCTAATCTCATGCTGTGTCCTCTTGTCCTGCTATTTTTCTTATATTGAAACATTTTAGACTCTTTCACCTTGTTAATAGAAAATCCCATTAATGAAATCATGAATCACATACCCCCATAAAAATGTGTTGTGATCACTAATAACAGCAGTAACTGAGTAGGGGGTAAAACCAATATGATGTTAAATGAATAGGTAGGGTATTAATATCAGTGCATCATGATTTACTAATGAATTTGTTACTGACGATGCAAATGGATTAGCCAAGCATATCCTAGGTGATCTATCTGACTCCTATGCATAGTTATACAGTGCCTCTTTAATATAAATGTTCATAGTTCAAGGCTATGGTTTGCTTAACCACTTTTGGGGAAATTTCACACTGCGGTATGTCAAGGCCATAAAGGCATCCCCTTATTCCTTAATATCACACCAGTTGTGAATTTGACCTTCTCCATATGCTCTGGAGATGTATGGTCCGTTAACAAAAATTATAGCCATCTGTGCTTAAGTTGTGAGCTATTACCTGCCTGCAATCATACCTATACAAGAGAACTTAATGAGCGCAGAAGTCAGTTTTAAACATGAATCAAATTTCTTACCCAAAGTAACTGTTTGGGATAATATAAATAATATCTAATCTTAGCCCACTGATATTAAGGCCAGTAATATGATTGTTAGAAAGCAAGGAAGGGAGATAAGATGTAAATATAAGAAAACAAAAAACCAAAAAAAAAGTGGGAGGAAAGGGAGAGAAAAGAAAAAAACAAACAATTTTTTTTTTTGGGGGGGGGACAGTAGTGTATGACTTTTTCAGGGTAAGCATGTCTCAACAAGGCACATCAGACTATGATGGCCAGCTGAGCTATGGTTAATCAGTATGTTTTCTGAAGTCTAAATTGCAGTTCTTTGGTACTGGAATTGATCCATTCATACAAAACCGATCTGAGAACGAAGGAAGCATAGTCAGCTGTCTTTTAATTTTATTTTGTCTGTTTACATTATGGAGTGGGCAGATTTGATCTGTGTCCCAGTTTTTTAATGCTGCTTCTTATATGGTCTGTAGCTGGGTAGTCTGTATCACACAAGATTAGAGGCACTAGAACCAGTGGTCTATACACTTTCCCACACTTTTTCCTACCTTTCCGCTACTGCCGGCCAGCCTCTTACCTACTTGCCCTGCCCTTCCCCCTACCGCTTTCTCAAACCGAACCTGTTCCATGAGCCCGGTTATAGACTCTGCCTCCCGCCGCTTAAAGCCGTAACTTTATCGCTCATCCCACCCTACCTCTTGCCTCCCCTGCCTGCCCCGGACACTCTCCTCTAATTATCTCAGATACGGTGCCCTTTCCTCCTACAGCTAAATCAGTTGGCAGGGCTTCTCTTACCTTGGTCTCCTGCCCCACCACCTCCCAAGGAACTTTAGCTGTGCACTTACCCTTCCCTGCCCACTTCCCCCTTGTTAGTTTCTCCAATTTGCTCCAAAATCTATCCTTTCACCAGTACCCTCTGTTTGCTCTACCTACTTATAAAAATTGTATACTTGCATAAATGTACCTTTCCACGTACTGTATAACCTGCACTGTACTACTTGTATTGTAATTGTACCTCCCGGGTCGTGCCTGAAAATAGTCACTTGCTGGCTAGTGCACCTACCCAGTTAACAAAAACTAAATAAATAAAATAAAATAATTCAATAATCACTAGCAAAAAAACAAACAAACAACAAAGACGAACCGATCCAAACTGGTGCAGTTTTAAAGTTTTGTGTGTGTAGAACTTCCTGGGATGATCTCTCACCCCAACACCATCCGGGTTACACAGCATATTCGAGTGATCTAAGTGGTCCGTACTATTGTCTTCGATGACTAGCTGGCAGGAATGCCAACTTTTAGGAATCTTTGAGGGTGCTCATTGCCAATAGGTAGCATTTTTCCTGTGACCAGGCTCCCTTATAATCCTTTGTTGCAGGTTGCGCTCAAAATATTGAGGGTGCTTATGTCAACTTTGTGGGTGCTAGAGCACCCAAGCACCCATGGTGTTGGCTCCTATGCTAGCTGGGGAACGTCTTCCTCTCCTGAGATGGAGAAATGCACATCAGAAGCATCAAAGTTCTGGGAAGTCTTCTGCTTTGCGATAGTTTGGAGGTACATGTCATAGATGTTGGTTGTCCTCTGGCAAGACCCACGCACTTATTTATTTTATTTTTTATTTAAATTTTTATTGACCAGGTAAATGTAATGAGCCAAAGTCCGTTTTCATACATGGCCCAGGGCTTTTTTAGATAGCCAAAAGATGTTTGCAATAAATGAACATAAAAGACATACAGCAACACAAATTATACAAAACATTTACAAATGAGCTGTGCACAACAATACGTCATAAGCTGTTACATAAAAATGTTATGACTAACAGTATCATGAAAATGAGTAGGCAAGCAATTCCAATTTCTAGCAGCACATAGTGATATTGCATGTTTACCCATATTACCTGAAACTCTTGGGACTACTAAAAAGATAGTATTGTTTGACCTTAAGGGTCGGGCTTCTTTTCTTTGTTCAATTAAATTAAAATGGGGAGAATCAGTTTTTAAATGCAGTGTCCTATCAATTAAATAATTCAATTTATAGTCATGGCTGAGTTTTGGTGGCAACCAGCCCAATAATTTATGTAAAGTGCAATGGTGGGTTTTATAAGGTAACCATAATACAAACCTACAAATTGTGTTAAAGGAAGTATTCAAAAGGGATAAATCTGCTTTAGTAAGTTTTGTAAACAAAAAACAGTTGTAGTTCAAAACTGGCAGAAGAACGCTTTACCAAGAGCAGTCCTGGCAGGCAAGGTCTGCAAATTCTGTAACCTAAACAATGCATCAAGTTTATTATTAGCTTGTCGACAAACTGACTTATTGTGTAATGTGAAAGTTAAATTCGGCTCCAAAATCATTCCTAGATATTTAAAACAATTCCCTTGTTCTACTATGTCCCCTGAGCTATGATTAATCAGTATGTTTTCTGAAAGTCTAAATTGCAGTTCTTTGGTAGTTTGAAATTGATCCATTCACACAAAACTGATGTGAGAATGGAGGAAACATAGTCAGTTGTGTCTCCATGCAGTGGCTTATTAACTGCATGGAGAGAGAAAAATAGGAAGTAATTTGAGTCTTGAGAGACTGGCTAGTTGTTGTTTTGCAACACCATGAAAGGAATGTCCGTTTCAAGGGGAAACTCAGGAAGCCTAATGACTTGGGGGTCCAATGGCTCAGGTGGTTAAGAGCATGCCACAGAATGGCAAGGTTCTGGGTTTAAGTCCTGGTAAAAGTCACACTTTTCCTTTCATTTCTACAATTGTACTCCCTGAATTATTATTAATTTTCAGAATAGGTGATTTAGCAATCCTTGGTCTAGAACCAAAAATCATACATTTTGTCTTCTTACTATTAAGTAAAAGTCTAGCTTTTAACAGCCAATCATTCAGAATAGAGAAGTCCATACCCAGGGTACTATTCAAATCATCCACCGAGGGAGAGCTGTCATACAGAATAATGTTGTCTGCATACAATAAAGTATGTGTGTTGGTAAGTACAGATGGCAAAGTATTTATAAATAATGAGAACAGCAGTGGCCCCATTATCGAACCCTAGGGGACAGGACCCCCCCATTATTCACCCTCAACGGCTGTTGGGATAAATAGCTCAAAACCCATTCGAGAGAGGAATCTGCCAATCCGACACTCCCCAGTCTCCCGAGCAGCAGTTGATGACCAACCAGGTCAAAGGCCATTGACAGGTCCACGAATACTGCACCAATGAGCATATGTTTGTCCATCACCTTATGATGTAGTCTGTGAACACCGCCAAGGCTGTGCCTGTGCCATGGTTTTTTCAGAATCCATGCTGCTTGGGAGACTGGAGACCCCTGAAATCCAAGTACTCTGTCAGTTGGACATTGACTATTTTTTCAAACAGCTTCCCCAAGGTCGGCAAAATTGAAATAGGATGATAGTTGTCCACTAAATCCCATTGCCCACCTTTAAAAATGGGAATAATTGTAGTTTGCTTCCATTGGGAAGGGAACTGACCAGTAATTAAAGACAAATTAAAGATCTTAGTCAGAGGTACTGTACATAGATATAGTCAGAAACTAATTTTAGAAACCATGGTCTAAGACCATCTCCACCAGAACTCTTATGTATAACAATATTATTTAACAATCTTAAGACTTGCCTAGGTTTAACTATATGAAAATAAAATGGAGCTCTCAATGGCTTATTAGTCAATTTACTACTAGAAATATCATCCTTTGGCATCTGAACAAATCTCTGTGTGTATTTTGAGTAATCAGTATACTTATTTAAAAATGCTTCACTTATCTTTCCTGGGTCTTTTTATAGCAATGCCATTAATTACTACATGGGTAGAATTTGACCTTACAATGGGATCAGTTAAGGACTTATTTATTTATTCAAGGGTTTAACCAGGAAGGCATACTGAGCATGCTAAATGCTCGATTCCAGATGCATCCTGTTGGAGGGGGAACATAGACAACAGTTGAAGACAGCATATATACAGGTGAAATACGTAGTGTGGATTCTCTCACATTTGGTCCAAGTGGCTAGGCATAGAGGTCAGAAAAATAGTAGAATAGACAACAGTTTGAGAGCACAGTGCAGACAATGTGAAATGAGAGAACAGTAGTTGCAGTCATAGATTAGTTGCAGTACTAAGTGCAGACAAATATTGTCATTTCACACGGAGAGCAGAACTGTCTAGGCACATGTGCAGGTAGGGGCGAAATGAGCTTGGAGCAAGGAGTTAAGGTGCCGGGGGGGGAGGAGAAGTGACAAATGTTTGCTGGGAGGGAGTTCCACAACGTTGGTATGTGGTAGCTGAATGCTGCCTGACCAGCAGTAGTGGACCTATGTGGGACAGCCAGGGACCGAGAGTCCAAGTTTCGGGGAGAGTATGCTAGGGTGCAGGGGTTGGCCAAGGCAGCAGTGAGGGAGTTGCTGGGACCAAAACTTGGCTGGGATTTTGGCACAGTGGTACTGTCTGCAATTATATAGAGAGGGGAGGTCTATAGATTGGTAAAGGCACAATGGTGCGTGGAGTAGGGACAGTTCAGAGCAAGGCAGCAGAAGGAATGGAAAAGAGGGTCCAGTATGGCTAAGGTACACTTAGGGCCAGCACTGTAGACTACATCCCCGTAGTCGAAGACAGGGAGTATCATTTTCTGCACAATGGCCCTCCGAGCAGGTGCAGGGATGCTGTCACAATTCCAGTAAAGTACACCAGGCCTGGGGTGTAACTTCTTGAGTATGGAGTCAATGTGTACGGAAAGGTTGAGGTGCTGGTCCAGCCATACTCCGAGGTAACTGAAGGAGGTACAGGCTTCCAGGGGTGTCCCTTCTAGAGTGTGGAATGTGAGTGGAGAGGGAAGCCTAGAAAGTCTCTGCCTAGTGGCAAAGGTTAAAGAGACCGTTTTATTGGCATTGAGGAGGAGATGATCTTAGCAAAGCCAGTGCTGGACTGAGATAAAGTCCTGCTGCAGTCGGGTCGTGACCTCTGATATTAAGGGGCCAGATGCATACAGCACAGTGTCATCCGCATACATATCGATTGAGGTGTGTGGGCAGGCAGAGGGCAGGTTGCTCAGAAAGACTGAGAACAGGAGTGGGCCTAAGACAGAACCTTGTGGTACTCTTGAGGTGACTGGGAGAGATGCAGAGGTGCAGGAACTGATACGGACGGATTGGGACCTGCCAGCAAGGAACAGTTGGAACCAGGAAGTGGCCCAACTGGATAGACCAGGGTTGGTGAGTTTGGCCAGGAGTAGGGAGTGGGTGACTGTGTCAAATGCCTTGGCCAGATCGATGAAGATGGCAGCTGTGAATCTGGCCAGCATCTATCCAGTGAGGATGGAGTCGGTAAGCCTGAGAAGGGAAGTAGTGGTGGAGTGGGATTTCCTAAAGCCAGACTGGTAGGGGGAGAAAAAAGAGGAGGAATCCAGAAAGGGAGATAGGCAAGAGAGTACCAGGTGTTCCTGTAATTTTGCGAGGATTGGTAGGAACGAGATGGGCCGGTAATTGTTTGGATTTGAGGCATCCCCACCCTTAGGAAGTGGAATTACGGTGGCATGTTTCCATTCAGAGGGGATTTCAGCACAGGAGAAGGAGAGGTTAAAAAGGGAGGCCAGGGGTTTGGCTATGGCGGGAGCAGATAGGTGGAGCATTTTGGATTCCAACCCGGTGGGGCATTTGCCCTTACTTGGATTAAGGGCAACCAGTGCAATATACACCTCTTCTGGGGTGACCTGCAGGAAAGAGAAAGTCTGATCTGGGGGGGTGCCACTCACCTGGGGAGGGGTGGTGGTGATGAGCATGGGGAAGTGTGGGCAGGGGAGTAGCGTGGCTGTTTGTGAAGTGAGAGTTAAACAGAGTGGCCACTGCTGGGGGGTTGGTGAAGGTGAGACTACCTACCTACAGGGACAGAGCGGGGTCTGTGAAGGGGGCTAAGGAGCGACTTGGCTACTTTCCAGAATTTGGTCGGGAGATGGGAGGTGGAGTTGAAAGCGCCTTTGAAATAGGTAGCTTTTGCTTGGCGGATTTTCCTAGTACTAGCGTTGCGAAACTCACGGTAATGCTGGAGGTCAGGTGGATAGCTGGACATCTTAAAGGTTTTCCAGGCCTTGTCTCTGGCTCTAAGAAGGGCTAGGATTTTGGGTGTTATCCATGGAAGGTGAGTACCTCTGACCCTGGTTCTTCGGAGGGGGCGTAACGGTCCCAGATGGTGGTGAACTTGGATTTAAAGGTCAGCAGGGCCTCATCTATAGTAGTGGATTGATTAATGCGTGACCAGTCAGTTTTGTCTAAATCGTTCAGTAATGAGTGGAGGTCCAGAGATTTGAAGGATCTGGTCAAAATGATTCTGGGAGGGGGAGCTTTCGGTCTGAAGAGTTTGCGTACCGAGTAGATTCCATGGTGGTCACTAAGGGCATCCAGAATGAGGCCAGAGGCTAGGATCCTGTGGGGGTGCGAGGTGAGGGACCAGTCTAGGAGGGTGGGATTCTGTGTTTTGTGGTTTAATCGCGTGGGCTCAGAGATTAGTTGTTTTAGATTTAAGGCTGTCACCTTATCCCGAAGTTTGGAATGAACCCCAGCAAGCTAGTTCAGGTTGGAGTCCCCGAGTATGTGGAGCTCCCCTCCAGCTGCCAGGGAGTTTAGTGAGCCCAGGTGATCCAGTAGTGTAGGTATGTTGGTGTCAGGAGCGCAGTAGGTACCTGCTATGAAGGTTGGAATTGAATGGGGGATATAGAGTTTGACCATTAGGGCATCAACAGACTCTGAGGGCTGGGATAGGGTAACCGGGGAAAACTGGATGGTGGAGGCAATGTACATGGCTATGCCACCCCCTTTTTTGCCCATCCGGTCATGCCGGATGAGTGTATAGCTGGGTAGAGCGAATTCATTGTCAGGGTTGTGTGGCTTTAGCCAGGTTTTAGAGATAATCAGGATGTCTGGGCTAAGGGTCATAGTGAGAGGTTGGAGTCGGCTCATTTTATGTAGAAGGCTACATATATTTAGGTGAATCAGTTTAAGGCCTGAGGGGAGTTGGGGTGGAACGGAAGAGTTTCAGGTGTGGTGGTGGGTAGGTCCGGGGTTAGGCTCAATATCACCTGCAAGGAGTAGTAGTAGAGTGACTAGGAGTTTGGTATGTTGTGCAACCCAGTGAAGCTTTCTGGGGGTATTATGAGGCTTGGTTGTAGAAGCTGTTGACCTCCAATCATGGGTCAGAAGGGCTAAGTGGCTAGTTTGGAAGGTGGATGGGAGGGCGCCGGGGCCAACTGTCAGTGTGTGGAGGTGGCAGCCAGGGTGTGAGACAACTATGGTACCAGAGCTAACAAAGTTTAATGGAAGCCTGACACATACAGCCTGGCAGACCGGCAGGGTAGGGTAGCTAGCCAGTGGGAGGGACACCAAGGGGGTGATGCTAAAGAAAGTTATTAGAACCAGTGGCATCATCATGGAGAGGCAGCTGTGCGAGGGTTAGGATAACTTTATTTTTAATTTTTTTTATTTCTAGTTTTCACTACTAATAAGCTGTGTCCCTAGCGTAGTGACCTCTAGTGGTTACACTGTATAACCTGCAAACGGGAAAGTGAGATAATTAGTTCTGAGACTACATGTGATCCAGCCTATATAACTAGGAATTGGCTAAGGATGGTGGTGGGGGTGGTGGGGTAGCTGACGCAAAGCGTTAGCGTGGCTTTCGCTCTGCTGTGCTGAGCTTCTGAAGACCGGGACAGAGCCGTACCTGTAACGCTGCTGGTCAGGGGCGCGACTCGTTGGGGAAGAGGGTCCCTTATGCCCTCACGACCTCCTAGCAGTCCCAGAAGAGCAACGGAGAACAGGATTTAAATAGGTATGGCTGAGGGAGAGACCAAGCTCAAAATGACTGCCTTAAGCACAATACAGGATACTTTGCAAAATTCACCTAATATGTAACAGCCATCAAAATTAATTCGGATTGGAGCTGCTAAAGATTTTAAATTCAGTACAACAAGGTTGTGAGCAGCTAAAGATTATATCACTAGGCAGATATTTAGTTTTGTTACTGCGCAACCTACAGAGTAATTCAGATTGAGCAGCTACTGAATAAAGCACCCTGCTACACCCTGGCAAATCCACACAACATCACTAATTAGTTTTTTCGTTTAAAGGCATGCAGCACAAATTAATTAAAGCATCCTGCTGTTTTAGAAAATATCAGCACTTTACACTAGGAGCAGGCAATGAAAAAACTATCTCCATTCGTCTGCCGACAGGATTTGAAATTGGCGCCCTTTTTCTCTCTGCTGCGCTGAGCTTCTGAAGACCAGGACAGAGGCGTGCCTGTAATGCTGCATGTGTCGGGGGGGTTCCACACTCTGGTTTGGGGGAGGGCTTTCCTTATGCCCTCATGACCTCCTGGCAGTCCCTGTAACGCTGCGTGTGTCGGGGGTGTCCGCACTCCAGTTTGGGGGAGGGCTTCCCTTATGCCCTCACGACCTCCTGGCAGTCCCTGTAATGCTGTGTGTGTCGGGGGGGGTCCGCACTCCGGTTCAGGGGAGGGCTTCCCTTATGCCCTCATAACCTCCTTGCAGTCACTGTAATGCTGCGTGTGTCGGGGGGGTGCAGTCTGGTTCGGGGAAGGGCATCCCTTATGCCCTCATGACTTCCTGGCAGTCCCTGTAATGCTGCGTGTGTTGGGGGGGAGGTCCGCACTCCGGTTCAGGGGAGGGCTTCCCTTATGCCCTCACGACCTCCTGGCAGTCCCAGTCCAGAACTTTCTGGGGTTATTCAACTCTTTATGCTGATTATTTAGGTGATATTCTGATTTACATTTTCTAATTTGTGATTTACAGTAATTTCTTAGGCGATGATATTCAAGCAGTTCAGTCGAACTGCCTGAACTCTTGTATAATTTCAAAGTTTTGTCACATTGTTCCATCAGTGCAATCAAGTCAGTGGTGATCCATTTATTTTTAGTCCCCCTGACCCTTCTTGTTACCATGGGGAAATACTTTTCCTGTAATTCAAGCAGGATAGTGTTAAAATAATCAACAGCTTCATTTATTGTAGGGATAGCATCTAGGTAACTCCAGTCAGTTTGCACTAAGTTTTCCCTGAGGTCATTCTCCAGGACAGTTCCACATTTCCTAAAGGATATTAGCCTGGGTCGTGGTTTAGTGATCTTAGATTTCCAGACACAGTAAGTGGCCAAATGGTCACTCATTGTGTCTAGAAATAACCCCAAACTCTTTATGCTATTCAACTGATTTGTAAGGATCCAATCCAGGGTTGTATGTCGACCACTTAACAGGTTCATTCATGTAAATATTTTTGTTTTTTTTTTACCCGGAGAGATACACTAAGCCGAAAGCTTGTTTAAGGTGTGACCTGGGAGCACAAGGAAGTTAAGTGACTTGCTCAGGGTCACACAGTATGCAAGTGGGGGCTGTGGGATTCAAACTCAGGTCTCCAGGTTTGCAGCTCAGAGCCTTAAACCACTGTGCTATACTGCAATGTGTTTATAATCTGAACAAGGCCTACATTTGTTACTAAGGATTCCAGATCTGGCTCCAGTTCTGGGTTCCAATTTAAATTAACCCCGCCCTCACATTACTAATAAAGCCCTCCTGGATTGTAGTGAGCCAATAATCCCCAATATCTCATTTAAACCATTTAAAGCTGCTTTAGGTGGGTTGTATACAATAGTAATTCTTAATTTAAAACAACTACCAAGTACCAATTTTAATATTAAATACTTCAGATCAGAAGTAGAGTTGCAATTCACTTTTTTTCCCAACTTCTTTTTCTGGCACTGGTGCACCGAGGCATCTCTCAGAGGTGCCTACTCGACACTCAGCCCCTTCAACTCCCCACCATGATGCTCCTCCACAGACTCCCCCCCCCCAATTAGGAGATTTGCCAGTGCCCTGGATCACCCCCTGAGGCAGGACCTACCTCTCCTACCTGGCAGCGTCTGTCTGAATTTAGAGGGTCCATCGCCTTCCGGGGGTCAGCCATGGGTCGTCTGTGAGGGCATCCAGTGTTGGGGATGTGAGGGAGGTCCCTGAGGCCCTCATCACCTCTTCGGTGCGCCAGGGTGTTTTTCTTGGTTTTTACGCCCTCAATCCTTCAGGCACCCTAGGTCACCGGCATCCCTCCCTAACCCCTCCCTCCCCGAGCCACCAGCCTCACACTGCAACCTGTCTCTGAGGTAGCTCGGCGTTACCCTTTTGCCAAGTGGGTCCCCTCCTCCGAGGGGGAAGGCACCAGTGGGGGGCTACCCAGCACAGTCAGTTTTTCTTCGGCCTCAGAGCGCTGCTGAGGCAAACTGGCTCAGAGGAAGTCCTCAAGGGCATCGATGGACTGGATGCCATCATCTGGCCAATCTGGAACGTTTTTTCTATTTTCTGGCACTCCCATGTTGCGACACCTCTGCAGTGCTCCCGGTCTCCACCGGGGGCAGCTGCAGAGCAATGCATCCCTGTCACCCAACCCAGGAGAGGAGAGCAGTCCTGCGAATGCTCAATCCTCTCCTCCCCTCCCCTGCCGACCCCTAGCGTCCAGAGTCTGTTCCTGAACCCGTGTCACTGATGTGGTGTGAGGTAAGGCACCAGCGCCTCAACCCTCTGTGCCACCGGGCCAGCATCAGTCTTTTTTTTATTATTTTTTAGCTACAGCTAATTCAGAATGCACATAACGAGCCAGAAGAACTGTGGGTCACCCTGGACACAGGAAATGTGACAGCCATACGAACTGGGGTTGTCTACAGGCCTACAGACCAGGGGGAGGACACAGACATATTACTGTTAGAAAATATACAAAACATGACAGCTAAAGGGGGGGTTCTGCTATTGAGAGACGTCAACATGCCAGATACAGATTGGTCAATACCAGCAGGAACATCTGTCAGAACTAGACACATGGTGGATTCCCTGCAGGGGGAGGGCCTCAAACAACTGGTACAACAACCCACAAGAGACAGGGCTATCCTAGATCTAGTACTGACTAACAGGGAAAGGATCACAGATCTCCAGGTAGAAGGTCACCTGGGGGCCAGTGACCATCACATGATATGGTTCAATTTGGCCACTAGAACTAAATCATCCCATTTCAAGGCAAAAATATGGGACTTCAGAGGAGCTGACTTTGATAAGATGGACAACAGAGTTAAACTAGCCCTGGCAAGAAGAAATACAGATGAGGGGGGACATGCAAAGTGGGCAAGCATTAAGAATGCAATACTTGAAGCAACATCCCATTGTGTTAGGGAGAAAAGCAAGAGCAAAAGGAGGAAACCACTTTGGTTCTCAAAAACAGTAGCAGAAAAGATCAGAGCCAAAAGGTTGGCCTTCAGGAAATATAAGGGAATGCAGCAGGACGAAGATAGGGAGGCATACCAAACTTCCCTGAGGGAAGCAGGGAAAGCAGTAAGGCAGGCAAAGGCCCAAACCGAGGAAACACTAGCATGAACAGTAAAAGAAGGGGACAAGACTTTCTATAGATACATTAATGAAAGGAGAAAGTCCAGAGGGGCTATTGCTAAGATCAAAGGGGATAAGGGGAAGTGTGTGGAGGAGGCCAAGGAAAATCATCTATCCTAAATAGATACTTCTGCTCAGTATTTACTGAGAAGGTAGGACAGGGCCCACAGCTCAGCACCACGGACACGGGGGGGAGGGAGGTGTGCACAAATCCCTTCACAAAAGAAAGGGTCCTACAAGAGCTCGCTAAGCTCAGGGTGGACAAGGCAATAGGACCAGATGGCATACATCCCAGGGTACTAATGGAGCTAAGAGTGGAACTAGCAGTGCCATTATTAGAACTATTTAGTGAGTCTCTGAGCACAGGAGAGGTCCTAGAAGACTGGAGAAGGGCTCATGTGATCCCGCTCCACAAGAGTGGTAGCAGGGAGGAGGTGGAGAACTACAGACCAGTCAGTCTTACCTCAGTAGTGGGCAAGGTTATGGAGGCACTCCTTAAGGAAAGGATAGTGCAATACCTGGAATCCACAGGAGCACAGGATCCAAGACAGCATGGGTTGACAACAGGAAAGTCCTGTCAAACTAATCTCATAGATTTCTTTGCTAGGTAACTACAGTGGTAGACCAAGGGGGTGCAGTTGATGTCACCTACCTTGACTTCAGCAAAGCTTTCGATACTGTTCCACACAGAAGATTGATTAATAAGCTGGGTAGGCTTGGGGTGAGTCAGAGGTTGGTCAACTGGGTAGAAAACTGGTTGGCGGGCAGAAAACAGAGTGGTGGTAAATGGTATACAGTCAGAAGAGATGCAAGTCACAAGTGGAGTACCTCAGGGATCAGACCTGGGGCCAGTCCTCTTCAATATCTTCATCAGTGACATTGCAGATAGACTGGAGGGTAAGGTTTGTCTGTTTGCAGATGACACCAAGATCTGCAACAGAGTAGATAACCCAGATGGGGTGGGCAGAATGAGAAGAGATCTGGATAAACTGGCAAAATGGTCAGAAGAGTGGCAACTGAGGTTTAACGCAAAGAAGTGCAAGATCATGCACATAAGGAAGAGAAACCATGAAGCTACCTATAGGCTGGGAGGGGAGTTGCTGGCAATTACAAGGGAAGAAAGAGACTTGGGCATCATCATCACAGATGACCTGAAATCATCCAAGCAGACCACTAAAGCAGTAAGTAAGGTTAGAGGGATATTGGGGTGTATTAGTAGGGGTATCACAAGTTGTAAGAGGGAGGTATTAATCCCTCTTTACAAGACACTGGTTAGGCCCCATCTGGAGTACTGCATGCAGTACTGGAGTCCGCACCTGCTCAAGGACATTAACAAAATGGAGGCAGTCCAGAGAAGGACAACCAAAATGGTGCAGGGACTGCATCAGAAAATATATTAGGACAGATTAACGGACCTCAATATGTATACCCTAGAGCAAAGGAGGGAGAGAGGTAATATTTATTTATTTATTTATTTATTTAAGAGATTTACCAGATAGGCATTCTGAGCGGGGACTGCTCGTTTCCAGATGTGACCTGGGGTTACATAGGTCAGACGACAGATACAGTATCAGTAAAACACAGCGCATAGATACAATAAAGCAGTAAAGTACAGTACATCAGTGTTACAAAGGTATAGAGTGGCTAGCAGTAGTCATGTCATAGTTAAAAAGTGCCCAGCGTGGGGAGTCAACAGACAAGCGGTTCGAGCGGTGTTGGCAACTCTAGGTCTTCGGGTAGCAATTACAAACCACAGAGTAGTAGGACCTCAGGAGTGGTTTGAGAGCCCAGTGAAGTCTGAATGCCTGATGTCTGCAGGTAGCTCATTCCATAGTTTGGCAGGCGGTTTGTGAATGCCATTTGGCCCTTAAGTGCGCATGAAAGGTACATGGAGCTTTTCTGATCATAAGCTCTGGGGGTAGGCGGGAGGTTGGGCAGATAGAGCGCTGCTGAGAGGGGGGGAGGTATGTGACCAGAACTTATAGATAAGGTTAGTGCAATGTAGTCTACGCTAGACTCTAAGGATGGGAAGGTCAGGGGCTGTACAGGTCGCAGTGATGGGTGGTGGGAGGGAGGTCAACAGCGTAATGGCAGAACGAGTGATAGAGGGTGTCCAGGCAGGCCAGTGTGGATGGGGGTGCTCCACTGTAGACCACGTCCCCATAGTCAAAGATGGGAAGGATCGTTTTGAGGACTATCTCCCGTCTAACATAGGTGGGAAGGAAGCCTTTGTGATGGTGCAGAGCTCCTAACCTAGGGTGGAGTTTTCTCTGTAGTGATTTGATGTGGGCGTGAAAATCGAGGTGTTGATCTAGCCAAATCCCTAGGTACCTGAAGGAGGTGCAGGCGTCTAGGTTTGAGCCATCCAGGGTGTGGAAGACAGGGGGGGCTGCTTGGCGGGATAGCTTGGGATGGGTGCCGAAGGTTATGGAGACGGTTTTCTTGGCATTTAGGATAAGCTGGTTGGACCTGAGCCACGTTTGTACGGCATCAAAATCCCGTTGTAGCGATGCAAATGTGACATCGGTAGGGGGGCCAGAGGTGTACAGTACTGTATCCACGTACATTTGTAGCGCTGAGTTAGAGCATACTTGAGGCAGATCGTTTAGAGTATAGAAAAGTAGGGACCAGGACTGAGCCCTGGGGACCCCCATGTTCACTAGTAGTTGGGAGGAGATGTGAGGGCCAATTTTAGCGTGCACTCTGCCTGACAGGTAGGCTTGCAACCAGATAGGCGGGTTGGGAGAGGCCTGCTTGTTGCAATTTTGCGAGGAGTTTAGTGTGGGATATGGTATCAAAGGCTTTGGCCAGGTCGATAAAAATAGCAGAGGTAACAAGGCCTTTGTCCATGCCCATGGAGATATCGTTAGTGAGCCTTAGCAAGGCTGTGGTGGTGGAGTGATTTTTGCGAAAACCCGACTGGAATGGGGTGAAGAAGGAGGTGGAGTCGAGGAACTGTGTTATTTGGTTGAGTACGAGCTGCTCTTGCAGCTTGGCCAGGGCCGGTAAGAGGGAGATGGGGCGGTAGTTTCCCGGTTCTGATGTGTCGCCCCCTTTCGGTGGGAGGATGATTACTTCTTCCTTCCAGGCGCCTGGAATTTTCGCCATAGCGAAGGAGAGGTTTAGTAGGTCTGCAAGGGGGGAGGCAATGGCAGGGGCAGATAGGAAGAGGAGTTTGGCGTCCAGGCCTTGTGGGCACTTGCCTTTGTATTGCTCCCTTATGCCTATCCCATGCCTGCTTGAAGCCCTGCATTGCATTCATATCCACCACTTCCTGAGGCAGGCCGTTCCATGCATCCACCACCTTTTCTGTGAAAAAGAACTTCCTCACATTACTCCTTAATCGGTCTCCCTCTAATCTCATGCTGTGTCCTCTTGTCCTGCTATTTTTCCTTATATTATGATATGATATGATTGAAACATTCAAACATCTTAAGGGCATTAACAAGGCGAAAGAGTCTAACATGTTTAAATATAAGAAAATAGCGGGACAGAAGGTTTACAGCATGAATTGAGGAAGATTAGGGGCATGTAGGATTCACAGAAAAGGTGGTGGATGCATGGAACGGCCTGCCTCATGAAGTGGTGGATATGAATGCAATGCAGGGCTTCAAGCAGGCATGGGATAGGCATAAGGGAGAAATACAGATGAGTATGAATAGATAGGCCATTGACAGAGTAAAGGCCTATGGCGTATTTATATAGGTAGAAAAAATGGGCAGACTGGATGGGCCTTGCGATCCTTATCTGCCATCAACATCTATGTTTCTATGTTTCTCTGAATTCTATGAATTCCCATGCAGCATTAACATCTTTAGAAGTGTGTGTGCCCCCATTCTGAATGATTAATAGAGTCACTGGGAATTTTATCCTATAGGGGACCCCAAATTGTTGCAGTGTACCTCTAATTTCAGTGAAGATCCTTCTCTGTTTAACCACCTCAGCAGAGTAATCTTGAAATATGGATATACGATTCCCATTCCAGTATAGTGTTCTCTTTTCCCTTACTATCCTGAGTATTTCTTCCTTTATAGTGAATCTCAAGAGATTAGCTACTATAGGGTAAGGAGGGGCACCTTGTTTGGCCTTATGGGTTAAAAGTTCTGAGAGCCCTTTTGATCTCAAGTGGCCAGCCCCAATTGTACTCCAGCAAATTAGATAGAAAATCCTGTAAAATCCGTAATATCTCACAACTTAAGCACAGAAGGCTATCATTTTTTGTTAAAGGACCATACATCTCTAGAGCACATGAAGGAGGCTGAATTCACATAGATGTAAATTATGTAACCGTTTGGGTTGGACCTCCCTAACCGATGGGCATAATTTGCACAAAATTACCAGTGACCTGAAGGTAGCAAAGCAATGTGAGAAGGCAGTGAGACAGGCTAATTGAATGCTCAGATGCGTAGGGAGGGGTATCACCAGCAGAAGGTGGGAGATAATACTTCTCCTGCATACTTCCATTGGTGAGGCCGCACCTTGAGTACTGTGTGCAGTTCTGGAAGCCCCATTTTTGAAAGGACATAGACAGGATGGAGAAGGTGCAGAGGAGAGCAACCAAAATGGAGAAAGGGCCTGCATCAAAAGCCCTATGAGGAGAGGCTTAAGGAATTAAACTTGTACTCCCGGGAAGACAGGAGGAAGTGGGGGATATGATGGAGACATTCAAATACCTCAGAGGAATTAACAAGGTACAGGAGGGGAGTATTTTCCAGAGAAAAAGATGCTCTAAGACAAGGGGTCACAATATGAAGTTGGAGGGGGTAGGATCAGGGGTAACACGAGGAAGTACTTCTTCATGGAGAAGGTGGTGGACGACTGGAACAGCCTCCCAGCGGAAGTGTGGGAGCTAAAACAATCACAAGATTTAAGAATGTATGGGATAGGCACAGGGCATCTTGGGTAAAAGAGGGGGGTGTATGCCGGGGCCCCAGTAGGGACTTGGGTAGCACTGTTGGGGGGGCATTTATGGCAGACTGGGTTCTGCCTCCAATAACCTTTCATTAATCTGAACCAAGTTCATTTTAACCAAATCCACTACTGCTTCAAGATCGCTGATGTCATTTTTAATTCCAGTCTGGCTAATGGTGATATTCTTCAGCATTTCCTTTACAGCAATCATGTCAGATTTATATGAGGTGTTTGTGACAGCAACCCAACCTCCATTTGCTATGTTTGCCAGCCCAGCTCCAGCTGATCTGGTTATCAACAGCATTTTGAAAGGCAGCTGTAAGGAAGACCTCACTGTGACTTGGAATGTGTCTGGTTTTGATTGCGAGTTCCCAGCTTCGGTGGATATACTGCAGGGAGGTAACGACAACGAGCGATATTGTTTTCAGTGGTTTTGACAGGTATGGGCGGATCACTGAAGGATTTTAAACTGCAGTGATGGCTCCATCCATTTCTATGCATCCATCTTCCTCGGCTGCTAGCATGTGACCGAATACATGCTAAGTACTTTGAGTCGACCCTCATTTGATCTGCTCTGCTCTGCTGGCCCTGAATCATTTTTGGTCACCCTATGTTGCACTGCCTCCAGCCTGTCCTTATCTTTCCTTAGGTGAGGACTCCAGAACTGGGCACAATACTCCAGGTGGGGCCTCACCAGTGATCTGTAGAGAGGTAGTAATACCTCTTTATGTCTGCTGTCAATACCCCTTCCTATACACCCCAGAATCCTGTCTGCCTTACTGTAGACCTTGTAAAACTGGCTTGATTGCTTTAAGGAGTCACTGATGATGCCCCCTAGGCCTCTTTCTTCAGAGGCTGTGCCCAGTTTACCACCCCCCCCCATCCAGTATTGTGCTCTGAGGTTCTTGTTCCTAATAGGCATCCTCTTGCACTTTTTAGCGTTGAATTTCAACTGCCAAACCTCTGACCACCTCTCTAGCCTTTGCAAGTCTCCTTACATTTCCCTTACCCCCTCCTCACTGTCTAGCTTGGCACAGAGCTTAGTGTCATCTGCGAAGACACACATCTGGCCCTGGATTTCTTCTCCCATGTTACCAATGAATATATTGAAAAGGACTGGACCCAGAACCAATCCTTGTGGCACCCGACTGGTGATCTCCCTCTCTTCCGATTTGACTCCATTAACCACAACCCTCTGCTGTCTCCCTTCCAACCAATTTCTCACCCATCTAACTGTGCCCTTCGCTGCACCCAGATCCTCTAACTTCTTTGGCAACCCTTCTATGAGGTACAGAGTCATAAGCCTTGCTGAAGTCAAAGTACAGTAAGTCCACACCGTAGCCCTTATCCACTACCCTTGTTACCCAGTCACAGAATACCACCAGGCTGGTCGGACAAGACCTCTCTGCCGCAAACCTGTACTGTTTACTGTCCTGGAGTCCACTGCTCTCCAGGTGGTCCATGAGGACATGTTAGGCCTGTCGTACTTAAAGGCTCAGTATCTGCCAGAAGGTAGCCTGTTAATGTGGCGACTGAATTTTGGCACCGCAATTAGGGCGCTGCAACAAGGGCGAGAGGGACAGGGGCGATCTTGATTTTTGAGCACCCTGCACTCATACTGTCTTTAGCACCATAACAATTTTCCTCCCTTTTGGGGCATGCCTGTCCCAGAGTTTGCTATATTATAATGGGGGGGCTGGGGTGGAGCCCTCACACATTGGGGCTGAAGCCCTGTGCAAAACAGGAATGTTTTCCTGAGCAGCGCTTTGGTGCTCTGGCTCCAGAAAGCCGCAATGCCTGGCGCTGCAGTCAGGTGGCGTATTGTCTACGCCCATATTGGTGTCAATAAAATGAATGTCGCACCGATAGGGGTGAACCTTGCCAGAAAAGGCATATACTGAGTCATGCACCTACGTGCCATGTAATTAGCCTCAGATGGACATGCAGGGCCAAGATTCACTATCTCCACCTTCCCCAATGCCCTGATACATAGCCAGACTGTGGGTTTCCAATCACAGGCTGCAGTTGGTCTCACAGTAGGTCTCCTACTCCGGCAGAGCAGTGGATCATGGAGTACAGCAGACAGTACAAGAACTGCTGCTACTCCTCCATTGGCACAGCCACACATTTTATTACACCAGGCAATTGTGTTATTATCCCAATACTGACACTGCAGTGTAGCATGAGGGGGGTGCTACACCCCTGAGGTGCCATCCTTCGGATGATACGTTAAACCAAAGTCCCATCCGCCTGTTCTGGTGGTAGTTCAGGTGGATGTTAAAGATCCCATGGCACTTCTCGAAAAGAGCAGGGGAATTTCCCCCTGTCCTGGCCAAATTTCCCCCCATTCACTAAAAAATACCACCAACAGTTTAATCTAGTTCAAAGTCAGTTGGCATTCATCTGTATCCCCCTCCCCAAGTCGTGACTGAAAATAGGCAGAATTTGTCTAGTGCACTTACCCGGTCAACAAAAACTAAATAAAATAAAATTAAAAATAAAAATATATACACGATGCCCTACAGCCATTGCCCTAACCTCAGCCCTCTGCAACAAGGAGGAAGGCTGTGGTTTGAGGCTGCAGGGCAGCATCGGGGGGGGGCACTTGTTATTGTTGTGGCTGGACTAATAAAGAACCTTGCTGACACTGGGCTGGCACAGTTCAAACTGCATCATGCATGCTGTGCTCTGCTGGCACACTGCTGGCGTGCCCACTCCCCTGCCCCTGCTCAGCCCAGCCATGCAGCTGCATGGGTTTATGTGTGGTTTGGGCAATGTGGCAGGGGAAGGACCTTAGGGCATCTGCATTGTCCAAAGGACAGCCAGGCAGCACGTAACCCAGCCCTACACACCGGGTATCAAGGTGCATAGGGACAGAATTTATTACTGCATAAGGATCATTGTTTGGGGTACCAGGTAGGTGGGTACTGAGCACCAGCGTGCAGGGAGTTTATTTTTAAATGACTTAAAATCAATAGATTTGTGTTGTGGGGTGGTGAGTGGCTGGGCAGGTGGAGTGAGATGGCTTCTTGCCTGGAAGCCCTATGGGAGCCACTGTCTTCCTACTTTGCACCTAAAGCATCAGCTTCTGAGATAAAAACATTGCTGTACTATCATAGTGCCATTACTACAATGGTACAGCAGTTTTTGTGACATTTGAACCATAGTGAAACAGCTTTTGTGACATCTGAACCATAGTGAAACAGCTTTTGTGACATCTGAACCACAATGAAACTGCTTTTGTGACCTTTGAGCTATAGTACAACAGTTTTAGAATTAAGAGATTTGAGACAGCCCATCAAAATGTCAGCAACTTTATTTATTGAACTAACAAACTTGGATCCTTCCTTGATGCCTTCAGAAGAACACGGCTGAGGATTTTCAGAGCTATGCTCACTATAATAAAAGCACTTTTTGGAGGCGTTAGTAAAATACACTTCTGTAATGAAGATAAACAGATGCTTACGGAAATGCCAAGAAAAGTAAACAAACGTTAATGTGATCTCTCACCAACAAATGCCAAGAACGTGACCTCTCGCCTACAAAGGGTCATTCTAGGGATTATCTGCAGTATCTCATTTTAGGGATCGTCTAAACAAATGCCAAATGATTGCTTTGCTCTCTGCAAACCTTCAGTGAAACTACAGCAGTGTTATGTACAGCCCACTCACTCACTCACCTGTTGGATGGTGTGGAAAAAACAGCTAAGACAATGTGCCGCCCGTTGATGGTCAGAATGTCCGTCACTGAGTGAAGGACATTAAAGTAGAAATGGGAGTCCCCTGGCACAGAACAATTGAGACGTGCTTTCAAGAAAGATGTCCACTGTTTCTCCAGAACTCTCGGAGATCCTCCGATATCATTTTTGCATACTCGGGCCACCCGAGAAACAACAACCTAAACAGGAAAATAAGATCCGTTACTGGGACAGTCTGGTGGGAGATCATTCCTTGCTACTTCATTTGGATTTAAATAGCTGCCAGTGTGGTCACACTGCTGTTTACACACACAGACTCTCACACTACACACACACACACACACACACACACACACACACACACACACACACACACACACACACACAGCTTCCTGTCCACACATAGGGCTGGATTCACGAAATGATTTGGGGCTATGTCCCACATCACAACTCCAGTTGTGGAGCAAAAGCTCCACAGCTGCGAAGATTGTAATTCACAGCCGTAGCAGTTGCGGATGATATTACGGCCAGTCCCTGCAACATTCATCCGCAGCTGCAGGTGGTTCCATGGCAACACCACCCACAAGCAGTTGTCACTTGTGGAGCCAGTCGTAAACTGGCCGCACCGTTGTGAATACCCGGAGCTACGGGAACACTGCAGACACCTGCGGATCTGCAAGTGGCAACCCACTTGTGCCGCATTTGTCTCGGAGGTATGGGACTTTCAGTAGTTTCATGAATCTAGCCCATAGTGTTTACACACACAACTCCTCCACGCATAGTTTACACACACATGCACACACACCTTACCCCTCCACAAATACTGTTTACATACACACACTGTTTAAGCACACAACTCCTCCACTGTTCAGTTTACACACACCCTACTCTCATCACATACTGTTTATACACACACGCACACACACACACCTGCCCCCCCACACATACTGTTTACCCTCCGCTGCACACACTGTTTACATACACCCCACCTTCCTCACATACTGTTTGCACACACACGCACACACACTGTTTATACACACAGTCCCTCCCCCAGACACACACTTCTCCTCCTGCAGGCAGGAATCATGATTACATTGTGTAAGAACATTGTGTAAGTGCACTTATTTCCAGCAGGCATGAATCGTGAGTACACTGTCTGAGTACACTGTGTGAGTATATGAGTACACTGTGTGAATATAGTGTGTAAGTACATTTACCTTTTCCTGCAGGCATGAATCGTGAGTACACTGTGTGAGTACGCTGTGTAAATATATGAGTACACTGTGTGAGTATATTGTGAGTATACTGTGTGAGTACACCTACATTTTCCTGCAGGCATGAATCATGAGTACACTGTGTGAGTACATTGTCTAAGTACCCTTACTTTTTTCCTGTAGGCATGAATTGTGAGTGCACTGTGAGTAAACAGAGAGTACACTGTATGACAACACTTACCTTTTCCTGCAGGCATGAATCATGAGTGCACTGTGAGCAGGCCCGCAGTAATGGGGGGAAAAGTGGGGAAGTTGTCTGGGCCCCAAGCTCAGGAGGGGCCCGCCTGAGGAGCTGGCATTACCCCGGCATTAGCTAGTTTGGGAAACAGGGGGCCCATTTCAAGTGACTTGTCCGGGGCCCCAAAATTCATAGCTGCAGCCCTGACTGTGAGTACACTGTGAAACTACACTTACCCTTTTCTGCAGGCATGAATCACAAGTACACTTTGTGAGAATTGTGTGAGCACACTTATGTTTCCCTGTGGGCATGAATCGTGAGTACACTGCAATCATGAGTACACTATTGTTTCCTGCACGCCTGAATGATGAGCATAATGTGCAAGTACACTTTGTGAGTACACCTACTCGTTCCTGCAGGCATGTATCATGAGTATACTGTGTGATTAAAGTGTGTGAGTACACTGTGTAAGGCATGGGGTCATGGTGTCGAATAAAATAACCACGCGGCAAACAATGCGCAGGCAAAATGCAGTCCGCCGCAGTAACGCTGTGAATAACAGCAACCTCCCAAACACAGCGCACACCATTGACAGTAATGGACCATTTTATTTTTGCAGGGGGGCGACTCCCTGGACTTAAAATAATCAACTCCGGGGGGGAGGTCGTGGACTTTGGGGATGGGGAGAAAATCGCAAAGGGGGGAACCCCTTTAAAAAAAAAAATATATATATATATATATCTCAACACCAGGAGACCTGGGAGGAACCAAACCGTGGTCTCAGGTCTCCAATCCTGCCGTGTGCTGGTGCTTTAGCCACTCCACCACAGGAGCAGCTCGACCAGGTACCACACACACGGCAACTTCAGCACATCCAAATAGTGCAGAGCGACAGGGGTAGCAGTAATTCCTACCGCAATTATACCTCTATCGCTCTAAATGCTTTTGCGCTTTGCACAGCGTGGTTTTGCAGCGCTCTTCTTGAAACGCTATATTGACCCAGTACCACTGCGTAAGTACACTTGTCTTTTCCTGCAGGCAAGAACCGCAAGTACACTGTGTGAGTACATTTACCTTTTCCTGCAAGCATGAACTGTGAGTGCACTGTGTCCACACACTCACCTTTTCTAAGTAGTTGAATTCAATAGCAAGTTCTCGGAAGAAGAAATAGACATGGTTTTGCCATTCCACAGCGTGAACAAAGTATGGCTCTGAAATACAACACAGCACAAATGAGTCATCATTTCCTTAAGGCACAAGTGTCAGTCCCTTACAGACTTTCAAGACCTGGAAAGGCTCAGTCAAACATCCTAGAATGGATGACAATCATGTAAAGTGATTTCTTGGCTGCGGCATTGCCTGTCAAAGTTAATAGATGTTGAAGACTTGATCCTTGCCTGCACCCATGTTCTTGTATACTCATTGCAATGCCTAATGACCACCCATCCCCTTAGCAAAGAAAGACGTGTTTTACATGACCTCACAGTTACGCAGGACCAGTGTAAAGAAACTTATGACTGATTGTGTGGCTTCATGTCATCAGCCATATTTGCCTAGCTCCAAGCAGTATACTTATGAGTCATGGACTTGGACCGGTAGCTTGTGCTTTGGTCGTAAGACATGGGTTTGGGGGAGAGGGTGGGCATTAGGGTTAAAATTCCAAGGCTCTGTACCCTAATGTTTTCATTTCCTTACTTTGTGCACTTTATGTACTTCAACCCTAATATACTGTACCTGCATTACTGTAGTTTTTTGCCAATAATTTCCTTTCTTTTGTGACAAAGTAATCGCATCCTCATTTGTGCAGGTCCAAATGGAATAACGTGTAAGGCCCTCTGGGCCTTGCACCTAGGGATGAGTCCATCTGGCTGTGGATGCAGATGTGTAGGGCCTTCTGGACCCAGTGCCACTGAAAGACTCTGTATGTCTGCGTAAGCGCAGGGCCCAGAGAAAGGGAAGTCATCTGGCTTATGCTTTCATCACTCATGCTTTTTAAAAATTCATATTTTCAGCAAAGAAGACAATAGGTACCCATAAAATATACTACAGATGTTTCCTTTAAGGCTAATATGTAGACCACGCAGACCACAAATCACCCCTCCACCTAAATCTCCTATTATCAGTGAGTAAAAATGTGTGTGCGCTTTGTGCTCTTGAATAGTATCACTAACTCATATGAAAGCTAATTTCTTTACATCATGAAAGCATTTTTTATATGAAACATTAACAGAACAAAAGCATTTTTTCATTATGCTTTTATCACTCATAATTTTAAAATTCCATATTTCCAGCAAAAAAAGACAATATCTACCCATCAAAAATACCAGGGATTCTTCCTTTAAGGCTAATTATGTGGACTGCACAAACTCCCCCTTGCCTACATTTTCTGTTTTCCGTGAGCAAACATTTGTGTGTTTTTTATGCTTTTGTATCACTGTTACCTATTCCATCCTTCTGCTCCTACCTTGAGGGCAGGCCTTAATCTGTCTGTATTAGAGGCGTCATATCCACTTTGGTGTACCCCAAGCAACTCCCTGTGGCCCTATTTTATTCTCTATTTTCCTGCACTATCTTCCCTCTGCCTCCATTTCTCCTTCTATTTACATTGATGCAGATGAGACAGTTCTCTACTCCTTCTGCTCATCTGCCTGTGACTTCATGGCCCGGCTCCAAATGGACTTCAACAACATCCAGCACTGGTTCTGGGCTAATCAGCTATCCCTCAATGCGAAGAAAATGGTCTCCATGACTTATGGCACAAGGTAGAGACTTCCTAGGCTCTCCCCTTCCCCATCTTCTGTACCCTCGATGGTGTTGCGATTAAGGAACTTTCCTCCTTTAAATACCTAGGGGTCTGGTTGGATCATCACTTTATTTCTCAGTTCATGTGGATGGTATCCACAAGAAGTCAAACCCCAAACTAGGTGCACTTTACAGGAATAAAGCACGTATCCCGCTTCCTGCCTATAGAGAGATCATTTTGAAGAAGATTCCTCCTGAATCTTTGACTAAGGTAACACTGTTTATACTGCTGCTCCCAAGTCCACCCTAGTCAGGCTTGTCGCCCTCTTTCACTTCTTTTACCACTTTGCCTTTGATTGCCCCCCCAGAACCCACCACTACTCACTATATCCCCCCCACCCACTATCCTTTGATGCCAGGTGTCTCATTCACTGCACTACCTTCATCTCTACACTGTGGTTCAGGACCCGTCCCCCTACCTTTCCTCCCTGCTCACTGCCCAGTTCCGCCATCCAACCTCCTACTCCTTTCACAGCTCTGGCCCTTGCTCTGTGGCACTCCCCATCCAACCTCCTACTCCTTTCACAGCTCTGGTCCTTGCTCCGTGGCACTCCCCATCCAACCTCCTACTCCTTTCACAGCTCTGGCCCTTGCTCTGTGGCACTCCCATCCAACCTCCTACTCCTTTCACAGCTCTGGCCCTTGCTCCTGTGGCACTCCCCATCCAACCTCCTACTCCTTTCACAGCTCTGGCCCTTGCTCCGTGGCACTCCCCATCCAACCTCCTACTCCTTTCACAGCTCTGGTCCTTGCTCCGTGGCACTCCCCATCCAACCTCCTACTCCTTTCACAGCTCTGGCCCTTGCTCTGTGGCACTCCCCATCCAACCTCCTACTCCTTTCACAGCTCTGGTCCTGCTCCGTGGCACTCCCCATCCAACCTCCTACTCCTTTCACAGCTCTGGTCCTTGCTCCGTGGCACTCCCCATCCAACCTCCTACTCCTTTCACAGCTCTGGCCCTTGCTCCGTGGCACTCCCCATCCAACCTCCTACTCCTTTCACAGCTCTGGCCCTTGCTCCGTGGCACTCCCCATCCAACCTCCTACTCCTTTCACAGCTCTGGTCCTTGCTCCGTGGCACTCCCCATCCAACCTCCTACTCCTTTCACAGCTCTGGTCCTTGGTCCGTGGCACTCTCCATCCAACCTCCTACTCCTTTCACAGCTCTGGTCCTTGCTCCGTGGCACTCCCCATCCAACCTCCTACTCCTTTCACAGCTCTGGTCCTTGCTCCGTGGCACTCCCCATCCAACCTCCTATTCCTTTCACAGCTCTGGCCCTTGCTCCGTGGCACTCCCCTCTATAAAATTCTCCTTAGGTCAAGTTGCTTTCTCCTTCTGCTTCTCTAAACTGTGGGTCTCTCTTCCCCCTCCCATTTGTACTGCTTCTCCCTTCCACTCATTCAAATCCCTCCTCCGTTTATTCTCTTCTCACTCCTACAGTTGTCCCTGACCCTGGCTTGGGCTTTATATAATTTTACTGCCCCCCCCAACTCCACATCCCCTCTGCCCCTGCACTTACCATGTGTAAATCACCCCCTCTACCCCCTTACCTCCTCCAGTCTCCCCTACCTGCTGTACTCAGTGGTGCCCTCCACCCTACAATTTTGGCCTCCATCTGCACTTTTTGCTGAACCTGCTACTGCCTTGTTTTTGTTATAGTTTTGCCACCATCTACACTTTATTACAGAGTTTGTTTTTGTTACTGTTTATTCTTAACTTGTACGGTTGTACTTATTGCAGCCTGTTTGTTGTAACTTAATGTTGTACTCTTCTCTTCCCCCTCCTGCCAGAACGCAGCTGGAAATGAGCTATTTTAGCTCAGTATGTCTTTCCTGGTAAATCATTTGAAATAAAATAAATAGACAAAAAAAAAGTAAATAATTCATACAAAAGCTAATTTTGCATACAAAATCACATCAGTACAAAAGCAGGTTTCGTTATGCTTTTATCCTCTTGATTTTTCCCAAATATGTTTTCACTTTGAAAAATAGACAACTAAAGCATAAAAAATATCTAGAAACTATCCTTTCACACTTTTATGTCGACCACTCAAATTACAGACCACCACTCATCCTGTTTAGTTTTCAGCATGCAAAGATTTTATTATTATTTAGCTTTCGCATGGCTGAGGAAGAGGCAGAGTGTCTTGAAGTGCTGGGGCTAGCTGTTTTGCGACCGGTACGTTTTGTATTCGCATTTAACTTGATCATAATTTTGGCATAAAGTCTATTTTATTTTTGCAGCAAACATGTGTACTGCATTCTTTGTTTTTGTTCCGTAAGCCATACAAAAGCTAAATTATACAGCTTGGAGCTAGGGTATACACTCCAGGACCCAGCTTTCGACGTGTATGCCCCTTTAAACTGGGGACATATTTAGACCTATCTGAAACAACAAATTCCATCATCACACTTTCCAAGCACATGCGCACCCTCAACCACTACCACCAACATCCGCAGCCTCAGGGTTAAAAAAATAAAAGCTAACGTGGCACCTTTATGTCACATTGGATTTACCTCTGTGTTTGCTGTCTGTGGATCCACTGGTGGGGGAAAAGCAAGGGACTACAGCAGGCATAAATATAAAAAAAAGCATAACATAGTATGCTGTGGTTTCTGCACTTCAGTTAATTAAATGCTGAATGTCTGGATTGCACTCACCTGTCTCACATAATAAGCTCTGGCCCTTGAGTCAGACACCCACTGTGGGAGTACCACGGAGCTAGACATCTGTGGTTAGGTACCCACTGTGGGACTGCTAGGGAGCTAGACATCTGTGGTCAGACACCCACTGTGGGAATATGAAGGAGCCAGACATCTGTGATCAGGCACCCACTGTGGGACTGCCAGGGAACTAGACATCTGTGGTCGGGCACCCAGTGGGAGTACCAGGGAGCAAGACATCTGTGGTCCATCACCCATTGTGGGAGTACCAGAAAGCTCAACATCTGTGGTTAGGCACCCAGTGGGAGTACCAGGGAGCAAGACATCTGTGATCAGTCATCCATTGTGGGAGTACCAGAAAGCTCAACATCTGTGGTCAGGCACCCAGTGGAAGTACCAGGAAGCAAGTCTGTGGTCAGGCACCTGCTGTGGGAGTACCAGGGAGCAAGACATCTGTGGTCAGGCACCCACTGAGGGAGTACTAGGGAGCAACATATCTGTGGTCAGACAACTGTTGTGGGAGTACCAGAGAGCAACATATCTGTGGTCAGGCACCTGCTGTGGGAGTACCAGGGAGCAAGACATCTGTGGTCAGGCACCTGCTGTGGGAGTACCAGGGAGCAAGACATCTGTGGTCAGGCACCTGCTGTGGGAGTACCAGGGAGCAAGACATCTGTGGTCAGTCACCCATTGTGGGAGTACCAGAAAGCTCAACATCTGTGGTCAGGCACCCAGTTGGAGTACCAGGGAGCAAGACATCTGTGGTCAGTCACCCATTGTGGATGTACCAGAAAGCTCAACATCTGTGGTCAGGCACCCAGTGGGTGTACCAGGAAGCAAGTCTGTGGTCAGGCACCTGCTGTGGGAGTACCAGGGAGCAAGACATCTGTGGTCAGGCACCTGCTGTGGGAGTACCAGGGAGCAATATATCTGTGGGCAGGCACCTGCTGTGGGAGTACCAGGGAGCAAAACATCTGTGGTCAGGTACCTGCTGGGAGAATAAGAGAGAGAGCTAGATATCTGTGGTCACCACCAGTTGGGAGCACCAGGAAGCTAGATATCTGTGGTCAGACAGTGGCTGTAAAACTGTCAGGGTACTAGACATCTATGGTCAGGCACCCATTGGGAGTACCCGGAAGCTAGACATCTGTGGTCAGGTATCCACTGTGGGAGTATCCCGGAGCTAGACATTTGTGGTTAAACACCCACTGTTGGACTGACAGGAAACTAGACATCTGTGGGCAGTCACCTGCTGTGGGAATACCAAAGGGCACCCTCTGTAGAAATACCAGTGAGGCAGACATATGTAGTCAGTCACTCACTGTGGGAGTACCAGGGAGCAAAACATCTGTGATCAGTTACTCGCTGTCAGAGTACCAGGGAGTTAGACATCTGTGGTCAGGCACCCCCAGTATAAATTTCAGGGAGCACAACATCTGTGATCAGTCACTCGCTGTGGGAGAACCAGGGAGCTAGGCATCTGTGGTCAGTCATTCACTGTGGGAGTATCAGGGAGTTAAACATCTGTGGTCAGTCACTCACTGTGGGAGTACCAGGGAGCTAAACATCTGTGGTCAGACACTCGCTGTGGGAATACCAGAGAGCTAGTCATCTGTGGTCAGTCACTCACTGTGGGAGTACCAGGGAGCTAGACATCTGTGGTCAGACACTCACTGTGGGAGTACCAGGGAGCTAGACATCTGTGATTAGTCATCCACTGCTGGAGTACCAGCAAGCTAGACATCTGTGTTCAGGCACCTCCTATGGAAATTTCAGGGAGCTAGACATTTGTGATTAGACACTCGCTGCGGAAGTAACAGGGAGCTTGACATCTGTGATCAGTCACTCGCTGTGGGAGTACCAGTGAGCTAGATATCTGTGGTCAGACACTAACTGTTGGAGTACCAGCGAGCTAGACATCTGTAATCAGTCACTCGCTGTGGGAGTACCAGCGAGCTAGACATCTGTGGTCAGAGACTCACTGTTGGAGTACCAGCGAGCTAGACATCTGTGGTCAGGTACCCGCTGTGGGAATACCAGCGAGTTAGACATCTGTGGTCAGATACTCGCTGTGGGAGTACCAGGGAGTTAGACATTTGTGGTCAGGTACCTGGTGTGGGAGTAATAGGGAGCTAGACATCTGTGGTCAGACACTCACTGTTGGAGTACCAGGGAGCTAGACATCGGTGGTCAGACACTTGCTGTTACCAGGGAGCTAGATATTTGTAGTCAGGCACCCACTGTGGGAGTACCAGGGAGCAAGACATCTGTTCCCAAGCACCCTCTGTGCGAATACCATGGAGTTAGACATCTGTGGTCAGGCACCTGGTGTGGGAATACCAGCGAGTTAGACATCTGTGGTCAGAAACCCACTGTGGGATTACCAGGGAACTAGACGTCTATTGTGTGCATTTGTTTGAATTCTCTGGTATAAAAACATGTGGGCTTCAAGCCTGTGAGGCCCTGTTCTAAGAGTACCTCTGACTGGACTAACAAATGGTTAGATATACCTTAAGTCTCTTCATCAGGTTTCATTGGGCATGCTTCATTTTGAGCAACAGGCGCCACTAGGCATGCTCCATTTAGAGCCCTGAACCTGACACCTTAGAGGTCTGGACTCTTGTAACGGCATTAGCCAAGTGAAGGCATAATGATTAACTAATTGTACTTGATTAGCTATATAGACAGATACATACTGAAGATGTATGCAAACAGAAAAGAACAAGCAGCCCATCACTTTTATCTGGTTCCTACCAAGGCCTCACCAGTCTAACTCTGGCTAGCCTTAAGCAGTTCCATCATCCCTCAGTTCAGCTTGGATTACAGAACATGCATTGAGCCAGTAGAAACCTAAGGAGCTGAAATTTGAGAACTGTTTTGTTTTGACTCAGACTGGGAGCGCTGTTTCTCCTGGCTGAAACACTACTGTACATTTCATGCTCTACTAGCGGGAATTCTACTGCATAGTCCAAGCTCTCCTAGTGGGAATACTAGTTTACATGCCAGGCTCTCCTATTGGGATACTTCGGTACATTCCCGGCTCTACTGGCAGGGCCACTGCTGTACATTGCAAGCTCTTATCTTTTGAGGGACTGAACTCTGCAAGGAATGTCAGGTATTTTCATTAAAAATGGTACCTTACCACTGCTGATGCATCAATTGTAACAGCCAAAGCAGTTACTGAGGGCAATCAAAACAAACAATGACTAGGAGACAGTCACAACAAACAATAACTAGAGGACAATCACAAGAAATTCACTAAGTAGTAGGCCCTCATGACAATACATGTCAAGCATGGTGATTACCTTTAGTCACTGTGTGTTTGTCGTTAGTCATTGTATTTGGCATGATTGTCACTGTGTATTCACTGGGATTGCTCCTAGTCATTGTATTTTTTGTAATTACCCCCAGTCATTTTATTTATGCTGGGATATAATTATGGGTTGAAATTCAAATCAACCAATTAGACTGCAGAATGAGTGAAGCATGTCCAGTGGCGGCATCAATTAGTGCTGTACTGTATGCCATCCCACCTCCAATATTCCTACACCAGTTACAGGTTCAGGACCCTGGCACAGCACACCCAGTGGGAGCATTAATTAGGGCAGTACTGTGCACTGCCCCTAGTTACAGCTTCGGGACCCCACGCAGTGCATGCCCAGTGAAAGCGTTAATTAGGGCTGTACTGTGCACTGCCCCTAGTTACAGCTTCAGGACCCCCTGCAGTGCATGCCCAGTGAAAGCGTTAATTATGGCAGTACTGTGCACTGCCCCTAGTTACAGGTTCGGGACCCCCCGCAGTGCATGCCCAGTGAAAGTGTTAATTAGGGCTGTACTGTGCACTGCCCCTAGTTACAGCTTCAGGACCCCCCCCACAGTGCATGCCCAGTGAAAGCATTATTAGGGCTATACTGTGCTACTGCCCCTAGTTACAGCTTCAGGACCCTCTGCAGTGCATGCCCAGTGAAAGCGTTAATTAGGGCAGTACTGTGCACTGCCCCTAGTTACAGCTTCAGGACCCTCTGCAGTGCATGCCCAGTGAAAGCGTTAATTAGGGCAGTACTGTGCACTGCTCCTAGTTACAGGTTCAGGACCCCCAGCAGTGCATGCCCAGTGAAAGCGTTAATTAGGGCAGTACTGTGCACTGCCCCTAGTTATAGGTTCAGAACCCCCCGCAGTGCATGCCCAGTGAAAACGTTAATTAGGGCAGTAGTGTGCACTGCCCTAGTTACAGGTTCAGGACCCCCAGTAGTGCATGCCCAGTGAAAGCGTTAATCAGGGCAGTACTGTGCACTGCCCCTAGTTATGGATTCAGGATCCCCCGCCGAGCATGTCCAGTGGGAGCATTGATTATGGCTGTACCGTGCACTGTCCTCACTGCTCCACCATTTCAGATAAAGGACATTTTCTCTGTTATACTGCACTGCTCCACCATCTCAACCACAGCTGTCTTGCGAAGTGTTATACTCCTTACTAACCCTAGGTAACACTAAGAAACTGCATGTTATAACTGTCTATAATCCCCCTAAAACTGGAGTAGAGGGCCTTACAGATGTTATCAACTATCTATCTGGGATCATTGGCAAAAATGAAGCCCTACCACTTGGTGACTTCAATCTAGACGGGCTCAGCAAGAAATCTGGCAGCTATGAATCTCTACTAAGTAAATGTAATCTTTCACAACTCATTACTTCTCCCACCAGGGTTTCGCTGAGGGACAGTAGTCAGACCCTTATCGACTGGATTCTAACTAATTGGGAGGAGAGAATCTCTACTCTGAAATACTACCAGATGCCATAAGTGATCATTCGCCTATTTTCTGCACTTGGAAAGCCTGTACCCCATCCACCCCACCAAAATATCTTATTTTCCGTAATTTTCGCCAAACTTAATATTTTTGGTCTCTTAGTTGATCTGAGGCAACTTGACTGGTCCCCTATCTTTTATTATGTATGTGTAGATGAAGCTGTCTCCTACTTTATCTCAAATCCAGGCTCTCTATGGCAAACACATACCATTTATAAGATGCAGGGCAAAGGGTGCTGCCACTAAGTGGCTTCATAGTTCCTTATTGACTGAAATCAAGGCAAGAGATAAGAGTTGGGAAAAAGTCAAAGCCTCTAGCTCTTTATCTGACTGGCGTGAATACAGGAGGTACAGAAGTGAATGTAAAAAAGCCATTCATGCCGCTAAGAACTCTTACTGTAAAGAACTTCTTCAGTCAGCTGTGGGTGACCCCCCCCAAAATTTCTGGAGCCATATCAAAGGCCTCCTGGGTGGATGCCCCAGAGCTCCGGGATCCGACATGCTGGTGAATGGTATAAACTGCAACAACCCACTAACCATTGCCAAGGCCTTCAACGTGCTTTTCACAGACCTAACCAAATATACAAAAGGCAGCTGTGGCCCTCCCGATCCACCTTCCCTAGCCTCTCCTCCTAATTCCCCTCCTTTCTATCTCAGAGTGATTACCTATAAAGAGGTGGCTAGATTGCTCAGGGCCATTTCTCCCTCATAGCAGCCCTGGAAATGATGGTATATAACCTAGCTTGCTAACAATGGTTGCACTCCAACTTGCATCACCTATTACCTGGATTTTTAATCTATCACTCATAACTGGTGTTCCTAACATATGGAAGGTAGCAAAGATTGTCCCTGTTTTTTAAAAGGGAGACCCCAAAAACCTAGAGAATTACAGTCATATCACTATCCTGCTGGCTCCAAATAAGATTCTTGAAAAATCTGTCGCCCAACAGGTTACTGATGCACATAGCTTGCTATCTGAGGCGCAGTATGGCTTCAGGTCAAGCTGTACCGCCTTCACTGCCCTTATACAGTTAACCAATTATATTACAATTGCTATGGACAAGGGTATGTAGACTGGTGCAGTTTTTATTGATTTAACAAAGGCCTTTGATCTGGTAGACCACTCCCTTATCCTACCTACACTTACTGCACTTGGTTTCTGCCCTCATGTCATAGCCTGGTTCGCTAGTTACCTCAAAGACAGGCAACAGTTTGTGAAATTTAATAACGCCACTTCTGACTGCACTAATATTGGAACTGGTGTTCCTCAAGGATCTATTCCGGGTCCTTTGCTATTTTCCATTTTTATCAATGAACTCCCCAAAGTTATCTCAAAGTGTTCTACACTGCTATATGCAGATGATATGGTTGTCTACACTAGCTCAGTGAACTTATGATGTGGTAAATCATTTGTTTAATGTCGACTTTGATTGGCAGACTTTTGTGGGCACACTGGATGGTCCTAGCAGTCCTTATCTGCCGACAATTTCTGTTTCTATGTGTACAGTCTTGATTGTCTCAAAATACACTTCTTCTGAATGTACGTAAGACCCACTCAATGTGCTTTGGCTCTCTTCCCAAACTTAAGGTGTGTCCAACTAATTTAACTATCTTGTGCTCTAATGGTGATCCCCTTACTGAAGTCAAATCTTTTAAGTACCTGGGCATTATGCTTGATCCTACCCTAGACTTTTCCCTCCACATCACCAATCTATACACACTAGTTCACTCCAAACTTCCAAACTAGGGCTTGCCTACAGAATTAGAGATTCCCTTACCCCTTCTGCTCAACTTGCCATTGCTCATGGAGTACTGCTGCCCAGTCTTACATATGGACTGGTACCCCTTTCCCAGGCTAGCTCAAGCATTCTCTCCAAGCGGACCATAGCGTATAATGGACTTTGTCGCTTTACATTATCTGCGCACAGGCTGACTCTCCGCTGTGATCTTTATAGGAAACTAGAGTGGCTATCTCCTATGTCTCTCATGCACCATTCACTTGGGTGTACTATTGACAAGATCATTAGGTCAGGTACCCCTGCTACACTTGAGACTATTTTTAAGAAATCTTATCAACTGTATCCCCTCCGGTCCTCCCTCCGTGAGCTACTTACCACACCCAAATGTGTCACCAATATGGGTACACAGGCATTTTCCTACTTTGCTCCTCATTTCTGGAACTCGCTACCCCTTGTCTTGCACTCATCACTGTCTCATTCCACTTTTAAAACTGAACTCCACAAGCACCTATTGTCCACCGACAATTGCACATGTTCCTGTACTTGACACTTGGTATCATTTAATCTGTTGTTTTTTGCTACCTAATGTTTTCATGTGGAAGTTGAGATATCTGATGTTTACTCTTACTGTAATGTATATTGACCATTGTTTAGTGTTTGTAACTGAATCTTGATACTTTTTACCATTGGTTGGTATATTGCTCTGTATCTGCTGGATCCTGTTGTTACTGTTATGCTGTACTCATGGTATCTGTATGATGTTTTATTGTTATATAGCACTCATTGTATTTAGAATGGTGTAATTCTCCTGGGTCGTGCCTGAAAGTAGGGATTAATTTGTCTAGTGCACCTACCCAGTCAACAAACACTAAATAAATAACTAGTTACGAGTTCAGGACCCCCAGCAGAGCTTGCCCAGTTGGCAGTATTAATTAGTGCAGTGCGGCACTGCCTGCTGTCCCATCTCAACATTTGTACAATAGCACCCCGAGCAGAATGTACCCAGTTGGTAAGTAATTGTGTACCTTTAAACCACTTTGAGTCATGCTTGACAGTCCGTAAGGTTGGACTCCCACCAAGGCTCCTGTAGATGACAGCATCAATTGCTAGAAAGTCAGTCACTGTGGCTGTGAAAAGTTTCCCATCTAAAAAAGAAAGCACATCAGTTAAGTTCTGGTCCAGCACAGAACATCTTACACATCAGCATCACCACAGCATGTGGGGGTACGGGGGGCAATGACTCATTTTCAAATGCCCCCTTCCCCGACAGCACTGTTTGGTTCAAAACTAATTGTTCAAAATTTTCGGGGAGGTAGTTGATCAAAGAGTTATTGGCATGCTAACTGGGAGCACCTGTCAGTACAAATGGAGCATGCCCAGTGGGAGCACCTGTCAGTACAAATGGAGCATGCCCAGTGGGAGCACCTGTCAGTACAAATGGAGCATGCCCAGTGGGAGCATCAGTCAGTACAAATGGGGCATGCCCAGTGAGAGCATCAAATGGAGCATGCCCAGTGGGAGCACAGGTCAGTACAAAAGGAGCATGCCCAGTGGGATCATCAGTCAGTACAAACGGAGCATGCCCAGTGGGGTCATCCGTCAGTACAAATGGAGCATGCCCAGTGGGAGCATCAGTCAGTACAAAAGGAGCATGCCCAGTGAGAGCATCAAATGGAGCATGCCCAGTGGGAGCACAGGTCAGTACAAATGGAGCATGCCCAGTGGGAGCATCAGTCAGTACAAAAGGAGCATGCCCAGTGAGAGCATCAAATGGAGCATGCCCAGTGGGAGCACAGGTCAGTACAAACGGAGCATGCCCAGTGGGATCATCAGTCAGTACAAACGGAGCATGCCCAGTGAGAGCATCAGAAAAAATGAATCTTGGGGGTAGTTGTAAACTGAGCATGAGTTGAAAGTCAAGCTGGCTCAGTACACTAATATGTATTTCTTAGCAGCACAGAATTATCTGCTTTTAGTATTCCTATTTAATTCAAAGACTGGCAATAGTAGGTTTTTATAATTTTAAAATGTCTACTCTAACAGTCTTAAAACAGACAAGGAAAGGAACTACATTTAACACAAATCAAGCATCATGTATTAGCTCACCATAAAATGGTACTCTACTGTGGAGGGGTTTAAATAAAAACCAGGACTTCCACGTCTGTGGAAAGATGAGACGCAGAGTAAAGTACAGTTACGTAAGAACTTACCATAATAGTAGATTTTTGAGAGGATCTCTTGCAGCAGACCACACTGGTAGGCCTTAGCTACCAGGTACTAGGATCACACAGAAACTTTCTAGCTAGCAGTCTACCAGAGGGGGCTGCCCACCACCGACGTCACCCACTGATGTCAACCAACCCTGTATGAGTGGGTGGCCTCCATAGCCTCCTCAGTTCTCCCGCCAGAGACCAAAAACTGAAACTGCTATGGAAACCGAGGTAACTATAAGAAAAAAAAGGAAGCAGAAGGCTCCCCTGCTAAGGGAGGAAAGCCAGACAAAACAAAGAGAAAGAGAGGGGAAGGAGGAGGAGGGAGGGAAAGACGGCCTGCTGCAAGAGATCCTCTCAAAGATCTACTGTTACGGTAAGTTCTTACATAACTATCTTCCTTTAAGGGTATGTCTTGCAGGAGGCCACACCGGTAGGATGAGTCCCAAGCAGTTATACAGAAACTGGCAGACAGTCCGGGAGGTTGGAGGAAAGGACCTAAGATAGGAGGCCCTGAAGAATGGCTAGCCTGAAATTGGCCCTGCGCCAAGACGCAATGTCCAGACTGTAGTGCTTGGTAAAAGTATGGACCAAGCTCCAAGTAGCAGCTGCACAGATCTCTGCAGTGGAGACATTACGGAAGCAAGCAACTGAGGCAGCCATGCCTCTGATGGAGTGACCACGTACTACATCTAGAAGTTCCTTACCATAGTTCCTGTAACAAAAAATTATGCAGTTGGCTAGCCATATGGACAAACGCAGATTAAACACTGGGACCCCCTCTTTCCTGGGGCAAAGGACATGAACAACTGTGAGGAATTCCTGCAGTCCTTAGTTTGGTGTGTAGTAATGCAAAATTCTACGCACATCCAAGGTACGGAGCAATGCTTCTCCTGGATTGGCGTGCTCTGGGAAATAAACAGGTAGGTGGATGGACTGATTCAAAGTAAACTCAGACACCACCTTCGGGAGAAACTTAGGATTGGCATGCAAGGACACCTGTCTTTATGGAAAACCAAATAAGGCTGCTCACACATGAGCGCCTGAAGCTCGGAAATCCTCAGAGTAGAAGTAATAGCAACTAAAAACAATGCTTTCCGCAACAGATAGCAAAGCTCGCAACTTGTGGCTGGTTCAAAAGGAGGCAGGGTGAGTTTTTCCATCACAACATTTAGGCCCCAAGCCAGGACAGGGATGAGGATTGGAGGCTTCAGGTGCAGAATTACCCTCAAAAATGTGCAAGACACATCTGTAACAGCCATCTATGGAGACATGATAGGCAGGTATGGCTGAAAGATGAACCTTAATCGAGGAGTACTTCAGTCTGAAAGAGAAAGCATGTATTCCAAAATCTAGTTCACTGGACAGGTGAAGGGATCCAGGTGGTGTGAAGCAGACCACATGGCAAAGTGCTTCCATTTTATAGAATAGTGGCCTGAGTGGAGGGTTTCCTAGCAGTTACTAAAACATCTGCTACTTTAGGGGCATCCCAAACTGCCTGATGGCTGAGTCCTCAAGAGCCATGCATTTAGGTGGAGAGATCTGAGATCCTGATGGACCAGGGTGCCCTGCTCCTGGGAGAGCAAGCATGTGAATATGGACAAGGGCTGGGGAGGTTCCACTGCCAGCTGCTGGAACAAGGATAACCAGATCTGATGAGGCCAGGAGGGGGCGATTAGGGTCATAGTCGCCCCTTCCATCTGAAGTTGAGGAGGAGTACTTCAGTCTGAAAGGGGTGGTGAGCAAGGTAAGTCTGTTTGCTGACGACACCAAAATCAGAGCAGTGGGGGATGGAGAGGAGGGATGGAAGCAGCTTCAGGGGGACCTACGCAAACTAGAAGAGTGGTCAGAGAGGTGGCAGCCGGGGTTCAATGCAAAGAAGTGTAAGGTTATGCACTTTGGGGTGAAGAACCCAAGGAGAGAATACTGGCTGGGGGTTAAGCTGGGGATCACTGAGGAGGTGAAGGACCTTGGGGTAATGATAACAGGGACCTTGAACAATACTGCCCAGTGCAGGAGAGCGGCTGCAAAAGTGAACAAAATGCTGAGGTGCATAGCAAGGGGGTTTTCGTCCAGGCGAAGAGAGGTGATCTTGCCCCTCTACAGGTCACTGGTAAGGCCGCAATTAGAGTATTGTGTGCAGTTTTGGAGGCCATACCTAAAGTGTGATAACAGGCTACTGGAGGGGGTGCAGAGGAAGGCAACAAAGATGATATGTGGAATGGAGGGGAGAGGCTATGACTGCAGGCTGGGAGACCTGAATATGTACACCCTGGCGGATAGAAGGGACGGGGGACATGATAGAGACATTTAAATATCTGAGGGGAATCAATAAGGATGGGGCAGATGGGGTCTTTAAGGTAAGGAGGGGAAGGGTCACCAGGGGCATAGGCTAACAATAGAGGGGGGAAGATTTAGGAAGGAAATAAGGAGACCCTATTTCACAGAGAGGGTGGTAGCAAAATGGAACACCCTATCAGAATGGGTGGTATCATGTAAATCTGTGAACAGCTTCAAAAGGGCATGGGGCAGGGAACATGGGAGAGTGAGGGTGGGGAGGTGGGGGTGGCAATGGGATGACAAAGGGAAGGGGGGTGGGGCAGCTGCAAACTAGGATGTTGGCTGCACACTCGAGCAGACTTAGATAGACCGGGAGGTCTGTTTCTGCTGGCACATTCATATGTTCGTAAGTTTGATCAGAACCCTTTGAAGGAGCAGGAAGGGAGGGAAGGCATACAGAAATCTCCCTTTCTGAGAGAGGTACAATGTGCCTCACCAGAAATCTCCAGGCCCTGGAGCAAGCAAGCAGAAAAGCGGCAGTTTTGTATTGAGTGGGGATGCAAAAAGGTCCAGCACTGGATGACCCCACTGGTCAAACAGGTCTTCCACCATGGAGGTCAGGAGTTCCCACTCATGAGCATGTTACTGAGACCAGATTACGCTGTCTGCCAAGACATTTTGGATGACAGGAACGTGGATGACCGAGAGTTCTAGGCCATGATCTATTGCCCAATACCAGACCCACATCGCTTCCCGACACAGAGGGGTAAGAGTGAGTTCCTCCCTGTTTGTTGATATAGTGGACCATGCTGGAGTTGTCCATCTGAACCAGCAGTGGACTCAGGAAGAGATGTGTCTGGAAGGCCTGTAGGGCACACAGAACTGCTCACATCTCCAAGGCATTGATGTGGAGGGCTGCCTCCACAGAGTTCCTCTTCCCTGGAGTCTGGTGGGGACCCAGATGAGCCCCCTGGCCTAGACCCGAGGTGTCTGTTGTGAGGATTTGCTGCAGGGTGGAATGAAAAATGGCACCCCCCCCCGAGGAGATTGCTGGACTCCAGCCACCACAGCAGCACCCTCTTGACTGGATCTGAGACCAGGACTGGTTGCTCCAGGTTGTCCATGTGCTGGTCCTACTGGACCTGTAATGTCCATTGGGGAATCCTCATATGCAGCCCGGCTAGGGGGACCAGAACAATGGCTGTGACTGTGAGTCACAGGAGACGTAGGAAGACCCAGGCTGGGATGTGATGGCTGGAGTAGAGCTGATGGGCTTGATCCATCAGATGCTGTGCTCTGTACTGGGGAAGAAAGGCCATTCCCTGGGCTGTATCTAACACCGACCCAATGTACTGGAGCTGTTGGGAAGGGGTCGGAAAGGATTTGAGTAGGCTGACGGTGACCCCCAAATCCTGAAAAAGGCGGAAGGTATAATCTGGAGCTCGGAGCAGGCACTCCCTGGATGGAGCTGCTAGCAGCCAGTCATCCAGGTAAGGGAACACATACAACCCCTGCCATCTAAGGGCTGCTGCCACCACTGCCAAGCACTTGGTAAGCTCCTGGGGCAGAGGAAAAGCCAAATGGCAGAGCCTTGAACTGGAAATAGGCTCCTTGAAAAAGAAACCTAAGGAAGCGTCTATGAGAGGAGGACACCTTGATGGGCAGGTATGCATCCTGCATGTCTAGGGAGCAAAGCCAGTCCCCCTGGTATAACAGGGGCAGCAGTCCTCAGAGGGTGAGCATCCTGAACCTTTTGTACTGAATGAACATGTTTAGTTCGCTGAAGTCCAGGATGGGCCTGGGGTCCATGGTGCGTTTTGGGGACCAGGAAGAAGTGGGAGTAGAACCCCTGTCCTTGCTGGGATTTTGGAGTAGGTTCTGTGGCCCTTTTGCAGAGCACAGCATTGATCTCCTCCCAGATTAGTGGAATGTGGCCAGGAGGGCAAAAGGACTGAACTTGGGGATTGTTCGTCGGCCTCTCCAACAGTTCTAGGGAGTGGCCGTGTCCTATGAGTTGCAGGACCCAACTGTCGGACATTATTTACCACTACCTGTCTAGATGGAGGGAGAATCCACCCCTTACGGCTGCCTCTTGAGTCACTGGAGGGAGGGAGTCTGGCAAGAAGTCAGGAGGAGTGGGCAGCCGTAGCTGGGGCTGTGGGGCCCCCACTGGAAATTTTACTGGTGGAGGGAGTGGGGTCAGGCAGGGCAGATGCCACCACTTTCCGCTTGCCTTAGGGCTTGACTGACATCCAGGGTTGCCTGGCCACAGTCCAACAAAAGGAGGTTCTCTGCCTAGATCTGGGCTGAATGTGATGCAAGGAAGGAATAGATCTGATGGCCCTCCCCAAGGCCTGGAGCTTAGAGAGATGTCCTCAACATTACCTCCAAACAGAAGATTGCCCCTGAAAGGAGCATTTAAGATGGACAACTGGATGTCTTGGGCAAACCCAGACTACTGATGCAGTCATATGCTGGTAGCTGCCGCCTGGGCTGATTCATCTACAGTGTCATAGGCCACCCTGAACAGGTGGGTACTGATGTCGGAAGCCGACCTGAGGGTGTCCAGAGCTTGCTGCTTGGATGGGTTGATGAGCAAGGATGGTAGCACATCCCTTGTCTTCTCCCACAGTGTATTCTGATATTGGAGCATGTGGGCTAGGTGATTAAGGGCACAGATTGCCAAAGTAGAGGAGGTGAACGTCCGTTTCCCAAAAAGATCCAGGCAACAGGACTCCCAGTCGGGTGGAAGGGAACTCAAGTACTTTGGTCGCTTAGTGTGGTCATGGGCAGCGTTAATAACTACTGAGTCCATGTGGGCCTGCTCCCCCAGGAAGGGTGTGCATGCTAGGGCATGATACAGCTGGTCAGCTTAATGGGACATGGCTGGAACCAAATTTTGCCTGTGCCAGACAGCTGTAGTGATGTCCTTGTAGGTACTGATGAAAGGGGAACCACCAAAGGAGGGGAGTCGGGCTGGCAAAAGTAGGCTGCAAACCAGTGTCTCTCCGGGTCCTGCTCCTCTGTTTCAAACCTCATTGCCTCCTGGATATGGTGCATGATGGCTGAGAAGGAGGGGTCATCTGGAAATGATTTAGGGATGTTCTTCAGGGTCCCTGCCCCTTCTGAGGAGCCAGTGGAGGGGGTGGATGAGCTGCTAGTGTTTCCGTTGTCCCCCTCCAAGTCCGGGTCCTCCCTGTCATCAGGTAAAAGCAAGTCTGGGTATCCTTATGCCTGCTGTCGGGCAGGTGACTAGGGGTATGAGCTGGATGAGGTGGTGGGGCCGGCTGTGAAGGGGCCAGAGTGAAAGGCCCCAGAGGTAGGTCCTGCGGGGTGGGGGCCACTAGGCCCTGAGGCATAAGGACCCGTGTCTGCAGAACACCCCAAAGGGAAGAAACAAGGGTTTGGATATTGACCAGGACTGGCAATGGTCCAGTGGGCATCGGGTAAGGGTAGACTGGCGCCGTACCCACGGGAGACAGTGTAGGGTAAATCGTCGAAGGCCTGATGGGTGCTGGCTGAGGAAGGATGGGCTGAGGACCAGCAGGCATCAGCTGAGGATAGGCTGGCATAGGCTGGGGATAGACAGGCATAAGTTCAGATGGTGCCGGATATGGCAAGACTGGTGAAGGCCCAATGGGGCTAAGTGAGGCAAAGTCTGAGGGGGTCCAACAGGTGTGAGCTGAGGAGAAGTGGGTGTCGGTGTGGAAGAAGCCCAGGCGGTTGACAGAGGAGGGGGGCTCGGCTCAGGAGAGAAGCTGGTGTCCTGCTGGGCTCACAAGGAGGTGGCAAACCTAGTAGAGGAGTCCAATGCTAGAGAAGTGGGAGGCGGTTAGGGAGAAGAGGAAACCCTGGCAGCAGCTGAACCCATGCCAGCTGGAGAAGCACCGGTAGAGCCACCAGTGCCTGACATGACAAGGGGTCTAAGCAGCAGGGGTTGAGGGTCAGGTGATGAACCTGGGCCCAAGAAACCTCTGCCTGAGATGGTAATAGAGGCGGTAGGCAGGGCCGCTGGTAGCCCAGTAGAGGAGCGGGCATGCGGGGCTGTTGGGGGCGGACCCCCCCTCCCATGGAGGAGGACCCTCAGTGAAAGGAGAAAGTCCAGAGGGGGTATTGCTAAGATCAGAGGAGATAAGAGTGAGGAGGAGGACCATGTAAAAGCATCTATCCTAAATAGATACTTCTGCTCAGTATTTACTGAAGAGAAGGTAGGGCAGGGCCCACAGCTCAGCACCATGAACACAGGGGAGAGGGAGGTGTGCACTAGACCCTTCACAAAAAAATGTGTCCTACAAGAGCTTGATAAGCTCAGGACGAACAAGGCAATGGACCTGATGGCATACATCCCAGGGTACTAAAGGAGCTAAGGGTGGAACTAGCAGAGCCATTATCAGAACTGTTTAGTGAGTCTCTGAGAACAGTAGAGGTCCCAGAAGACTGGAGAAGGGCTCATGTGATCCTGCTCCACAAGAGTGGTAGCAGGGAGGAGGTGGGGAACTACAGACCAGTCAGTCTTACCTCAGTAGTGGGCAAGATTATGGAGGCACTCCTTAAGGAAAGGATAGTGCAACACCTGGAATCCATAGGAGCACAGGATCCAAGACAGCATGGGTTTACAAAAGGAAGGTCCCGTCAAACTAATCTCATAGATTTCTTTGACTGGGTAACCAGAGTGGTGGACCAAGGGGGAGTAGCTGATGTAGCCTACCTCGACTTCAGCAAAGCTTTCGATACTGTTTCACATAGAGGATTGATTAGTAAGCTGGGTAGGCTCGGGGTGGGTCAGAAGTTGGTCAACTGGGTGGCAAACTGGTTGACTGGCAGAAAACAGAGAGTGGTGGTAAATGGTATACAGTCAGAAGAGATGCAAGTCACAAGTGGGGTACCTCAGGGGATCAGTCCTGGGGCCAGTCCTATTCAACATCTTCATTAGTGACCTGCCAGATGGACTAGAGGGTAAGAGCTTGTCTGTTTGCAGATGACACCAAGATCTGCAACAGAGTAGATGATCCAGATGGGGTGGGCAGAATGAGAAGAGATCTGGATAAACTAGCAGAATGGTCAGAAGAGTGGCAACTGGATTTAATGCAAAGAAGTGCAAAATCATGCACATAGGGAAGAGAAACCCTGAAGCCACTTATAGGCTGGGAGGAGTTGCTAGCAGTCACAAAGGAAGAAAGAGACTTGGGCATCATCATCACTGATGACCTAAAATCATCAAGCAGACCTCTAAAGCAGTAGGTAAGGCTAGGGGGTGTTAGGGTGTATTAGTAGGGGTATCACAAGTCGTAAGAGGGAGGTAATAATCCCTCTGTACAAGACATTGGTTAGGCCCCATCTGGAGTACTGCGTGCAGTATTGGAGCCACACCTTCACAAGGACATTAACCAAATTGAGGCAGTCCAGAAGGGCAGCCAAAATGGTGCAGGGACTGCATCAGAAGACATATGAGGACAGATTAACAGACTCAATATGTATACCCTTGAGCAAAGGAGGGAGAGGTGATATGATCGAGACATTTAAACACCTTAAGGGCATAAACAAGGTGAAAGAGTCTAACATGTTTAAATATAAGAAAAAGCAGGACAAGAGGACACAGCATGAGATTAGAGGGAGGCCGATTAAGGGGAATGTGAGAAATTCTTTTTCACAGAAAAGTGGTAGATGCATGGAATGTCTTACCACAAGAAGTGGTGGCTATGAATACAGTGCAGGGCTTCAAACAGGCATGGGATAGGCATAAGGGAGCAATACAAATCACTATGAATAGATAGGTCACTGACAGAGCAAAGGCCGATGGCACATTTATAAGGTAGAAAAAGAAATGGGCAGACTGGATGGGCCTTGCGGTCCTTATCTGCAGTCAACTTCTATGTTTCTATGTTTCTATGATTAGGTTTCGGAGGTATGATCTTGTGTATGTAGGAGTAGTTATGAAATTCTGCTTTATAGGCCTGTGGTGGAGGAATTCAAAATTGCGTGGGACAGACACAAGGGAACCCTAGAAACAGGGAATGGTGGGAAAGCCACGGATCAGCTACAGCCTGTAGCATAAGTAAAAGGTAGGAAAAAATGGGCAGACTAGATGGGCCAGGCGGTCCTTATCTGCTGACAAATTCTGTGTATCTATGTACTATGTCCAGGTCTGGAGACCACACCCCAAGAAGGACACAGACAGGGTAAAGGCTGTCTGCAGAAGGGTAACTAAAATGGAGCAGGGGCTGCATCAGAAGCCTTATGAGGACGGACTAAGGGATCTCAGTATGTACATCCACGCAGAGAGAAGGGAGATGAGGGATATGATAAGAGACCTATTTATTTATTTAGTTTTTGTTGACTGGGTAAGTGTACTAGACAAATTCTGCCTATTTTCAGGCATAACCCGAGGAAGGGGGATACAGATGAATGCCAACTGACCTTGAACCAGATTAAGCTGTTGGTTGTATTTTTAGTGAATGGGCAGGGCACAAGGGAAATTCCCTTACTCTTTTTTCGAGAAGTGCCATGGGATCTTTGACATCCACCTGAACTACCACCAGAACAGGCAGATGAGACCTCAGTTTAACGTCTCATCCGAAAGACGGCACCTCAGGAGTGTAGTACCTCCCTCGTGCTGCACTACAGTGTCAGTACTGGGATTTAACCCAAGTGCCTGGTGTGTGGATAGAATCCACAGCCTTCTGATCTCCTGGCCTCAATATAAATGCCCCACGGTATTTAACAAGGTACAGGAGGGGAGTATTTTTCAGAGGAAAAGGAGCACGAGAAAAAGTGGGACATGCACTGAAGCTGGGTGGGGGGAATTTAGGAGCGATGTAAGGAAGCACTTCTTCACTGAAACAGTGGTGGATGCCTGGAACGGTCTTCTAGCAGAGGTAGTGGGGGCAAAAACAGTGGAGAGCTTCTAGCATGCATGGGATAGGCACAAAGGAATCTTAACTGGGAAATGAAGTGGGATATAGCCAGAGATCAGGTAGGGTCTGCAGTGTAAGTATAGGCAGGGGAAAAAAAGGGCAGACTGGGTAGGCAAAGTGGTCCTTACCTAATGACAAATTCTATGTTTCTATTGCCCTGGGTTGAGGTGGCAGAAGATCCGGAGGTGACAACAGAGCCAGTGGGACCCACAGAGCCAATAGTCCAAGAAGACTGTGTATTCTACAGCCAGTGACGACACAGAGCCAGTGACCTCACAGAGCCAATGGCCTCACCAGCTGAGGTCAAGCAGGCTGAAGGACAACAGCAGAGAGACCTGCCCAGTGATGATCTAGAGCCCTGAGTGAGGGTGGTACCAGAATCAGTATGGTGTCGACAGCTCAGCCAGGAATGAGCTGAGGCTGGTGGAATCAGCAATAGGAACTGATAGACTTGAAGCAGGAGAAGAAGGGCCACCAGACTGCATAGGTGGGCACCAACAAGCTGTCCTCTTGGTATCCACTATCTTCCCATCCACAAAGCACCAACATTTCCATGCCCACCATTCTTCCACCTATAGTGTTGGAGCAGAACAGCAAACTATCAGAGCCGGACTCAAAAGGTATGGAGTGGTGAACTGCACAAGCCTGATAATTTCCATATTCATCTGAGACCCCCCCCCGCACATCTTTGATGGTTCCTAGACAGCCAGGAACCTGTTGCAACACCTCTTAGAATGCCAGAGGAGAAAGTAGTTTGGTTGGAGCCTGTCAGAGGTCGCCGGAACTTGTTGTGACTCTGCCAAGACAACAGGAAGATCCCCAGCTATGGCACTAGGTCAAAATGCCATATTCAATTACAGCACAGTCAAGAACCATGCAGTAAAAATGTCACCGGAAAAAGCATTCCCCAAGCAAAATGTCATATGTAACAATATCGCCAATGGTAGTGGTCCCAAAACACATGGAGGACCGCTACCATGGCAAAGTAACAAAAGGAAATTTCACCCCCCAACATGAGGGCTTCACCAACCACACCATCCGATATTTATATAATCGACTCAGGGTTGGGGGGTAGAACTTGAGGATGGGGAGAACCTTGTGGGGGGGGATCAGGCAACGCAATAGTCCAGGAAAAAAAGCAACAATGTGGGGGATGGAAAACACAGACAAAATGAAAAATCTCCAAATCAGGAGACCAGGAAGAGAACCCAGACCTCCGGGTCTCCTCTGCTCTGGGAGCTAGTACCTTAGGGGTCCTGCGGTGTCGCTGCCTGGCCGGACCAATTTCCTGCGGCTTTTCAGTGGAACGAGGGCTGGTGACAGTGTTCCAGAATATTCATAGTTCCCCTTAGATTTTGCGAGGAGGCTGAGGGAACTGTGGTGCTGTCGCAAGGCTGGATTCATCTCTGTGGAACGCAGATGCTGAGGGCACCATCCGTTGTGGTTCCCTTTGCTTGGAATATTTGACTGCCGTGGAGTCTGCTTGCAGAGCCGGTAAAACTGTGCTGTTGGGTGGATTTAGTGGGGGGAAGTTCCCCTGCTGTGCCTGCCATTTTTGGAGTGATATCTTCTAGATGGCTGGTGGCATCCTGACTTGAGGAGGTAACTCTGCATTCTTCTATGGGCCTGGGCAAGTAAGAGTGGCCTAAGCCCTGGGTTATTGCATCTTCTCAAGGTCATATTGGTGTCATTTGGCCTCCAGCTCAGCAGAGAAACTGTGGGTTGTGAGAGAGCCCTAAAAATCACCATATACTGAGTTTTGGGGGAAATTTACTAGATAAAGTACTTATTAACCGCTGTATTTTTACCCTGTCTTGTAGGGTTAATTTCCTAAGTCCTGCAGGCTGCTCTCCTGGGAATTAAATAGTCTGCTATATACCTGGCTGTTCTGGTTTTAGAGGGGCTGTTTGTGGGTTGTTGGGTGGGTTTTTAGGGGGGGTTAGGTAGTGTGTTTGTTGTGTGGCTGGTTAGGTATATTTGTATTAGTGTGTGTCTGAGGGTGTTTGTGTAACATAGTGAGGATCGGTGTTGCCGTGGTTCACTACTATTGGTCAGGATGTATTTGGGAAAAGATGGAGGCTGGGGGCGGGCTAGGATAGTGTATGAGGCATTCCATCTGCTCGACCTGCGGCCCTTCACCAACCTCCCAGTGTCCATCACGACTGCTCATTCACTGTCGGGAGGTCAGAATTAGGAGGAGTAGCGTTGATTGGGCATGGCGGGGTGCCTCGAGCACAATTGTGGGAGGCAGGATTGAGGTGGTCAGGTGCAGAAGGCGCCCTGGGGTTTGTCAGGCCCAAGGGAGAGGCAAGACGTGTTTGGTGCCTGTCCCTAGGGTTCCCACAAGACCATGTGGGCAGGTAGTCAGAGGGGCTTCACAGTCCACCAGTCCCCCTGAGGGCAGTGCTGTGTAATGCCAGATTGATCAGGAACAAGACCGCAATTATAGCGGACTTGATTTCTATGGTCGATCTGGCATGCATTACAGAGACCTGGGTGGGAGATGATGCGGTCCAGTTTTAGAGGCCACCGTCCCACCTGGATACTCTGTAGTGCACTGCCCCAGAGTGGAATGCAAGGGCGGGGGTATGACCATCTGTTTTAGATCTGAACTGGGCTTCATCATGCACCCATTGGGAAGGCCGGGTTCTTTTGAATGTGTGGCTGTTTGTAGGGGTCCAGATGCAGGCTGCAGGATTCTCCTGATTTACTGCCCCCTGGGGTGGCAGGGGAATTCCTGCAGGAGGTGGCAGATTTTGTCATCGGTGAAATCTTGGAAGCCCCCAGATGTTTAATTCTGGGGGATTTCAACATTTGGGTTGACAACAAAACATCTAGCCTTGCCTATAACCTCCTCCAGATTATGTCATCCCTGGGCCTGTCACAAGAGGTCTCTTCCGTGACCCATCAGGGCAGCCAGATGTTGGACCTGCTTTTCTCACTGGGGATTGAGATAAATGATCTCAAGACTGATCAGGTCGTTTGGTCCGATCATTGTACGGTGGAGTTTTTGTTCGGGGTCCCCCTCGAGAGCCCTTCCCCTGATGAGATGGTAAGCTACTGCCCTTTGAGGGGTTTGACCCTGGAGGATTTTCTGGCAGTGGCTGATCTATCTAGTGTGGACAGTGCATGCGTGGGAGGTGTAGCTGCGGTGGTTGCCGCCTATAATAAGGTGACATCCGCTGTGCTCGACTCCTTCGCACCAATCCGTGTATGACCCAGATCTTCTCACTTGAGGTCCCCTTGATTTGATGGGGATCTCAGGGGATGAAAACCATGGGTCAGAGGTTAGAGCGCTGCTAGCAGAAGACCGGGCTGGAGGCAGACCAACTGGCCCTGCATGCTCACTGTTGTGAGTACCAGGGGTCAATTAACTGGAAGAAGGCAGAATTCCTGTCCAGGGAGATTGCTGCTGGGAGGAGCCGACCAACTGTGCTTTTCCAGCTGAAGAAGACTTTTTCAGTTGAGTTATGTGTGGAGTTTGCTTGGTTCCTCTCAGACAGAGTGTCCGGCATCCGGCATGGAATTCTGCCAGTGAGCCATGTCATGGCTGACAGGGATCGCCTCAGTTGTTTGGAGAGCGCTCCATCTGGTTGAGGCAAGTTCAGGCCAGTGGAGGTGGCTGAGGTCATTGAGGTTGCTTACAAGCTGAGGCACACATATTGTGAACCGGACCCAGTGCCGACGCTTTTCTTGATGGGATGCGTTGATTCCGTTGGCCCGGAGTTTGCCTTGATTGTGTGGTGTTCCTTGTCGGGGGGGGGGGGTTTCCAGATGTCTTAAAGGAGGCATTGGTGAGACCCCTTCTGAAAAAGTCATCTTTGGACTCTAACATCTTGGCAAATTACCGTACTATCTCCAACCTCCCATTTGTGGGGAAGGTTGTGGAGAAGGTGGCGCTTCAGCTTGAGGAGCACCTTTTGGCCCATGATCTATACAAGCCTTTCTAGTCAGGATTTTGGGTGTGGCATAACACTGAAACTGTGTTAGTTTGGGTGCACAATGACCTTCTCAGAGTGAGGGATCGAGGGGAGAGGACAATTCTTGTTCTCCTCGATCTCTCCTCAGTTTTTGACACAGTGGACCATTGTGTGTTACTTGACCACCTGAGGTTCTTCTGTGGACTCACCAGGATGGTCATCTGCTGGTTAGAGTCCTATCTCACCAACAGGAGGCAAAGGATAGTGATGGGGAATTTCATCTCCTCCCCTAGCCTCCTGTCTTGTGGAGTACCTCAGGGATCAGTCTTGTCACTAATGTTGTTCGCTGTGTACATGCTACCCCTGGGAAGGATCATTAGGAAGTATGGCTTGGGTTTTCATTGTTACGCCGATGATACCCAGCTATACCTTTCCTCTGACCCTAGAACATCTGATGCAGTGAACATGCTAAATAATTGCCTCACTGAAACAAATGACTGGATGGCCTCCAGCTGGTTGCAACTGAAGCCCAATAAGACGAAGGTACTAGTTGTGGAGCCGAACAGAGGGCGTGCTAGGGTGGCCTTGGGTGCAGAGACAGGAATGTTCCTGGGATCTGTACCCTTGAAGGCTGCCTCTAAGGTATGAAACCTGGGCGTTATTCTGGATAGCGGTATTGTGTGGGCCACTAGTGGGAACAAAGGGGGGGTCACAGTGTCCCAGAGGGCTGTGGCCAAGCTAGCTTAACCACTACCGACCCTGACCTCTGGGTGGAGGCACCCGTCACTAGACCTAGGCCCCTCAACATGTTACTGGCCGTACAGGCAGGGGTAGTAGCCCTTGGGATAGTGCCACCTAGGTGTTACATGTGTAATAGTCTTCTATGTGGCACAGTGTCAAAGGCCTTGCTGAAGTCCAGATAGGCCATGTCCACTGCCCTCCCCTGGTCCACCTCCCTAGTCACCCAATCAAAAAATTCAACAAGGTTGGTCTGACATGACCTCCCCTGGTGAAACCATGCTGCTTTGGGTCCTGTAGTCCATTGACAAGCAGATGTTCCACCAATCTCTCCTTCAGTAGTGCTTCCATGATCTTCCCCACTACCGAGGTGAGGCTGACTGGTCTGTAGTTCCCGCTTCCTCTTTGTTCCCACTTTTGTATAAGGGGACTACATCTGCTGTCCTCCAGTCTTTGGGTACCTCCCCTGTTTCCAGTGATCGGTTAAACAGGATTGCCAGAGGTTCAGCCACCACCTCTCTTAGTTCTTTAAAGACCCTGGGGTGCACCCCATCTGGCACCATTGCTTTATCAACTCTTATTACTTCCAGTTCCTTCAGGACCCTTTTTCATAAAAAGGGACTTGTGTCCATTTCTGCACTATTCCCACCCCTTGTACTCCCTTCAGACCCATTACCCTCCTCTTCCTCAGTAAAGACTGAGCAGAAATACCTGTTCAATATGTCAGCTTTACTGTTATCATCCTCCATGCGGCCCCCATCCTCCCCCTTCAGTCTCACTATCCCTCCCTTTGCCTTTCTTTTTTCACTTATGTACCTGTAAAAGGTTTTGTCCCCTCTACCCACTGATTTTGCAATGTGCTCTTCTGTCCGAGCTTTGGCTTCCTTTACTGACCTCCCTGCCTCCCTTTGCTTCTCCTGGTACTTCTCCCTATCCCCTTCTGTCTGTGTATTTTTGTATTGCCTGAATGCAATCTTTTTGGCTTTCACGTTCTCTGCTACCTCCTTGGAAAACCATAATGGCCTCCTCTTCATTTTTCCCTTGCTAACCTGCTTAATGTATAATTCTGTTGTTCTTGTAATCCCCATTTTAAACACTGCCCACTGTTCCTCAACCCCTGATTCCTGCCCCATTCCCCTTAATTTCAAGCATCTCCCCATTTTCCCAAAGTCTGTCCCCCTAAAATCCAGTATACGTGTTTTTGTGTGGTTTGGTTTTGCTCCTTCTATGATTTCAAACCACGATGACTGGTGGTCACTGTTCCCCAGGTGCTCCCCCACTGTTACCCCCATCACACTGTCCCTGTTTGTGAGCACAAGGTCCAGTATTGTCTTCTGCCGAGTTGGTTCCATGACCAGTTGCTTGAGGAAGGCACCCTGAAGGGAGTTCAGGATAAATCTGCTCTAGTTGATGCTGCTGCTGGGATGCTCCAGTCCACGTCTGGAATACTGAAGTCTCAACCAGCACTACCTCACCCTTGTCTGCCATCATTTGGATGGCTAACATCAGCTCCCTATCTGTTTCTTCCTCCTGGGCTGGTGGTCTATAGACCACACCTGTGCGGATGGCTGTCCCCATTTTCCTTTCCAGCTTAACCCATAGTATCTCTCCCCCATTTTGTTCCTCCTGGATCTCTGTGGCCTTTATGTCATTTTTCATATACAGTGCCACTCCTCCTCCCTTCCTACCTGACCTGTTTCTTCTGAATGTGTTGTAGCCATGGATGGCTATCTCCCAGTTGTGGTTATCATTACACCAGGTTTCAGTGATGGCCACAATGTCCAGGTCTGACTGCACCATGACAGCCTCCAGATCTTCCATCTTGTTGCTAAGGCTCCTGGCATTTGCACACATGGCTTTCCATGATTTGACCTCCCTAGACTGTTTTGCTGTTCTACTCCAGCCCCTTCCTTGGTTGTCCTTTATCCCTGGTTCTCCTTGCTGTCTGCCCTTCTGTTGAATTTTGCCCGTTTTCTGCCTATCCACCTATTGGGCACTTATCTCCATCTTTTGCACACTGCTTTGTAGAGATATCCACTTCTCCGGTTCACTGGTTCCACTGCTAGCTGTGGGGGGTGGGCAATTAGGTACCCTCCTTGCTGGCCTGCCACCCCCCTTGGCTAGTTTAAATACTTGTCAATGTAGCATTTAAACTTGCCATTGAGTACTTGGATTTCCCTCCAGGATGGATGCAGGCCGTTAGGCTTGAACAAGCCTCTATCCTTCCAGGTGGGTCCCCAGTCACCAATGAATCCAAACCCTTCCTCACAGCACCAGTTCTTCAACCATAAGTTATAGTTCCTGGTGCATGCACCCCTATGCTCTCCCATGCCTCTTGCAGGTAGTCCTTCCGAGAAGGTGACAGAAGTAGCTACTTGCTTGAGACCCCTCCACAATTTCCTAAACAAGTTCTATTACAAGTACTGGTCTAACTCAGGCTCCAGTTTCACAGTTCTATAACATGTGCTGGTTTAACTCAGGTTTTGGCCCACAGTTTTATAAAACGTGCGGGTCTAATTCAGGCTTCAGCCTTACAATTCTACAACAAGTATTGGTCTAACTCAGGCTTCAGCCTCACAGTTCTATAACATGTACTGGTGTAATTCAGCTTTTGGCCCCACAGTTTTATGAAATACACTGGTCTAATTCAGGCTTCCGCCATACAGTTCCATAACAAGTGATGGTCTAACTAAGGCTTCGACTTTACAGTTCTATATAAAGTACTGGTCTAACTCAGGTTTCAGCCTAACAGTTCCAGTACAAATACTGGTCTAACTCAGGCTTTGGTCTTGTAGTTCTAAAACAAGCGCTGGTCTAACGCAGGCTTCGGCCTCACAGTTCTGTAGCAACTACTGGCCTGATTCAGGCTCTAGTTTCACAGTTCTGTAACAAGTGGTGGTCTTACTCAGGCTTCGGCCTCATAGTTCTATAACAACTGTAGGTCTAACTCAAGCTTTGGCCTCACAGTTCCAGAACAACTGCTTTATCTAACTCTGACTTCAGCCTCACAATTTTGGACAATTGCTGGTCTAACTCAGATTTTGGCCTCACAGTTCTAGCACAAGTGCTACTCTAATTGAGGCTTCAGCCTCACAGGTGTATAACAAGTGCTGGTCTAACAGTTCTATAACAACAACTGGTCTAACTCAGACTTCAGTTTCACAGTTCTATGACAAGTGATGGTCTAACTCAGGCTTCAGTTTTATAGTTCTAGAACAAGCATTAATCTAACTCAGGCTTCAGCCTCACAGTTCTAGAACAAGTGCTGGTCTAACACAGGCTTTGGTATCATAGTTCTAAAAAATATCTGATCTAACTCAAACTCTGGCCTCAAAGTTTAAAACCAGTGCAGGCACAACTCAGGCTTGAGCCTCACAGTTCTTGAACAAATGTTGGCCTAACTCAGGCTTTGGACTCACAGTTTTATAACAAGTGTTGGTTCGATTCAGACAGGTTCTTTGTTGCCATTGCCTTGTTTAGATCAAATGGAGAAGCAGAGAGAACAGGGGCAATACAAACAGCGGGGCAGTACAGACAGGAGCAATACAGACATAGGAGCAGGGAGGAAGGAGGTAGGTGTTAAGTAGAATGGTGCAGGGTTGATGGAGAGGCAGGACAGACAGAGCGGCAGTACAGACCAAGAAGCATGGAGGGAGTAGGACAGAGCAGGATGGACTGTGGAACAGACAGGCAGAGGGGCAGAGTGGACAGTGGACAATGCTATCTACAGGTGCTACACGTGTTCCCGCAGGATGCAGCCCCTTTGTGCCCCTGTGTGCAGTTTATTCAGATCGTACCTGTGAAGAGGGCTACATTGGCATGTTTTGGTTCATACGGGCATCGCGCCATCCCACTTATGCTGTCTCCAATGGGTTCAAGGGTATCCAGCTGTAAACAAGGAAAGGAACAGTGAGCTGATAATATTGCTGGAAAGCACTGAGGGCAGAGAGTGAACCACACTGTGTTTGGCCTTCACACCATCTCCTGACCTAGGTGAGCTTTTCCTAAACTGAGGGCGTGGGGCAGGCAGGGAGGGGCACATCGCTGTCTAGACTGACTGATTCTGTAGCCTCTCTGAAGCACATCCAAATGTGTAAGATGCTTTGTAGAGGTTTTGTCTCACCAGAGCAATATCTGCTGTGGTCAGCTGAGCTCAGTTGCCTTGTGGCCCTAGCTTGCTGAGTACAGTTGTGAGCCAGGGCCAGCATTTGTCACTGCAGAGGGAAAGGACATGGGACTACATAAGCTTAAGGATTCAGGGCAATTCCCATGTTGGACAGCAGGGGTCACTGCAGGGAATAGGGCAAGGTGGGAATATACAGGGCCTGGGTTATGGGGAAATCCCCACTGCAGGGGTCGCTGCAAGAACTGGGGCACAGGAAGAATGTGCAGGGGCTAGATCACAGAGAAATAGCCAACCTAGACAGTAGGGGTCCCTGCAAGGGAAAAGGCACAGGGAAAATATACAGGGGATAGGTTACAGGGAAATTCCCACCCTAGCCAGTAGGGGTCACATGGGGGGATGGGGCACAGGGGGGACATGCAGGAGCTTGGCTACAGGTCCGTACCAACCCCAGTTAACTGGAGTCACTGCAGGAAATGGGGCACAAGGGGAATACACTGCAGAGGAGTGTGGCATAGGGGAAATAAACAGGTGTTAGGCCACAGGGCAATGCCCACCCTTGACAGCAGGTGTTAATGCAGAGAATGAGGCACAGGAAGTTAGGGGGCTTTGCTACAGGGCAATCACCACTCTTAGCGGCAGGGGTCACTGCTGGGAATGGGGCACATGGTGAATATACAGGGGCAATGCTACTGGGCAATCTCCATCCTAGACAGCAGTGTTCACTGAAGGGAACATGGGCAAAAAGCAGAAGCTTGTTAGCAAGGCATTCTGCATCCCAGCCAGCAGGGGTCACTGCAGGGTATGAGGCACAGGGAGTATATGCAAAAGTATTAGGTCACAGGGCATTACCCACTCTAGACAGCAGGGGTCACTGAAAGAAGTAGGAAACAAAGTGAATCTACAGGTGCTGGGCTATAGGAAAATCCCCACCCTCAACAGCAGGGGTCACTGCAATGAATGGGGCACAATGGGAATATATGGGGCTAAGCTTCAGGGAATTTCTGACCCTTGCCAGCAGGGGTCACCACATGGACTGGGACAGAAATTAATTATGTACTAATGGCTGATTACGGGGCAATCTCTACCCCAGTCAGCCTGAGAAATGGATGGGAGTGGGGTGGTGGGATCTGCTTCTATTTAAGTGGAAGGGAATTCAGGAGAATGTCTGAAAACAAGAAATGTACCTTCATGGGTCCCAGAGTATGTCCCACAACAAGACCTGCACCTCTATGGGTCCCAGAATATCACAACTTTGTTAACCTGAAAGGCTGCTACTTTGCTTTGAAACTGATTATTATTTCACAACTGATTTGTCTACTGTTTTTTTCTTTAAAGAAAGCCTTGTTCAAAACACTATGACTGCAATTTTACAGAAACTGTTAGACCGCACACTGCTTGTGTTTCCAGTTCAGCGCCGCATGTTTCCCAGTTATTGCAGTCTGAGTCCAGTGCTCAGATAACACATCCTTTCAGCTGTGTTACGGCATGCAGCTCTGAGTTAATCACAACCCTCGTTGTGGCAGCTTGTTTTGAAAGAGAAAAATACGGGTCACTAACAAGGCTTGTACTTACACAGAGACCGAGACAGGTTTCCAATAGGATACATTGCATCAGACACTTAGGCCTACAGCATCACTACGTGGTTAGTACCCAGATCATCCTCGGTGTGAAGCAGCAACTGGAAAAAAATGAGATCCTGTGCTCCCAGCTACTGGGACTTGGGCAAGAGGGTGGCACAGGGTTTAGAGCTCTGAGCTGTGAAACAGAAGATCCTTGCGCCACATCTCTCCAATGCCATCAACGCACTGTGTAACCTGAAGTGCCAAGAACCCCCTGTGCGTCCACATTTTGCAGCTGTATAAACTTGGGAGGGGGTTGTGGGGGGGGGGTGGAAGCCCAGATAGCATCATGTGGAGAAACAGATGGACGGGACATTCACACTCTTTCTATGCAGCATGGTTTGGTTGAACACACAGGCACATGGACAGACGTTGCCAATAATCTTGCTCCATTTAGGGTGGTATAGGATAGCAGAGGTTAGTTGATGTGATGAGAAAGAGATAAGTAGTGATACTCAACACTCTCTCCACGTTTTGTGGCAGACAAGAATGTGGGTACTGACAGACAGACAGATGGATTCCCATTGCTGGTGGCAAGGTGAGAAATTCAAGGGTGACTAAAGGGGGATTTAACCTGGTATTCTGGGGAAATTGTTCTTGCTGATATGTGGCCCCAGCATCAGTTTTTTCAAGAAGGTATTGTAGCCTGACTCAACAGCAGCAGCAGACATCACTTTCCATGCAGGCAAGTAGAGTACCTACCTCTAGTCCCAAACATTATTACATGCTGGCAAGGGAAGACTAAATGTCACGGGGCATGTTCCCCCCCCCAGGATTAATAGGGCTGTGTCTCCTGTTGCTACACCACCCCTCCTGGGTAACCATAAGTATCAGTGCAGCTGGGAGCACATGTGGTAGGGGAGAATATAAGCTTCCATGTGTCAGGTGTGCTGGCACCAGGGACTCCTCTGCATTCTCAGTGGGAGGGCACAGAAAACGAAAAAAAAGGAAATCGTTGGGCAAGCAAATCGGACCAGACCCACCCCTCTGTCTAGCAAGGCTAGTGAACTCCTCACCTCAGGAAGGCCAAAGACACCATTGCCCCCCACCACTGGTGACTGCTCGGTGGGACCTGCAAGCCTTTGTGCTGAATGGCAGCACCTTACCCCATGGGACAATCCAGGGTGGGGTAGCATGGCAGTGGGCTGTGGCATGGCATCCTGGGTCATGGGGGTACTGTGGAGGCCCAATCAAAAACAAAGGAGAAGAACAAGAGATAAAATAATAGGATCATTTTTGAATCTACTCATGGGATAGTGGAATCCCTCTAATCCACTCATGAGATTGTGGGATACCTTTACTCTACTCATGGTAGGATTCCCATAATCTACGCATGGGATGGAGGAATGCCTGTAATCTATTTATGAGAGTGTGAGACCACTGTAATCTACTCATGGGATGGAGGAATGCCTGTAATCTATTTATGAGAGTGTGCGATCCCTGTGATCTACTCATGGGATGGAGCAATGTCTGTAATCTATTTATGAGAGTGTGCGATCCCTGTGATCTACTCATGGGATGGAGCAATGTCTGTAATCTATTTATGAGAGTGTGCGATCCCTGTGATCTACTCATGGGATGGAGGAATGCCTGTAATGTATTTATGAGAGTGTGCGATCCCTGTGATCTACTCATGGGATGGAGGAATGCCTGTAATCTATTTATGGGAGTGTGCGATCCCTGTAATCTACTCATGAGATGGAGGCATGCCTGTAATGAATTTATGGGAGTGTGCAATCCCTGTAATCTACTCATGAGATGGAGGCATGCCTGTAATCTATTTATGAGAGTGTGCGATTACTGTAATCTACTCATGGGATGGAGGAATGCCTGTAATCTATTTATGAGAGTGTACGACCAATATAATCTACTCATAGGATGGAGGAATGCCTGTAATCTACTCATGGGATGGAGGAATGCCTGTAATCTATTTACGAGAGTGTGCAATCCCTGTAATCTACATATGGGATGGAGGAATGCCTGTAATCTATTTATGAGAGTGTGCAATCCCTGTAATCTACTCATAGGATGGAGGAATGCCTGTAATCTATTTATGAGAGTGTGTAATCCCTTAAATCTATTCATTGGATGGAGGAATGCCTCTAATCTACTTGTGAAATGGTGGGGTACCTATATTCTACTCATGAGATGGAGGAATGCCTGCAATGAAAGACAGAGAAAGAGAGAGATCACAAGTTGCCCACTCCTCTTATAGAGGACTCAGTTATATGGTGGAGGAATAGCACTGTGGTTAAAACATGACATGGAAATAAATGTGTGTTCAGCTCCTTATATTACATATAGAACTATTTTATTAATTAAGCATATACTTCCACCTAGCAATCTGAAGCCAACATTTTGTGGCTATGTGTCACTTCTTCAGAGCCAGCTTTGCATGGTGATATCCTAAATCATGTTTTATGTCCATTAAAAATGTTTTATTGACTTTATATTTAAACTTTTTTACAGAAATATAGAAAAAAAAGAATGCGGGTCAATAACAATACAAATAAATATAAATTCAATTAACACTTAAACAGTTGAATAAAGAGAACATATAAAACAAGTACATACGAATTTGGTTTGAACAGAAAATGCGGTTTGGTGATAATAAGTGCTCAGTTCTTTCATAACAAGTGAGTATCCAGCGAACGTACCGATTCAATACTTATTAGACTAAATAAATACATCAATAAGTATGCTTTCATAGTATTAGACAAAGAACCTCTGTGCGCAAACACTGAAGCAATGGTTACCCCAAAGGGCATTTGGCTGGGAAGCCAAGTTTCAAGGAAATACAAAATCACACATGTCCACACAATGCAAAGCATCATGGGCTGCATATACAAATCACCACAGAATATTATGCTGGTTCAACTTTAAGCAGAATTGCATGGTACCGAAAGACTTCTCACACGGTTTGCAAAGGGCTAACAGATGACATAGACACGTGTTTCGTCCTACCATGACTAATCAGTATGCCTCATCTGTTTGACACCCCAGTGGAATGAACCAGCTACCCTAAGACGGTCTATCTGGGTTATGTTGTGGTGAATCCATTAAAACAAAAAACTATTTAAAGGACAATTTAATGCATCAGTTAGGATTGTTCCACAGCGACAAAAGCGAGAATTGGTTGTTAGGGTTGAAAGCCCCTTTACCTCCAGTTTACCTCAATTAGCATCGGTGTGAATTGGGGTCGCCTGTCCAATTCTCACCCCATTCTCCTATACCTCAACTTGTTTACACATGTACTGGGGAGAGAGTTAGGGCCGTCGACCCCAATGCACACCCCGATGCCGGTTGGGGGGCGAGCTATATATATATATTTCACAGTGATACAGCTTGCCCATTTTCGTTTGTGTGATGTGGCCTTTGCCTGCACCTTACAGGACCCTCCCTGAACCATTTTTGTTAATGCACGCATCTTGTACCCCTTGACACTGCCATAGGAAGGTGCCACCTCTTGTGCTGTGGTGATATATTGGTTGTGCAATATATATTCAACATAAATGAGAATACCACCATGTAAAGCAACTGCTGAAGAAGTGGGGCACAGCCATGAAATGCTGGCTTCAGACTGCTAGGTGAAAATGTATGCTTAGTAAAACTTGTTTTGATTGCTGTACATGGAGCGAAACTCACACTTATTGCATTACCTTTAATCTACTTATGAGATGGCGGAGTACCATTACTTATTAAATGGTGGAATATATTTATTATACTCACAGGATGCTGGGATACCTGCAATCAACTCATAAAATACTGTAGAACTGTTTATTCTTGAGCAAGTTATATTTAGCGCATAGTGCTAATTGGCCACAATTGTGCAAATTTAATTTCACGCTCTGCAATTAGCTCCTAATTTATGCCCATTAGAAATAAGCAAGTTTTGCCAATTAGCACCATTTTATTTTAGTGCAATTATCACTTAAGTGAATACAACTATAATAATCATACATCAAATATTACCTGTTCTACAGTAGTCAGATACCTTTAAAGTTAGAAATATCTGTACCTGTGGAATAGGATTAGTCCCTGTCAGATGACTGAACCTGGAATAGGTTGTGTGCCTTAAAAAGCCTGAAGATGTGTGGAGAAGGTGTGGAGAAGGTGGAAAGAAGAATTGCAGCTCAGAGCTGATGCTTTAGGGAAAGGCCCTATATTTTTGGCACACCTCTCTGAACACTAATTAAATATTTTCATGAACCCAGGAGCACAAGATGCCAACCTTTGGCTTTAAAGCAGCAGCGCTTGTTAGTAACCATATAGTTTTGTTTTTCAGCAGTAAGGTTTGTCTGGCAAAAATATCAAGATACAAATTCTTTCTTTCATTTTCGTTCATTCCTGAATGAAGACATGGGATACTGAAGTTATTAAAGGTTTTTATTCCCGTGCCATGCCAGCCATGAAATAATTAAAGGTCTCGGTAGTGTTGTGCTGTTTACCACCGGAAACATGTGGTAGCACCCTACTAATGCAGCTATAGTATGAATATAGCACGTACATTCAACAGGTAACCTCAGCAGAAGGGAGTTTTAAAAATGCAGAGTGGTGGCCAACTTTAATGACGCGAGTCATTAAGTCCCCTCAACCTATTTTCTGTATACCTGTGTAGTCTGTAGGCATGAAAAATTATTTCCTCTCTTGCATTCCCTAATTGTAACCTAATTTTACTCTGTTTTGCCCCAGTGTGAAAACCTGTTTGTCTCCATTTCAAAGGTCATGATCCCACTCATGGAAGGCATCATGGGAGTTGATGCATACCTGCACAAGCCAGCGTAAGTTATACTCTCATCCTGCTCTGTTACATGTCCTGCGAAGTCCCTGTATTCTTTAAAAGCATTTTTTTCTAACTCCAGATACACTTTAAACTACAGAAAACAGCAGGGCACTTACTCTGCCTTGAAAAGTTTCATGGCTGGCATAAGACAAGAACATAGGGACTGGAAAGGTCAGCAACAGCACTGACTAATACAGCATAACTACTGCAGGCTTTAGCACTAAAACATCATACAATTCCAGGATGTTTTACATGAGTCAGGGTTAAGGCAGGATTTCATACCAGATTTAAGTACCTTCATTTACATGTCAATCCTGATGAAATTAGGAGGGTGCAGTAGAGGCAATCATTGTGCATGCCGACAAACTACACAGGTAAACAGAGTAAAGGCTGGGGGGACCTTCCCTTTAACAATATCTGAGAAAACTAAAAAACTAATAAATATACTGAGCAAGAATCTTAGAATGATAGAAATGCATTTTTGCTAAAAAACTATAGGATGATCTTTTTTTTTTGCCAGCTAACAAATACTGCTGATTTATGATTGGGAGCAGGGATTCCCCTTCACAAAAGTGGGAGCAGGGCAGAAGCAGGAAACTACACACCTGTTAATTTAACCTCAGTGGTAGGGAAAATGATGGAATCAGTTCTGAAGGAAAGAATTGTTGAGTACCTAGAGGCCAGAGGGGCACAGGACCCAAGGCAGCATGAATTCACAGTGGGAAGGTCATGCCAGAGGAAGCTAATAGGTTTCTTTGACTGGGTGACCAAAGTAGTAGATCAGGGAGGGGCTGTGGACATGGCCTACCTAGACTTTAGCAAGGCATTTGACACAGTCCCACACAAAAGATTAATATACAAGTTAGCCAGCCTGGCAGTGGGTCCCAAGATGATAGCCTGGGTAAAGAATTGGCTGGAGAATAGGACACAGAGGGTAATAGTAAATGGAGTCCACTCTGAAGAAAGGGGGGTTACTACTGGGGTACCGCAGGGTTCAGTATTAGGACTGGTCCTCTTCATTGTCTTTATAAGCGACATTGCAGAGGGACTGGAAGGAAAAGTGTGTCTCTTTGCAGATGACACAAAGATCTGCAACAGACTTGATGCACAAGGTGGGGTGGAAAGGATGAGAAGGGACTTGGCAAGGTTAGAGGAATGGTCAAATGTATGGCAGCTTAGATTCAATGCTAAGAAGTGCAAGGTAATGCACCTGGGAAACAAAACTCAGGGAAAAGTACACAATGGGGGGTGAGATACTAACAACAACAAAAATGGGAAGGGACCTGGGGGTAGTCATATCAGATGACTTAAAGGTGGGCAAGCAATGTGAGCGGGCAGTAAGGAGGGCTGGGGGGATACTGGGATGCATAAGAAGAGGCATCACCAATAGAAAACAGGAAGTTGTTATCCCTCTGTGCAGACAGCTGGTGAGACCCCATCTAGAGTACTGCGTGCAGTTCTGGAGACCCAATCTCCGCAAGGACATAGACAGGATGGAAGCTGTCCAGAGGACGGCAACTAAAATGGTGCAGGGTCTGCACCGGAAGACATATGAAGAGAGACTAAAGGAGCTTAATATGTATAGTCTTGAGGAAAGGCGGAAGGGGGGACATGATAGAAACTTTCAAGTACCTCAAAGGAATCGACAAAGTCCAAGAGGGTAGCATCTTTCAAAAAGAGGTGTGCAAGAACAAGGGGTCACAATTTGAAGATGGGGGGGGCTCAGAGGTAATGTAAGGAAGTATTTTTTCACAGAGAGCATTGTGGATGCATGGAACAGCCTTCCAGAGGAGGCTGTGGAGTCAAAAACAGTGGTTGAATCCAAGAATGCATGGGACAGTCATAAGGCAATTCTAGGGGGTGGAGGTAGGAAGAAGTAGGCTGCTGGTTAACTAGGATCTGCAGCTTATCCATTAAGTAGGGAAATGGGCAGACTGGGTGGGCCAAGCGGTCCTTATCTGCTGTCAAATTCTATGTTTCTATGATCAGCAGTGGGTTGACCTGACAGGATCGGGACACCTTGTACAGCAGTATTGTGAGTTCCATACAGTACATGATCGTCTCCAGTCCCTAGCAGAATCCTGTTTTACAATGAGATCATTCTCGTGTTCTATTGGGGGGCACTAAGGATAGGGAGAAACCAGTGGGGAGGAGGAAATACCCAGGGTAGATGGCAAAATCATAGAGAGTGGGGCAGGAAGGCGATAAAGTTTTAGAGAGCATACAAGGCATTGGGTATGGGCTCACTGAGAGTGAGGACAGATTCGCTTTATGAGGTGAGTAGCATAGTTTCCTTGGACATGTTTGGATGACTTTGTTTCGTTTAAACCCCATCTAGCTCTGAAGGACTTGTGTTCCACAACACTATACTTTTCATTTTTTTTTTTAACATTTTCCCTGGATAGTCCAGCTGAGATGTGACATGTCATTTCTCACTGGGACTTTGCTTGTGCCCAGCTGTTACAGCCAGAAAGACTGAAGCACAGAGAAGTCAGGTTACTTGTTTAGGGTCATAGTGCATGCCCGTGACTTGTGGAATTCGAACCCGGGATCGCCTGGTTACCCATTCTAGGTTCCAACCACTAGTCTGCATTGCATTCCTTTTCCTTCCCAATGACTTAAGAAATCAAAAACAAATGATTTTGAAAGGCCGAGTGCTCAGAACTTGCTAAAAAATATAAACTAGTAAGAGGATTTAGCCACTTGAGTGAGATGAACAAACTTCTCATGAGCATTTAGTGCAGCCTACAAAACAGTGATCGGTTCGTCTGTAGAGATCATTATGAGGTGAGCAGCTGATCTGTCAGGCCTGTCTAAAGGGTGGCTGCGGTCTGTAAATCCATGGCATGTTTATGAAGCCCAAATTAGACTTGGCATCTAATTTTAAACCTGCTGTGCGACCAAGTAACAGCGTAAATAATGGTGCTGAGGAAACGTGGCATTTGCAGGCCAGAGAGACCTTTCAGAGAGGCAGGGATTCTGGGTATTGTTGACATATATAGTAATTAATAGATCTTATGAAACAATTTATAGCACGTTGTTTTAAATGGTACTTTTATTATATAACAATAGCTGCAAATGGAGCCTTCTGATTGGCTGACAGCATTCTAAAAGGTTATGTTAACAGCTGGAAACCCTTGTGATCAAGAAAACAATTACAATATTTTCTATAAAACATTTATTCAAAGACATTGTAGATTATAGTATGAAGGCATTCCAGGGGCTAGTTACCTCTGTTCATCTAACTCGAGGGGCATAATTACCACCCCTTAGGGTTAGATTACCTTATGATAAACCAACACCTGGTTGCTCCAAACTTGGTAACTCAGCTATAGTCGCTAGATTATAAGGTGCATAGCATAAAATCTACCTTCTGATTTTATGGTATTCACAGTGTACCTACTAGGGGTGATCATGGGGCTGAGTTTTGGTATCTGTATCTGTGTCCCTGGTATTTACTGCTTGCCGACTACAACTGTACCCAGGGCCGAGTTTTGGTATTTGTGTTTGAGTCACCGGTATTTATTTTTTCTATATAGGTTTTTTATCTCTGATTTTCAGGAGCGGGCAGGCGGGGTTCGTGTCAAGCTCGGTCTGTGTCCCAATCACTGGGATCACAGCCGGGACCATCACGGAGCCTGCCAGCTCCATTTTCTTCCTGCCCCGCTGCGCATGCATGTGCATGGAGGAACACTCACACTGCGCTCCCGCAACACCCTTCCTTCGCACCACCCGCCATCTGATACTGCCACTGCGCCTCCACCCGGTGGCAGTCATACAGTGGGGGTGGCAACGTTCCTCCTCAGGAGGGGAGAACTGCTTCGCTGTTGCTCAATCCCTTTCCCTCCTCTCCCCTGGCTGACCCCTGACGACCCAGGTCCCTTCCAGAACCTGGGTCAACAGCGTGGCATGAGGTGTGGCATCCAGTGCCTTGACTCTCAGCACCACCGGGCCGGCTGAGTCACCAGCATTTACTATTTACTGACTACAGCTGTACACAGGGCTGAGTTTTGGTATTTCTGTGTCTCTGGTATTTGTTTACTGACTACAGCTGTACACAGGGCTGAGTTTTGGTATTTCTGTGTCTCTGGTATTGTTTACTGACTACAGCTGTACACAGGGCTGAGTTTTGGTATTTCAATTTTGTCTTTGGCATTTACTGTTTACCAACTGCAGTTGTACATGGGATGAGTGTTGGTATCTGTAGTTTGTGTCTCTGGTATTTACTGTTTGCCAACCACAGCTGTACGTGAGGCTGAGTTTTGGTATCTGTGTCTCTGGTATTCATTATTTATCAACTACAGCTGTACACATGGCTGAGTTTTGGTATTTGTATCTGTGTCTCTGGTATTTATGGTTTACCAACTTCAGCTGTACACAGTGCTGAGTTTGGTATTTCTGTCTCTCTGGTATTTACTGTTTACCGCCTACAGCTGTACACATGGCTGAGTTTTGGTATCTGTATTTGTGTCTCTGGTATTTACTGTTTACTGACTACAGCTGTACCTGGGGCTGAGTTGTGGTATTTTCTATTTGGGTCTCTGGTATTCACTGTTTGCTAAAAATGATTACTGGGAGATTTGGATACAAATACTAAAACTCAGCCCCCATGTACAGCTCTTGTAGGTAAACAATAAACATCAAAGGAATGAGGGTGGCATGAATTACGCAAATACGATTAAATACAGACACAGTATACACTAACCAAAAACATTAATAGATTCTTTAAATAGCTGCATCAGTGGTAAAGGATTAGGTAATACAGGATTATGCTATAATTGTCAGTAGTGTTCACCTATGATGGAAACCTATCACAGCAATTAATAACTGGTAGCCCATTAAATGAATGAACAGAAAATGCATAAAATGCCACTAACAGTTTTCGAACTATGAGCATTCCAGAAAATAATGGCATAATCATCCTGCAATGCAAGCAATGACATGCTCAGTGCATTCTATGAAAATTTAGCCTCAGTTGCATTTTTTCCAGGTTTCCATATTTGCCCCTGCTGTGTCTTTAATATACCTGCATTATAAAAATGACATTTAAAGCAGCAGTACATGTTATAGTGAAATGTTTTATTTCTATATGTTTAGTCTATTTTAGAATGTCCTTTTTCTCCTGTATTGTAAGAGGTCCTTTCCCCCCATTTTGAGTCTGCATTATCACTTTTTAGTTTTGAAATTATTAAAAGGAACTCTCCCTTTAATGTGACTATCCTCAGTTTTCATCTGTATTCTCAGCTCTAAATGAGCAGTTATTGTTTTCCGTCATTGTCCTTGTGACTAATTAACTAGCATGGAAAGGACGCTGCTCCCTCACGTTGTGAGATAGTGGTCCCAAAGTTCAAAGGTTAGCACCAGCACTCTGGGCGGAGCCATATTCAGAGGCCCCCAGAACCCCCCCAAACTAGGTAGTGCCAAGGGCTTAAAATATTGCTGCTCCTCTGCAAATGAGGGAGTCCCCTCATACATACCGGCACTCCAGCATTTTCAAAGGTACATGTTTATTATTGATATCCCTGGTGTTCAGTGGTTCACCTACCCCAATCCCCCAGCAGCTCTGGTTTAGAGACTCCCTGGTGTCCAGTGGCCCCCCCCACCCCTAATCCTCCAGTATGTATGGTTTACAGACCTCCTGGTGTCTAGTGGTTACCCCCACCCCTGATCCCCCAGTATATATTTTTGGAGACCTCCCTGGTTTCCAGTGGTTCTCCCAACCCCCGATTCCCCAGTATATATGGTTTAGAGAACTCCCTGGTGTCCAGTGGTCCCCCCATCCTATATCCCTCAATGCAAATCCCTAGAATCCCACACTGGGGCTCATGTGCAAATCCCCAGACTCCCACACTGATGTTCATGTGAAAATCCCCAGAATTCTACACCAGGGCTTGCCTGGAAATCCCCAGAATCCCACACCAGGGCTCACATGCAAATCCCTAGAATCCTATACCAGGGTTTTTGAGCAAATCTTCAGCATCCCACAGCAGGGCTCATTTGCAGCTCCTCAGACTCCCACACCAGAGCTCACATGCAAATGCCCAGAATTCCACACTGGAGCTCATGTGGAAATCCTCCAGAATCCCACACCGGGGGTCATGTGCAAGTCCTATAATCACAAACCGAGGCTCACATGCAAATCCCCCAGAATCCACACCGGGGCTTGCAATCCCACACTGGAGTTAGCATTGAAATCCCCAGGCTTCCACACCAGGGCTCATGTGCAGATCCTCCAAAATCCCACACCAGGGCATGCAATTCCACACCAGAGCTAGCATACAAATCCCCAGGATCCTACACTGGGGCTTGTATGCAAATCCCTAGAATCCCACATCGGGGCTCACATGCAAATCCCCAGAATCCCACACTGGGAATCAATGCGCAAATTCTCCGGAATCCCACAGTGAGGCTTGTGTGCAGGCCCAGTAATCCCACACCAGGGCCGACTGGGAACAAGTGCATTGTAATGGTGAGGCACAAAATTATGGGCCTGTTGTTTACAAACACCAAAAGCTGTGTGTTTTTCATAGAAAATGCCCGCAATTATGGTTTTTAATTAAAATGGGAAAAATACTGGAATCCATAACACCCATGACTTCTGTGACAAGGTTATAGCCCTAATGATCTCTGAGTGACTTAAAAATAAATCGATGATGAATCTAAAAATAGGAGGAGTATATTGTTGCTTAAAAGCTATATAATAAAGTTTTACTTGTGGAATGGGGCCAACAAATATTAATAGAGTCAAAAAATGTGTGCTACACCTACCCCCGATGCTGCAATAACCCTCCACCCCCACTCCACCCTTACCCCAACCTTTAACAACCTTCCATTCCCACTCCACACTTACCCCAACCTGCAATAACCCTCCATCCCCACTCCACCCCTACCCCAACCCTTAACAACCCTCCATCCCCACTCCACCCTTACCCCAACCTGCAATAACCCTCCATCCCCACTCCACCCCTACCCCAACCCTTAACAACCCTCCATCCCCACTCCACCTTACCCCAACCTGCAATAACCCTTCATCCCCACTCCACCCCTACCCCAACCCTTAACAACACTCCATTCCCACTCCACATTTACCGCAAGCTGCAATAACCCTCCACCCCTCCACCCTTACCCCAACCCTTAACAACCCTCCATTCCCACTCCACACTTACCCCAACCTGCAATAACCCTCCATCACCACTCCACACTTACCCCAATCTGCAATAACCCTCCATTCCCAATCCACCTTTACCCCAACCCACAATGACCTTCCATCCCCACTCTGCCCTTACCCCAATCCACAATATTCCTCCATCTCCGCTCCACCCTTACCCCAACCCACAATAACCCTCCATCCCCAAACCACCCTTACCCCAACCTGCAACCACCATCCATCCTCAATGTACCCTTACTTCAACATTCAATAACCCTCCATCCCCACTTCACCCTTACTCCAACCTGCAATATCTCTCCATCTCCACTCCGCCCTTACCCCAACCTGCAATGACCCTCCATCCTCAATTCACCCTTACCCCAACCCAAAATAACCCTCCATCCCCAATCAACCTTTACCACAACCTGCAATAGAAGCTTCCGGCACCTATCCACTTTTACCACAACCTGCAATAGAAGCTTCCGGCACCTATCCACCCTTACCACAATCTGCAATAGAAGCTTCCGGCACCTATGCATCCTTACCACAACCTGCAATAAAAGCTTCCGGCACCTATCCACCCTTACCTAACCTGCAATAAAAGCTTCCGGCACCTATCCACCCTTACCTAACCTGCAATAAAAGCTTCCGGCACCTATCCATCCTTACCTGACCTGCAATAAAAGCTTCCAGCACCTATCCACCCTTACCTAACCTGCAATAAAAGCTTCCGGCACCTATCCACCCTTACCCAACCTGCAATAAAAGCTTCTGGCACCTATCCACCCTTACCGAACCTGCAATAAAAGCTTCCGGCACCTATCTACCCTTACACACAACCTGCAATAAAGCTTCTGCACCTATCCACCCTCTCACAACCTGCAATAAAAGCTTCCAGCATCTATCCACCCTTACCTAACCTGCAATAAAAGCTTCCGGCACCTATCCACCCTTACCTAACCTGCAATAAAAGCTTCCGGCACCTATCCACCCTTACCACAACCTGCAATAAAAGCTTCCGGCACCTATCCACCCTTACCCTGACTCCATAAAGCTTCCGCACCTATCCACCCTTACCTAAACTGCAATAAAAGCTTCCGGCACCTATTCACCCTTACCTGACCTGCAATAAAAGCTTCCGGCACCTATCCACCCTTACCTGACCTGCAATAAAAGCTTCTGGCACCTATCCATCCTTACCTAACCTGCAATAAAAGCTTCCGGCACCTATCCACCCTTACCTGACCTGCAATAAAAGCTTCCAGCACCTATCCACCCTTACCACAACCTGCAATAAAAGCTTCCGGCACCTATCCGCTCTTACCCGACCTGCAATAAAAGCTTCCGGCACCTATCCACCCTTACCACAAGCTGCAATAAAAGCTTCCGGCACCTATCCACCCTTACCTAACCTGCAATAAAAGCTTCCGGCACCTATCCACCCTTACCACAACCTGCAATAAAAGCTTCCGGCACCTATCCATCCTTACCACAACCTGCAATAAAAGCTTCCGGCACCTATCCACCCTTACCCGACCTGCAATAAAAGCTTCCGGCACCTATCCACCCTTACCCGACCTGCAATAAAAGCTTCCGGCACCTATCCACCCTTACCTAACCTGCAATAAAAGCTTCCGTCACCTATCCACCCTTACTTAACCTGCAATAAAAGCTTCCGGCACCTATACACCCTTACCCGACCTGCAATAAAAGCTTCCGGCACCTATCCACCCTTACCCGACCTGCAATAAAAGCTTCCGGCACCTATACACCCTTACCACAACCTGCAATAAAAGCTTCCGGCACCTATCCACCCTTGCCTAACCTGCAATAAAAGCTTCCGGCACCTATCCACCCTTACTACAACCTGCAATAAAAGCTTCCGGCACCTATCCACCCTTACCTAACCTGCAATAAAAGCTTCCGGCACCTATCCACCCTTACCACAACCTGCAATATAAAAGCTGCTGGTACCTATGAAAAGTTTAAAACTGGTTAAGCAAACAATCCAGAAAGCTTGAACTAGCTGTTTCTCTTTCCACAATAGTTTTTACTAATCTTTTCTCCCCAATGTGGCATCTGCTTTGGCTGCCTCCAACTGCTGACCTGGAATATAATTTGATTTAAAGTCTAAATATTATCTTTTAAAATGTTCTCTTGAATCCTGGAAAACTTCATTAAGAAACACAGAATTTGACGGCAGATAAGGACCACTTGGCCCACCCAGTTTGACCATTTTTCTCCACCTACAGTATCGCCGCAGGCCCTGCTTGATCTCGGGCTCTTTCTCCCTTCCCTCTTTCTTTCCATTAAGATTCCCTTATGCCTATCCCATGCATTCTTGAACTGCAGCACTGTTTTCACCCCCCACCACTTCTGCAGGAAGGCTGTTCCAGGAATCCACCACACTTTCTATGAAAAAGTACTTCCTCACATTTCCCCTGAATCTACTCCCTTCCAGTGTCACAGAATGTCCCCTTGTTCTTGAGCTCCTTTTTGTCTGAAAGATGTTTCCCTCCTGTGCCTTCTTTATCCCGTGAGATATTCAAAGATCTCTATCATATCCCCCCTCTCCCTCCTTTCTTCCAGGGTGTACCTACTGAGTTCCTATAGTCTCTCTTTGTAGGGTTTTTGGTGCAGGCTCCGCACCATTTTAGTTGTCCTTCTGTGGACCACCTCCACTCTATGTCCTTCCAGAGATGTGGTCTCCAGGACTGGACTCAGTACTATAGGTGGGATCTTACCAACAATCTATACAGAGGTAACACCACTTCCCTCTTTCTGGTGGTGATACCCTCCCTCTGCAGTCCAGCATCTCATTAGTCCTCTCAACTGCTTTGTCGCACTGCCGGGCCACCTTTAGGTCATCGGATATGATTACCCCTGGGTCTCTTTCCTGCTTGGTGGTCATCAATACCACTCTACCCATTTTGCACTCTAGCCCAGGCTTTCTGTGCCCTAATTGCATTATTTTGCACTGAGACCCAGCTGCCATACCCCCACCTCTCCTCAATTTTTTTTCAGGTCTCTACTCATCCTTTTCAACCCCCCAGAGTATCCACCCTATTGCAGATTTTGGTTTAATTGGCAAAGAGGCAGACTTTCTCTTCCTGCTCCTCTGCAATGTCACTTATAAAGACATTAAACAGGACTGATTCCAACACTGATTCCTGAGACACCCTGCTGGCCACCTTCCCCTCTTCAGAGTGAATCCGGTTTATCACCACCTTCTGTGGCCTATTTCCTGACCAGTTTCTTATTTTGTTTACCATCTTTGGACCCACTCCTAAGCTATCCAGCTTGCTTACTAGTCTCCTATATGGAACACTGTTGAAAGCCTCACTGAAATCTAGGTAGGCCTTGTCTACCGCTCCAATCTGATCTAATTCCATGATCACCCAGTCAAAGAAGTCTATCAGACTTGTTTGACATGAACCCCCCCACCATGAATCCATGCAGTCTTGTAAACCACTGCATTTGAGATTTTCCACAATCCTTTCCTTCAGCAGTGATTCCATCACCCTTCCTAATCACCAATGTCAGACTGATTGGCTTACTATTGCCAACCTCCTCCCTGCTACTACTTTTGTGAAGTGGGACTACAGTGGCCCTTCTCCAGTCCTTCAGAACCACTCATGTTTCTAGTTAACTGTTAACTAGGACTGTCAGAGGTGCAGCCAGTACCTCTCTGAGGTCCCTCAATATCCATGGATGTACCCTGTCTGACCCCCATTGCTTTGCGGTATGCTGTTTTCTTTCCTGTGCACAATTTTCCGATTTTTTGGGGGTGGACTCCTTGAGGCCACACTCATAGGAGGAAATTGGTGGAGTGAGGCATCTGTTTACTTTTCACTCGGGTCAGGGACAAAGACAGGTGGCTGTCAGCTGGGAATAAATAAAGTCTGAGCTCAGCTGAAGCTGATCGCTAGCCTCCGACATTGGGTGGGGGGGAACCTGAGGCTGATCGCCGGCCGGTGGGTGGGGGGGGGACTAGGACCTGAAGCCAGTGCCGGTTGCCGAATATCGTCAGGCATGTTTTACGAACACCAAGGGAAGTCAACCAGCCTTTCTGCATTGTTGAGCAGTTGCTGACTGAAGAGGTAAGGTGTTCTTTCACTAATAAAAACATGTATGGTGCTAACGATTTCTTGAGAATTTGTAAGGCGACCGGCCAGGGATGAAGGGGCTGAGCTAAACTGAAGCCGATCGCCGAATAGTTTTATTATTTTTTTGAGCCGTGCATCTTGTATTAATATCATGGGGAGTGAGTCAGTCAGCATTTGTGCCCTGTTGAGTAGTTACTGCATACAACACAGGAGTTCAGCGCACACCTTATGGCCATGCTGAATCAGAATTAGTGATGTCAACATTGCAAACCCAGACACGCGCTGACTCCTGTTACTGAAAATCAATCTGTGAAGCCAGTGGTGGCTTCAACAATATAAAGACCAAATAGAAATGCACACACAGGCCATTGCCCTTTACTTCTGATTTATTTAGCAGTTCTAAACATCGCTAAGTCATTTCATATCTCTTTTAATGTTTTTGTAAGTGACATTGCAGCGGGGCTGGATGGGAAGGCCTGCCTGCTCGCGGATGACACTAAAATCTGAAACAGGGTAGAAACCTGGGGGGGGGGGGAGCGAATGAGAGGGGATCTGAAAAAGTTAGAGGAGTGATCAAGGGTATGGCAACTGGGGTTCAATGCAAAAAAGTAAAAAAATCATGTACTTGGGGCACAGAAACCCAGGGGTGGAGTACAAATTGGGAGGAGAGGTACTGTCGACCAAAAAACGAGAAAGAGACCTGGGGGTTATCATATCTGATGACCTAAAGGTGGCTAGACAGTGTGACAAGGCAGTCGGAAGAGCCAGCGGGATGCTGGGGTGTAGAGGAAGGGGTATCACTAACAGAAAGAGGGAGGTGGTGTTACCCCTGTATAGATCACTGGTGAGATTTCACCTTGAGTATAGTGTCCAGTTCTGAAGACCTCATGTCTGGAAGGACACAGAAAAAGTGGAGGCAGTCCAGAAGAGGTCAACCAAAAATGGTGCAGGGTCTGCATCAAAGACCCTATGAGGAAAGACTGAAGGACCTCAATATGTACACCTACCCTGCTACCCACTCCCAGCGTGCCCTATAAGTCCCTCGGTAAACAGAAATTTGTCCAGGCTTAACCTGAAGGCCTTTATTGCCATCACATCCACTGTCTCTTTTGGCAGGCTATTCCATCGGTTCACCACCCTCTTACAGAAGACATGCCTCCTAATGCTGAAACCTAAATTCACCACCCTTGAGCGTTAGTGTTTTTATTTTATTTACAAAATTTTTTTTTTCAATGAGTCTTATATAGTAAAATTAGTTTTATTACACTTGAAGGTGTCAAGCAGTTAACAGAACCATTTAGCTTGTGAGGCAGCCAGTCAGAATGCAGGTATAGCATTTAACATGATGCGGTATACAAGTCACATGGAACGGTAATCACATTTACCCCGCTGACAGGAAATCTCCCAGTATAGGTCTCATCCTTACATTTACGTAGAAATATGTGTATTTCATTGCAGCCTGTTACTTAACTTCTTTATGTAATGTAATTACAGATGAGTTACCAAGTACTAATCCATAATTACAATGTCATGCATGTATACTGCAGCCCCTTACATAACCCCTCTGTGTAATGTAATTACAGTTGTGTCTCAGAGCACTGATCAGTAATTACTGTGTAATACATGTGCACTACAGAACGTTACTAGCCCCTATATGTATGTGTATATATATATATATATATATATAGTAATTACAGCTGTGTTACAGGGTACTAGTCAATAATTACTAATTACTACATACATACTGAAGTCCTTACTCAAGCACCTCTCTCTCTCTCTCTATATATATATATATATATATATACAGTGTGTGTATATATATATATATATATATATATATATATATATATAAAATTGTGTATGGTTCTCCATACATAACAGGGCTGTGTCTCAATTGCTCAAAACTAGCTGTAGCTTCTGTTCCAAACATATACTACTGTCAATGCTACCTGCTGATACTTTGTATATACTGTATTATTGTATCTCACTTTATTTGTATTATTACTGTTTTCTTGTGTGTTGCATCCCACGTTATATTGTCCCTTGTTCCTTGTTGGCAAACCCAGGTCCACCTCGAAAATGAGCTTGCTCAACGGTGATCGCCTGGTTAAATAAAGACTTTGATTGATTGATTGATTGAGAGGTTGTCAAGGCAACCTTGAGATTTAGACACAGCCTTGTTTCTGTAGGAAGAACTATACACAATATTTTCTAGTGTATGGTTTTTCATGCACAGATATGACTGTGAGTAAGTAGGGTTTCAGCTTGTGTGAAATGGAAAAATCTTATCGTTACCCGCTGGTTAGTCTGTGCTTTTAACCAATTTAATGGCAGCAGTGTTTGATTTATCCTGGCACTTATCGAGTTGTGAATTGAAGGCATCTGGACAGCAGGTGAGGGAGCTGGTAGGGGAAGTGGGTAGGGGAAAAACAAAAATGCAACAGTAACCATCACTGGCACTCTTTGTCTGTTTCAGAATCAATGATCAGGACCATGGCTTCAGACAATTAGCACTGCATGGGATGTTCGAAGTTGTGCTGCAGCAGTGATGTCACTAGTGCAACATTATGATATCGCTACTGCAGCACTGCAAGGAAATTCCAGTAATGGATTTCCATCGGCAGCAGTGTTAATTACAGATATAGTACTAATAAATAATTATCATGTAGTTCTGTGTTCCACCACACACTATAGTGTAATTACAGATATAGTACTGATGAATAATTATCATGTAGTTCTGTGTTCCACCACACACTATAGTGTAATTACAGATATAGTACTGATGAATAATTATCATGTAGTTCTGTGTTCCACCACACACTATAGTGTAATTACAGATATAGTACTGATGAATAATTATCATGTAGTACTTGCACACTGGGGTCCATAACATAACCTCCAACTATCCCATTACATAACCTCTAAATATAATGTAATTACAGATGTATTACAGGGTACTGATCAATAATTACTATGTAATACATTCACGCAAGTGCAGCATGCTGCTCTGAGATCTACTAAGTACAGAAAAAGGCATCGGAGCATCTTTGGATGAGTGACGGGCCTAAGTGACAAGCTGCCCTGTACAAAGCTGACCAGCTGATGGCTACACAAACCAGATGGACGACTGTCTGTCATTCCTTACCCTTTACAGCTCATCAGAAACTATCTCCTGAAGGCAGATATCCCACAAAAGTAGCCACTGTCAGTATGCACAGCAGTGACAGAAGGAAGACTTACACTGTAATTAGTGCAGATGGGATTGAAGGCGTTGGTCCCGCATGCAAACAGTGCGCTGTCGTCCCACTTCAGAAGCACCTTGATAAAATTCCGACACTCAGCCTGAAAAGGGGACAGAAAAACATGTTATAAATCATTTGCTTGCTAACCAAGTTACCTAGCACCACTGTAACTGTAACTGTCACCCCTGTACGTGTGTCACCCTCTACATGCGTCACTCCTGTATTTGTGTCACCCTAGTACCCATGTCATGCTTGTATCTGTTACACCTGTATGAGTAACTGTCACCATTGTACCTGAAACTGTCACCACTGTACCTGAAACTGTTACCGCTGTACCTGAAACTGTCCAATAAGCCTCCTTTGGGGCATATGTGACTTTCCGTTGGGCTCTGTGTGATTCTGTATTTCTTTGAAACCTGGCTCTGTTGCCAATGCTCTGTTCAGGTAACTTTTGCTTCAGTGCTTTTGTGCTGAGGTTCTTTGTCTTTTTAGCTTGCTTTCTTATTTTGGGACCACCACGACCCAACCCCATAACCAAATAAGGGCTGGTTCACTTTTCTAGGCACTGAGATACAGATGAGGCACACTGATAAGTCAACTTCAGCTTCAACTTTATTGGATAACAAATTGAGATAAAATATCTCTTTTTCAATTGCATCCAACAATCAACATGAAATTAGTAATAAATACAGTACAAATACAGACATACAGTACAAACATAAGTTGTCATGTGTAAAAATGACAATTAGTTACGTAACACTGCATTAATATACCTTGCTCCAAGCTCATTTCTCCACTACCGGTACATGTGCCTAGGCAGTTTTGTTAAACTGTTCTGTGTAAATATCAACAAATTGTTACACCTATCGAGCTATATGTATGCCAGTGTATGTAAACTATGTTTGTATTTCTGCTTGTTCCCCAGATCCACCATGTCCTTCTATTCTGGACACATTGTGTAGTATTTACCCCTCCTGAATCTCAACTGTACTGTTTGTCATCCACCTAAGTACTTGTTCCCCCTTCCACCAGGATGCATCTGGAATCGAGCAGTAGCCTGCTCAACATGCCTTCCTGGTTAAATGCTTAAATAAATAAATAAATAAAATATAAAAAGAGATAAGTCATCCATAACAATTACAGTGTTTGTTATACAAACTGGCCAGAGATGCTCTGAACCGTTCTAAAGGCAACAAAGCAGACATCTTAAGCTGTCTAGATATCTGGTCCCAAGTTCTTGGTATCAATACTGACAACGTTTTTTCCCAAAAAACTAGTTCTACATCTTGGAGCATATAACGAAGTCCAGGACATAGATCTTAGAAAATGCCTTTGCACTGGTTTGAATCTTAGTAAGTTCAATAGGAATTCTGGGAGAGATTGTATAATGAATTTATTAACAAATGTATTCCAATGGATGTCACATCGGTCAGATACTGAAAAAAGACCTGATTCTCTGTACAACACATAGCAATGAGATCTGTAAGGCAGATTTGTTACAAATCTCAAATCCAGAGAAAGACAAAACATGTGCCTGTGCCTTCTGTTCTCAGCCTCTGCAGATTTTGTAAAGGCCGCCTGGCACCATGCACTCCTGCTTAAAGCAGAACCAGTATAAATTTTCATGGTGACTTTCATATACATCCCATGATCCTTTGCAGTATTGGAGCAGGTGTGATTTTGTACTATTTAGGAATAATCCAGGGTAGGGTGTGGGTTAGGCTGGGATTTACTCATGCCTGGTGAGCTTCGGTCATGAGGCCACAGGCTGAGTGACCAACTATGCCAGGAATAGATAAATCCCAGCCCAATCCACACCCTATTGTGGATTATTCCGATTATACAATTAGGAAACATGGCAATTACACAAAAATGGGAAGGAAGCCGGTGGCACTGAGGGCTCAGGCGTTGGATGCCGTACCTCGTGCTACGCCGGTGACCCAGGTTTGGGCATGACCTCGGGTCACTGGAGAGCCAGCATGGGGGGGGGGCAGAGTGGGACTGAGCTGCAGTAGGCAGCTGTCCCCTCCCAGGGGTGATTGTCTGCTCTCCCCGTAGTTCCGCTCCCACCAGGTGGAGGTCCAGTGGGAAGCGTAGGCAAAGGGAAGCAATGTCACAAATGCCAGGGGTGGAAGGGGCCGAGCCAGTGCCTGGCATGTGCATGCACCTCCATGCAAATACATGCCTGCCAGGGTCCCGGGTCTGGGGCACAAAAAAAAAACAGGAGAAAAATCAAAAAAATGTATATGAAAAAAGTGAAGGAAAAAGTGTTTTTATTTATTTTGTAAGCTGATTTTGATAAAATATCTTTCCCCTACACAAAATAGTTCTTTGTTGCTGGGTGGAAGCCCTCCCACGTCCGAGAAGACAGCTGGCCACAACATGAATGAGCTGAGTGCTGTGAGAGTGATTATAACTGAAAATGCCAGCAGTTTGATTAGCTCTGGCTTGTCTCCGACTTCAACACAGCAGCATAGATCTGAATTTTTTTAAATAGTTTTCACTTTTCCTCAATGGCTTTTCATTTTGTAGAACAGCACGGTTAGCGGGAGAAAAAATGGTTGGCTTTGCAAAAGTATATTGGAACGCAAGGATTCTGTGTGGAGTGATTTAACTTTTTTTTAAATGTGCAGTTATGTGGTACTTTAAGCAGTGGTTATGCTAAAATTGGCATGGGGTCATTCCGCCTAAAACAAGAACCGTGCGGCAAGAAATGCCACAAGCAAAAGGGAGTGCGCTGCAATATCGTTAGGTAAAACACCGACCTATGGCACAAACAGTGCATGCCCTTTAAAACAAAAGAGCTGTTGTTTTGTGGGGGCTTGCAGCCCGCTGACCTATGGGGGGCTTTGCTTCCCACACCCGAACTAATATAACAAACTCGGGGGCTTCAGGGATGGGGAGTTACTCGGGAGGGGAAGTTTGGGTTTTTTAAAACAAAAATCCACAAAACGTTGCAGCGCAGGGAGACCTGGGGGGAACTGAACTGAACCATGGTCCCAGGTCTCCCATTCCGCGGTGTGCTGGTGCCTTAGCCAGTCCACCACAGTAGTGGCTCGACCAGGCACCACACACAGAAACTTGCTCCCTTTCCACAAAAGTGTACAGTGACAGAGGTAGCAGTAACTCCCTACTGCTGTTACACCCCTGTCACTGTAAAGCCATACGCTTCCTACACAGTGCAGTCAAATACTGCACTGTCTTTCTTCCGCAGTATTGACCCGGTACCGCAAACATTACCCTACATAAAGTAGCACCAGACCAATCAGAAAAGTGAATTTTAGAGCCTATTGTTTAATAAAGGAATAATGCACAACAGGGTGCATGTTGTGCTGGGATAACATCACTCCTTGGATGTTGGGTACGAGGCCGCAGGCTGAGTGCATCCAACACCCAAGACGTGCATTATTCCTATTATACAATGGCTCATTTGTTTTAAAAAAAAAAGAATTTAAAAGTTTGTTAAAGCTACATTTTTGTGTCTTTTTTTTAATGGGTAGGCTATACTATCTAAAAAATAGTGCTCATTATTTCTTTTGCCCAGTAGATGGAGCTGCTGTCATGTTACTGTAGCTCTGCTCTGCCCTCTCATTTTTTCTTGTCAGTAGTTGAGGTTGGACTGATCCCCCTCTCATTTTAATTGCTTTATGTTGCCGGTTTTCTCTTTCACTGCTGTCCCCTACCTCACTGTTTTGAATTTTTTCAGCACTTTTATGCTTCTCTGCTGTTCCTACCTCACTGTGCTCACCGCGGTTTGCGGTGCAGTTTATGTACCCTTCCCTTGCAGTTCACGTATTTCAGTTGGTGCCCACTCCCAGTAACGATTTAAAAATGTTTTCCTTTGTTAATATGATGTGACTGCCGGGACGATAAGAGCAAGCAAGGAATGAAGTTTTTTTTTATTACATTTTTTTCTGCCGATGGCTGCCTGGTTCCTTGGCCTGGTCATGGACCCTCTGCTTCTACTTCCAAATTTGGCCACGGCTCCTTGATACTCCCTGGCTTACCCCCCAGGGTGGGGTTGCTGCACTGGCCCTATAGTGCCGCAACCGACGGGATAGGTCAAGGAGCAGGCCTGAGAGCTAATTGAAGCTGAGGATGGGCTTTGTCTAGGGCAGCTGGCAGTGTTTTTTTTCCATGATGGACGGGGACGGGGATGTGCAATGGTGACCAGCGTCCACCATGCCCCCCTGAGCAACTGGTATCAGCGTGCTCAGTATACCCAGCCTCTACTAGGTGTCCGTGTTACGCTAAACACTCTACCCCTTCCCCCCTGGAGAAGGAGAGCAGATGTCAGATGCTCGATCCTTCTCCCCCAGCCAGCCCTCTGACATTCTAGGTCCATTCCCGAACCCCGGTCAAAGGCGTCACAGGTAGGGAACCTGCCCCTGCACCAGTGGGCCAGGAATGAAGTTAAAAGTCAGACGGTAAGTGAATGTGCAGTACAAAAGTCTCTGCCTGATTGTGAAATTGGCTGTATCTAAAGATCAAGGTACTGTGTGGCCCCCCTACCACACACACACACTTGATCAGTTTATGAGCGTGGTTTTGGGCTCCCACCCTGTTGTTCCTCGTATGCTTCCTTCTCCCAGTACAGTGCTCCTGTGTTTTGTAGTGGTACCGGGAGAAGAAGAAACTCAAGAAATTTTGAACTGCATTAACAGTAGCACTATGTCACGCGCTCACTGTCTTCGGGCCAGGAGACAAGCAGAAACTGGTGAAGGTGGTCACATTAATGGCACAAAAATAGATAAGTTAAATATTAAAACTGTACTGTCTACTGTTACAGTCAAGACATTAAATTCATGCAGGCTGTGTTAGGCATTTTTTTATGACAATGGGAGGAGGGAATGTACTTAAAAAAAAATAAAATAAAAGAGCAATTACTGGCAAAATCCACAGCAGCCATGCCAAGTGTGGGCAACTTACATGGGCTGTGGAATTATTTTTTTTTTAAATTTAATGCGGTTATCTGTGTGCTGGGACTAGATCTGTGATGTTATGCTGGGATAACAACATGGGTCCAGCCCCAGATTGACCAATCAGAGGCCAGCATTCTTTCTTGCCATTGTATAATTTAAGCATTGCCTAATTCATTTAATACTCTTTACTTTTTTTTTATTTATTTTTATTTAGACATGACAACATACAGATCCTCAGACAATATTGTTACACAACATGTAGTTCAAGTGGCTCACGTAAACATTCAGACAGTTACATACAGAATACATACATAGGGGTTACACACTGTATTATATCTAAACGGCAAAGAAAAAAACAAATAGAAAAAAAGGGGGGGGAGAAATTCATATTGGGGCACTTATAGACACAGAACTGTATTCATCAAAAGGTAAGTATTATTGAGCTTACCACCCAGGGGACCATATATCACCACTGTCTCCCTAGACCTCTCCCTCCATCCACCTTCAATCTCAACCCCAGTCAGTTAATGTAATCGTACAGAGAGTTCAGAAATATCAAAACGTTCCCTTAGGGGACAAACTCAGCATACTTGTCTAGTTGGTGCATAACCCACTTTCTCCACCTGAGTTTGAAAGCTTCTTTTTTATCCAGAAGACTAGCTGAGAGTCGTTCTAAAAGGTAAGTTTCCCAAACCACCTTCACCCAGGCCAGTTTGGAAGGGATGTCTGGAGTCAATCACATTCGGGTTATGGTCTTATGTGCAGCCTCTACCAGAAGGGTTATTTGCTTACGGGCTGTGGGATCTATTTTCACCCCTACTGGCAGGGTTAATGTCAAAAGGAATACTGGGTTATCAAAATCCGGTATCTCATAAATCTCCCAAAGTTCTCCTTTAACCTCCTGCCAGAAACCACACAAGAGGGGGCATGACCACAATGCATGGGTCTGTCCCACCCGATGAGCCCTGCACCCCCTCCAGCAGTCCCCTCTGGGGTCCCCCACATATTTGGAGGTTACCAAAGGGGACCTGAAATAGTGGGATCTAAGCTTCCAAATATATTCCCTCCAATATGGGGACTGGAATACCCTAGTGGCCTGCCCTGCCGATCTATCCCAGGCCGGGCAAGGTATATCTATTTGCAGCTCCCTAGCCCAAGTCAGTCTTAGAGTCTCTGTAGAGTCTCCAGGTCACTCCCTAAAAGCTTTATATAATACACTAACCTCATGTATGCAGTGCATCCCTACAGCATAGAGGACCATTAACTGAACCACAGTTGGGGTCTTTTCAGCTAGTTCCACTAGGTGATTCTCATATTTTGCCAGATAAGAGCTCAACTGCATATACCCGTGGAACTCGTTGCCAAGAAGGGCATACGATGCCTGGAGTGTTACAAAGGGCAGCAGACCAGTGAGTCCCACTACCTGGTGTATATACCTTAAGCCTCTGGCCCACCAAACCCGTGTCCTGCCACCTGACCTGTTAGGCAGAAATGAGTTATCTCCTGATATTGCCCTCATATAAAGTAATTCATGCCGAGTAAAACAGCGTTCCACCATCCACAGCCAGACTTTAAAGGGCTCCTTCGCATAAGTTGAATATTTACTTAAAGAGATACAAGCAGGAGGATTAGCAAAACTGCATCCCGCCATATCCTCCAAGCTAGTAAATACGGTTTCTATTTGTTTCCAGTAGGCTGAGTATTGTGGGTTAAGTCAACCAGTCAATATACGAAGCTGTGCAGCCCTAAAATAATTCCTAAAACTGGGGTGGTTACAGCCCTCTGTCTCCCGTGGGAGCTGCAGAACAGTATATCTGATTTGAGGGGGCTTTCCAGCCCATACGAATCTAGATATTAATCTGTCCCACTCCCTGTAATAAATGCTGGTTGGTGGCTGGGGTAGGTTCTGTAAGAAGAAGAATATTCGGGCAATACATTCTGTTTTATGGCCTCAATTCGATGAAAAAAAAATTCAAATGAGCCTGAGACCACCTAGTCATGTCAGTCGTAAGCTGTGATGTTAGGGGTTCATAATTTAATATGTCTGTGACCTCCAGGCTGGTGCCTAATTTCACCTCCAGATACCTCATTGTGACCTTATTCCACATAAAGGGTAAGACAATTTTAGTTGGGTCATAGGTTTGAAATTATAAAGCAGGGCCTCAGTTTTTTGATCATTTATCTTGTAACCAGCCAGTGCTGCACATCTTTCAAGCTGCAGCCAGACCTCTGGGATTGACGTTTCCGGATTTGTTAGGGTGAGTAGTATATCGTCCGCAAATAGGGACAATTTAAACTCTCTACCTCCTATGGGTAATCCCCCAATAGCCTGCGTTTGCTTGACTGCCACAGCCAAGGGTTCTAGATAAAGGACGAATAATAAAGGGGAGAGGGGGCAGCCCTGACGAGTGCCCCGAGAGAGTTTAACAGGGTCTGAGAGTGCACCATCCAACTTAACACAGGCACTGGGGGAGTGGTAAATTTTTTGCAGTTGTTGAATAAGCTCCCTGGGGAAACCAAACGCAGACAGGGCTGTCCAGAGAAAAGGCCAGGCAACCCTGTCAAATGCTTTTTCAGCGTCTAATCCTAGTGTAACCAAGGGGATCCCACGGGTCTTAGCATAATCAATCAATAGGAAGGTCCGTCGGATGGCATCATGGGCCTGACGGCCCTTAACCAAACCGACCTGATCTGGGTCTATCAAACTGGGGACCAGATCCTCTATTCTATGTGCTATAATAGACATATAGATTTTATAATCAAAGTTCAACATGGAAATGGGTTGATAAGATGCTGCATGTTTTGGATCTTTAAAAGGTTTTGGGACCACCGCGATCATGGCGTACTGCCATGGGGGGGGGGTCCTCACCCTGCTGGAGAGCCTGTAAAGATGGTAAAAGGATGGGTACCAGGGAGCCCTATAAACTTCGTAAAATTTAGCTGAGTAGCTGTCAGGCCCAGGAGCCTTTAAAGTTTTTCCCCCGAAATAATTCGGTCAACCTCTTGCCTACTAATAGGACTATTCAAGGCTCGTGCCTGGTGCTCAGTTAGCTTAGGAAGGGATAGGGAGCCAAGGTACTCCAGCATTTCAGTGGGCAAAGGAGAGTGGTTTTGGGTATATAAGGTCTGGTAAAATTAGGCAAATATTTACCTTATCTTTAGGGGTTGGGTGTGTAGCACTCTGGTTTCCGGATCATACAATGAAGAAACTGCTGCCCGGGCTTTTTGTTCCCATAATTTTTTAGCTAACTTTCTAGCCCCTCTAGGTCCACCCTCATGGTGGTAGTGTTTAAGGTAAAACAGCTGCTGTTTGACCTGTTGGTCTAAGCACTTCTGTAGTTGCTGTCTGACCCGGAGAATACTTGGCTTAACAGTGTGGTCTCCCTGATCCCACATCATCTGTAGGGTATGCAGTTCATTTTTAAGATCACTATATTTCCTTTCCCAATTTTTTTTTCTTCTCGTGGAGGCCTTAATAATCAGTCCACGCAGGACCGTTTTCAATGTGTCCCAGAGGATCCCTGGAGACATCTCAGGTCCCCTATTATCTTCCAATATATCTGGTATCAGATAAAATATTTCTTTCCTAAATTCAGGGTCCCGAAGATGTGCCACATTTAACCTCCAATGGGAATGTTTATAGACGTTTCCCAGGCAAACCTTCATGCATACCGGGGAGTGGTCCAACAGCAGGGGAGCCCCATGCCAAACATCAGCCACCAAATCATAGTGTTCGATGGCAGTGTATAAGTAGTCCAGTCTAGCCACAACCCCTGTGCTGGCAGACACATGGGTGAAACGTTTTGACGTAGGGAAGATATGCTTCCAGACATCAACAAATCCCAAACTAGCCATGTTAATCTTTATATACTTTTGTAGTGGATTAATCCTATGTGGCAAATTCCTGGAGACATCAAGTGCAGGGTATAAAACACTATTCAGGTCCCCTCCCATTACTAATTGGCCCCTGTAAATAGATATAAGGTCTGCCATAAACTTTTGGGCAACTGATTTTGGGGAACCAGGAGGGAAAGATACAGAAGAGAGAGTAATCTCTCTGTTATAGAGGAGACCAGAGATTATAACAAATCGTAGAAACAATCCCAAAGGTCAGGTGGGAAATTAACCTTATCGAATTGCACACTATGCCTCCGGTTCCCAAGGTGCCATCAAATGTCCAAGAAAAAATCTTGTTTAGGAACCCAAAAATCTTTGGACTCTGGAGAAATAATTTTTGGGTTCCTAAACAAGATTTTTTCGTGGACATTATAACATATCGCTCTTCGGTGTCCTCCCGTCTCTCCTTCTCTACCCACATCACTGTCCTTGCTAATAACAATGCCACACCCCTTCTCCTCCCTGACCTATGAGATGCGGAAGCCAGAAGGGCATAGCTCTTATTTTATATTTTTTTATGGTATGTAGGTAGGTGGGTAAAATTGTATTTTTATATAGGTAATACCTGTCATTTGGACAAAAGTCCAGTTTACAAGACAGACCTGTGCAATCCCTATCTAAATACATACAATAATGTTCCATATTAACACATACACAAAACACATCAGTATAAATATTTCTAGTGTAACAAAAGTATAAAAATACTTCCTTCGTCTTTACATGAAGACAGAAATCTTATCTAATTCTACAGTACGTTGAGAGGAATAATCAGCAATTACAAACATGGGTATTCAATTCCTTTATAATATGAACAAATGTAGAATGATTTGTAATTTCCCTTACATCTGCAGAAAGAAAATTCCAAAAACTAGCAGCTTGATAAATTAAAGTCCTATCCCCATATTTGTTTCGTGATTTTTCTACGTTAATCTTATTTAAGTGAACTGATTTAGTTAATAACCTTTTAGAGTGTTGCTTCGCTGGAAACAGCAATAATGAGATTGGATGATTTAAACAAGACTATTTCATTTTATGAATTAAAATTAACCAATGACATATATAATTTGTATCCAAAGACAGCCAATTTAATTTATTCAACAATAAACAATGATGAGTACAATAATTCCCCTTTAATACATATCTGGCCACTCGGAAATAAGTTTTATCCAACTTGGCCAAAAGTGTTTTATTAGTTCTTCTATAGATCAATTCACCATATCTTAACACTGGAATAATTAACTGTTCAGCCAACTTCTTCCTGTCTATTAATGTTAAACATTCTGTTGTTCTCCTTAAAACCCCCACCCTTTTATTCACTTTTTTTACCAAATCCGTAATATGACAAGAAAAAGACATCTGTTCATCAAATATCACTCCCAAATAACTGTAATCCTTGACCTGTTCTAATTTAATTAGATTCTTGGCCCCAGATATTCAAAAGGGTTGCGCCATGCGCAACAGGGTTGCGCATGCGCAAGTCCTACATTGCGCCATTCTGCGATATTCAGCAGGAGGCAGTTGCGCCACTGAAAACAGGTTGAGCAACAGCGCAATGCAAATGAATGCATGCTCAACAGGAGGGGGAGGAACCATGCATAAACTGCACAACCCGATATTCAGTCGGGTTGTGCAGAAGTTCTGAGCGAAACCCCAACCTGCGCCTGCACAACTTTGAGCCAAAAAAAGGATCAAGTTGAGGGCCACCCACAGGTGAGCTGCTGTATTGCGGGTGCAACACAGCAGCTGCCACCCGTGGCTGGCCCCAACTCAGTCCTCAGTGCCCCCCACCAGCCCGATTGTGGGCAGAGCGTGAAAAAGAACCCCCCGCCCAAACATCTCCCTAATGCCCGATGCGCAGATGCCCGATCGCGGGCAGTATATATGATACCCCCAACACTCCCCAATGCCCGATCGCGGGCAGTAATGTATCATGACAACCCCCAAACATCTCCCAATGCCCGATCGCGGGCAGTATATATACAACCCCCAAACATCTCCCAATGCCGATCTGGGCAGAGCGATGAAACAACCCCCATGCCGATCGCGGGCAGAATGTAAAGACCCCCAACCGAATATCTCCCTGGTGGTCCAGTGGACCGTAATGCCCGATCGCGGGCAGAATGTCAAGTGACAACCCCCAAACATCTCCCTGGTGTCTAGTGTCCCCCACCCACCCACCCACGAGCCCCACCACCCGCTCCCCGGCAGCGGCGGGCGGCAGCATCCACCGCCTGCACCCGCGCCCGCCACTGACTGTCGGCGGTGGGGCTGCCGCCCATTGGTGCAGAGCTAGAGCCAATGGGCGTGCAGCCCCTACGTCCCATGACAGTCAGATTCATCTGGACTGGCGTACTGCATCAATATAACTACTGCGCCCATTGGCTCTAGCTCTGCACCAATGGGCGTGCACCTACCGGACAGTCAGTCGGCGGCGGCGAGTGGTGCGTTGCCGCCGCCGCCGCGGGGAGCGGGTGGTGGGGCTTCGTGGGTGGGTGGGGTGGGGGGACACTAGACACCAGGGAGATGTTTGGGGGTTGTCACTGGACATTCTGCCGCATCAGGGCATTACGTCCACTGACCACCAGGGAGATATTCGGTTGGGGGTCTTTTTACATTCTGCCCGCGATCGGGCACTGGGGTTGTTTCACGCCTCTGCCCGCGATCGGGCATTGGGAGATGTTTGGGGGTTGTCTGTCATACGCTCTGCCCGGCGATTGGGCATTGGGAGATGTTTGGGGGTTGTTTTACGCTTCTGCCCACGATCGGGCTGCAGGGTGCGTCGGTCCCCGACGGCTGCTGCCTGGCAGGGCGGCCAGGCGTAAGTCCTCGGGGATCGGCGCACCTACATGCTAATGGCATGCAAATGGGGCCATAATCAGATGCAAATGGCCCCCCTGCCTTGCATGAATTATGGCCCCATTTGCATGTCACCTTTTGAATATCGGAAATTTGCGCATGGCGCAATGGTACTTGTGCCACCGCAAGTTTAATGCTCAACTCTGACAACTTGCGGTGGCGCAAGTTCCACTGCGCCATGCACAGTGGCTGTGGCTGGGGGGTGATATTCAAAGGAGTTGCTCATTAGCGCAACTCCTTTGAATATCGCCCCGGCCACACCCTTGCGCAACTATTTTGAGCAGCGCAAGGGCTTGCGCCTCAGAATGGCGCAGTTTGAATATCCGGGCCTTAGTATAAATTTGAAGTTTAAGAGTAGTATCATCACTTTTTTTTGATGAAAATTTCATACATTTCATTTTCTTTGTGTTCATAATCAACTTCGACCTGGTGAACCACCCCTTGATCTTTAAGAAATCAGACTGCAGATTCAATTGCAATTCATCTTAATCTTTTTTTATGTTTGTTTTGAGACAGATGTGTCTCCTGGAGGGCCAACAATTCCGGTCGTTCCCTACCCAGAAATTGGTGGAGCCTAGACCTCTTAATCGGAGAGTGAATCCCGTTGATATTTAATGATATTATCAATGAGGATTTATCCATTCTTATAGATACTGTAGGAAATGTACCCCTGAATTTAGTCTGGCTGTTTGCTTATGGCAGACCCAGGCTCCCACCCATCATCTGCCCGAGCTCCCAGTATAACCATCCCCACAGTAATCATTATCCTCATTTTCCATATGTATCGCACCAAATCTCCTCAAACCAGCTATCCCACATGTCTTTCAACCAGCTATTATATGTCATGTCATGTCTAAGACTAGATTTTTGGAAAAAGCGTTTAAACAAGTTATCCAAAAAATCACAATAAACGAAACACGTATACCAACTAGAGGTACAGCTGTGTACTCAGCCCAAATACTAGGGGAGAACACATACTGGACTACCAGCTGGGTTGTCCATGTAGTTAACTGTGAAACTATGCATTTACTAAAAATGAAACACATCATGACTTCCAAGGTCAAGAGGAGAATTACATCTCTACCTCCTCCAGATGCGGTGAAAACCTGACCTCGAAGTTCGGCTTGAATAACAAGTTGGGCCTTCCAGGGCTACTTTCACCCCCAAATTTCAGGTAACCAAGGATAACAACGTATGGAGAAAATCTCCCCATGTTTGATCCAAATTTAAAGGAGCAATATGAAAAACCAAAAAATAAAAATAATAGGGTGTGTAAATGCATCAGCTTGTCCCTGGAGCAATAGCATTAGTGCCCAAAGATGACATATATACTGTTTAGCTTCTAAAAAGAGGGCATCCCAGATTCTTAGAGACTCCTTCAAGAAAAGCCCCGAGGGTCCCCATTAAGGTCTAGTAGCCAGGAAGGAAAGGATAGCATACAGTGACTAGCATTACTGTGAGGCCCTTAGCTCCTGGGTTATGAAGTTATTAACAAAAACACCATCAAATGGGAGGGAATAGGGAGCAAAGCGTAACGAATACCCCCATAGAGCATTATACGGGTAGACTACTCCACCTTTTGGGGCGAGCGCCAAAAGAAAAAGAAGGGTTGGGAGTCCAGCAATCTCAGCATAAATCCCCCACCCCCCATTTTTAAATACAGTCCAGTTCCTCTGAGAAAGCTTCCATCAGTCCTGGACACATCAAGAAATATCTATATGACCTCCTTTAAAACAAGGCCATATGGAAAGAGATGGTGAAAATACTCTCCCATTAGAAAAATACGGCCTTTGGCTATTTTGAGTTTAATTGCTGCTGTTGAGGGTAGTATTTATACTAAACTTTGTTTTAATTGCTAGAATATTGTATAGTAATGTTTAATAGTATGTTGTTTTGTGTTTATTATGATCTGTTTCATGAAGTTTTAATATGTTTGGCGCCCAGAGCCTCCAGGATGGGCATCTCTTAAATAAAATTTACCTTGCCTTGCCACTTGTCACCATATTAAATGCAGATATGAGGTCCAAGCATGTCAAATGGAAATGTTCTCGCTGCAGGTCACTCCATATAGTGCTACAGAGCTCACAAAATCCCAAGGGATCTTCAGCCCCACGCCACACCTCCAGGCCCAATCCAAGATGCTCACAGTCTAGATCAGTCTCATGTAGAGCCCCTCTACCCCAAAGGAGAACAGCCAAGAACAAGATAGGCAGACTGGCTGACCGTAGTCACAGTGTAGGAGTAAAAGGAATTTCAGGTACTTGCCACAGTGCGCCTGGAAGAAGCCAGGGTTTTGACCAGTTCATTGGGTAGGTTTTTTACATCTACTTTTTTAATTCTAGACTGCGTCACATCTCGCCACTGCTCTGCACTCTGCGAGTTACCCCATTCAGCCAGCCTCTCTCTAACTTGTACTCCATGGTGCAACACTTTGGCCCTAGCCTCCTCGGCCATCTCAAACTCCTTTCTGCCATCAGGAAATTGAATAATCATACGTGCTGGGTAAGGAGTTGAGAATTTAATCTTTTGCTCTTTCAGAGGGGCAAACAAGGGCTGGCATTCTCTGCGGGCCCTAAGCGTGTCCGGGGCATAATCATTGTCTAGATACATTCTATCCTGTCCATAAAATATTTTTGGTTTCCTCCACGCAGTTAGGAGGACATGCTGTTTTGTGGTGAATTTCAAGAAGCGCGCTATAATTGAGCGTGAGCGGGCATCAGACTCGCTCAGCTTCAGGCCTAAGGCCCTATGGACTCTTTTGAATTTGAGCTCCAGGTTGTTGGGCAATTCAAGGGCTGTTTTAGGCATAGCAATCAAGAACTCAGTAATGTCCTGGCCCTCCGCTCCTTCCTGGATACCATAAATCCTGATATTCTTTCTACATGCACGGTTCTCTGCATCCTCTTGTCTCCACTGGATTTGTAATTGTGTATCCTGTACTGCCTGAACTGTCAGTTCCAGACTGTCAGTTCTGTTCTCTGCCATGGTAATTTGCCATTCTGAATCGTCCACCCTCTGTTCTAGTAGCTCAACATCTTTTTTAAGTTCCCCATATAGTTGCTTCATTTCGGCACGGAAACTCAGTAGCTCAGTATAAATCGTGTCCAGTTTGAACCGTTTTCTCGGAGTCTGCATTGTGTTATTCGGTTTGGAAGCTGAATCATGCTGAGTCACATCGGCCGAGGCCTGGGAAAGTTCCGAATCTGAGGCCTCTGATCGCAATCCTCCTCCCTCCGGCTCCATCTCTGTCATTTTTTTGGTTAATGAGCTCTCTTTATACCTTTTTCCCCTTTGGCATTGATTTTTCTGCGGGTATTTGCAAGATTTTAGGTACTAATTAGGGGATGTTAGTCATCCTGGTTATGAAGCTTAGGATTCAAGCTGCCATAAAGGCTGATGACACAGCCAGAAGTCTAATACTCTTTACTTCATGAATAAATATGTGTCTGCTGCTGTTTCACTGTTTTTAAATGTTTTGTAAAGAGTTTACTGTTTTGAAATAAACCATTATAAAAATCTAGCTCAGTCTCCAGTGAAACCGGGGGCCTTGTTTTAAAGGAGGTCATATAGATATTTCTTATTTATTAAAAAATGTAAGTCTGGATAAATGCACAGCCTGTTTAAATGCACATTTTCTCCATGCCAAAGGGGGGTGCATTTATGATAGCCCCCCGTAACAGTTTTATGGAGGTGTTGCCGTTACATGCAGAGCCACCTGGATCCAGGTCAATATTGTTATATTTAGCTTTATCTTGTTTTCATTTAGTTATCTGTCCAGCAATGTTGTCCACCCAGCCTTTGGCTTGGGGTTAATTCCCAGCAAACTCCCAGTCCTGTTGGTCCCTTCTCTTGGTTCTCCCGGCTGTGGAGGATACTTCAGTAAAGGACACCAGAGTGCCAGTGGGGGTGGGGATTGTGGTACTGCAGTAAAGGGTCTGAGAGTGCCAGCAGAGGGGTACTGCAGTAAAGGGTCTGAGAGAGTCAGCAGGGGGGTACTGCAGTAAAGGGTCTGAGAGTGTTAGCAGGGTGATACTGCAGTAAAGGGTCTGAGAGTGTCAGCAGGGGGGTACTGCAATAAAGGGTCTGAGAGTGCCAGCAGGGGGTACTGCAGTAAAGGGTCTGAGAGTGTCAGCAGGGGTGCACTGCAGTACAGGGTGTGAGAGTGCTACCAGGAGGGCACTACAAGAGTAATAGAGGAGAGGCACTGCAGTAAACCATCCAAGAGTGCTTGGGGGTCACTACAGTACAGAGTCTGAGAGTGCTGGAAGGAAGAGTACAGCAAGTACAGGATATGAGAGTGCTGGGGGGAATGCAGTACATGGTTTGAGAGTGCTGGGGGCACTGTAGTACAGGGCCATAGAGTGCCAGTGGGGGAGACTGCAGTACAGGGTCCAAGAGTGGGGGGTACAGTAGTACAGGGCTGTGAGAGTGCTGGAAGGAAGAGTATTGCAATACAAGGTCCGAGAGTGCCAGGGGGGCACTGCAGTACAGGGCCTTAGTGTGCCAGTGGGGGGGACTGCAGCACAGGCTCCGAGAGTGCTAGGGGGATACTGCAGTACAGGGTCAGAGAATGCTGGGGGAGCACTGCAGTGCAGGGTCTGAGAGTGCAGGGGGTACTACAGTGTAACCCCCCTACAAATGGGGGTTTCCTAAAAGCCTTCCCGGAGCTTGCCTAAGTGCTCCCTGCCTGAGGGGCATTCGGTGTAATGCTACTTAAATGTGGGAGCTATGAGTGCTTTTGGAGCCTCTGGTACTGCCTCTTTAAGAGCTGCTCGCTTGCAGGGGTTATTAGTTGCATGGGGGGACTGTGGGTTCACTACTCAAATCCCACCCGAGCTGCTGTTTAAATCATTCCGTTTCTGCAGTCGCTAAGAGAGCAGAGGGAGCCTAATTGAAAGATGTAACTGTTTGCTGGGAAATATGTGGTGTAACAGTAAAAATGTGGTTTGTTTAACCTGCCTTTATTGCAGCTGGGACTCTGTGTGTTCGGCCCCTCCATTTTGGACCTGAACTACTGAGATGGGCCAATTGGGGAAGGGGGGCCTTAGAATGGAGACTGCTTGAGCCAACCAGAACTTGGACTCCCACAGGGAGCCTGCCAGAAGGGGGAATATATGGTAGGTGCTTCTGGGAAGCGTAGTTTGGACCCTGGTGCCTTTTTTACACCAATAGAGGGTGTATGAGGTGACTGGCAGGAAAAAGCAGCCAACCGGAGCCTGTGGAGCCAAGAAGAAACTGCCCTGAACTGTCCTGGAGGGGCAGAGTCATTTGTGATCGTGAAGAGAGAAGGAGCTCTGGCTCCTACGCTGTGAAAGTCTTCGCACAGGAAGCACATGTGCATGCCAAGAAGTCGGGTGGCAGTATCGCCAGAAGGAGTGGACAAGATCCATGGAGGAGTGCAGGCAGAGGAGGCTGTACAATTATAGCTACCTACGAGACTCACCCTGTAGAGGACTGGAGAATCTGCTTCAATCGCGCTCGGTCTGTCAGGACAAGTGAAGCTGCTTCGTGTCACCCGGTTTGTGCAGTGAAAGCATCGGGAGAGTAAAGCAGCTGCCTGGTATGGTACCCCTCTGTGCTACATATAAATGTGTGGAGAAGTGTCTGGATCACAGGCTAAGTCCTGCAAGTGGTGTGAGAGGGATCGAGCTGCAGGAGTCATGAGTACTAAATCAGGGTAGCTCCCTGTCAGGTGTTCAATTTGAGGGTAAGATTTGTCTGGCTGTTCCGCTGGCTGCATGAACTGAGCCTGCTGGCTCTCCTTAATCAATTTAGGTATCAAATGCTTATTTTCTGCATCAGGGCCCCAACCAGCTGCACCTAATAGGCTAGCCTTGTATTGCCTGAGTACCCAGAGACAGTAACTGCTAGGTTTAGCCTGTGCACAGTGCCCTGCACATATATTAGAGTGTTAGGCTAATCAACCTGATCTCCCTCATCCTTGTTACTCCCCTTCAATAAATCAGATGTGTTGTCTGCAAGGTACACTGTCTGAACTGTATGTCTGTGCTCCCCTCTTGTGCATGGCTTATTGTGTCACTGCATCTTATTTTACAGGGGGTCCTCAGCACCAATTGGTCATCCCAATCTGGGGGCAAGTGTAAGTCATAACGATTGTGGGGAAAGTGTTTGTGGGCCACTAGTGGAAGGGAAGGGGGGTTGCAGTGACCCAGAGGGCTGTGACCGAGTCGTTTCTGAGTGTTCCAACCCTGACCTCTGGGTGGAGGCACCGGCACCGGATCCAGGGCCCCTTAACCTGTTAGTGGCAAAGCAGGCAGGGGTAGTAGCCCTTGGGATAGCACCCTCTGGGGGTTACAACAGTACAGGGCCTTAGTGTGTCAGTTGGGTGGGCACTGCAATACAGGGTCTGAGAGTATTAGAGGGGGGCACTGCAGTACGGGGTCTGAGAGTATTAGAGGGGGGCACTGCAGTACAGGATCTGAGAAAGCTAGGAGTGGCACTGCAGTAAAGAGTCCAAGAGTGTTCGGGGGACTACATTACAGGGTCTGAGAATGCCAGTAGGGGGGCACTGCAGTAAAGGGTCCAAGAGTGCTAGGGGGACAATGCAGTACAGGGTCTGAGAGTGCCAGTAGAGGGGTACTGCAGTACAGGGTCTGACAGTGTCAGGGAACACTGCAGTAGAGGGTCTGAGTACCAGCAGGGGGCACTGTAGTACAGGCTCAGAAAGCGCCAGTAAGGGGCTCTATAGTAAAGGGTCCAAGAGTGTCGGGGGGAGGCACTGCAGTACAGATTCTGAGAGAGCTGGCAGGAGGGGTACTGTAGTACCGGGATCGGAGGCTGCTGAAGGGCACTGCACTACAGGGTCCAAGAGTGCTGGGAGGAGGAACACTACAGTATAGGGTCTGAGAGTGTCAGTTGTGGGGGGGTACCGCAGTACAGGGTCAGAGAGTGGCAGTGGAGGCAAACTGCAGTACAGGGTCCAATAGTACCAGGAAGGCACTACAGTACAGGGTCCAAGACTGCCAGTGGGGGGCAGGGGAGGCACTACAGTTCACTGTCAGAAATATAGGAAGAATGAGCTCAGGCACCTCTTGAGAAATAAAAGAACCCCCACGCTTGGGTGTCTGATTCAAAAGCCACATATTTATTGTTAAAAAGTGGTGTTGCACTACTACCACTAACGTCAAATGTTTTCAAGCACCTCCCCTGTGCTCTTTCTCAGGGCATAAATTGGTGTGTGGGCAAGTGGTCCTTTAAGTAGTTAGTCCTTAAAGGGTCCATACATAAAAATAAGAATACCTGTTATACAATAAATATCCATAGATCAATGTACACGATGCCCATCCACCTCACGAACCACGGAACATTATACATCTATTAGAACAGAACCATTAAAAAATCACTATAGAGATGTACACAAGATATACAAGTTGATCTTGACCTCCCTAGTATGGGAGGTCAACCACATGAATGTCCATAATATCAATACGGGGAAGGGAAAAAGGAAAGGAAAGGAGAGTGAGGGGTTGTGTGCTGGGGTGGGAGGTGGTGGGTGGCAAGTTAAAAACTGGGATAAGGGAAATGGGTCAGAAGAAAAAAAAGGGAAGAGGAATGGGATTTAATGGGGAGGTAGTACTGGTGGTGCCCCAAGTGCCAAGGGGCATTGCTGTACTGAGTTGGAGAGTGCTAGAAGGGGGACATTGTACTACAGGGTCCGACAGTACCAGGGGAGCACTGTAGTACAGGGTCCGAGAGTGCCAGTGGGGGGGGCACCACTCACAGTGGTGGCAGGAGAGGCACTTCAGTAAAGGGCCCTACAGTATCCATGGGAAGGGCACACAGTAGAGGACCCCAAAGTGCAGTTACTTGTGATACTTTTTTTTGTGCATCAGTCATACTGTTTCCATGAGAGGTAAAAAGCATTGCCCAAACTGGAGTAGATGGGTGTGGCTCAGGAAAGAGCCTGGTGTTCTGAAGCAGTAGTAATAGGAGGAATGGCATGCAGTTATAACAGTTTTCTTTCTTTCTTTCTTGAAAGGAAGGCTAGACAATTCTACCTACTTTCAGCCTCGTCCCAGGGAAGGGGGAGATGCAGATGGGAACCAATTGAAACTGAGCCAGATTAAGCTGTTGGTGGTATCTTTAGTGAATGGGGGAAATTTGGTCAGGACGCCGGGGAAATTCCCCTACTCTGTAGGTGGAGTTTCCGGCCGCCGACAAGATGGAGGTTTTAGTTAGTGGTCAGCCTGGCTGCGATGAGGACCTTCTCTTAAATCTCTCACCAACACCGACAAACGCTGACTTTAATACGTTAATGGAGCCGACTACTTGTGATTCAGGACTACGTCCCCAAGTACAAGCCTCACCTGTATCAACTTCTCCAGTTGCCATTTCTCCAAAGAATAAACCGGACGGCTTTCTGCTTCCACTCAAGGCACCAGTGTTTCCCGTGGGACTGAGTTCTGGACGCACCGAGGGTGTGATACCGTTGCCTCCCCCACTGCCTTCTGGATCAGGCCTACCAAAGGACGCCAAGACAGGAGCTTCACGGACTGCCCAATTTACACACGTGTTGGACCCCTTTTCACCTCCAGCACCTGCAGAACCAAACCTCCAGATGACTGCCGCCTCTACTACACCCTCTGTTACGGATATGTTGTGTTTGCGTTTTGGTTTGCCTAACCGACCGGACGTCAGAGAATCCTCATGGACTGCATCAGACGCCTTATCCAAGGCAGGTTGGACACAAAACACTGTAGGTACTTGGGTTCCGGATCCTTCATGGGACGAAGCTACACACGGGGTGTTATTTTCCCTTCTAGGCCTACTACTTCTACGAGCTCCAACGAGGTACCAACTACTACTGTTAATGCGCATAATACTGTTATGAATGCACATAATACTGTTACGAATGCTAAACTAGATGTTAACTCTTGGGGGGATATCATGGATGGTACTGATCAGGGTATTTTTCAAACACCCACAAAGAGTGCAGTTGCTGATGAGACTCCGCTCATTACATTACATGTCACACCTGCTACCCCTCCCCATGTCTCTTCCCCCCCCGGGTACAATTAAGGGCCCCCCTGATTCCCCTCATCTTCCGGCTTTGGACTCACAACAAGGCCCTACTCCTGTGGGAGACAACCCTGGGCTTGGCACATCCACAACTTCGCTTCAAACTTTAGATACAAACCCCAATGAACCTGCTACGGGTCGGACACCCATTCTCTCTGACCTATTTAAGAATAAGCTAGAACAAGCCCCCCGCAGGAATGCAGTGCGTATTCGCTATAGGGGTGGTCTCCCAGAATTTCCTGATAGGTATTACGTAGCCCGGACTCTTCTCAAAGGCATGATGCATTTTCAAGCCTCAGATATTTATGCCCTGATTCATATTTCAGGAGAAGAGACTTTCGATGTCAGTTTTAAGACCTCTACAGGACTAGATCGTTTCTGGCATGTATACACTTCTCAGAAAACTAACCCAAATTGGGTCCCTTTTCTGTTTTTCCTTTATCCAAACCCACTATCCTTACAGTTACAATTATGTTTGAAATGAGGGAGTTAGCATCAGCATATCTATCACTGGTTGCAGAATCATTGCAATGTCCTTTCCCTCCGAGCTATCCTGGACGACAAGGTCTATGGACTGGTGGCTGGAGGTTCCGAGTAAAACTGTTTCAGGTGAATTCCGAGGTTATACATTTACCTAATAGTTTTTTCCTTGGGAAAGACAGGGGGGGTTTGTTATTATGGAGGTCAGCCTAGGGCTTGTTATAAATGCGGTGCTACCACTCACCTGAGTAGCACATGTGACTTACTGAAATGTAGTCTATGCGGAGGATATGGACATCCCAGTGTTTCCTGCAATAATGTCTTTAAATGTAACTTATGTAATGAATCTGGGCATGCATATCACCAATGCCTATGGGCTAGCAAAATAGATCTGAGGGTTGGAATTCTAAGCCTTGGTACAGAAGGCACAAGCTAAAGCTCAAGAGCATATTTTACCCCGACCGTTGCTTCTGCCACTTCCATTTTGCCCCCCAGAGCCACATGGCCCTATTCCCCTGTGCCTCAGAACCCTGGTCTCTCACGCCCACATGTAGATCAGGTTACCCAACAAGACGCTTCCACAGACACTCCTACCGAAACTACATGCTGCCTACACATTCTCGCACTATTCTTGTGGATAAAGAAGGGTTTCGCTGGTAGACTAGTTACTAGGGCAGCTACCCAAAATCTAATTGAACCTCCGGACATTCCACTGTCCAATACATTTGAATGTCTAAAAGGGAATCGTGAAGATTCTGATGGAGATTCGGATGTTTCTGCCATTCCATCTGATATAGATACCCCAACTATCAAGCCCTGATGTTGCAGGAAAACTGACTAAGTCTAAAAAGGGTGGAAAGAAACGGAAGAATATGACGGTGACTGATGGGAGTGGCTAGCCTAGTCAATGCTAAGAATGGATATTCGCATAGCCTCTCTCAATGTTTGCAGTTTGAAGAGTTATCGGAAAAGAACAGTTTTTTTACATTATGCCAACTCTCTTCAGTTAGATATTCTGTTAGTACAGGAAACACACATCTCCACACTACATGACATTCAGCAATTAAAGCGAAGTTGGTTTAAAGGCCCCCTCCTATTGGACGTTTGGGGAGGACTCAGCAGATGGGGTAGCTATTCTTTTTTTTTCCTCCGAATTTTCCATTTCTCGTATAGTGGATATTCACCCAGGTAGAGCGCTTATTATTGATTGCGCCAAATCCACAGTCTCATTTCGGATTATAGTTATTTATAGTCCACAAACCAAAGCAGCCCGTATAGCTTTGTTAGACTTAATTAAACCATTTTTATGCACCCAAAAATACATCATTTGGGGTGGGGACTTTAACTGTTCAGTGGATATTGAAAACAGGACTCTCTCAGGGAAAAAAATTTATTGTGACTCCCTAGCTTTGTCAACACTGATAAAAGATGCAGGTTTGACAGATGCATACCGCCTTCTCCACTCCAATGCAGGACATACGTATCATAGATCAGTATATCATACTAGAATAGATTATTTCTTTGTTTCTCGTCACTGTACCCCACACTCTATTTCAGTAGTACCTAATGAGATTTCTGACCATTGTACTCTCATTGGTCATTTTTTCATCGGTTCCCCCTCCTATACCAATCTCATATCATTCTCACTGGAAACTGAATAATTCCTTATTTTCCACAACATCTGTTAAAGATCATGTTCACTGTCTTTTCCAAGCACGAATCTCAGTTATCATTTGTTATGATTCTATGTGGGAGTGGTGGCAAGATACTAAAAAAGATCTGAGCATCTTTTTTCAGGCTTTAGGGAAAAAAAGGTCAGAGAAAGTTATCTTACATATCTCACATTACGGAACCAGTTATATAAGTTGATGTCCCTTCAAACCACTTCTTCAGTGGATTATTCAAAACAAATATCAAAGTAAGGGAACACATGTTTCTCATCAGTACAACACTGCTTACACATTAGATTACCTTATGCAAACTGGCACTAAAATAATCCATCTGCTGATCCCTTTTACGCTTTCAAAGATAGACTTCAATCCACAGTTATGCATGGGTTAAGAAACATTCATGGTAAAATACTATCCTCTGTTCCAGATATGTTATCGATTACTTCAGATTATTTACGGACTCAATTTTGCTCCACCCCTAATCCCCCTCATGATCTTTCCCGTATTACGCAGACATAGACCCTTACCCTAAACTCCCAACTCATTTGATTCCTGATTTGATCAAAAATATTTCTCAGGAAGAAGTTGCTAGGGAAATTTCTGGTTTAAAACTGAAAGTATCTCCAGGGCCAGATGGCCTGACACATGAATTTTATAAAACTTTCCAAATGAATCTGTTGGAAATATTGACCCAAGTCTTTAATTATGTCCTAGACAATATGGCTACAGCATCTGGATTTGGCCTCTCAATTCTAACATTTTTGTATAAGAAAGGAGATGCAGCCTCCCTTACCAACTGGAGGCCATTGCATCTTTCTAAACACAGATTATAAAATTTTTACCAAATTTCTTTGTTCCCGCTTAAGGATCGTTGCGCCGGATCTGATTGATACGGCTCAAACCTATACCATACCCGGCAGAAACATCCAAACAAACCTCTTTCTCTTACATGAGGTTTTGAAATGAGAAAGTATAACAAGTTACCTGGATACCTTTTTATACTAGACCAGTCGAAAGCATTCGATTCTGTGCATCATGATTTTTTATTTCATATATTAACCCTGTATGATATTCCCACTCAATTTATATCCTGGATTTCCCACATGCTCTCCTTAGCCTACTTTTTCCCAATGATAAATGGATTTCCTGGCCCAACCCTTTTACAAAAATAGGGCTTCATCTAGCTGCCCTTTTAGCCCTTTTACTATACGCTTTTTGCCCTAGACCCCATCATCAGACAGATTCAATGGAATTCCAGTATTTTAGGCATTACTCCTCACCCCAGTTTACAACCTATTAAAATCTTCTGCTTACGCGGATGATGTGGTTTATTTTGTCAAAATCTTTCCTCCGGTACAGAAGCTATACAATCCTTTCAATCCTTTACACCAATATCTGGGGTAGACTAAATCTTGAGAAAAGCTATGTATTCCATTACAACAAAATTCTACTGACTTAACAGTTGTTTCGGTATCAGGGTATGCACCTCACCACAAAAAATCCCTAGGATTTGGTTCAACACACGAGCGATGCTACCTATAACTGGGAGAAAGCGTTAGCACTGGGAGACCACAAAGTCCATATCTGGAAAACGTGGAGACTGTGCAAAAGAAAAGGGTTATGGTGATTAAAAATTTTAACCCCACTTTTTTTATATTTGAGTCACATCTATGGTCCGCCTAAACATCTGGAAACCAAACTATATAGCCTTTTTTTTCAAATGTTATGGGGAAGTCGCTTAAACCCTGTGAAAAGAAATATAACTTATTTACCCCTAAACCAGGGTGGTTTAGGAATGATAAATCCAGTGTCCTTCTTTCTTTCCTTTTTTTTATATCACATCTTCCAGAGTCACAAATATGAGTCCACGGTTTGTGACTCCTGGGTAGCTAAAGCTGTGAACTCCCTCATGGTAGCATGGGTTGACCTTCCACCCATTGTCTCCCACATGCCTGATGCTCCATCTTATATTGTGGATAGCATCCATACCCTCAGGTCCTGGAAACTTCATAAAACTTCCATCATAGATCTCACCAGGAAACAGTTACACGTTTATTTCTTAAACTTAGAGAAACCAATATTACTGCTTCCACTTTTCTCTCCATCCCACACAATGTTTGCATTAAACATCCTCAAAGATAAGAGAATCCCGGCCCATATGTGGGACGTGTCCTGGTTATGCTGCCATGGTAGACTTCAAGTTCGAGGAAATTTAAAACATAAATCAGCGCAAGATAGGTTTTGCCCCAAACCAAAATGCATTAATACTGAAGAAACAATGGAACATTTTTTCTTTTCCTGTGCAGATGCTCTTTTGTTCTGGAAAACACTAGCGAACAAATGGAAATGGCCTTTTCTCAGTAGGATTACATATCCAGTTCTTATTTTAGGAATTTTTTCTGGTGTCTGGAATACATTCCACCCCAGCACTCTGAGAGTATTGTTTGCTACATGCAAATATTATATGTGGCAAGCTAGGTGTAAATATGTCTTTCAACAAGTTCCAACTTCTCCATTGAGTATTGTTGAATGTATTGAGAATGCTCTTTTGAAATTTCAAGAATCAGAACTGAAATGTATATCTTCAATACAATTTGCTTCTTATTGGGCTGGAATTATATTTTTGAATTGATTGAAATAGACAACTCATGAGACTATCAAATGTTTCTCTTTCTTTTTTCATTTTTTTGTCTCTCCATTACTTTGTATGATACATGCCTTTTTTCCCCTGGATATTTCAAAAGTTTCAATGTATTTTTTTTTCTTGCTTTTGCCACTTATTTCATGTTTTCATGTACTTGATGTAATGTATTTTTCAATAAAAAATTCCCCTACCCTTTTCGAGAAATGCCATGGGATCTATAACACCCACCTGAACAACCACCAGAACAGGCAGATGGGACCTTGGTTTTAACCTCTCATCCAAAAGTCAGCACCTCAGGAGTGCAGCACCCCCCTCATGATGCACTACAGGGTCGGTATTGGGATTTTACTCCAAGTTCCTGGTGTGGGGCTTAAACCCTCAACCTGCTGAACGTCCTGCCTCAGAGGCAAGTGTGCAACCTGCTGAACCACTGACACTGACAAGACTAAGCGTAATAGGAAAGATATCTTTTAAAATGCTTTTTTTTCTCAAATATTTCCAATACTGAGCTTTGATCAAGTTACATAAAGGGGATGCTTGTAATAAACACGGCGTGCTCTTTATTGCTTTCTATTCTGAGAAATTGTTTTTCATTAACTGCATGCCATGTCTAACGAACAAACAAAACATCTCACTCAGGAAGTACTAGGCAGCCCAGCCATGCAGATAAGAGAGCTTTCTCTCAGATGCTGATGACAAGTTCTAGATACTGGCAGATAGGTGTGACCACACAGAGCAGCACTGCCCCATGTGGCCATGCAGAGCAGCACTGCTTCTATGGTCACATGGAGTAGGACTGCTCCAAGTGACCACAAAATGCAGTGTTGCCTCCCTGTGGCCACACAGAGCAGGACTACCTGATGTAGTCACAAAAAAACAGCCCTGCCCCCCTGTGGCCACACAGAGCAGCACTGCCCCCTGTGGCCATGCAAAGCAGCACTGCCCCCTATGGCCACATGGAGTAGGACTACCCCAAGTGGTCACAAAATGCTGCATTGCCTCTCTGTGGCCATACACAGCAACACTGCCTCTATGGTTACATGGAGCAGGACTGCCTCACGTGTTCACAAAGAACAGCCCTGCCCCCCTGTGGTCACAGTGAGCAGCACTGCCCTCCCCCATGCCCAAATAGAGCAGCACTGCCCCCTGTAGCCAACAAGGACTAGAACTGCTCCATGTGGTCACAAAAAGCAGCACTGCTCCCTTGTGGTTAAACAGAGCAGCACTGCCCCATATGTCCACATGGAGCAGCACTGTCCACTTGTGTCCACATGGAGCTGCACTGTCCACTTGTGTCCACAGGGAGCAGCACTGTCCACTTGTGTCCACATGGAGCAGCACTGTCCACTTGTGTCCACAGGGAGCAGCACTGTCCACTTGTGTCCACATGAAGCAGCACTGTCCACTTGTGTCCACATGGAACAGCACTGTCCACTTGTGTCCACAGGGAGCAGCACTGTCCACTTGTGTCTACATGGAGCAGTACTGTCCACTTGTGTCCACATGAAGCAGCACTGTCCACTTGTGTCCACAGGGAGCAGCACTGTCCACTTGTGTCCACTTGTGTCTACATGGAGCAGTACTGCCTCCACGTGGTCATGTGGGACAGTACTTTTTTTTTTACCTTTCTCGTGTCACCTTTAGACAATTAGCCCTGCTGGCTTCATCTGCTTGGAACTTTTATAATACTGGACTCTTAACTACTTTCAGAAAGTCAATACTACCTGCTTTTTAAACATTGCTTTGCAAGTGACTGGCCAATTCCTGCATAAAATGTATATTTTTATAATGTGTAACATGGCACTTGAGGTGTAACTGTACCTCATGGACTCTAAGTTTTGTCTGATGGGGATGGAAAAAAGCTGGGGCGGCTACTACTATATCTGGGATTTTTTTTCAGTTTACTGTACATATTGCATGGTGCCTAGAGCCCAAATGGGTACAGGATTATATGGACATATTTGGACAATTAAAGAGTCAGTGGAACCAAAACTGGCAGACAGGGAAAAGATGCACATTTATAGAAATAGTCAGTTGCAACTTTTTATTTCTAAAGTATTTTTCTTTTCCCTTTTGCTAATTAGAAAGTTTTCTATGTGATAATATTGTGCTGGATGTGTGGAATAGTGCTCAGTCTGGCAGCTGATATATCTATGTTTATTTCACCCACTACATCATCAGTACTGTGATCTCACTGACTGTGACATCACAAGTGACTGACCTGGCAGCCACTGAGTGGCTATTCCTAAGCAGCAGTGATGTCACAGTCAGTGAGGTCACAATGCTGATGATGTAGTGGGTTACAGAAGAGCTAGATATGTCAGCTGCCAGGCAGAGTACTGTCCCACACATCACACCTACTAACATCACATAAACAATCTTCTAATTATCTAAAGGGAAAAGAAAGAGTACTTTAGATGTAAAAGATAATAGCTGACTGCTCTTAAAAAACAATATTAGTTTTAGGCAGTACACTAGCTCTTTAATTAGTCCAAGCATCACCATTGTACTCTTGGGCTACGGTTCTACAGCATAATGTTACTAGTGAATGCATGTTTAGAAACATATACTTGGTATCCTCCCACAGCGGGTTATTAAGGGGACATTGTATCATCTTCTCTGAAGTTAGACCGTGTAATTTATGCGGGCATTTTACTGCTCTATGGATTTTCCTTGAACATAAATTGTTTATGCAGTTTATTATAAAATGACTAATGTATCATAAAGGTAACTATGGTCTGTTATCTCAGGTGCTGCGGTATCATTTTAAAGATAACAGATATTATACTCCGTCCTGGGTGTCACGTCACCTGCAGGAAGCTGCAGAATCTGGCAACAGGGTGGGGCATTTCTCCTCTCCACCCTTTACTTAAAGAGCTGCTGATGCCTCAGGGAAAACTTTGAAAAACATAAAAATTAGGTACAATTCAGCTTGAATTCCAAATATATTCTATAGAGTTCTCCCCATCTTTCAGAAATCTGCACAAATATATAATCTTTATCTGTTAGAGTTCATCTGCCTCTACAGCTTACTCCCTACTTCAAGCCATAATCCTCTTGTGACATCACAATCTGTTGCCATGGGAATAACTGTGATGTCACAAGCAGTGCTCTGTAACTTCAGGTAGGAAGAAATCCAACAGGAATAGAGGAACTCTTTAGGAGCAGAGGTCCTGTTTTCAAGCAAATGGCCTCAGTAATAAATAATGGGGAGGAAAAATTCAGAACTAATGTGAAATATAAACTGAACTGTGTCTAAATATTATGTTTTGTTTAAGTTATCCTGAGGGTATTAGCTGCTCTTTAAGCAAGCAGTAAAACCCAAAGCAGGAGGCAGGTAGTTTTCTCCAAAACATGGTCTCTTTCCTCCATTTAGGAACCAAGTTCCTCTCCCAAAACACATTAAAGCTTAAACATTCAGACTTAGGCTGCTATCTGAAGGCCCAGCTGAAGCCTCTCACACTTCCATACTGGCAGTCTGCATTCCAGAGTGAGCCCAGAAGCCAGGAATTGGATCATAAGCAGACCAAGGCTGGGTAGAACTGCCGAGGGCAGCATGAACCGGACTGGGGAGGGAGCTGCCCAGCACGTGCTCAGTGTAAATCAGGCCTTGCAATGTTGCATAGAGTTAGCACATGCTCACATTACCCCAGGTCTTGGAGAAATGTATATTTTGAGTCAGCACATGTTCAGTGTACACCAGGACTGGGGCTCTGTGTATTCAGAGTCAGCACATGTTCAGTGTACACCAGGACTGGGGCTCTGTGTATTCAAAGTCAACACGTGCTCAGTGTACACCAGGACTGGGGTACTGTGTATTTAGAGTCAGCACATGTTCAGTGTACACCAGGACTGGGGCTCTGTGTATTTTGAGTCAACACATGCTCAGTGTACACCAGGACTGGGGCTCTCTGTATTTAGAGTTAGCACATGCTCAGTGTACACCAGGACTGGGGTGCTGTGTATGTAGAGTCAACACATGCTCAGTGTACACCAGGACTGGGGTGCTGTGTATTTAGAGTCAGCACATGTTCAGTGTACACCAGGACTGGGGCTCTGTGTATTCAGAGTCAACATGTGCTCAGTGTACACCAGGACTGGGGTGCTGGGTATTTAGAGTCAACACATGCTCAGTGTACACCAGGACTGGGGCTCTGTGTATTTAGAGTCAACACGTGCTCAGTGTACACCAGGACTGGGGTGCTGTGTATTTAGAGTCGGCACATGCTCAGTGTACACCAGGACTGGGGTGCTGTGTATTTAGAGTCGGCACATGCTCAGTGTACACCAGGACTGGGGTGCTGTGTATTTAGAGTCAACACATGCTCAGTGTACACCAGGACTGGGGTGCTGGGTATTTAGAGTCAGCACATGCTCAGTGTACACCAGGACTGGGGTGCTGTGTATTTAGAGTTGGCACATGCTCAGTGTACACCAGGACTGGGGTGCTGTGTATTTAGAGTCAACACATGCTCAGTGTACACCAGGACTGGGGTGCTGGGTATTTAGAGTCAGCACATGCTCAGTGTACACCAGGACTGGGGTGCTGTGTATTTAGAGTCAACACATGCTCAGTGTACACCAGGACTGGGGTGCTGGATATTTAGTCAGCACATGCTCAGTGTACACCAGGACTGGGGTGCTGGGTATTTAGAGTCGGTACATGCTCAGTGTACACCAGGACTGGGGTGCTGGGTATTTAGTCAGCACATGCTCAGCGTACACCAGGGCTTGGGGCATTGTGTAGAGAAAACACATGCTCAGTGTACCCTAGCCCTTGTGACATTGTGTGGGGTCAGCAAATGCTCAGTACCACAGCAGGATATGCATATGAAAGAGTCTTTCCATTGCTAAGGTGAACATATGGAACATGGCTTGCAGTACATCTCCCATACTGGCACCAGGAGTGAGACGTAGCACATCTCTTACACTGGCACCACACGTGAGGCACACAGCATGTCTCCTATACTGGCAGCAGGAGTGAGACATTCAACACGTCTCCTACACTGGTGCCAGGAATGAGGTATGCAGCACGTCTCCCACGCTGGTGCCAGGACTGTGGCATGCAGCACATCTCCTATACTGGTGCCAGGAATGAGGTATGCAGCATGTCTCCCACACTGGTGCCTGGAGCGAGGATTGCAGCATGTCTCCCACGCTGGTGCCAGGAGTGAAGCATGCAGCATGTGTCCTACACTGATGCCAGGAGTGAGGCATTCAGGACATTTCCCATACTGGCACTAGAAGTGTGGCATGTAGCACATTTCCCACACTGGTACCAGGAGTGAGGCATGCAGGACATCTCTCACACTGATGCCAGGAGTGAGGCATACAGCACATCTCCCACACTGGCACCAGGAGTGAGGCATACAGCACGTCTCCCACACTGGCGCCATAGTGAGGCATGCAGCACGTCTCCCACACTGGCGCCAGGAGTGAGGCATGCTGGACATCTCCTATACTAGCATCAGGAGTGTGGCATGTAATACGTCTCCCACACTGGTGCCAGGAGTGAGACATGCAGCAGATGTCCCACACTGGTACCAGGAGTTAGGCATCTGGCATGTCTCCCACACTGGCACCAGGAGTGAGGCATGCAGCACATCTTCTGCACTGGCACCAGGAGTGAGACATGCAACATGTCTCCTGCACTGGCACCAGGAGTGAGGCATATAGCATGTCTTCCACAATGGCACCAGAACTGAGGCATGCAGAAGGATTCCTACATAGATACCAAGACTGAGGCATGCAGCACATCTCCCAGACTGGTGCCAGGACTGAGGCATGCAGCACATCTCCTACACTGGCATCAGGAGTGAGGCATATAGCATGTCTCCCACAATGGTACCAGGACTGAGGCATGGAACTAATCTCCCTCATTGGTACCAGGAGTGTGGCAAGCAGCACGTCTCCTACACTGGCACCAGGAGTGAGGCATGCAGCACGTCTCCCATGCTGGCACACATCTCCTACACTGGCACTAGGAATGAGGCATGCAGAACATTTGCTACACTGGTGCCAGGAGTGTGGAAAGCAGCATGTGTCCTACACTGGTGCCAGGAGTGAGGCATGCAGCACATCACCCATGCTGGCGCCAGGAGTGAGGCATGCAGCATGTTTTCCATACTGGTGCCAGGAGTGTGGCAAGTAGCACGTGTCCTACACTGGTCCAGAAGTGAGGCATGCAGCACGTCTCCCATTCTGGCACCAGGAATGAGGCATGTAACACGTCTCCCACACTGGTGCCAGGAGTGAGGTATGCAGTAAGTGTTCTTCACTGGTGCCAGGACTGAGGCATGCAGCATGTGTCCTACACTGGTTCCAGGAGTGAGGCATGCAGCATGTGTCCTACACTGGTTCCAGGAGTGAGGCATGCAGCATGTGTCCTACACTGGTGCCAGGAGTGAAGCATGCAGCACATCTCCCACACTGGTGCCAGGAGTGAGGCATGCAGCACATCTCCCACACTGGTGTCAGGAGTGAGGCATGCAGCACATCTCCCACACTGGTGTCAGGAGTGAGGCATGCAGCACATCTCCTACACTGGTGCCAGGAGTGAGGCATGCAGCATTTGTCCTACACTGGTGCTAGAAGTGAGGCATGCAGAACATCTCCCATACTGGCATCAGGAGTGAGGCATGTAGCACGTCTCCCACACTGGTGCCAGGAGTGAGGCATGCAGCATTTGTCCTACACTGGTGCTAGAAGTGAGGCATGCAGAACATCTCCCATACTGGCATCAGGAGTGAGGCATGTAGCACATCTCCCACACTGGTGCCAGGAGTGAGGCATGCAGCACATATCCCACACTGGCACCAGGAGTGAGGCATGCAGCACATCTCCCACACTGGTGCCAGGAGTGAGGCATGCAGCACTTCTCCCCACACTGGTGCCAGGAGTGAGGCATGCAGCATGTCTCCTACACTGGGGCCAGGAGTGTGGCATGCAGCACGTCTCCTACGCTGGTGCCAGGAGTGTGGCAAGCAGCATGTGTCCTACACTGGTTCCAGGAGTGAGACATGCAGCACATCTCTGACACTGGTGCCAGGAGTGAGGTATGCAGCATGTCTCCCACACTGGTCCAGGAGTGAACCATAAAGCATGTCTCCCACACTGACACCAATAGTGAGGCATGCAGAATGTCTCCCATACTGGCACCAGGAATGAGGCATGTAGCACGTCTCCCACACTGGTGCCAGGAGTGAGGCATGCAGCATGTGTCCTACACTGGTGCCAGGATTGTGGTGTGCAGCATGTGTCCTACACTGGTGCCAGGAGTGAGGCATGCAGCATGTGTCCTACACTGGTGCCAGAAGTGAGGCATGCAGCACATATCCCACACTGGTATCATGAGTGAGTCATACAGCATGTCTCCCACACTGGCACCAGGAGTGAGGCACATAGCCTGGGGGGGCCATTTCAGCTTACAACAGGGGGGGCAACAACTGGGCAGAGGTGCTATGGGGGTGGATCCAGGTGCTGAAAAACAAGAAAAACAACAATGGCCTGCAGTGCAGGGCGGGGCAACTGCCCCCGGCCCCCCCCCAAATGGCATCCCTGCATGCAGCATGTTTCCCATACAGGTGCCAGGATGAGGCATGCAGCACGTCTCCTACACTGGGACCAGGAGTGAGGCATGCAGCATGTCTCCCACACTAGCACCATAGTGGGGCATGCAGCATGACTCCCACACTGGTACCAGGAGTGAGGCATGCAGCACGTCTCCTACACTTGTACCAGGAATGAGGCATGCAGCATGTCTCCTACAATTGTACCAGGAGTGAGGCATGCAGCACGTCTCCTACACTGGGACCAGGAGTGAGGCATGCAGCATGTCTCCCACACTGGCACCATAGTGAGGCACGCAGCATGACTCCCACACTGGTACCAGGAGTGAGGCATGCAGCACGTCTCCTACACTTGTACCAGGAGTGAGGCATGCAGCATGTTGCCCACACTGGCACCAGTAGGGAGGCATGCGGAACATCTCCTATACTGGCAGCAGGAGTGAGGCATGCAGCACGTCTCCCACACTGGTGTCAGGAGTGAAGCATGCAGCACATCTCCTACACTGGGACCATAGTGAGGCATACAGCATGTCTCCCATACTAGTGCCAGGAGTGAGACATAGAGCTTGTCTCCCACACGGACACCAGGAGTGAGGCATGCAGCACATCTCCCATACTGGTGCCAGGAATGAGGCATACATCACATCTCCCACACTGGTACCAGGAGTGAGGCATACAGCACGTCTCTCCTACACTGGCACCAGGAGTGAGGCATGTAGCACATTTCCCACACTGGTGCCATAGTGAGGCATGCAGCATGACTCCTACACTGGCGTCAGGAGTGAGGCGTGAAGGATGTCTCCCACACTGGTACCAGAAGTGAGGCATGCAGCACATCTCCCACACTGGTGCCAGGAGTGAGGCATGCAGCACATCTCCACACTAGTGCCAGGTCTGCCACACTAGTGCCAGAGTGAGGCATGCGGCACATCTGCCACACTGGTGCCAGAGTGAGGCATGCAGCACGTCTGCCATACTGGTGCCAGAGTGAGGCATGCAGCATGTTTGCTACACTGGCACCAGGACTGAGGCACGCAACACATCTCCCACACTGGTGCCAGAGTTAGGCATGCAGCATGTCACCTACACTGGCACCAGGAGAGAGGCAGATAGCATGTCTCCCACAATGGTACCAGGACTGAGGCATGCAGCACATCTCCTACACTTGTATCAGGAGTGAGACGTGCAGCATGTCTTCTACAGTGGTACCAGAACTGAGGCATATACCACATCTCCTACACTGGCACCAGGAGTGAGGCACACAGCACGTCTCCTACACTTGTACCAGGACTGAGGCATGCACCACATCTACACAGGTACCAGGACTGAGGCATGCACCATGTCTCCTACACTGGCACCAGGAGTGAGGCATGCAGCACGCCTCCTACAGTGGTCCAGGAGTGAGGCAGATAGCATGTCTCCTACACTGGCACCAGGAGTGAGGCAGATAGCATGTCTCCCACAATGGTACCAGGACTGAGGCATGCACCACGTCTCCTACACTGGTACCAGGACTGAGGCATGTAGCACGTCTCCTACACTGGCACCAGGAGTGAGGCATGCAGCACGTCTCCTACACTGGCACCAGGAGTGAGGCAGATAGCATGTCTCCCACAGTGGTACCAGGACTGAGGCATGTACCACGTCTCCTACACTGGTACCATGACTGAGGCATGCAGTACATCTCCTACACTTGTACCAGGAGTGAGGCATGCAGCATGTCTCCTATAATGGTGCCAGGAAGTGAGGCATGCAGCACATCTGCTACACTGGCACCAGGAGTGAGGCATACAGCCTGTCTCCCACACTGGTGTCAGGTGTGAGGCATGCAGCACATCTCCCACACTGGTGTCCAGAGTGAGGCATGCAGCACGTCTCCCATACTGGTACCAGGAGTGAGGCATACATCACATCTCCCACACTTGTACCAGGAGTGAGGCATGCAGCCTGTCTCCCACACTGGTGTCAGGTGTGAGGCATGCAGCACATCTCCCACACTGGTGTCCGGAGTGAGGCATGCAGCATGTCTCCCATACTGGTGTCAGGTGTGAGACATACATCACATCTCCCACACTGGTGTCCGGAGTGAGGCATGCAGCATGTTTCCCACACTGGTGCCAGGAGTGAGGCATGCAGCCTGTCTCCCACACTGGTGTCAGGTGTGAGGCATGCAGAACATCTCCCATACTGGCATCAGGAGTGTGGCATGTAGCACGTCTCCCACACTGGTGCCAGGAGTGAGGCATGCAGCATGTGTCCTACACTGGTTCCAGGAGTGAGGCATGGAGCATGTGTCCTACACTGGTGCCAGGAGTGAGGCATGCAGAATTTGTCCTACACTGGTGCTAGAAGTGAGGCATGCAGCCCATCTCCCATACTGGCATCAGGAGTGAGGCATGTAGCACGTCTCCCACACTGGTGCCAGGAGTGAGGCATGCAGCACATATTCCACACTGTCACCAGGAATGAGGCATGTAGCATGTCTCCCACACTGGTGCCAGGAGTAAGGCATGCAGCAAGTGTTCTACACTGGTGCCAGGACTGAGGCATGCAGCATGTGTCCTACACTGGTGCCAGGAGTGAGGCATGCAGCCTGTCTCCCACACTGGTGTTAGGAATGAGGCATGCAGCACATCTCCCACACTGGTGTCAGGAGTGAGGCATGCAGCACATCACCCACACTAGTGTCAGGAGTGAGGCATGCAGCACATCTCCCACACTGGTGCCAGGACTGAGGCATGCAGCACATCTCCCACACTGGTGTCAGTAGTGAGGCATGCAGCCTGTCTGCCACACTGGTGTCAGGAGTGAGGCATGCAGCACATCTCCCACACTGGTATCAGGAGTGAGGCATGCAGCACATCTCCCACACTAGTATCAGGTGTGAGGCATGCATCACATCTCCCATACTGGTGCCAGGAGTGAGGCATGCAGCACGTATCCCATACTGGTGTCAGGAGTGAGGCATGCAGCACATCTCCCATACTGGTGCCAGGAGTGAGGCATGCAGCACGTATCCCATACTGGTGTCAGGTGTGTGGCATGCAGCAAATCTCCCACACTGGTATCAGGAGTGAGGCATGGAGCACATCTCCCACACTGGTGTCAGGAGTGAGGCATGCAGCACATCCCCCACACTGGTATCAGGTGTGAGGCATGCAGCACATCTCCCACACTGGTGCCAGGAGTGAGGCATGCAGCACATCTCCCACACTGATGTCAGTAGTGAGGCATGCAACCTGTCTCCCACACTGGTGTCAGGAGTGAGGCAAGGAGCACATCTCCCACACTGGTGTCAGGAGTGAGGCATGCAGCGCATCTCCCCCACTGGTGCCAGAAATGAAGTATGCAGCACACCTCCCACACTGGTGCCAGGAGTGAAGCATGCAGCACATCTCCCACACTGGTGCCAGGAGTGAAGCATGCAGCACGTCTCCTACACTGGCACCAGGAGTGAGGCATGCAGCACGTCTCCTACACTGGCACCAGGAGTGAGGCAGATAGCATGTCTCCCACAGTGGTACCAGGACTGAGGCATGTACCACGTCTCCTACACTGGTACCATGACTGAGGCACACAGTACGCCTTCTACACTTGTACCAGGAGTGAGGCATGCAGCACGTCTCCTATAATGGTGCCAGGAAGTGAGGCATGCAGCACATCTGCTACACTGGCACCAGGAGTGAGGCATACAGCCTGTCTCCCACACTGGTGTCAGGTGTGAGGCATGCAGCACATCTCCCACACTGGTGTCCAGAGTGAGGCATGCAGTACGTCTCCCATACTGGTTCCAGGAGTGAGGCATACATCACATCTCCCACACTTGTACCAGGAGTGAGGCATGCAGCCTGTCTCCACACTGGTGTCAGGTGTGAGGCATGCAGCACATCTCCCACACTGGTGTCCGGAGTGAGGCATGCAGCATGTCTCCCATACTGGTGTCAGGTGTGAGGCATACATCACATCTCCCACACTGGTGTCCGGAGTGAGGCATGCAGCATGTCTCCCACACTGGTGCCAGGAGTGAGGCATGCAGCCTGTCTCCCACACTGGTGTCAGGTGTGAGGCATGCAGCACATCTCCCACACTGGTATCAGGTGTGAGGCATGCAGCGCATCTCCCACACTGGTGCCAGGAGTGAGGCATGCAGCACATCTCCCACACTGGTGCCAGGAGTGAGGCATGCAGCACATCTCCCACACTGATGTCAGTAGTGAGGCATGCAGCCTGTCTCCCACACTGGTGTCAGGAGTGAGGCATAGAGCACATCTCCCACACTGGTGTCAGGAGTGAGGCATGGAGCACATCTCCCACACTGGTGTCAGGAGTGAGACACGGAGCACATCTCCCACACTGGTGTCAGGAGTGAGGCATGCAGCGCATCTCCCACACTGGTGCCAGAAGTGAAGTATGCAGCATACCTCCCACACTGGTGCCAGGAGTGAAGCATGCAGCACATCTCCCACACTGGTGCCAGGAGTGAAGCATGCAGCACATCTCCCACACTGGTGCCAGGACTGAGGCATGCAGCACATCTCCCACACTAGTGTCAGTAGTGAGGCATGCAGCCTGTCTCCCACACTGGTGTCAGGAGTGAGGCATATGCATCACATCTCCCACACTGGTATCAGGAGTGAAGCATGCAGCACATCTCCCACACTGGTGCCAGGACTGAGGCATGGAGCACATCTCCCACACTGGTGTCAGGAGTAAGGCATGCAGCACATCTTCCACACTGGTGTCAGGTGTGTGGCATGCAGCCCGTCTCCCACACTGGTGTCAGGAGTAAGGCATGCAGTACATCTTCCACACTGGTGTCAGGTGTGTGGCATGCAGCACATCTCCCACACTGGTATCAGGAGTGAGGCATGGAGCACATCTCCCACACTGGTGTCAGGAGTGAGGCATGCAGCCTGTCTCCCACACTGGTGTTTGGAGTGAGGCATGCAATGCGTCTCCCACACTGGTGTCAGGACTGAGGCATGCAGCGCGTCTCCCTCGCTGGTGTCAGGAGTGAGGCATGCAGTGCGTCTCCCACACTGGTGTCAGGTGTGAGGCATGCAGCACATCTCCCATACTGGTGCCAGGAGTGAGACATGCAGTACGTATCCCATACTGGTGCCAGGAGTGAGGCATGCAGTACGTATCCCATACTGGTGTCAGGAGTGAGGCATACAGCACAACTCCCATACTGGTGCCAGGAGTGAGGCATGCTGTACATATCCCATACTGGTGTCAGGAGTGAGGCATGCAGCACATCTCCTACACTGGTGTCAGGAGTGAAGCATGCAGCGCGTCTCCCACACTGGTGTCAGGAGTGAGGCATGCAGCAAGTGTTCTACACTGGTGCCAGGACTGAGGCATGCAGCATGTGTCCCACACTGGTGTCAGGAGTGAGGCATGCAGCACATCACCCACACTGGTGTCAGGAGTGAGGCATGCAGCGAGTGTTCTACACTGGTGCCAGGACTGAGGCATGCAGCATGTGTCCCACACTGGTGTCAGGAGTGAGGCATGCAGCACATCACCCACACTGGTGTCAGGAGTGAGGCATGCAGCAAGTGTTCTACACTGGTGCCAGGACTGAGGCATGCAGCATGTGTCCCACACTGGTGTCAGGAGTGAGGCATGCAGCACATCACCCACACTAGTGTCAGGAGTGAGGCATGCAGCCCGTCTCCCACACTGGTATCAGGAGTGAGTAATGCAGCCTGTCTCCCACACTGGTGTCAGGAGTGTGGCACACAGCACATCTCCCACACTGGTGTCAGGAGTGAGGACTCTTCAACTCAAGAGCAGAAGTAATGGAATCAGGAAATTGAATTTCATCAAGATTCGACAACGTGTCTGTGCTGAGCAACAGACCAGAAATAATTAATTACAAAACTAATTACACTGATGACTAATAAATTTCCGTTTACAATGTAATTTCCTGATTATGAAAAGAGGGCGGAGATAGGTTATGGTCCATGTGGTACCAAGTTTTTTTCGGGAACAGAACAATAATGGCATGATGACTGAAGTAATGAATTGAGGCCTCTCTCATCAATCTGAGCAGAACATAGAAGTTAAGGTACCATTCTGCCAGGAAAGCAGCACAGATCTTATGTCCTCTTTCTGAATGAGCTGCGTCTCCTTCCACAGGTAAGGTGTCTGCTGAAAAGGTAACGTTTCAGACACATCTGTGTGTGTGGAGTGGGAGGGGGGTGGTTTGTGTGTAGGGAGGGCATGTGGGGAGTGGATGTGTGGAGGTGCTGTGATGTATGGTGTATGTGCGGGTGGGGTGTATTCTGTATGTGCACATGGGGTTACTGGAATGTGATGTGTCAGGGGCTGGGGTTTATGCTGTACGTGTATGGGGTAGGTGTGGACTGGTGTGTGTCAGGGGTTGGGGTTTATGTTGTACGTATGGGGTAGGTGTGGTTGGAGTTTGTGTTGTATGGGTATGGGGTAGGTGGGGACTGGTGTGTGTCAGGGGTTGGGGTTTGTTATGTACGTGTATGTGGTAGGTGGGTTTGGAGTTTGTGTTGTATGGGTATGGGGTAGGTGGGGACTGGTGTGTGTCAGGGGTTGGGCTTTGTTATGTACGTGTATGGGGTAGGTGGGTTGGAGTTTGTGTTGTATGGGTATGGGGTAGGTGGTGACTGGTGTGTGTCAGGGGTTGGGGTTTATGCTGTACGTGTATGGCGTAGGTGGGGACTGGTGTGTGTCAGGGGTTGGGGTTTATGCTGTACGTGTATGGGGTAGGTGGGGACTGGTGTGTGTGTGAGAGGTTGGGGTTTATGTTGTATGTGTATGGCGTTGGTGGAGACTGGTGTGTGTCAGGGGTTGGGGTTTATGTTGTACGTGTATGGCGTAGGTGGGGACTGGTGTGTGTCAGAGGTTGAGGTTTTTTGTCATGTGAGCTAAGCTATTGTGCCCTCAATGATGGGGACCTGATTGTTCCTTAGCAACTAAGCTGAGACTGGAGTAAGGTTTCCAGCTTACCTCCTGCTTCCCTTTCATCTTGCAGACATTGATGTCATGCTGGTTCGACTCCCAGGTCAGTTTCTGTGTGAAACAAAGCAAAAAAAAGATCAGTAAACATGATGATAAGGTACTGCTTGTTTCTGTTCCACTAACTCTTCAGTGACCCTCAGGTCCTCTTCTATAGGGACAATAGAGAGTGAGGCAAATCTGGTTAGCAGTAGAGGTTGGCAAAATACAAACATTTGGTTTCATACAATTTGGACAAATTTATTTATCTGAAAATTGGTAACTGGGGGAAGCAGACTGAGTCAAGACTTGTTTCCAGGTGTGGTCGGATGGAGGTGAATATTATAATAAAGCATACATGGGCCGGCCCGCTGGCACAGAGGCAGTGTGTCCATCTGTGACACTGACAATCCAGGTTCAGAAATGGACATGGGACGTTGGAGGGCTGGCTTGGGGGGGAAAGAAGGATTGAGTGTCCTAGGGACTACTCTCCTTCTCTGGGAGGAGGGGGTAGTGTGTCCGGCATGTCATGGACCCCTGGCAGAGGCTGGGTGGGGGATTCATTATGCCGGTGCTATTATCTGCAGGGGTGGGGTGGATGGGGGTTGTCATTGTACGTTCCCACCCCCAAGTACCGCCGCACACAAAATCCTGGCCCCGAGCATGAAGCCCCTCCACCCTGCCCCGCTGCCAACAGTGTCCACGGGTGGGATTCTGCTCTATGGCCCACCCCAGGGAGTAGGCAGAGCACATTCTCGTGGACCGTGGAGGCACCCACTTGATGGCCCCGCCCCCAGGTGTAAGCCTGGGCATGGGGTGGTGGAGTGGTGGGGTTGAGCTCCCTTTGGGGAGTGGGGGAGCCGGACCGACGAAATGAATGAATGAATGAACAAATAAATAAATAAATAAAGCATACATGGTATCAATGAACGGATCAAAGTAAAACTTTCCACCAAATTTTGTGCAATTTGCAAATTCTTTAGGGTTGTTTTAATTGTACCATTTATCACATGAAATTTGTGCAATTTCACAAATAGCTTATTTATTTTTGAAAATTAAAATGTACAATTTGACAAACAGTGCCCTTTTTACAGCTATAGATGAATTGTTTTTGAAATAAACCTATTATGTGGTAGAAAATGCACAGTTTCAAATGTTTACACAATTATGATGCTGTCAGCAAAGATGTCAGGTAACCCTCATTGTCCCACACTTTCATGTCAGCTCACCCCTTCCAGTGCAATGTAGTTTTATCCGCAAATTAGTGAGATTGTGCATTTTGTATAGAGTGACAGTGCTGAATTGTCTGTGAACAGTTGTGAAGGGCAAGAACTGTTTTGTTCCAGGACTGCTTGTTCAAGGGGACAGCACCCAAAGTAAGCTGTGAAACTGCCCTACAAGCACCAGATTTGTCCCCTTTGCCCTAAAATTGCCCTGTTTTGCTCCGTGACTCTATAAATTGCCCCTAAGTTGTCCTGAATGGTCACTGCATGCTCCGAAAATGCACTTGCATACTGTGAACCCCCTTCAGAACTGATTGCATTTGCTCAAAAATGTGATTTACCCTGTATGCTCTCGAACTGCCCTGCTTGCTCCTAATTGCCCTAAGATGTTTGCTTGATCCAAAGACTGCTGTAACCAAATAAAAAGACAGTATGCTTTGGAGACTCAGCTTTATTTCTGCCCAACTGCATTTTCACAATTGCTCCAGCACGACCCAGAAACTGTTCTAACCGCATCCTGCCAATTTGGGGCCAGTCATCAGAATAGCAATAGTATAGTCAGCTAAGGAAATCCTTGTCACCTGCTTTCTTTGGAATCTTCAGGCCAATCCCTCCCTAACAGCGAGTTAGGCAATGCAGGGAACCACAGCGGTTCACAGATAGGGATCCGATGCCCAGTGGGGTTGGGATTTTTGTTTCAGGTTCTGCGGAGATTTTCCTCAGGCTGGCAGTCCTGAGGTGTCCCAGATCTTCAGTTACATCCAGGTCCAGTCCTCAGATCCTTTAACGGGGGGCCCATGGTGACAGCCTAGTGGTTTTTCAAGGTTTTGTCCATTGCTTCAGTTCTTCACATTTCTTCCCAGGGTCCATGGTGCTGGCCCAGAAGCTCTTAATTTTGCCAAAATTCCTTGGAAATTAAAGTATTGTGTTCCTTCCCAGAAGTCTATTGTGATTGCCCGGAGGCTCTTCTGTGGAATACCAGTTTATGTTGTTCAAATCCCTGTTTTTTTTTTTTTTTTTCATACCCAATGGCCCAAATCCCTTGTTCTTAACCAGTTCTTCAAGCTGGCCAATGGAAAGCATGTGCTCTGAGGTTCCTCAGGTCACATTCTTCTTCACCACACCACCTAAGGCATCCAACAGATCCGTGCAAGGTTTGGGGTGGGACTGTACAAATGTACAGGTATAGAGAATGTTACAGTTACAGTACAAATGTACAGGTATAGAGAATGTTACAGTTACAGTACAGATGTACAGCTATAGAGAATGTTACAGTTACAGTACAAATGTGCAGCTATAGAGAATGTTAGTTACAGTACAAATGTGCAGCTATAGAGAATGTTACAGTTACAGTACAAATGTGCAGCTATAGAGAATGTTACAGTTACAGTACAAATGTGCAGCTATAGAGAATGTTACAGTTACAGTACAAATGTACAGGTATAGAGAATGTTGCAGTTACAGTACAAATGTACAGGTATAGAGAATTGTACAGTTACAGTACAAATGTACAGGTATAGAGAATGTTACAGTTACAGTACAAATGTACAGCTATAGAGAATGTTGCAGTTACAGTACAAATGTACAGGTATAGAGAATGTTACAGTTACAGTACAAATGTACAGGTATAGAGAATGTTACAGTTACAGTACAAATGTGCAGGTATAGAGAATGTTACAGTTACAGTACAAATGTGCAGCTATAGAGAATGTTACAGTTACAGTACAAATGTACAGGTACAGAGAATGTTACAGTTACAGTTACAGTACAAATGTACAGGTATAGAGAATGCTACAGTTATGGTACAAATGTACAGGTATAGAGAATTGTACACTTAAGGAGTACAGTATAATGACAGAAATCAGTTTAGCACAGTAACTGGTATAAAGTGATTTTAGAAAGTCAGCAATAATATTAGAATTGTTGGGATTTGAAAGTGTAAAGTTTATTGTCCACACCCTCTTTCTTGTTCTTATTTCTGTACTTCAGTTGCTCAATAAACTGGTCCCTTTTTGTAAGCTGCGTCTCTTGCCTCTCTGCTTTGGTGAAACTTCTATCCTGTAGCCAAATAGTCAAAGAAGTGCCTTACCCATGAACCGACTAAGACAGCACACCATAACCCGAGTCCTGACAGGTTGGCAAATCTCATCCGACTCAGAAATGTTGTCTCACTTCATCTGGCATAGTCGGCAGGATACTTTAATTGGGGTCCAGGTTGATTGGTCGGGTTTCCAGGTTTCAAGATTCTTAGCTCACTTCAGTTATACTGTGCCTGTCCAGACTTGTAGTTTAAACCTACAGACACACACACACACACATGCACATGCACACACACACACACACACACACTGCAACAGACTTTTAGACTGCTGCTGCTACTACCAAGACTTCTAATTCAAAGATTAGACTACTACTGTCTAACTTTATATTAATATAAACACAGAGAAAAACCTCCTAAATATCTGGGCAAAATAAAGCTTCCCACATTTTCTAAGCAACAAAACCATCAGGAACACAAGTTTTCGCTTTGTAAACTAATGTCAGAATAAAAAGAATCTGAGGTATTTGCTATACAACTGAATATGGATTTGGAACTGAACTACACAGACATTGCTCTGACTCCTTTGAGATCCTGCCCCCATCCAGGCAGAAACCTCGGCACTTCTCTGTTTCTGTGAAAGTAAAGTCACTTGGTGGGCACTTGCTAGTGCCGACCTTCCTAGGCACTCAGGAGGGTATCTAGTCAGCACCAGCTCCCTGCTGGCTGTGCCTGCTACTCCTCTGACAATGGTGGAACAGCAGGTCTCCAACCCTGGCTCGAGAGTGCCTGCCTGGCAAAGGCACCTGGAGCATCAAAGTTCCCTCCAATAATCTCCCTAACAACCTGACATTGGCACCACAAGGGCACCCTACCTTTATCTATGCCAAACCTTTTTCCACCATTTATACCCTCAGGGGATGATGTCAGAGTGACAGCCCTCCCTTTGGCTTACTGCAGTGGACAACCACCTCTTCCGTCTTTTTTTCCAATTAAATATTTTATTCAATTCATAAGAAGTTTACATGCAATCCAATTACATTTGAAAACAATGAACAGTTCAAATATTGTACAACAGCCTAACAAATAGCTTAGGTATGCTCTTAAGAAGTTAATAATCAGCATAAAATGAACATGTGTAACAATACATAAGGGAATACTGTAGTGCCTGGCATGAAGAGACAACATAGCACTCTATTTTCAATTCAGAGTTTATTTATTTAATTAGTTTTTGTTTACCGGGTAAGTACCATAGCCAAGGCATGACTATTTTCAGGCACGACCAGGGAGATTACAATGAGGCAGGATAAATAGGGAATACATTTTTGTGTACAGGGAGAAAACAACAATACAGAGATAAACCAGAGTACTCAAGCACATAAGCATTTACAGGATAGCCAAGAGTTCATAAGCAATACAAAGCTGAATGACAACACATTTCACACTAAAGAAGGGACTCCAGGTTCTGTTATATACTTCTAATCTGTCCACTAATAAGTAACAAATTAGTTCATTACTAGCCAGTATAGACATGTTGTTAAACCATTCTACAATAGTTAGTGGGTTTGGATCTTTCGATCTAGAAAGGGTTAATCTCTTCAAGGCTAAAGCAGCGGCTGAAACCCAATTGGCTTTAAACTTAGGGAGAACACTGAGGTGGGAAGAGAAGTCTAGGATGTAGGGCACTGGTGAAAAATAATAGATTAAAACCTGTAACTTAGTCTACAGATCTCAAGAACTGCTCCCCAGATTTTGACCACATAGGGGCAATCCCAAAGCATGTGCAGAAGATTTGCATGTGGCTTACCACATCTCCAGCACCTTTCCGCAGGACAATAACTCATTTCTTCTAATCTGGTGGGAGAGTAGTAGTAGTACCCATGCAAAATGTTAAACGGAATCATTCTCCTTGCACTTCTCTACATGCATGAGATGCATGCATCCAAAGAGGCCCTCCAGTTATCTGCAGAAATGGGGAAACCTAATATCTTTTCCCAACTGTGCCTAAGAGATGCAGCCATCTCTGTCTGCTGATTTACTTCTATAAGAAGGGGTTTTTACACTTATAACATTCTTCCTATGTTGAACTCCAACACTGTTCACGTCTGTTTCCAGAACAACATCCTAAGTCAACGTGGTGGGTATAAGTGTTGTGTAACACACAGTTGAATCATTGTATGAGCCTCAGTAGGGGGACAGCTCTCTGTCCCGTCAATGGCTGGTAAAGGTCAGAGTATTACCACCTTTAGTAACTCACTGCAGGGGCAGACATTTAGGAAAAATATTGGCACACAGCTAGACATACATAAAACGTTTTAATATTGTTTTCATTTTAGGGTTCTGCCCATAATTACATACTGTCTTACCAAGTGCTACATCCTGTACAATATATAGGAACCAGACAGGCAAATGCTGCTCAAAAAAGCACACATTTTGGTGCTGTGAGCATGCCTCAATGGTAGCTTACTGAAAGTGGACACAAACAGTCCACATTGTTGAATTTTCTGCTGCTTAGCTTTTTAAGGGGAAGGGATCTTAAATTCCACTCACCTGCCTACTCCCTTCCCCTTTCTGGTGCTGACAGTCAAGACTTTGCCTCCACTCTCAGACATTTTGTGATGTATTCATTTGTAGAGCTTGAAGAGCGGGGGGCGGAGGCTTTATGGGTAGTATTAGGCGTGGTTTAAAATGCATTTTTTTTTATATCTTAGAGGGCTACTAGAGTCAAATCAAAGTCACAGTTCAACTAATAAGGATCTTGTTAGTTGTGCTGTTACACTGATTTGTCCCAGCTGGCTATATTAAATATAAAAAAGAGTTTTACGCCATGCACCCACTGCTATCAACAGAATGCACTCTTGCACGTTACAAATGAATACATCACAACGTATCTGAGCGTGGAGATGGCACGCAGGTCGATCTTTTGAATATCGGCATCAGGAAGGGGAAGGATGGGGGGGCAGCTGAACATAGTTTACGATCCCTTCACCATCAAAAACTAAGCAACAGGGGATTGCTTATGCACGCCAAGAAGAATGCCAGGCTGATTTGACAGCTCCATTGCCGATCACGATCCTGACTGATAAAAACAAAATCATAAAATGAGTCTGTTTTGCAGTTTATTCATTCCCTTTCATTCCATAACAATGAAACTGCCAAAAATCGTCGAGTTGCTGCACTGTCTTATTATTGTAAACACATTTCAAAAAGACTGGTGTTCTCAAAGCTATGGTGCCCATCTCCAGTAAAGAGAATGCGGCACAAAATAACGGCCAAAACGGAACTTCAGCTGTATCACTGGACTAATCTGCAGGTAATTCTGATATGAATTTCACCAAGGAAATGCTCACTTTGATTAAATCAGACACAGCTGAACTTGAACATAATGATGCCAATACCAATTTTAAGATCACTGAATTAACATAGATACATAGACAGTGTCGGCAGATAAGGGCCTAAGGCCCACCCAGTCTACCCGTTTGAGCTTGTAAGTTCAGTTTAACAAAACGAATGAACACATTTGAGGAGAGACTCGCATTTTTAGAGGAAGCCATGACAAAATAAGAGGACACCTCAGATGGTCACATTATATTTTTTTGTCGCAGCTCCCTCCCTTACCGGCGGAGGCATCCAGCTACCAGCCCTGCCCACAGGGAGAGCGACAGGCTCACTTGCATGATGGGGGGGGGTCCGGTACAGCCATAGCCGAACCGCTGGAGGGCTCCCCATCTCTGCCAGCCGGACCGGCACCAAACCCCCCCAGCGTGATTCCATGACAGTCCTCCCCGCACTGTAGGGTGTGGCCATCAAGCTGTTCGGGCGCACCCAGCCTTTTTCCGTTTTCTCCCCAGTGGGAGCACAGACATTCAATGACGTCCATGCACCAAAGTGCAGACGTCTGCCATGCTCCCCCCTTCCAGACACCCGTGCGTCCGCAGTACCACTGGGCATCCCCAGGGACCACCAGAGTGTGGTGTGTATCCCACCCTTTCCCCCAGGACTCTAGAGAGCAGTCGTCGGATGCCTGATCCCAGTCCTCCCCTGCCAACCCCGGATGATCCGGGGTCATTCCTGAACCCGGGTTGCCAGCGTGGAGTGAGGTGTGGTGTCCAGTACCTCAACCCTCAGCACCACCGGGCCGGATGGTCACATTATATTAACAGAAAAATTAAATCTTAAAACTGATGATCTAGAAAATAGATGTCGACAGGATAACCTTAGGTTTGTTGAGAAATCAGGGGGTATAGAAAAGGCTGACATGGTGGGTTTCTTGCAGTCATTTATTCCAGATTTATTAAAATATCAGTCACCCTGGTCCCATGAGATTGAGAGGGCTGACAGAGCTCTAGTGGCCAAACCTAAACCAGGACAGAAACCAAGGCCAAGCACAGCCAGCTTCCTCAGGTTCAATATCAAGGAAGAAATCCTAAAGGTGGCCAGGGAAAGAAAAGCTTTATTTTGGGGGAAGGACAGAATTTTTATTTTTCAGGACTTCCCTAAAGTTGTAGAGAAAAGAAAGACCTATGTGCAGCTATGTTCTGCGTTACAAAAACTGAACGTTCAATACTATATTAAGTACCCAGCCGTTCATGTGATCAATCAGGAAGGGGGCTTTCATGATTTTCATACCGCTAAAGAGGCATGGAATTCATTAATAAATACTAGCCCCCTGAGAGCAGACACACTGCCCCCTCGAACACCTTCACTGGAAAGCTGATGGCTCAGTCATCCAACACTGAAGTTACCAGCCCAGCCTCCCCAAGTAAAGGCAAGAATTCCAAGCAGCAACTCCCTTCTCACGAGCAGAACCCAATAAAAGAAAACCTTGTTATATACACCAAACATACCCCCCCATTTATGCTGAAAAATCCAAAGTGTTATGCTTATTCTTGAGACTATAAAGTCTTCCTTGGTCATTTAACTTCATGCTTGCCTTCAGAACCTTATTTGGGGGATCATTATTGCAGTATGTGGAAAGACTGGTTACAATGCACCTAAGAGACTGATGCTGCTTAGATTAAACTTCGAGTTTAGCACTGTCTTGGTTTACTCCTAAAAGGTTATATCTGAGCTGCAGCCCTTGAACATACATAGCATTCATCGCTGAGGATACCTGCTTTTTGCTTTATCCAACATTCGTCTATGTTCCGCTGCCATCCATCTCAAGGCTGCAGTACACCCGAACATCCCAGTTATGTCTGGAAATTATTCTTGATGAAACAATATTGTTTGCTAGACTTGATCACTGTGAACTGCAGTGAAATATAAACAATGTACTTTATAGGCTTTTACAAGTGTAAAAGGCGCTTCTCATGGCAGAACAGTTTCCAGTTCAATAAAATGGGGAAATAATTTCCTTTGAGAATATGCAAATGCCCTAGGTATGCTAGCTAGGAATGAACTTTTAGCAGGGGTAGCTTATGCAACAACCATTGGATATTACAGCACAGTATAAATTTACTAAAACAATTTAATCGAGGCACAGTCTAATTCACAGATAAATGCGTTTACTTGTACTTACATTAAAAAGGCAAACACTTAAATATTTTTGCAGGTCACAGTAATGCGTCTACAGTATTGGCAGAAACATAATAATTTGGAATATTGATCCTTCCTCCCTGCATAGCTGGCAACCTGATTTTTGAAATATATCACTAATTACTGGAGCAAACCCCTGGGATGCCCACAGCAGAAATGTTACCCTTTGCTATAAAAGACTGCAAACTGGAAGGAATCCGAATAGATAGGTTAGCTTCCACAGACCGCCCTTGGGCATTAACCAAGTCTGTTTTGTAGTATCCTGCTCTAACTCTGAAGGTGCCTCTCAAAATGACAGAGAGGTGGATTACTAAATTGAGTCTTACAGTAAATATGCTATATGAATGCAGATATTATCAAACATGTTTTCTGCATGTCATATAACGTTTTTTCTGCCAGCTCAAACCCATGATAGTCTTAGAAAGTGGTCAAGCTAACTTGCTGCTTAACTGCATAACCCCCCCACCTGTTCCTTTCATTACCCTTTTTTGTTTGCCTCCATTTATTCTTTCCCCATGATTCCCTTCCCTCCCTGTTAGTTTTGCTAGTTGCCATTGTCCAATCAGCCATGAATGGACTTCATGTAAAGTACATATGGAGCTGGCAAAGGATTCTGATTTTCAGGCAAGTCTGCTGTGGAGTCATGAGAAACACCTTGGGATAACATCTCAGTGTGTCTTCTCACTATCATGTTCCTTGTTTTCGTTTAACTGCTTAATAAGAATTCATAGTGTATATATATAGTTAATTATCAATTGATTCAGAACACATAATTCAACTAATTACTCATTTAAATCCTTAGTCTAGGATTTAGATTTGGTCTTAGGTGTTTGATTGGCGTAAATTATATTCTGCTACCGACTGTTAAATTATAATACATCAGTTAATTGTTAGATATCCTATTTCTTTTCATTTCTTTCTTAATTATTTTAGTCTGCTTAGCTATTGCATCACTAACTCATTTGTGGGTTAATATAGGGGTTAAAGATCTTGTACTTATGCTATCAAATACCTGAGATATATTCAAGGGACCGGATATTCAGACTGCGCCAGGCTGTGGTGCAAGCCTGGGCGCAGCGCAACTGGGCCGCGAAGGGGCGTTGATGGGGTGATATTCAATGGGGCTGCACCACGGCACAGCAACGTTGAATATTGCACCTGGCTACCCGCAGCGTATGGCGCGGCGGCGCCCTGCACCAGCGCAAGTGGCCAGAGTGGAGCAGGGAGATGCGCCATAGCATGTTCCGTTGCACTAGGTGCAACAACTGCAATATTCAAAAGTGCTTATGCAAATGGGGCCATAATGTACACATAGGTGCAAATGGAGCCATTTGCATGTCATTATGGCCCCATTTGCATGCAGGTGCACCGATCCCCGGCGACTTGCATCTGGCACCCTGCCAGGCAGCAGCCATCAGGGACCGATGCCCCCTGCACATCGCGGCAAAGTGCCCCAATGCCTGATCATGGGCATGTGTATAGTGCAGAACACGTCCAATATCCCTGGTGGTCCAGTGGACCGTTTGCAGCCTGATAGCGGGCATAAGTATAGCTAAAAATAGTCAACTCTCTCCCTGGTGGTCCAGTGGACTGCTCGCAGCCCAATCGTGGGCATAAGTATATTTAAAAAAAGTGAACTCTCTCCCTGGTGGTCCAGCAGACCACTCGCAGCCAGATCGCGGGCTTTTGAAGTAGAATAAAAGTCCTATATCCCGGGTGGTCCAGTGGACCACTCGCATCCCGATCATGGGCATTTGTTATAGAAAAAGACACCCCAATCCAATCCTGGTGGTCCAGTGGTACCCCCCTCCCCACCTGCCCACTGAGCCTCACCGCCCCACTCCCCCTGGTCAGTGGCAGGTGACAGCTCCCGCTTGTCGCTCACGCCCGCCGACTGACAATTACACGGTGTTGTATGCCCATTGATCTGCAGCGTGAGCCAATGGGCATGCAGCTTGTACTGCATTAAAGTTCAGATATGTAATGGATCCATCCACATATCTGGACTATGTAGAATACGGTATACGCATGCCCATTGGCCCATGCTGTGGACCAATGGGCGACAGCCCACGGTATACGTGTCAGCCAGCGGGCAGCAAGGCAGCAAGTGGGTGGGGAGCTGCCACCCGCCGCTGACCGAAGGGGAAGTAGGGCAGTGGGGCTCAGTGGGCGGGTGGGGACAGGGGTACCGCTGGACCACCAGGGTTGGATTGGGGTGTCATTTTCTATAACAAATGCCCGCGATCGGGCTGCAAGCGGTCCACTGGACCACCAGGGATACATGACTTTTATTCTACTTCAAATGCCCGCGATCGGGCTGCAAGCAGTCTGTTGGACCACCAGGGAGAGAGTTAACATACTTTAACATACCTGTGCCTGCGATCGGGCTGCAAGCGGTCCACTGGACCACCAGGGAAAGAGTTAACATTTTGAAACATACTTATGCCCACGATTGGGCTGTGAGCGGTCCACTGGACCACCAGGGAAAGAGTTAACATTTTGAAACATACTTATGCCCGTGATCAGGCTGCAAGCGGTCCACTGGACCACCAGGGATATAGGACTATTATTATTCTACGTATGTCCGTGATCGGGCATGGGGGGGTGCCACCAGGAAGGTGCAGCTGGAGCTCGGGTGGCCACCAACAGGTGGCAGCTGCCGTGTTGCGCCCTGCACTACGGCAGCTCACCTGTTGGTGGCCAGCTGTTGCTCCTTTTTTGGGGGGCTCACCTGTGTGCACGCAGGTAGGGGTTGCGCATGCATGGGCTCAGCACATCCTGGGCTGAATATCAGGATGTGCGGAGTATGCATGGGCACGCCCCCCCCCCACCTGCGCCACATACATTACTGATGCGCTCTGGCACATCAGGATTTGTGCACAGCTCAATCCCCGTTTGAATATCGCACTGGGGCGCAACCCTTCTGAATATCCAGCCCAGGGTTTATTTTACAAAAGGAAACTGCATTCTCCAAGCTGCTAACAAAGAAACTGGTTTAGTTAACTCTTGTGGCATAAAAATGAACAGCATCAATTTTACATCCTGGAATGTTCAGGGGCTTGGTTCTCCTATCAAAAGGGGGAAAAGTGCTGAACCATCTTAAAAAAAAACACACATTAAATTGATATTGCTTTTTTTTTTTTTTTACAAGAAATCCATCTACTTTCTTTGGAAGCTGATAAGCTTATAATAAACTGGGTTGTACAAGTAGAATATCGTTCTTATTCCAGTAAGAAAAGAGGACTTGCAATTTTAATTAAAAAATAGGTTAATTTTTTCAAAAATGTTCATGTTTCAGATCCAGAAAGGTGGTATTAAATATCAGCTGGTATTTTATTAGGAGGAAAGGTTACCTTCTGTAATATCTATGCCCCTACAACTGAAGAAGCATATTTTTTCAATAAAATCCTTTTTGAACTCAGTAAATTTAAAGACTCCGAGATTATATTTGTTGGAAATTTTAATGAAGTAGTGGACCCCCACTTGATAGGAACCCTGCAAAATTAAATACTAACATTTCCAAATAAAGACATAATTTAATAAACCTCATGAAGGATTTGAATTTTCTAGATGCATGGAGAACAGTCCATCCCACTGACAAAGATTTTTCTTTCTATTCAGCCTGTCACAACTCTTTCGGCAGGTTAGATTATTTTTTTCTTGTCACTGAAAACCTGTAGTCTAATATCTGAGATAACATGCAACACTATTGTCATCTCAGATCACAGCATGCTTAAACTGTCTTTAATTTTTGAAAGTGACAAAAGCAAGACTTTTAGATGGAAATTTAATATCTCCTTTCTATAGGATTCTGCATTTAAGGAATGGCTGCTTAATGAGACTAAAGTATACTTTGAAATTTATGACAATAACAAGGTTTCACATCACATCTTATGGGAGGCATTTAAGGCCTATATCAGAGGCAGAATACATGAGTAAGCTTTTAATAAGAAAAAAAAACCTCACCAGAAGGATCTTACTGCCAAAAAACAACAATTAACTAAGATTCTGACAGAATTTTAAAAAGATCCCAATACTAAACACAATTTATTATATGGGATTACCAACTTAAAATTTGAAATCAGTCATAGCCAGGCCACAAAGGTGGAATATGCCCTGTTCCAATCAAGACAAGTCTATTTGTAATACGGCAAAAAAGCAGGAAAATTTCCAGCTTTTCATTTCAAGAAACAGCAATCACAGAATTCCGTTAATGGGGTATGTGACCAAAAAGGGAGGATTTCTTATAAATGTAGTCAAATAAATAAATACTTTCTGGCTTTTTATCGAAATGTATGTAAATCTCAGGGCCCTCCAGACTGGGAAAATAATGCTTCATTTCTAATTATATCCAATCGTCCCCAAATTTCAGAAAAAGAAAAGCAAACATCAGATGTACCAGTCATTGAAAATGAAATTATTCAAGTAATCAATGAAGCCCCTAATGAAAGAACACCAGGACCTGATGGCCTCCCTAGAAAAATATATAAAGACACTGGCCATGATATTAAACGTCAGCTTGCATTACTTTTTCAAGACTCATTTAAACTAAGAGCTTTACCAAATTCTATGAATGGGGCTTAAATTTGTTTATTGGCTAAAAAAGATAAGGACTCCTTGGAATGTGTAAATTATCGACCTATATCTGTCTTAAATTTTAACTGCAAAATTCTAGCTAAAATACTAGCTAGCAGGATCTCATAGGTCATGCAAAATATTATTCGGAAAGAATTTAAGGAATGGCTGCTTAATGAGACCAAAGTATACTTTGAAATTTATGACAATAACAAGGTTTCATATCACATCTTATGGGAGACATTTAAGGCCTATATCAGAGGCAGAATACATGAGTAAGCTTTTAATAAGAAAAAAAAACTCACCAGAAGGATCTTACTGCCAAAAAATAACAATTAACTAAGATTCTGACAGAATTTTAAAAAGATCCCAGTACTAAACACAATTTATTATATGGGATTACCAACCTAAAATTTGAAATCAGTCATAGCCAGTCCACAAAGGTGGAATATGCCTTGCTCCAATCAAGACAAGTCTATTGGTAATACGGCAAAAAAGCAGGAAAATTTCCAGCTTTTCATTTCAAGAAACAGCAATCACAGAATTCCGTTAATGGGGTATGTGACCAAAAAGGGAGGATTTCTTATAAATGTAGTCAAATAAATAAATAAATACTTTCTGGCTTTTTATCAAAATGTATGTAAATCTCAGGGCCCTCCAGACAGGGAAAATAATGTTTCATTTCTAACTACATCCAATCTTCCCCAAATTTCAGAAAAAGAAAAGCAAATGTTAGATGTACCAGCCATTGAAAATGAAATTATTCAAGTAACCAATGAAGCCCCTAATGAAAGAACACCAGGACCTGATGGCCTCCCTAGAAAAATATATAAAGACACTGGCCATGATATTAAACATCAGCTTGCATTACTTTTTCAAGATTCATTTAAACTAAGAGCTTTACCAAATTCTATGAATGGGGCTTAAATTTGTTTATTGGCTAAAAAAGATGAGGACTCCCTGGAATGCGTAAATTATTGACCTATACCTGTCTTAAATTTTAACTACAAAATTCTAGCTAAAATACTAGCTAGCAGGATCTCATAGGTCATGCAAAATATTATTCGGAAAGAACAAGTAGATTTCATAAAGGGAAAGCAAGCGTCTGATAACTTATGGAGATTATTCTCGATTTAGGCAGCTTAACAAAATTCAACCCCCTCTAGTGATCTTTCTATAGATAGAGAGAAAGCGTTCAATTCCCTTGAATTGGTATGCCTACACAAAGTTCTCAACTTTTATAATTTTGCACCACAAATTCAAAAATGGCTGTCAGTGATATACAACCCCCCCAAGGCAGCAATAATTACTAATGGTGTCATCTCAGAATCATTTTCCCTTTCTAGAGGCACCAGGCAAGGGTGCCCTTATCACCTCAGTTATCTCTGTTGGCTATAGAACCACTCATCAGAAGAATTATGGATTCATCTAGTACATGTGGAATTAAAACTGGTAACTACACTAACAAGGTTTTGGCCTTTGCAGATGATTGTTTATTAACTCTTTCTCAGCCTCATCTTTCAATGGTAAATTTGAGGAGGAATTTGGATTGTTCTCTGGCCTTTATGTGAATTGGCAGAAGACCTGAAGGTATAATGTTAACTGCTTCTGGTTTTGAAAAAGAAAGGATCTCTAATTCATTTGGCTTCTCTTGAGCAGACAAGGGCATCAAAACTTAGGTATGACTATTCTTAATTCTATTAAGAAAACAACAGTCTCCAATTTAAACCCCTATTACTGTATATTTATTCCAAATTAGACAGATGGTCAAAACTGAATTTACTCTTGTGGGGGAAAGTAAATTCCATAAAAGTAATCCTGGCACCAAAAATATTTTATATTCTTAATAATTTACCCACTATGTTACAGGTATCTTGGTTTAGGAAAATAGAAAGCACTATCTCTTAGTAATTGTGGAACAATACCCCCCTCCCACTTTAAGCATCCATAAGTTAAGAGCCTCCAGGAAAAAGCTGGTCTAATTCTACCTTGGTGGCAAAGACATTACTGGGCCTACCATCTTAAACAAGTAACTGATTGGTTCTCTGACCATTCTTGCATAAATACGCCTTTATGGAAGGTAGTTGACAATCAATTAGTGAAACCCTTACATATTAGTGACTTACTACTCCTTAATTTACTCAGCCAAATTGCCTCACACCCATCCATTTCATTTCTGAGTTCCAACTCCTTACCTCTTATCTACGCGCCTATCTAGAATGATCCCTTTATTACATATAATGGAAAAACTCTCAAAGACTCAGGCTGTGAAAAGAAAGGTAATAGAAGAGTTAAAAATTTGCTAAAGGATACAGATAATAGTCTGTTATCCTTTGAAGAACTAACAGGATAATTTAAACTAAATAAACCACAATATTGGTTATATTTCATTAAGAGACTCCCAATCTCAAAAGTTTCTGAATTCTGATCTAAAAGTACCTACCTGTTCTGTTTGGGATAGTTTCATTAAAATTGGTCAATTAACAAAAGGAGCTAGCTTGATCTATAAAGTGCTATCAGATGTTGAAGGTCATACTACCTTTACTTCCAAAACTAAAGTAGCCTGGACTGGAGCCCGATTAGGCTCCTCCCGACATTGGACGAGGCCCTTGCCTACTTCCAAAATTCACTCCTCAATGCAGCATCTCTATTTGCCCCTTTCAAAAAACTTTGTACAAAAGGAGGCTGCCATAAATGGATCTCCCACTCTGTGAAATCTCAGATGAAAACAAGGGACAAGGCTTGGAAGAAATTCTGGCTCTCCCACCTTCCTGCAGACCTGGTTACTTATAAAACCCTAAGAAATAAATGTAAGCTAGACATCAAACTTGCCAAAAAGGAGTATGTAACCCACCTCCAATGGTCCACACTTGGGAACCCTAAGCTTTTCTGGGCACAAATCAATGAACTGCTTAAGGGCAGCTCCAAGGAGGCACAAGGTCAAATTGAGGTACAAGGTCAGTGTATCAGTGATTGCCAGCTTTACAGCCTCAGCAATCAACCACCACTTCACCAACCTTGATGCATACAAGGTAGGGCTACCAACACCCATGCCTGTACAGACCTTTGATGAATCCCCCCTGTCTGAACAGACCCCAGTTTCACCTGAGAATGGTCAAGGTGAGCGAGGTCCGTAAACTTCTGATAGTCCTCAAACACAAAGGCTCTGGTGGCCCAGATGGAATCAGCCCAAGGCTACTCCAGGAAGGTGCACTGTCCATGGCCAAACCTCTGACCTGGATCATCAACAGGTCTTTACTTGAAGGGTACGTTCCATACTAGTGGAAGGCTGCCAACGTGGTCCCCATTTACAAGCGTGGCTCTCATGAACAAATTGGCAATTACAGGCCCATCTCCCTGCTGTGTACCCTGGCCAAATTGCAAGAAAGACTAGTTTATGGGCAACTGAGAGACTACCTGGAGCTCCACCAAATCCTAGTCCCTTCACAGCATGACTTTCGGGCAAACCATGGAACAGACACGGCACTCATCAAACTCACAGTGGACCTATTCAGGGCAATGGATGAGGGCATGTGGACGGGTGCCATCCTCATAGACCTGTCCAAGGCATTTGACCTTATTGACCACAACCTTCTTCTCACTAAGCTTCAAGGCATTGGGCTTGATGCCCCAGGCCCTAAACTGGTTCAAGAGCTATCTCTCAGGCCGCTCCCAGAGGGTCATTTGGAAGGGAGAGCTTTCCACCCCTTTACCCATCAAGGAGGGTGTGCCTCAGGGCTCAATTCTTGGCCCCCCTCCTGTTCTCTCTCTTCACAAATGACCTAAACCAGCACTGTGGGGATAGCTCAGTAGTTCAATATGCAGACAATACTGTCATCTTCCGAGCCAGGTCCACACCACATGATCTGGGCCCTCTCCTGCAAGGGGACCTAAACATACTCGAGGCCTGGCTCACATCAAACAGAATGATTCTCAACGCAGCAAAAATGAAAGCCATGCTGTTTGGTCCTAGATCCCTTGGCCAGGATCAGACCAATTCCCTAAAACTTGCTACCCTTGGGGCTAAACGAATAGACATAGTTGACAATATAAAATACCTAGGGCTAACTATTGACCAGGGTCTCACCTCTAAGACCCACGTTGACCAGGTAACAAGCTCTATCCATGTCAAACTTGGCACCATGTACAGGCTTAAAAAAACAACTTATCCCAGAGGCTAGATGAGCAATCGCCTCCAGTGTCCTCCTACCCACATTAACCTATGCTGCTCCGGTAATCCAGGGCATGGCAATGGGTGAGGTTAGCAGAGTTCGGGTCCTGTACAACAAGGTCGTGAGGTTTGCGACAATGTGTCAACCAAGAAGCCCCCCCTGCATGTCACTAGCCCAGCTGCAATGGCCTTCTTTCGAGGCTCGTCTACAGTATCCCTTGCTCTGCCATGCATACAAATTGCAGAGCCCGGTGGCCCCACCAAGCCTAACAGGAATAATCATGGCTAAGCCTAACCCTCGAATGCTCAGGACCTCGGGTCAGTCCCTACTGGCAATCCCCAGAATCAAGACTCACAAGGGAGGCAATTTCTTCGCTCTCACAGCCCCTAAACTGTGGAACACTCTCCCACCTCTAGTACAGGAAGCCCCTTCGCTACAAATCTTTTGCACTAGGCTTAAGTCCCATTTGCTCAGGACAAGCTCATGCCACTGTGAGGGTATAGGATAATCACCCCCGATCCTAATCACAACACCCATCCCCCCTCTCTTCTCACCTTAACCTACATTAAATCATGCCTTATATCCTTAAATCTTTCAAGTGCTGCACTTATGGTCTACGATTTGAATAATTGCCTGTACTGTTATCCTCATTATCTTGTCTACTTCTCATAACCCTGTATCACCTGACTGTATGTATTGTATTTCTTCTGGATCACCTGATTGTATGTATTGTATTGCTTCTGTTCCTTGGGTCGCCCCTGAAAAAGGGACCTTCGTGGACCCAGTGGGCCAACCCGGTCATCAAAATTCAATAAATAAATAGGAACAGGATTTAGGTATTCAATTACAGCAAGACACTTAGGCCAGATTCACAAAGGGAACGCAAAGTGGGCACAAAAGTTTGCAATGGAGCTATTCACAGTCGGATAGTGCCATGCACTATCTTACTGTGAATAGGGGCCAGCAGGGGCAGCGCTAATCTGGGAAAAACAGTGTGATGCCCAGTAGCGCTGACCCCACAGCCAGCCAGGACAATGGCCCTGCAGCCAATAGCGCTCAGGCGCTAATGACTATTCACTTAGTGAGTCATGCAAATGAGCACATTGGGCATGCAGGGCGCTAGTAGGTATTAGCATGCCCATTATGGGCTCATTTGCATGCCATTAGTGTGGCGGTGCATGCCCCCACCAGCCCATGCAGCCGCATTCCCCATACGCTAGTTGTGCCTTCCCCCACTCCGATTGCAGGCCTGATGGTAAAATAAATTTTATTCCATAGTATAGTGTCCCACCCCAGTCCCCAATCTCCTGAACATCCACTGGTAATAAATTAAATATTTTTCCATAGTGTAGGGTCCTTCCCCGGTCCCTGATCTCCTGAACTCCCACTCGGTAATAAATGAAATATTGTTCCATAGGGTAGGGTTCCACCCCCGTCCCTGATCTCCTGAACACCCAACCGGTAATAAATGAAATATTCTTCCGTAGTGTAGTGTCCAACTCCAGTCTACAATCTCCTGAACACCCATCCGGTAATAAATGAAATATTTTTCATAGTGTAGGGTCCCAGCCAGTTGCCTGATTCCCCACCCGATATGAAAAATAACTTTCCATAGTGTAGCAGTCCCCCCCCCGTCACCAATCAATGTCCCCAAATGGACAGATACCCCAACTCTGGTAGTCTAGCAGTCCCCCCAACCCCCACCCACTCCGTACTCACATACCACCCCGCCTCCCCTGCCCCAGCATGGCCACCGGGGCGGCGAGCAGCACAGCCCTCCTCACACCTCCATGGCTGCCCACCAGCCGACTGAACTGTTAATGACAGCTTACAGTATACACTACAAATGCTCACAGCAGTAGGATCCAAGTTCACAGTACTATGATTATAGCTCACTGTCCTAGGAATCCAGGTGATTGCAGTAGGATCCTGTCTCACTGGCATAGGATCTCATCCCACTGCAGGATCCTTGTTCACTGCAGAAGCATACCTGCTAGCTGCTGGAGGATCACATATTACTATGGTAGGATCCAGGCCTACTGCAGCAGGATTGCAGCTCACTGCCATAGGATCCCATCTCACTGCAGTAGGAGTCCATCTCTTTACGGTTTGAGCCAAGTTTATAGCATTAAGATACCCACTCACCTAGAGTTGGATCCCATCTTAATGCAGTGGGACCCCATTTAACTGCTGTAGGATTTCTGTTTACTATAGTAGGAGTCATGTTCACTGTAGTATGATCCCTGCTCACTGCAGTAGGTCCCTGCTCACATAGAGTTAGATCCCATCTTAATGTTGCATGATCCCATCTCAGTTCTGTATGATCCCATTTCATTGCAGTAAGATTCCACCTCACTGCAGAAAGATTCCTTCTCACTGCTGTAGGATCCAGTTTCACTGTAGAAGGATCCCTGCTCACATAGAGTAACCTTCTAGCTCACTGCAGTATGATCCTGCCTCACTGCAATATGATCCCTGTTCACAAAGAGTAGGATCCCATCTCATTGCACTAGGATCCCATCGCACTGTAGTAAGATCCCTTCTCACTGCAATAGGATCCCATCTCACAGTAGAAGGATCCCTGTTCATACAGAGGTAGACTTCCAGCTCACTGCAGCATGATCCTGCCTTACTTCAATAGGATCTCTGTTCACAAAGAGTAGGATCCCATTTAACTGCAGTAGGATCCCATCTAACTGTAGAAGGATCCCTGTTCACATAGAGAAGGCTTCCAGCTCAAAACAATATAATCTTGCCTCATTGCAATATGATCCCTGTTCACAAAGAGTAGATTCCAGCTCACTGCAGTTGGATCCCATCTCACTACAATATAATACTGCCTGACTGCAATCCCATCTCACTGCAGTATGATACTGCTTGGCTGCAGTAGGATCCCAGCTCACAAACAGTAGGATCCCATCTCGGTGCAGTAGGATCCCATCTCACTGTAGTGGGATCCCTGCTCCCATACAGTAGGATTCTGGCTCACTGCAGTATAATTCTGCCTCACTGCAATTGGATCCCTCCTCACAAACAGCAGGATCCCTTCTCTCTGCAGTAGGATCCATCTCACTATAGAATGATCCCTGCTCACATAGAGTAGGCTTCCAGCTCACTGTAGTATGATCCTGCCTCACTGCAATAGGATACCTGCTCACAAAGTATAGGATCCCATCTCACTGCTGTATAAATACTGTCCAAATGCAATCCCATTTCACTGCAGTATGATACTGCCTGACTGCAGAAGGATCCCAGTTCAGAAAGAGTAAGATCCCATCTCGTTGCAGCTGGATCCCAGCTCACTGAAGTAGGATCCCATCTCATGACAGTAGGAGTCCATCTCACTGCAGTATGATCCTACTTCGATTCAGTAGGATCCCACCTTGCTGCAGTAGGATTGAAGCTCACTGCAGTATGATCCTACTTTGGTGCAGTAGGATCCCAGCTTGCTGCACTAGGATTGAAGCTCACTGCAGTATGATCCTACTTTGGTGCAGTAGGATCCCACCTTGCTGCAGTAGGATTGAAGCTCACTGTGGTATGATCCTACTTTGGTGCAGTAGGATCCCAGCTTGCTGCAGTAGGATTGAAGCTCACTGCAGTAGGAGTGTCATAAAATACTGCAATGATATCATTGATTCCTTGTGATCAAAGCTGGTGGACCCTAGCAGACAGCAAAGCAGGATGGCATCAATACTGCTTTATGCCTTCTAGTATTTCCCGCAGATTACCATGATATTGTGTAAAGAAGAAAGATTTCTGTTTGCTAAGTCTAGCCATATTATTCAAGGAAGCCTGCATTTCTTTTGTTTTAAATGGACTGAAAACAAATGCTTACGGGCATCATTAATGTGTAGCATTGTACAATCTGATTGGATCTTAAAGCCCTTCCTCCATAGAAGGGTGAAGGTGGAGCTCCGGGGAGCATGCCTGATTATTCTAAGATGCTCATTAACAGCACTGTAAAGACGGCCTGTGGCCTTGAGATAGATGCTGAAAATAGAGTCACTTCACACGAGAACCTCCAGGACATTTGGAAACAACATCAGAAACAAAAAACGTAATTAAAATATTATGACAATTTAAATCTCAAAGATGGCAGGAAGTTAAGCAGCTGTGAAAGAGACTGCGAGTCCTAAATTCATAGGGAAACATGATTATCATTGTCGGGTAATAACCTTTAGCATTTCTGGCATGTTTAACCTTAGCTTGCAGCAAAAAAACAAGATATAGTGCAGCAATGGGGTAACTGGTCAGTGGGGAAGGGGGGAATTAATAAATATGGCAATGCACGGTCCTAGCGTATGTTCTTATCCTTACCTGCCACAGACACACACACTGACACTGACACACACAAACACACACATACACACACATATACATAAACATACACACACACACACACACTGACACACACACACACAAACATATACACGCACACACTGACACTGATGACTCAGACTGCCTAGTCACCATGGAAAATAAGTTATGGCATTCTACACACAGCAGCTAGATTTCCTAGTAAGAATATTTGACGGTCCAGTCACTACTGGTGGGGTACTTTGTGTAGATTGCTTTTTATCTTCAAGACAAGGTGTACCTTTGAAATGACTGTACTAGAGATCCCTACAGCACACTCAGTGCTCAGATATGCACAACCACACCCACACCCACACCCACCCCTCCCCATTAGGATTTTGCATCACATGTATAACAGACTAATGACACATTACAGTGGGGCTCCGATTGATGAACTGGCCACCCTGGGACATGTAGAGGATGGGAGTTCTATATGGGGAGGCACTTGACTTTTTGAGAAGGTTATGGACCTCCTGAAATTCATGCACCCCCTGCTGACTGTATATGGAATGGCACTGATAGTCAGCTGCTCACCCGGTATCTGAGCCTGAGGAAACCCCCAATGAATGGAGCAGGGGACGTGGAGACATTCCATTTAACTGAAAACCCTGCATGGGCATCACTGGGAAAATAATGAAAGCTGCAATGTTTTAGTCTTATTATGATCACTCAGAGCAGTACATCCCACATAACTATAAAACACAAACTAGAAATAAATGTGTTCATTTCCAAACAGAACAACCACTACTATCTTCCGGCCATGCAAAGCCTCTGTCATCGATTAGCATTCCCCCACCCACTGAGCCACTCCATGTCCGCAGCCACCTGTGGTCACCCAGGAGGTAGTGATACACCGCAGCTGGCTGCCCTCACTCCCCAGAGAAGGAGAACATACTCTACGACAGTCAGTGCTCCTCCCCCAGCCAGCCCCCAAATGGCTCCGCCTTCTTTCTGAAGCCAGGCTGCCAGTGTCACAGGCAGTTGACAGTGTCACAGACAGAAGCGGTACCACTGCACTGACAGGCTGACCCTGTACTAGTGTACTTCGACCAGACGCTTACTATGGGCCACAGTGTCAAAGGCCTGGCTGAAGTCTAAACAGACACCGTCTATGGCTGTGCCTCTTCCTTGTCCCTGGGCACCCCACCAGAGAAAGTGATCAGGTTGGTTTAGCACAATCTGCCTCTTATAAAGCCTTCACCTCCAGTGTCAGTGGCTCAGCAGGTTGCACACTCGCATCAGAGGCCAGAAGATCAGAAGGTTGTGGGTTCTAGCCCCAGACCAGCAACCTGGTATATCACAGTACTGACACGGTAGTGCAGCATGAAGGGGTGCTACACCCCTGAGATGGCATCTTTCAGATGAGATGTTAAACTGAGGTCCGTTCTGTCTGTTCTGGTGGTTGTTCAGGCGGATGTTAAAGATCTTGCACAAGTAATCCTTGGGGCAAGGTTGCAGCTATAGTCTGTACACACCTTATTTCCTTTTGGCTAATAAAAGCCTTTAAAGCATTTTGTGGATTACGTGCGCGAGATCTTTCATCAGTTTTGAGTCCGGGGTTCTTTTGGAAATGTGTTTGCTTCATGCTGGCCGTCCGCTCACCTTAGCACCCCACAGCTTTGGCACTTCAAGGTACACTGCTTTGAACAGGATGTTAAAGATCCCATGGCAATTCTCAAAAAGACTAAGGAATATTTCCCTGGTGTCCAGGCCAAATTTCCTCCATTCACCAAAAATATCAACAGCTTAATCTGGTTCAGTATATTAGCTTGCATCTGTATCTCCCCTCCTCCCGGGAAAAGGCTGAAAATAGGCAGAATTTTCTAGCCCTCCTTTTGCAGTCAACAAAAACCAAATAAGTAAAATGATTGTGTGAGGAATCTCATCTGCTCCATGGGATATATCTGGGTTGATCTTAATCATGTAGTCAGCTATCAGTGTGTGCAGGATGTCCGCAGGCCATATCATGCAGTCAGCTACCAATGTAGGCAAGATGGCCATACAAAACACAGATAGCACAGCACAAGAGAAAGAGAACCCCGACGCTTCGAGGGCTTGCTGCCTCTTCATCTGTGTTTTTTATGGAAACCTTCGTTTCTGTACAGCTGCACTTCTACTACCATGCAACACTCTGCTTGTTGTGTTGTTACCTCTAGGCAGGATTTCTGAAGGCTGTATCACATAGCTACTAGTGTGGGTAGGATGTCCGCAGGCTGTATCATGTAGTCAGCTACCAGTGTGTGCAGGATGTCCGCAGACTGTCTCATGCAGTCAGCTACCAGTGTGTGCAGGATGTCCACAGGCTGTCTCATGTAGTCAGCTACCAGTGTGTGCAGGATGTCCGCAGGCTGTATCACGTAGTCAGCTACCAGTGTGGGCAGGATGTCCGCAGGCTGTATCATGCAGTCAGCTACCAGTGTCTGCAGGATGTCCGCAGACTGTCTCATGTAGTCAGCTACCAGTGTGTGCAGGATGTCCGCAGGCTGTCTCATGTAGTCAGCTACCAGTGTGTGCAGGATGTCCGCAGGCTGTATCATGTAGTCAGCTACCAGTGTGGGCAGGATGTCCGCAGGCTGTATCATGTAGTCAGCTACCAGTGTGGGCAGGATGTCCAGAGGCTGTATCATGTAGTCAGTTACCAGTATGGGAAGGATGTTCAGAGGCTGTATCATGTAGTCAGCTACCAGTGTGTGCAGGATGTCCGCAGGCTGTATCATGCAGTCAGCTACCAGTGTGGGCAGGATGTCCCGAGGCTGTATCACATAGTCAGCTACCAGTGTAAGCAGGATGTCCGCAGGCTGTACCATGTAGTCAGCTACCAGTGTTTGCAGGATGCCCGCAGGCTGCATCATGTAGTCAGCTACCAGGGTGTGCAGGATGTCCGCAGGCTGTATCACGTAGTCAGCTACCAGTGTGTGCAGGATGTCCACAGGCTGTATCACACAGTCAGCTACCAGTGTGGGCAGGATGCCCACAGGCTGTATCATGTAGTCAGCTACCAGTGTGGGCAGGATGTCCGCAGGCTGTCTCATGTAGTCAGCTACCAGTGTGTGCAGGATGTCCGCAGGCTGTCTCATGTAGTCAGCTACCAGTGTGTGCAGGATGTCCGCAGGCTGTATCACGTAGTCAGCTACCAGTGTGGGCAGGATGTCCGCAGGCTGTATCATGCAGTCAGCTACCAGTGTGTGCAGGATGTCCAGAGGCTGTATCCTGTAGTCAGCTATCAGCGTGGGCAGGATGTCCAGAGGCTGTATCATGTAGTCAGTTACCAGTATGGGAAGGATATTCAGAGGCTGTATCATGTAGTCAGCTACCAGTGTGGGCAGGATGTCCAGAGGCGGTATCATGTAGTCAGTTACCAGTATGGGAAGGATGTTCAGAGGCTGTATCATGTAGTCAGCTACCAGTGTGTGCAGGATGTCCGCAGGCTGTATCATGCAGTCAGCTACCAGTGTTTGCAGGATGTCTGCAGGCTGTATCATGTAGTCAGCTACCAGGGTGTGCAGGATGTCCGCAGGCTGTATCACGTAGTCAGCTACCAGTGTGTGCAGGATGTCCACAGGCTGTATCACACAGTCAGCTACCAGTGTGGGCAGGATGTCCACAGGCTGTATCATGTAGTCAGCTACCAGTGTGTGCAGGATGTCCACAGGCTGTATCATGTAGTCAGCTACCAGTGTGGGCAGGATGTCCAGAGGCTGTATCACATAGACAGCTACCAGTGTAAGCAGGATGTCCGCAGGCTGTATCATGTAGTCAGCTACCAGTGTGTGCAGGATGTCCGCAGGCTGTATCATGTAGTCAGCTACCAGTGTGGACAGGATTTCTGAAGGCTGTATCATGTAGTCAGCTACCAGTGTGGGCAGGATGTCCTCAGGCTGTATCACATAGTCACCTACCAGTGTGTGCAGGATGTCCGCAGGCTGTATCACGTAGTCAGCTACCAGTGTGGGCAGCATGTCCAGAGACTGTATCATGTAGTCAGCTACCAGTGTGTGCAGGATGTCCGCAGGCTGTATCATGTAGTCAGCTACTAGTGTGGGCAGGATTTCTGAAGGCTGTATCATGTAGTCAGCTAGCAGTGTGGGCAGGATGTCCTCAGGCTGTATCACATAGTCACCTACCAGTGTGTGCAGGATGTCCGCAGGCTGTATCATGTAGTCAGCTACCAGTGTGGGCAGCATGTCCAGAGACTGTATCATGTAGTCAGCGACCAGTGTGTGAAGGATGTCCAGAGGCTGTATTATGTAGTCAGCTACCAGTGTGGGCAGGATGTTCGCAGGCTGTATTATGTAGTCAGCTACCAGTGTGGGCAGGATGTCCGCAGGCTGTCTCATGTAGTCAGCTACCAGTGTGTGCAGGATGTCCGCAGGCTGTCTCACGTAGTCAGCTACCAGTGTCTGCAGGATGTCCGCAGGCTGTATCACGTAGTCAGCTACCAGTGTGGGCAGGATGTCCACAGGCTGTATCATGTAGTCAGCTACCAGTGTGTGAAGGATGTCCGCAGACCGTCTCATGTAGTTAGCTACCAGTGTGTGCAGGATGTCCGCAGGCTGTCTCATGCAGTCAGCTACCAGTGTGTGCAGGATGTCCGCAGGCTGTATCACATAGTCAGCAACCAGTGTGGGTAGGATGTCCGCAGGCTGTATCATGTAGTCAGCTACCAGTGTGTGCAGGATGTCCAGAGGCTGTATCCTGTAGTCAGCTACCAGCGTGGGCAGGATGTCCAGAGGCTATATCATGTAGTCAGTTACCAGTATGGAAAGGATGTTCAGAGGCTGTATCATGTAGTCAGCTACCAGTGTGTGCAGGATGTCCGCAGGCTCTATCATGTAGTCAGCTACCAGTGTGGTCAGGATGTCCCGAGGCTGTATCACATAGTCAGCTACCAGTGTAAGCAGGATGTCCGCAGGCTGTACCATGTAGTCAGCTACCAGTGTGTGCAGGATGTCCGCAGGCTGTATCATGTAGTCAGCTACCAGGGTGTGCAGGATGTCCGCAGGCTATATCACGTAGTCAGCTACCAGTGTGTGCAGGATGTCCACAGGCTGTATCACATAGTCAGCTACCAGTGTGGGCAGGATGTCCACAGGCTGTATCATGTAGTCAGCTACCAGTGTGTGCAGGATGTCCACAGGCTGTATCATGTAGTCAGCTACCAGTGTGGGCAGGATTTCTGAAGGCTGTATCATGTAGTCAGCTACCAGTGTGGGCAGGATGTCCGCAGGCTGTATCATGTAGTCAGCTACCAGTGTGTGCAGGATGTCCAGAGACTGTATCATGTAGTCAGCTACCAGTGTGTGCAGGATGTCCAGAGACTGTATCACGTAGTCAGCTACCAGTGTGTGCAGGATGTCCAGAGACTGTATCATGTAGTCAGCTACCAGTGTGTGCAGGATGTCCAGAGACTGCATCATGTAGTCAGCTACCAGTGTGTGCAGGATGTCCAGAGACTATATCACGTAGTCAGCTACCATTGTGTGCAGGATGTCCAGAGACTGTATCATGTAGTCAACTACCAGTGTGTGCAGGATGTCCAGAGACTGTATCATGTAGTCAGCTACCAGTGTGTGCAGGATGTCCAGAGACTGTATCATGTAGTCAGCTACCAGTGTGTGCAGGATGTCCGCAGGCTGTATCATGTAGTCAGCTACTGGTGTGTGCAGGATGTCCAGAGACTGTATCACGTAGTCAGCTACCAGTGTGGGCAGGATGTCTGCAGGCTGTATCATGTAGTCAGCTACCAGTGTGTGCAGGATGTCCAGAGGCTGTATCATGTAGTCAGCTACCAGCGTGGGCAGGATGTCCAGAGGCTATATCATGTAGTCAGTTACCAGTATGGGAAGGATGTTCAGAGGCTGTATCATGTAGTCAGCTACCAGTGTGTGCAGGATGTCCGCAGGCTGTATCATGTAGTCAGCTACCAGTGTGGGCAGGATGTCCCGAGGCTGTATCACATAGTCAGCTACCAGTGTAAGCAGGATGTCCGCAGGCTGTACCATGTAGTCAGCTACTAGTGTTTTCAGGATGTCCACTTGGGCTGTATCATGTAGTCAGCTACCAGGGTGTGCAGGATGTCCGCAGGCTGTATCACGTAGTCAGCTACCAGTGTGTGCAGGATGTCCACAGGCTGTATCACACAGTCAGCTACCAGTGTGGGCAGGATGTCCACAGGCTGTATCATGTAGTCAGCTACCAGTGTGTGTGCAGGATGTCCGCAGGCTGTATCATGTAGTCAGCTACCAGTGTGGGCAGGATGTCCAGAGGCTGTATCACATAGTCAGCTACCAGTGTAAGCAGGATGTCCGCAGGCTGTACCATGTAGTCAGCTACCAGTGTGTGCAGGATGTCCGCAGGCTGTATCATGTAGTCAGCTACCAGTGTGGGCAGGATTTCTGAAGGCTGTATCATGTAGTCAGCTACCAGTGTGGGCAGGATGTCCTCAGGCTGTAACACATAGTCACCTACCAGTGTGTGCAGGATGTCCGCAGGCTGTATCACGTAGTCAGCTACCAGTGTGGGCAGCATGTCCAGAGACTGTATCATGTAGTCAGCTACCAGTGTGTAGGATGTCCTAGGCTGTATCATGTAGTCAGCTACTAGTGTGGGCAGGATTTCTGAGGCTGTATCATGTAGTCAGCTAGCAGTGTGGGCAGGATGTCCTCAGGCTGTATCACATAGTCACCTACCAGTGTGTGTCAGGATGTCCATGAGGCTGTATCATGTAGTCAGCTACCAGTGTGGGCAGCATGTCCAGAGACTGTATCATGTAGTCAGCTACCAGTGTGTGAAGGATGTCCAGAGGCTGTATTATGTAGTCAGCTACCAGTGTGGGCAGGATGTTCGCTGGCTGCATTATGTAGTCAGCTACCAGTGTGGGCAGGATGTCCTGAGCTGTCTCATGTAGTCAGCTACCAGTGTGTGCAGGATGTCCGCAGGCTGTATCATGTAGTCAGCTACCAGTGGGTGCAGGATGTCCGCAGGCTGTATCACGTAGTCAGCTACCAGTGTGGGCAGGATGTCCGCAGGCTGTATCACGTAGACAGCTACCAGTGTGTGCAGGATGTCCGCAGACTGTCTCACGTAGTCAGCTACCAGTGTCTGCAGGATGTCTGCAGGCTGTATCACGTAGTCAGCTACCAGTGTGGGCAGGATGTCCACAGGCTGTATCATGTAGTCAGCTACCAGTGTGTACAGGATGTCCGCAGACCGTCTCATGTAGTCAGCTACCAGTGTGTGCAGGATGTCCGCAGGCTGTCTCATGTAGTGAGCTACCAGTGTGTGCAGGATGTCCGCAGGCTGTATCACGTAGTCAGCTACCAGTGTGGGTAGGATGTCCGCAGGCTGTATCACATAGTCAGCTACCAGTGTAAGCAGGATGTCCGCAGGCTGTACCATGTAGTCAGCTACCAGTGTGTGCAGGATGTCCGCAGGCTGTATCATGTAGTCAGCTACCAGTGTGGGTAGGATTTCTGAAGGCTGTATCATGTAGTCAGCTACCGGTGTGGGCAGGATGTCCTCAGGCTGTAACACATAGTCACCTACCAGTGTGTGCAGGATGTCCGCAGGCTGTATCACGTAGTCAGCTACCAGTGTGGGCAGCATGTCCAGAGACTGTATCATGTAGTCAGCTACCAGTGTGTGCAGGATGTCCGCAGGCTGTATCATGTAGTCAGCTACTAGTGTGGGCAGGATTTCTGAAGGCTGTATCATGTAGTCAGCTAGCAGTGTGGGCAGGATGTCCTCAGGCTGTATCACATAGTCACCTACCAGTGTGTGCAGGATGTCCGCAGGCTGTATCATGTAGTCAGCTACCAGTGTGGGCAGCATGTCTAGAGACTGTATCATGTAGTCAGCTACCAGTGTGTGAAGGATGTCCAGAGGCTGTATTATGTAGTCAGCTACCAGTGTGGGCAGGATGTTCGCTGGCTGTATTATGTAGTCAGCTACCAGTGTGGGCAGGATGTCCGCAGGCTGTCTCATGTAGTCAGCTACCAGTGGGTGCAGGATGTCCGTAGGCTGTATCACGTAGTCAGCTACCAGTGTGGGCAGGATGTCCGCAGGCTGTATCACGTAGACAGCTACCAGTGTGTGCAGGATGTCCGCAGACTGTCTCACGTAGTCAGCTACCAGTGTCTGCAGGAGGTCTGCAGGCTGTATCACGTAGTCAGCTACCAGTGTGGGCAGGATGTCCACAGGCTGTATCATGTAGTCAGCTACCAGTGTGTACAGGATGTCCGCAGACCGTCTCATGTAGTCAGCTACCAGTGTGTGCAGGATGTCCGCAGGCTGTCTCATGAAGTGAGCTACCAGTGTGTGCAGGATGTCCGCAGGCTGTATCACGTAGTCAGCTACCAGTGTGGGTAGGATGTCCGCATGCTGTATCATGTAGTCAGCTACCAGTGTGTGCAGGATGTCCGCAGGCTGTATCCTGTAGTCAGCTACCAGCATGGGCAGGATGTCCAGAGGCTATATCATGTAGTCAGTTACCAGTATGGGAAGGATGTTCAGAGGCTGTATCATGTAGTCAGCTACCAGTGTGTGCAGGATGTCTGCAGGCTGTATCATGTATTCAGCTACCAGTGTGGGCAGGATGTCCCGAGGCTGTATCACATAATCAGCTACCAGTGGAAGCAGGATGTCCGCAGGCTGTACCATGTAGTCAGCTACCAGTGTGTGTAGGATGTCCGCAGGCTGTATCATGTAGTCAGCTACCCGTGTGTGCAGGATGTCCAGAGACTGTATCATGTAGTCAGCTACCAGTGTGAGCAGGATGTCCGCAGGCTGTATCATGTAGTCAGCTACCAGTGTGGGTGGGATGTCCAGAGACTATGTCATGTAGTCTGCTACCAGTGTGTGCAGGATGTCTGCAGGCAGTATCATGTAGTCAGCTACCAGTGTGTGCAGGATGTCCAGAGGCTGTATCCTGTAGTCAGCTACCAGCGTGGGCAGGATGTCCAGAGGCTATATCATGTAGTCAGTTACCAGTATGGGAAGGATGTTCAGAGGCTGTATCATGTAGTCAGCTACCAGTGTGTGCAGGATGTCCGCAGGCTGTATCATGTAGTCAGCCACCAGGTGTGCAGGATGTCCGGTGAGGCTGGCATCACGTGAGTCAGCTACCAGTGTGTGCAGGATGTCCGCAGGCTGTATCACATAGTCAGCTACTAGTGTGGGCAGGATGTCCACAGGCTGTATCATGTAGTCAGCTACCAGTGTGTGCAGGATGTCCACAGCCTGTATCATGTAGTCAGCTACCAGTGTGGGCAGGATTTCTGAAGGCTGTATCATGTAGTCAGCTACCAGTGTGGGCAGGATGTCCGCAGGCTGTATCATGTAGTCAGCTACCAGTGTGGGCAGGATGTCCGCAGGCTGTATCATGTAGTCAGCTACCAGTGTGTGCAGGATGTCCAGAGACTGTATCATGTAGTCAGCTACCAGTGTGTGCAGGATGTCCAGAGACTGTATCACGTAGTCAGCTACCAGTGTATGCAGGATGTCCAGAGACTGTATCACGTAGTCAGCTACCAGTGTGTGCAGGATGTCCAGAGACTATATCATGTAGTCAGCTACCATTGTGTGCACGATGTCCAGAGACTGTATCATGTAGTCAACTACCAGTGTGTGCAGGATGTCCAGAGACTGAATCCTGTAGTCAGCTACCAGTGTGTGCAGGATGTCCAGAGACTGTATCATGTAGTCAGCTACCAGTGTGTGCAGGATGTCTGCAGGCTGTATCATGTAGTCAGCTACCGGTGTGTGCAGGATGTCCAGAGACTGTATCATGTAGTCAGCTACCAGTGTGAGCAGGATGTCCAGAGACTGTGTCATCTAGTCAGCTACCAGTGTGTGCAGGATGTCCACTGGCTGTATCATGTAGTCAGCTACCAGTGTGGGCAGGATGTCCAGAGACTGTATCATGTAGTCAGCTACCAGTGTGTGTGCAGGATGTCCAGAGGCTATATAATGTAGTCAGCTACCAGTGTGTGTGCAGGATGTCCAGAGACTGTATCACGTAGTCAGCTACCAGTGTGTGCAGGATATCCAGAGACTGTATCATGTAGTCAGCTACCAGTGTGTGCAGGATATCCAGAGACTGTATCATGTAGTCAGCTACCAGTGTGGGCAGGATGTCCAGAGACTGTATCATGTAGTCAGCTACCAGTGTGTGTGCTGGATGTCCAGAGGCTGTAGCCTGTAGTCAGCTAGCAGTGTGTGCAGGATGTCCAGAGACTGCATCACGTAGTCAGCTACCAGTGTGGGCAGGATGTCCAGAGACTGTATCATGTAGTCAGCTACCAGTGTGTGCAGGATGTCCAGAGACTGTATCATATAGTCAGCTACCAGTGTGGGCAGGATGTCCAGAGACTGTATCACGTAGTCAGCTACCAGTGTGTGCAGGATGTCCAGAGACTGTATCACGTAGTCAGCTAGCAGTGTGTGCAGGATGTCCAGAGACTGTATCACGTAGTCAGCTACCAGTGTGTGCAGGATGTCCAGAGACTGTATCATGTGGTCAGCTACCAGTGTGTGCAGGATGTCCAGAGACTGTATCATGTAGTCAGCTACCAGTGTGTGCAGGATGTCTGCAGGCTGTATTATGTAGTCAGCTACCAGTGTGTGCAGGATGTCCAGAGGCTATATCATGTAGTCAGCTACCAGTGTGTGCAGGATGTCCAGAGACTGTATCATGTAGTCAGCTACCAGTGTGTGCAGGATGTCCGCAGGCTGTCTCATGTAGTCAGCTACCAGTGTGTGCAGGATGTCCGCAGGCTGTATCACGTAGTCAGCTACCAGTGTGGGTAGGATGTCCGCAGGCTGTATCATGTAGTCAGCTACCAGTGTGTGCAGGATGTCCAGAGGCTGTATCCTGTAGTCAGCTACCAGTATGGAAAGGATGTTCAGAGGCTGTATCATGTAGTCAGCTACCAGTGTGTGCAGGATGTCCGCAGGCTGTATCATGTAGTCAGCTACCAGCTATGCAGGATGTCCGCAGGCTATATCACGTAGTCAGCTACCAGTGTGTGCAGGATGTCCACAGGCTGTATCACATAGTCAGCTACCAGTGTGGGCAGGATGTCCACAGGCTGTATCATGTAGTCAGCTACCAGTGTGTGCAGGATGTCCACAGGCTGTATCATGTAGTCAGCTACCAGTGTGGGCAGGATTTCTGAAGGCTGTATCATGTAGTCAGCTACCAGTGTGGGCAGGATGTCCGCAGGCTGTATCATGTAGTCAGCTACCAGTGTGTGCAGGATGTCCAGAGACTGTATCACGTAGTCAGCTACCAGTGTGTGCAGGATGTCCAGAGACTGTATCACATAGTCAACTACCAGTGTGTGCAGGATGTCCAGAGACTGTATCATGTAGTCAGCTACCAGTGTGTGCAGGATGTCCAGAGGCTGTATCCTGTAGTCAGCTACCAGTGTGTGCAGGATGTCCAGAGACTGCATCACGTAGTCAGCTACCAGTGTGGGCAGGATGTCCAGAGACTGTATCATGTAGTCAGCTACCAGTGTGTGCAGGATTTCCAGAGACTGTATCATATAGTCAGCTACCAGTGTGGGCAGGATGTCCAGAGACTGTATCACGTAGTCAGCTACCAGTGTGTGCAGGATGTCCAGAGACTGTATCACGTAGTCAGCTAGCAGTGTGTGCAGGATGTCCAGAGACTGTATCATGTAGTCAGCTACCAGTGTGTGCAGGATGTCCAGAGACTGTATCATGTGGTCAGCTACCAGTGTGTGCAGGATGTCCAGAGACTGTATCATGTCGTCAGCTACCAGTGTGTGCAGGATGTCTGCAGGCTGTATTATGTAGTCAGCTACCAGTGTGTGCAGGATGTCCAGAGGCTATATCATGTAGTCAGCTACCAGTGTGTGCAGGATGTCCAGAGACTGTATCATGTAGTCAGCTACCAGTGTTTTCAGGATGTCCAGAGGCTATATCATGTAGTCAGCTACCAGTGTGTGCAGGATGTCCAGAGACAGTATCATGTAGTCAGCTACCAGTGTGTGCAGGATGTCCAGAGACGGTATCATGTAGTCAGCTACCAGTGTGTGCAGGATGTCCGCAGGCTGTCTCATGTAGTCAGCTACCAGTGTGTGCAGGATGTCAGCAGGCTGTATCACGTAGTCAGCTACCAGTGTGGGTAGTATGTCCGCAGGCTGTATCATGTAGTCAGCTAACAGTGTGTGCAGGATGTCCAGAGGCTGTATCCTGTAGTCAGCTACCAGCGTGGGCAGGATGTCCAGAGGCTATATCATGTAGTCAGTTACCAGTATGGAAAGGATGTTCTGAGGCTGTATCATGTAGTCAGCTACCAGTGTGGGCAGGATGTCCCGAGGCTGTATCACATAGTCAGCTACCAGTATAAGCAGGATGTCCGCAGGCTGTACACCATGTAGTCAGCTACCAATGTGCAGGATCTCCGCGGGCTGTATCACGTGGTCAGCTACCAGTGTGGGCAGGATGTCGCAGGCACTGTATCACGTGAGCAGCTACCAGTGTGTGCAGGATGTCTGCAGACTGTCTCACGTAGTCTTCACCAGTGTCTGCAGGATGTCTGCAGGCTGTATCACGTAGTCAGCTACCAGTGTGGGCAGGATGTCCACAGGCTGTATCATGTAGTCAGCTACCAGTGTGGACAGGATGTCCGCAGACCGTCTCATGTAGTCAGCTACCAGTGTGTGCAGGATGTCCGCAGGCTGTCTCATGTAGTGAGCTACCAGTGTGTGCAGGATGTCCGCAGGCTGTATCACGTAGTCAGCTACCAGTGTGGGTAGGATGTCCGCAGGCTGTATCACATAGTCAGCTACCAGTGTAAGCAGGATGTCCGCAGGCTGTACCATGTAGTCAGCTACCAGTGTGTGCAGGATGTCCGCAGGCTGTATCATGTAGTCAGCTACCAGTGTGGGCAGGATTTCTGAAGGCTGTATCATGTAGTCAGCTACCGGTGTGGGCAGGATGTCCTCAGGCTGTAACACATAGTCACCTACCAGTGTGTGCAGGATGTCCGCAGGCTGTATCACGTAGTCAGCTACCAGTGTGGGCAGCATGTCCAGAGACTGTATCATGTAGTCAGCTACCAGTGTGTGCAGGATGTCCGCAGGCTGTATCATGTAGTCAGCTACTAGTGTGGGCAGGATTTCTGAAGGCTGTATCATGTAGTCAGCTGCCGTGTGGGCAGGATGTCCCCAGGCTGTATCACATAGTCACCTACCAGTGTGTGCAGGATGTCCGCAGGCTGTATCATGTGAGTCAGCTACTGTGTGGCAGCATGTCTAGAGACTGTACTCTGTAGTCAGCTACCAGTGTGGGAGCTGATGTCCAGAGGCTGTGTCTATGTAGTCAGCTACCAGTGTGGGCAGGATGTTCGCTGGCTGTATTATGTAGTCAGCTACCAGTGTGGGCAGGATGTCCGCAGGCTGTCTCATGTAGTCAGCTACCAGTGGGTGCAGGATGTCCGCAGGCTGTATCACGAGTCAGCCACCAGTGTGGGCAGGATGTCCGCAGGCTGTATCACGTGAGACAGCTACCAGTGTGCAGGATGTCCTCAGACTGTCTCAGTGAGTCAGCTACCAGTGTCTGCAGGATTGTCTGCAGGCTGTATCACGTAGTCAGCTACCGGTGTGGGCAGGATGTCCACAGGCTGTATCATGTAGTCAGCTACCAGTGTGTGCAGGATGTCCGCAGACCGCCCGCGTGTAGTCAGCTACCAGTGTGTGCAGGATGTCCGCAGGCTGTGTCTGGTGAAGTGAGCTACCAGTGTGGCAGGATGTCCGCAGGTGGTGTTCACGTAGTCAGCTACCAGTAATGGGTGGATGTCCGCATGCTGTATCATGTAGTCAGCTACCAGTGTGTGCAGGATGTCCGCGGGCTGTATCCTGTAGTCAGCTACCAGCATGGGCAGGATGTCCAGAGGTACTTGCCGGTAGTCAGTTACCAGTATGGGCAGGATGTTCAGAGGCTGTGATCAGCGTGTAGTCAGCTACCAGTGTGCAGGATGTCTGCAGGCTGTATCATGTATTCAGCTACCAGTGTGGGCAGGATGTCCCGAGGCTGTATCACATAATCAGCTACCAGTGGAAGCAGGATGTCCTGAGGCTGTACCATGTAGTCAGCTACCAGTGTGTGTGGGATGTCCAAGAGGCTGTACTCATGTAGTCAGCTACCCGTGTGTGCAGGATGTCCAGAGACTGTATCATGTAGTCAGCTACCAGTGTGAGCAGGATGTCCGCAGGCTGTACATGTGATCAGCTACCAGTGTGGGTGGGATGTCCAGAGACTATGTCATGTAGTCTGCTACCAGTGTGTGTGCAGGATGTCTGCAGGCAGTATCATGTAGTCAGCTACCAGTGTGCAGGATGTCCAGAGGCTGTATCCTGTAGTCAGCTACCAGCGTGGGCAGGATGTCCAGAGGCTATATCATGTAGTCAGTTACCAGTATGGGAGGATGTTCAGAGGCTGTATGCTGTAGTCAGCTACCGGTGTGTGCTGCAGGATGTCCCGCAGGCTGCATCATGTGAGTCAGCTACCAGGGTGTGCAGGATGTCCGCAGGCTATATCAATCAGTCAGCTACCAGTGTGTGCAGGATGTCCGCAGGCTGTATCACATGATCCGGCTACCAGTGTGGGCAGGGATGTTCACAGGCTGTATCATGTAGTCAGCTACCAGTGTGTGCAGGATGTCACAGCCTGTATCATGTAGTCAGGCTACCAGTGTGGGCAGGATTTAAGGTGTACTCATGTAGTCAGCTACCAGTGTGGGCAGGATGTCCGCAGGCTGCATCATGTAGTCAGCTACCAGTGTGGGCAGGATGTCCGCAGGCTGTATCATGTAGTCAGCTACCGGTGTGCAGGATGTCCAGAGACTGTATCATGTAGTCAGCTACCAGTGCTGTGATGTCTCGAGACTGTATCAGATGAGTCAGCTACCAGTGTGTGTAGATGTCCAGAGACTGTACACGGAAGCCAGCTACCAGTGTGTGCAGGATGTCCAGAGACTATATCATGTAGTCAGCTACCATTTGTAGCATGATGTCCAGAGACTGATCATGTAGTCAACTACCAGTGTGCAGGATGTCCAGAGACAGAATCCTGTGTGGGCTACCAGTGTGTGCAGGATGTCCAGAGACTGTATCATGTAGTCAGCTACCAGTGTGTGCAGGATGTCTGCAGGCTGCATCATGTAGTCAGCCAGTCGTGTGTGCAGGATGTCCAGAGACTGTATCGTGTAGTCAGCTACCAGTGTGAGGCAGGATGTCCAGAGACTGTGTCATCCAGTTTGCCACCAGTGTGTGCAGGATGTCCACTGGCTGTATTGCGTAGTCAGTCTACCAGTGTGGGCAGGATGTCCAGAGACTGTATCATGTAGTCAGCCACCAGTGTGTGTGCAGGATGTCCAGAGGCTATATAATGTAGTCAGCTACCAGTGTGTGTGAGGATGTCCAGAGACTGTATCACGAGGTCAGGCTACCAGTGTGTGCAGGATATCCAGAGACTGTATCATGTAGTCAGCTACCAGTGTGCAGGATACTGCAGAGACTGTATCATGTAGTCAGCTACCAGTGTGGGCAGGATGTCCAGAGACTGTATCATGTAGTCAGCTACCAGTGTGTGTGCTGGATGTCCAGAGGCTGTAGCCTGTAGTCAGCTAGCAGTGTGCAGGATGTCCAGAGACTCGCATCTATGAGTCAGCCTACCAGTGTGGGCAGTATGTCCAGAGACTGTACTCATGTGGTCAGCCACCAGTGTGTGCAGGATGTCCAGAGACTGTATCATATAGTCAGCTACCAGTGTGGGCAGGATGTCCAGAGACTGTATCGATGTAGTCAGCTACCAGTGTGTGCAGGATGTCCAGAGACTGTACACTGAGTCAGCCAGCAGTGTGCAGGATGTCCAGAGACTGTATCACGAGTCAGCTACCAGTGTGTGCAGGGATGTCCAGAGACTGTATCATGTGGTCAGCTACTAGTGTGCAGGATGTCCAGAGACTGTATCATGTAGTCAGCTACCAGTGTGGCAGGATGTCTGCAGGCTGTATTATGTAGTCAGCTACCAGTGTGTGCAGGATGTCCAGAGGCTATATCATGTGGTCAGCTACCAGTGTGTGCAGGGATGTCCAGAGACTGTATCATGTAGTCAGCTACCAGTGTTTGCAGGATGTCCAGAGGCTATATCGTATGTAGTCAGCAACCAGTATTATTGCAGGATGTCCAGAGACAGTATCATGTAGTCAGGCTACAGTGTGTACAGGATGTCCAGAGACTGTATCATGTAGTCAGCTACCAGTGTGTGCAGTGATGTCCCTGGGCTGGTTCTCATGTAGTCAGCTACCAGTGTGGTGGTGTCTGGTAGGCTGCACACGTGAGTGGGCTACCAGTGGGTGGGATGTCCGGGAGGCTGTATCAGGTAGCTCAGCTACTGGTGCAGGATGTCCAGAGGCTGCATCCTGTAGCCTCAGCTACCAGTATGGAAAGGATGTTCAGAGGCTGTCCTCATGTAGTCTGGGCTACCAGTGTGTGCAGGATGTCCGCAGGCTGTACTGGCAGTCAGCTACCAGCTATGCAGGATGTCCGGCAGCTATATCACGTAGTCAGCTACTTGTGTGTGCAGGATGTCGGCTGTATCACATAGTCAGCTGCAGTGTGGGCAGGATGTCCACAGGCTGTGTCATGTAGTCAGCTACCAGTGTGTGCAGGATGTCCACAGGCTGTACTCATGTAGTTAGGCCACCAGTGTGGGCAGGATTTTGAAGGCTGTATCATGCAGTCAGTCACCAGTGTGGGCAGATGTCCGGAGGCTGTATCGTAGTCAGCTACTGTGTGGCAGGATGTCCAGACTGCATCACGAGTCAGCTACCAGTGTGTGCAGGATGTCCAGAGACTGTATACAGTCAATCACCAGTGTGCAGGATGTCCAGAGATGATCATGTAGTCAGCTACTGTGTGGATGTCCAGAGGCTGTATCCCAGTCAGCTACCAGTGTGTGTGCAGGATGTCTAGTCTGCACTGCGGGCAGCAGGTGTGCGGTGACTGATCATGATGTAGTACCAGTGTGCAGGATTTGTAGGGACTGTATCATATAGTCAGCTACCAGTGTGGGCAGGATGTCCAGACTGTATCACGTAGTGGGCCACCAGTGTGCAGGATGTCCAGAGACTGTATCATGAGTCAGCTAGCAGTGTGTGCAGATGTCTGGAGACTGTATCATGTAGTCAGCTACCAGTGTGTGCAGGATGTCGTGAGACTGTATCATGTGGTGCTACCAGTGCAGATGTCCAGAGACTGTATCATGTCGCCAGCTACTGGTGTGTGCAGGATGTCTGCAGGTTGGCTATGTAGCGGCTACTGTGTGTGCAGGATGTCCAGAGGCTATCATGTAGTCAGCTACCAGTGTGTGCAGGATGTCCAGAGACTATCGCGTAGTCAGCTACCGTGCTTTGTATGTCCAGGCTATATCATGTAGTCAGCTACCAGTGTGTGCAGGATGTCCAGAGAGAGATCATGTGGCCACATGTGTGTGCAGGATGTCCAGAGACGGTGCTGTAGTCAGCTACCAGTGTGTGCAGGATGTCCGTGGCTGTCTGCTGTAGTCAGCTACCAGTGTGTGCAGGATGTCCAGGCTGTATCAGTGAGGCCGTACCAGTGGGTAGTATGTCCGCAGGCTGTATCACAGTCAGTTAACAGTGTGCAGATGTCCAGAGGCTGATCCTGTAGTCAGCTACCAGCGGGCAGATGTTTACCGGGCGGCAGGCCCTACCGGTGCCGTCAGCGGGCGGCGGGCGGCAGGGCGGGTGGGGATGCTGCCGCCCGCCGCTGCCGGGGAGCAGTGGTGGGGCTTCGTGTGGGTGGGGTTGGGGGGACACTAGTCACCAGGGCTAGTTTGGGGGTTTGTTCAACATATACATCCCACAATCGGATGTGCCACTGGACCACCAGGGATGAATTCGGCAGGAGGGGGAGTTTATTAACAACCACTGCCCGCGCGATCGGGCTTCTTTCGTGGTCCACTTCCTGACCACCAGGGATACGCTCGGGAGCTATACTGTTGCCCGCGATCGGGCTGGTGGGGATTAAACCACGCCTGCGGATCGGGCCAGTGGGGTGGTGGTGGGGATTGTACACTGTTTTGCCCGCGATTGGGCTACAGGGGGCATCAGTCCCCGACGGCTGCTGCCTGGCAGGGTGCCAGGCGCAAGTCCTCGGGGATCGGCGCACCTGCATGCTAATGGCATGCAAATGGGGCCATAATTAGATGTAATGGCCCCCATGCTGCATGAATTATGGCCCCATTTGCATGTCACCTTTTGAATATGGGGATTTTGCGCGATGGCGCAATGGTACTGCCACAGCAAGTTGAATGCTCCACTCTGACAACTTGCGGTGGCGCAAGTCCCTGCGCCATGCACAGTAAGCTATGGCCGGGGATGATATTCAAAGGGAGTTGCTCAGGGTGCAACTCCTTTGAATATCGCTCTGGACACACCCCTGCGCAACTATTTTGTGCAGCGCAAGGGCTTGCGCCTCAAAATAGCGCAGTTTGAATATCCAGCCCCCTGTCCCCGGGGTTGCACCTGGAAATGAGTTATTGCTCCGTGTGCCTTTCCCGGTTATCAAATCTTAAATAAATAAATAAAATGCAGAGCACATATAGGATTTGTTGCAACAGTTGCATGAAGCTGGTAATGCAGAGCACATGTAGGGTTTATAACAGCAGCTGCATGAGGCTGGTAATGCAGCGCAAATGTAGGGTTTGTTGCGGCAAGTGCATGAGGCTGGTAATGCAGAAAAGATGTAGGGTTTGTGCAGCAGCTGCAGGAAGCTGGTAGTGCAGAGTACATGTAGGGTTTGTTACAGTAGCTGCATGAGGCTGGTAATGCAGAACACATACACCGTGTGTTGCAGATACTGCGTGAAGCTGGTAATGCAGAGTGCATGTAGGGTTTGTTACAGCAGCTGCATGAGGCTGGTAATGCAGAACACATACACTGTGTTGCAGATACTGCATGAAGCTGGTAATGCAGAGCGCATGTAGGGTTTGTTACAGCAGCTGCATGAAGCTGGTAATGCAGAGCGCATACACTGTGTTGCAGATACTGCATGAAGCTGGTAATGCAGAGCACATGTAGGGTTCGTTGCAGGAGCTGCATAAGGTTGGCAATGCAGACCACATGTGGGGTGTGTTGTAGCAGGATGAGGCTTGTATAGCAGAGCATGTGTAGGTTGTGTTGCAGCAGCTGCAGGAGGCTGGTACAATGCAGAGCCCATGTAGGTTGTAAAACACCAAAAACGTACACACTGGGCTGGTGGTGTTCCATGACATACAGAGAACCAAGCAAAAAAACAAGACGGGCACTCACCACCTCAAAATCCTGGACACTTGGCTCTAGAGAATACAGCTTCATTGTCTTTTTATTAAAATTGACAATCCAAAATGTTGAAATGCAGACATCCACTTAATGCCCGCCTGATGTGTTTCAGACCTGCCGGTCCTTTATCAGAGGCTGAGGCACACATAGTCACAGACTCACGTTAAATAGACCCACTACGATGATGATGTCAGTATGACAAAACAGTTAACATTTTAAACTCATTGGACTACTAAAAGAAAGATGTGACATAGGGAAGAATGGGAAAGATAGCAGAAAGGGGAAAAAGGGAGAAATGAGGACAGAAAGAAAAGCAACTGGGTGGATAGGTTAGGGGGAAAAAAACAATTTGAAGGGTGAGATACTCAACAATAATAAAATATATGACAAGGCAGAAATACAGAACTCACTGTAAAAAAATGACAAACTTCAATAATACGTATAGAATACATATAGAACAAGACAGTCAGCAGATTAAAATACATCAATTGCCACAAAATATCATAGTAAGGATAAAACTTCATTACCCATACCTGAGACCATCAGGGTCTTACTCTGTTAAATGTTACAGTCTAGCTAACTTTCAGGGAGGGTCCAATATCCAATCCTGTGTTGAGCCCAGGTGTTGCAGTTGCTCCCAAATTTATTACCCAGAACACGTCTTGTTTCAGGACTAAGTTGTTGATGTTTTCACCCCTAGGTTTAGGATTTATCTTACTGATATCACAAAACTTAAACTGATGTTCACTGCTGTCTATTTCTAAGATATGTGATGATGTGCATATGTTGGGTCGCCTCTCTCAATAGCTCTGATGTGCTCCCCTACCCGTGTTTTACAGCATCTAGTGGTCTTACCCACACAGAATGCCCCACATGTGCACTCTGCTCGATAAATAACCCCTGAGGTATTGCATGTGATGAGTTGCCTAACCTCAAATTTTTTTCCTGAATGTCGGCTTCTAAACTCCCTCCCTACTGCGACATGTTTACAATTAGTACATCTTTTGCTTGGGTAACATCCTGTCATGCCTTGGTTTAACCATGTAGTGTTCTGCTTCTCCATATAATGATGATGAACCAAACTACCTCTAAGTGTAGTTACCCTCCGGTATGCCATCCTGGGGGGGGGGGTGTTGTGTGATGTTCTTTAAACCCATGTCATTAGATAACACTTTCCAATTTGTTTTAATGACATTTTGAAAATACCCTTAATGTGCAAAGTATTTATTTATTTATTTCAGTCTAGGATTACAACAATACCTTTGAGCTGAGGCTCTTTTACAAAGGTTCCACGTATGAGGTTACAAAATTAAACCTGGACTTAACATTATTCCCACCATTTTTATCCTGTAACAATGGTAATTGATCCTGTGAGCAGGCAACTTGCTTGCTTCAGTAATCATATTGGTGGCAATTCTCCACACGCAGGATGTACACACCACAAGCACGTATCCTGCCTGCAGAGGTCCACACCCAGGGACTGCTGCACAGTAGCCATATTCACAGCCACCGGTCACGGCACGGTGCGCTTCCATGGCCCTGCCCCCATGGTGCATAGGTGGGCAAGGGCTCATCCGCGGACACAGGTGGGCATCCAATGGGATGCCCAGACCCAGTCTGCCACTGGATCACCTGCGGGTGCAATGAATGTCAGGCAACTGCAATAGCAGCTGTGACATCAAGGCAGGTGGGTGCCTGGTCAGCCACCCCCTGCCCACCATGTGCAACCCGTGGGCTGTGGTGGCATGTTGGAGGGCCTATCCATGCCCCGACATCCCCACTGCTTCTGGTGGTGGCTTTCCAATGGGGGTGCATACTGGCTACATCTGCCCTCTGGATGTGTAGCCTACTCCACCCTTGCCCGGCACACCGTGCTTTCCAGAATAACGTGGAGCATGGGCATGCCCCCCAGTCCACCCCTTCATGGATCTCGGTGTGCAGGTGGGGAATCAGGTGCATGCCAGTCCCATGCCCCTTTGGAGAATGGTGCACAGGGGCTGTATTGGTTGCGGAGTGTCTACGCACCCCCAGATACGCGTCACATAGACACTTTGCGACTTGGAAAATAGTCGCCTAATTGACTGTAACCCCTCTCCTCAAATCTTTCTGTAAATTCAGCAGCTCCCCTCTGGAAATTATCCTCCAGTCCACAGTAATGTCTTACCCACAAAAGCAGGTCCTTTGGTATATTTTGAATGGTATGCCGTGGGTGGCAACTGGTGGCCATAAGCAGTGTATTGCCACCTGTTTCCTTCCTATAAATATCTGTACTGACAGAACCATCCTGTTGTCTTTTAAGGTTGAATCTAAAAAGTTAACTGACTTGACTCAACACAGGATTGGATATTGGACCCTCCCTGAAAGTTAGCTAGACTGTAACATTTAATAGAGTAAGACCCTGATGGTCTCAGGTATGGGTAATGAAGTTTTATCCTTACTATGATATTTTGTGGCAATTGATGTATTTTAACCTGTTGACTGTGTTTTTTTATATTTATTCTATATGTATTCATGACGTTTGTCATTTTTTACAATGTGTTCTGTATTTCTGGCTTGTCATATATTTTATTATTGTTGAATATCTTGCACTTTAATTGTTGCTTTTTTTTTCCCCTAGCCTATCCACATAGTTCCTTGTCTTTCTATCCTTGTCCCTCCCTTTTCCCCTTTCATCTGTCTTTCACATTCTTCACTATGTCACTTCTTTCTTTTCAGCTCACCTGTTGCTGATTACTTATGATTTAGTAGTCCAATGAGTTTAAAATGTTGACTGTTTTGTCATAGTTACATCATAGGAGGTCTATTTATTGTGAGTTTGTGATTGTGTGCATCAGCCACAAGTAGGCTGTGTTGCTGCAGCTGCAGGAGGCTGGTAATGCAAAGCACATCTAGGGTGTGTTGCAGCTGTTGGACAATGCTGGTAATACAGAGTGCATGTAGGGTTTGTTACAGCAGCTGAAGGAGGCTGGTTACGTAGAGCACATGTTGGGTTAGTTGCAGCAGCTGCATGATGCTGGCAATGCAGAGCACATGTAGGGTGTAATGCAGCAGCTGCAGGAGGCTGGTAATGCAGAGCAAGAGTGGGGTCGGTTGCAGCAGTTGCATGAGGCTGGTAATGCAGATCACATATAGGGTTTGTTACAGCAGCTGCATGAGGCTAGGAATGCAGAACACATGGAGGGTGTGTCACAGCGGCTGCAGGAGGCTGGTAATGCACAGCACATGTAGTGTGTGTCGCAGCAGCTGTATAAAGCTGTTAATGTAGAACACATGTAGGTTGTATTGCAGGAGCTGCATGAGGCTGGTAATGCAGATCACATATAGGGTTTGTTACAGCAGCTGCATGAGGCTAGGAATGCAGAACACATGGAAGGTGTGTCGAAGCAGCTGCAGGAGGCCAGGAATGCACAGCACATGTAGTGTGCGTCGCAGCAGCTGCAGGAGGCCAGTAATGCAGGACACATGTAGAGTGTTTCGTAGCAGCTGCGTGAAGCTGGCAATGAAAACCACACAAGGGGTTTATTTAAGATGGAGCTTGAAGCAGCAACAGAGGTCTGCATTCCTGTAAGCAATAAAGGGAAAAGGGCAGCGAAGTGAAGTGCCCCTTCCCCCACATGAGTCAGCAGGTACCAAAGGCAACTCCTGATCAAAAAGGTCCTTAACCGCTAAAAGAGACAGGAGAGCACAGAGCAGCTGTGAGATACAGAAGGATTAGAATTAAGAAAGCTAAGCAGGAGCTAAAAGCCAGAATAGCAGCAGGAGCTGCAGACAACACCAAAGCCACCTTCCAGTACATATTGCAAAGGGAAGGAGAAAGGTGAAGGAGAGGATTGGGCTACAGACAACAGAGGAGGGTGGGGAGGGCAACCTACAAGAGAACCAGGAGTGATGGCTGAGATGTTGAATGAATACTTTGAGTGTTCACCAAGTGGCCCCGTGAGGAGGGGCTGCTAACTGTAAGGGCCTTTGGCATCAGAGGTAGCCACAATGCAGCCAGCAGACATAACTCCTGCCTTGGTAGCTGCACATCTGTCAAAGAACAAGTCTGCTGAGTCTCCCAGGGCACATGGTATGCACCCCAGGATCATAGTGGAACTATGAGAGCATTAGAATGGCTGCATGCTGTAATCTTTCAGGAGCCTGTCCAGACTGGTGTGGTACCAAATGACTGGGAAGTTTTCAGTGTGGTCTCCATATTCAAGAAGGACCCAAGAGTCCACCCCAGTGGCCTAGCAGCTGCATGACACACAAGCAACTCGAGTTCACAAATGAGCTTGTATCCTCAGAATGTTCTGGGGAAGGCATACTACACACCCAGACATCAGCACACACTCCTGACTACACATGCACAGGTGTAAGGAGGATAGCACACATACAGCGATATACAATAGGACTTGCACTGTAAGGACTGGTAACTGACAAAGTCAAACATGCTTAAAGTCACTGAACTGTTGTCCAACTGAAGGAACTGTTGCACTAGTAAAGCACTCTGGTTTGCAATATAAGAGACTGAGAATACTGCTTTTTGGGAGACGAGACTAGAGAAACAAGTATATTGGTAAGCACTTGGTTAAGCCACCAAGGCTTCTCTGTGAATTGCATATTGTAGGACAGCAACATGTTTTGGTGTGCCACCCCAGTGCATTCACATTGTGGGCAAGTTCTATAGTTTATTTTTTATTTATTTGAAAATTGGTAACCTGGAAAGACACACTTCCAGGTACTACCCAGGGAGTCGATAATTACAAGGATAATATCAGAACAGATCTGTATCAGAGCAGGACACAACAAGGATTAGATTAGGACAGATGTGTCAAGAGTACAACATGAAAAGTATTAGGTCAGGACAGATGTGTGTTAGAGCAGAAAACACAAGGATTAGGTCAGGACATGTGTGGTAGAGCAGAACATGACATGGGTTAGATCGGGATAGATGTGTCCAAGCAGAACACCACAATGATTAGACTGGGACAGATGTGTTGCAGCAGAACATGATAAGGATTTGATTGGTATAGGTGGTGCCACAGCAAAATTCAACGAGGATCAGATCAGGACAGTTGTGTGTAAGATTAGGAAATTACAAAGATTAGGTTGGGATAGAGTTGTTTCAGGGCAGAACTCCAGAATGATTAGATTGGAAGAACTGTGTGTCATAGTAGAACATGACATGAATCAGGTCCAGACAGACTGGTGTCCAACTGGGACATGGCCTACATCCAGTTGGGTAAATATGCTTCCCATCATAAAACAGTCTGAGGAAAGATTGCACAAGGTGTGTCCTAGTGGAACACAGCTGTTATATTGGGACAAATGCAGGTCAAAGCAAGACACAGCTGGACTCAGTCAGGACAAATGGAAACAGCTAGGATCTGACTGTGATGGATGTGTACTCAAGTGGCACTTGGCTAGAATCAGATCCATACAGATGCCCATACGAGTAGAACACATTCTGGGTCTGAGTGGAACAGATGCGTGTTGTAGCAGAACAAAGCCTGAGTCTGAATAGAACAGGTGTGTCTAAGCAATAAGGTTGAGAGTCACATCCCCCCTACTCCCACCCCGTCGCAATGATTCTAAAATTGTTAATAGTTAGAAATTGAGGAGGCAGTGTAGCACAGTGGTTTAAGGCTCTGAGCTGCAAATCTGGTGACATCCAGCAGACCAGACCTGGGTTCGAATCCCACAGCTTCCACTTGCATACTGTGTGACCCTGAGCAAGTCACTTAACTTCCTTGTGCTCCCAGGTCGCTCCTGTAAAAAAGCTTTCAGCTTAGCGTGCTACTCCTGGTTAAACAACTAAAAAAAAATCAGACATTTCACATCCCAGGAAGGGCATCAATCACTACAATATGCAGAGATTTGGTTGAATTGAATTCCTTTACACTGTTGAAATTGTTTGGCAGAGTGGGTTATATCAACTCTCTTAGGCTGGTTCCATGGAGTTGAATGGGAGCTATTTTTCCAGCAGCTCAACATCGAAACCAACAAAGCTGAAATTTGACATCTAGCCCAGAAACTCTGACAATTTAATTTTCAGAGAAGTTTGCAAATTTCCCTTTTTAAATGCAACATAAGACCTACGCCATTAACCTTACTACAGCCAAATACCCAACGGTGCCCTTAGACAAGTCACCTAATTTCCCAGTGCTCCAGTCCACCCCGCAGTGGAAATGGGCCAAAAGCAGGACAGCATAGGAAATGAGTTGTTGCATCTCAGCTGAGCTATCCAGGGCAAATAAATTGTAAATTCTACTCTCAGACCTTGAACAGGGAGTGTCATGTGTTGCAGGAGCAGAACTAATGCTAATTTTTTCATTGGTAATTTCAGTGATAATTGTGCTAGTCAGTTACTTTCACCAAAAGCGCACCACACCAGAGAGGCGGATTACCAGGCTGAGTCCACGGCCACCTCCCAACCACTCTACAGCTTCTCTGGCCACCCCTGTGGTACTCCACCCTGGATCCCTACCCCAGGGACCCACGTTTGAAGCGGTGCACCACACCAGAGAAGCAGTTACCCGGCCAAGTCTACGGCCACCACCTGACCACTCTACAGCTTCTCCGGCCGCCCCTGCGGTACTCCACCCCGGATCCCTACCCCTGGTACTGCCGCCAGCTGGACTTACTGAGCCGAGGCTTCCGATTAGTGTGGTGACCTTGCAGGCAAATCCTGATTGGACTGCCTACTTTCTCTGCTGCTACCAATTGGTGCACCTTTTTGTATTGACTTTCTATAGGAATTTTCACCTCAGCTTGCTCTGTCTGAGCCAGTAAAGCACTGTAGTATTTTCTTTAATTGTACAGCTGCCTAACCTCCTTGACTGTATTTCTTGTGCTATAATAGCCTTGTAAAATGCTGCATTAGTGCTTAACCTGTGCTGCACCATTAAGATTACTGCATTTTGGTACCTGCATGCTTATAGAGAAAATGTAGAGCTTTCTTGCTTTCACTGGTCATTTCTGCCTTACAACTTTCAGCCTATAAATTACTTTTTCATTCTAGTTTCTGCTCATCTCCTCCCTTGTGCTGTTCCTTCCTGCCTAAATCTTTATTTGCTGTGTTTCCTTGCCCTGCACCCTCCCCCTACTCTCGCCAATCCTACTCTCAATTTAGCCATCTTTGTTCTCTGATACACTACTCCCTCTCAGAATCCTAATCACCCTTGGCTACCTCCTTTCCTCTGTCTATTATTCTCGCTCCAATACCTCCCCCCATCTGCATCTGAATCTACTCAGCCTTTGTCTACCTGCAACCCACCCCCCCCAACTGATGAACTGCCTCCAGGCACCCGCCCTCCTGTCTCAGCTACTATAATACCCTGTTTTTTTCTCCCTCTTCCTCCCCAGGGACCTGAGCCTGAAGCGGCGCACCACACCAGAGAGACGGATTACCTGGCCGAGACTATGGCCACCACCTGACCACTCTACAGCTTCTCCGACTACCTCTGCGGTACTCAACCCCGAATCCCTACCCCAGGTACTGCCGCCAGCTGGACTTATGGAATCAAGGCTTCTGATTGGTGCGGCGACCTTGCAGGCAAATCCTGATTTGACTGTCACCTTTCTCTGCCGCTACCGATTGGTGCGCCTTTTTGTATTGACTTTCTATAGGAATTTTCACCTCAGCTTGCTCTGTCTGAGCCAGTAAACCACTGCAGTATTTTTCTCCTGCCTCCCCACCCCCACCAAGGCCTCCTTTAAATACACTTTTACTCCTTCCCTTCAGTGTTCTACCACCCCTCTCACTGTGTCCCTGCCCATCTGAATGATCACCAAAGGCAGGCACTGCAACTTAAAGACGAACGGTACCTAATCTCTCAGGGCACACCTCTTACAACTCTTTAACACAAAGGGCTGGCCCCGCGTCCAGCAGTCCTTGGAAAGCACGTATTATCTCTAGAGAACGTGCCGTGCCAGCTACGCCACCACCTAGGATCCAATCCCAAACTTACCCATATAGTACACACAACCCTACTACCGGGAGTGCTGGAAAGTGTGCACCAAAGGCAAAATAACTCCCACCGATTGGACCGCAATCAGACTCCCATAGTGTACCTACACCTGCCAGCAATGCCCATCACTGGAAAATCAACAATGCCACCAGCTGCAGTCTGGCTAGCAACATCTCTCATGGCCTTTCTACTACTTCCTGTTGCATTGCCGCACGCTTGCTGTAATGCAGCTCTGGGACCGCTTCCTATATTCAGGGATGGGATCCCAAACTCCACATCAAGGACTGGTATCCCAATGACCGAAGCCCCCCTGATGTCAGGGTCACTGTGTCTGTCACGGGCTGGCCACCACTACCCTATCCCACAGCCTACTATATTTACAAGCCCCTTTGCATGCAACACTCGTACTCAATCCCTGTCCCAATGCCTTTCAGCTTGCTCAGTCAAGCAACTCAAACTCCTTGCAGTCAGAGTAGCCTGGCTACTCTTAATGCTCTCGGGCAATATTCATCCTAACCCTGGCCTCAGTTACAATGCTGCAGGGTAAACCAGGAAAAGTCGACTGATCACCATTGCATCCCTCAACATCTGCAGTCTTCTGCCCAAACTAGACATGTTGCAAGCCTGGGTAGTGCAACACAACCCAGACATCCTGGCCATAATTGAAACGTGGCTTACATCCAGGACCAAGGACAATCAAGTCCAACTCCTCAGGTACACCCAGTTCTGCCTTGATTGGCTAGGAAAGAAGGGAGGCAGCTACATTATCTATATAAAAGATTACCTGCAGGGAATAGCTCTCCCACAATCATGTACTGGAAAAAACGTACAGATACTCTCTGTGCGCATAACCCTGGGCAACCAGGGCAAGGGTCTTACTCTCGTCTTAGCCTACTTACCCCCTAGGGAAGAAGCTGAGGGCTTTAGAGTACTACGTGAGCATCTAGCCAACCTCTGCTCTAGCATCAAAGTCATAGTGCTGGGCGACTTCAACATCAATTGGTTGTCCCAGGATTCTGCCACTTATAAGGATGCAGTCTCCTCAATCAACTTCCTTCAACTGGTGGATTAACCTACCCGTACAAGCTACAGATCGAGCACCAGTACCTTATTAGACTGGGTGTTGACTAACCACTCAGAGTGTATCTCTGGCCTAAAAGTGCTCCCAGACTCCCTAAGTGACCATTCACCTGTCATTTTTGCCTGGTCCAACAAGGCCCCTAAACTGCCTGCTAAGGTGATAATATCCTGCATACTAAAAAAGGGCATGTTAGGGCTCTTTAAGCAACATCTCCAGCAACTGAGCTGGGCACCTATCCTAAATGCCAAAGATGTTGACACAGCACTGGGTAAATTTATAGATATTTACAATGCTGCTTGCAACATATTTGCCCCCATATCAAAAAGAAAAATCAGTGGCTCGCACAAAATGTGGATAACCCTCATCTCCTTGCCCTGATGAGCTCCAAGGATCGCCTTTGGTATAAGTACAAAAATACTCTCGCAGACCAGGGTATGCAAAACTACGAGGTAGCACGGAATAAATGCACCATTGCAATCTGTCAGGCAAAAGCTAACTACCACAGACTCGAGCTAAACTCCGCCTGGGGTGACAGCTGTCGATTCTGGGAGAACGTTAATGCAATCACTGGGAAAGGGATACCTCATCACTCACAGTGCTGAACCATAAAGGATCCTATACACAAGACCCCAAATCCATCACAGACATCTTCAACAAAGCTTTTACTGACCTCAGTACAGTGCTTCCCCCTAGTTTCCAAGACCAAGCCAGCACCAACCAACCCAAACCACAAAGTTCCCTCCCAACAAATCACCACCCCCATTATACCACAGAGTATTATCTAAAGGACAAGTAAAAAAATACCTCTCCAAAGTCCTTAGGAAGTCCAGGCATAGCTCTGAGGGCTTGTACCTAAAACTAATCTCTCTTACCCTTGACAAACTGCTAACACCACTGACCAGTATCGTAAACTTTTCCCTCACCACAGGTACCTTCCCAAAACTCTGGAAAGCCGCAGTTGTAACCCCCCGTCCACAAAGCAGGCAGTAAAACTGACCATGCCAATTACTGCCCAATTTCAATTCCCCCCCAATCTCAAAAGCCCTCGGGCGGATAGTCTACAATCAGCTGGTTGAACATCTCGGCAAATACCAGCTACAATGCCAGCAGCAACGTGGCTTCCATAAACTCCACAGTACTACCACAGCAATTCTAGAGTTCACAGGTTACATTCACAACACCTTTGACCATGGGCACTTGGTGGGGGCAACCTTTATTGACCTCACCATGGCTTTGACACAGTCAACCATGACCTCCTCCTGGCCCAATTAGAGTTAACTGGACTCTCCTCTGACTCACTGTGCTGGTTCCGGAGCAAACTCTCTGGATGTACACAGTGGGTAATAATATGCAATGTACTCTTGGACCCCCAACAAGTGTCCACAGGTGTCCTCCAAGGATCCATCCTGGGTCCCCCTCCTTTTTAGCCTCTTTCTAAACAACCTACCACTAGCCTGTCAACAAAAAATCCTTCTCTACGCTGATGATGCGGTGATCTACTCCAGTCATTCGACCCTATCACACTGGAGCAGCGACTTCAAGAGGACTTTTACAATGTGGAAGACTGGTTTAACAAAGCTAAACTCCTAGTCAACCACAAAAAGACAAAGTCCATGCTCTTTGCCCCTGCCTACAGCCACTACAGGACTGCAACTCTGAACATTAAGAATAAACAAAATGTCTCCATTGAAGTGGTCCCCAAGTTCAAGTAACTGGGTCTCACCCTAGACAGCTCCTTCTCATTCACCACACATGTCGATCATGTTGCCACTACAGCTAACAGGAAGCTCGGCCTGCTATATAAGCACTGAAGCTGCCTCACTGATAAAGCCCTCCAGCTTGCCATAACCAGCTCTGTCTTCTCAACTATTGAGTATGGCCTTGCCATCTACAGTGCAGCCCCTGACAGCACCCTCAGGCGGCTTGCCACTGCGCTCAATTTTTTAATTTTTATTTAGTTTTTGTTTACCGGGTAGGTGCACTAGCCATAGCAAAGACTATTTTCAGGCACAACCCAGGAGAATACAAAACAAACTTCTGGAAAACAACAGTAACAGTACATTCTAGAAATAGTGAAAGTGATGGGTACATACAAGCAGGTAGCAAACATAGGTAATACAGTATGACAGGTAAGTGTAAGCAGCACAGACAATTTCAAGAAAAATTAGGACATTATACTAACATTAGGAGTAACATAAATTACAAAAAAGTGTAGTGTCACTTTAGGAGACAATGGTTAGGTAGATAAGAGAGGAAAGAAAGGAGAAAGTGATCGTTCAATGACCAGAGCAGGTCTGAGAGAAAGGAGAAAGTAAGGGAAGTAAGTAGTAGCAAGTTGCAGTGGAGGAAAAAGATAGAGGAGGATGTGAAGAGAAAGTGATCAGGAAGTGCAAAACTGCAGGGTGAGGGAGTAACCCTGTCGGACTGAGAGAAAGTGCTGAGGTAGGAATGTGCTCAGGATTAAACGGGAGGCGAGGGGAGTCAGAAAGAACCTTGAGTCTATGGAGGCTTGAAACAGGAGCAAATACAAGAAGAAATGAGTTGGTGGCGCAGTGCTTTCTTAAAGCCGGAGTGTGAGGAGCCTTGACGAACAGATGGAGGGAGGGAGTTCCAGTACTGGGGGGCCTAACAGGCAAAAGCACTGGAGCCCATTGTGGTAGCATATCTAGGGATACAGACAGGGGCATTGTCAGCAGAGCGAAGGTCATAGCTGGAGGCCTGACTTTGGAAGAGTACCGCTAGGGGTTTAGGTATCTGGCTCCTAATTATATTGTCAATGAGGGAGCCGAAAGAGTAAAGCCTTGTCCCCAGGGGAGGAAGCCAACCAAGGTCAGAGTAGAGGAGGCAGTGGTGTTTCAGCCAATGAGAGGATGATGCATAGCGACATATATTATTATAGGTGACATCCCATTTGTGAAGACTTGATTTGCTTGCAGAAATGTAGGTAACTGCCCCATAGTTAAGTGATGGCAGTAGTATCCCACGGGCTACAGCAAGCCTGGCAGATGGGGTCAGGGCATAGCTGGTTCAATAGACAGCTCCAAATTTAAGTTCACAGATTTGCGGGTCCTCTGAATGTGGAGTTCATAGTTTAGTAATGAATCCAGTGTGACCCCCCAGGTACTTAAAAGAGTTAACAACTTCAACTGAGGTGCCACTGTTTGTGGAGACTTTAAACTTGTGCTGGGAGTGTTTAAGTTTAAAATTGGATCTGAAGAGCATAGCTTGGGTCTTTGTTTAGTTTAGAACAAGTTTGTGTCTAACCAGCCACTGCTGAAGTATTTGGAAATCATGGGAGAGCTTCAGGTTTATATCCTCAATGCATTTGGCACTGGAGTACAGCACTATGTCGTCTGCATACAATAGGGAGCTAGTGTTCTTAAGGTTTGAGTTGATACTGTTTATAAAGATAGAAAAAGCAAAGGGCCAAGTATTGACCCCTGGGGTACGTCAATGCTAGTCGTGGCCTTGTCAGAGAAGGTGGAGCTGTACTTCACAAATTGTGTACGGTCAGTCAGGTAGCTTTTGAACCAGTTCATAACGTTAGGTGAGAAATTTAATGATTGCAGTGTGTTAATGAGGATAGGGTGGTCAACTAGGTCAAAGGCCGCTATGAGGGAAGCAGAGTCCATGGCCATCAGGGCTTCAGATGTGAATATAATAAAGCGTGCAGACTTGCAATTGGAGCCACGCGTCTAACCCATACCTGCCACCTCTACCAGCAAACCAGTTGGCTAAATCTGAATGACAGGGCCTGCTATCAAACCTGTCATCTTGCCAGAAAAGCAATGCTGAACCTACTGCTCCCAGGAGCCAGCTCCCTCATACACCAGGCCACACTAACAAGGACCACAAGGTCATCCAATAATATTGCCATCAAGATCCCCTACCATCGCACCACCCAAGGCCAGCGATCCTTTGAATACCGGGCCCCACCATAGCTTACCTCACTTCCATCAAAACTAGCCACTATCAGCAAAATTGGCTTATTTAAATCCACACTTAAATCCTACCTGTCCATCCAAGTGATATGTACCCATCACACCTGATCAACTCCTCCAGTAACAAATACTGACTACCCCACCTACTGAGCACTTATGCAACATCCAACCAGCTACTTCTCCCCTCCTACCCTACTCCACCAACCTCTTTCCCCCTCCCACAACCCCAGTCCCACCCTCCCTCTCTATTCCCGAGGGTCCACAGCTCCCCCTACCAATTTCTAAACCTCTGTCCTTCTACTCCTCTACTCTTTCTGACAAGACGACCCCTAGCCAGAGGTTACCGCAGGCTAATACCTCCTCCACCCCCCCCCACTCTCTTGAACTACTTTGCCTCCTCCTGCTCCCTCTCTTTTTCTAGTTACTACTGAAGCACCAACTTAGCCTGTATGCTGAGTCACAAACCTGTACCATGTAGTTTGTCATTCATTACACTGTTGTCATTTGTTTAATGTAACTGCAACTCAGTGTGTTTTCATATTGTACGTTCACATTTTTTCCCCAACGTAGAACCTTTGAAAATGAGCTTATAGCTCAAAGGTTGTAATCTGAGAATTCAATAAATAAAATAAATAAATAAAATAAAAGCATAATTTGTATAAAAGACTACATGTAAGAAAGCAAAGGTTTGCTAATAGCCATGAAGTAAAAATCTAAACTATATTGGTATCCAGATACACAGCCTGAAATACCTGCTTTGCTGTTTCACTTTGGAACACAGGTACAAGCACTGAGGTTGCTACAAGCTCTCTGGGTCAGTATTAATTTAGGTAGCTCCAGAGATTTAAATTCATGGTTGTTAGCCAAATGACACGTTTTAATTAGTGTTGTATATACTGTATTACTGTACCAATTTATTTTTATAAAGGGCCATTACTACAACACACATGTCTCTATGCTGTACAGCGCATAATAAAAATCCAGCAATCAGGACAGCTTAAAATCTGTACAAAACAAGAGCCATGAATCTGCTTTTGAAAACTGAAGCCAAGTTAGCATCCATACAGTAGTTGTAACTGACGCTATGATCTGCCTCCAACCATCATGAGACAAAAGTACAGCCCACTTCTTGATATCTTCCTCTGCCACCATTCAACCGCCTCTCTCACTCCTTGATTCCTTCCTCTGCCACCATTCAACCTCCTCTCACACTCCTTGATTCCTTCCTCTGCCACCATTCAACCTCCCATCACACTCCTGGATTCCTTCCTCTGCCACCATTCAACCTCCTCTCATACTCTATTCCTTCCTCTGCTACCATTCAACCTCCTCTTACACTCCTTGATTCCTTCCTCTGTCACCATTCAACCTCCTCGCACACTCCTTGATTCCTTCCTCTGTCACCATTCAACCTCCTCGCACACTCCTTGATTCCTTCCTCTGCCACTATTCAGTGTCCTCTCACACTCTTTGATTCCTTCCTCTGCCACCATTCAACCTCCTATCGTACTCCTTGATTCCTTCCTCTGCCACCATTCAGTCTCCTCTCACACTCTTCGATTCCTTCCCTTTTTCTGCTGGTGATGCCCCTGTCTATGTTCCTTGATATGTTCCTCTGCCACCATTCAACCTCCTCTCACACTCCTTCATTCCTTCCTCTGCCACCATTTGACCTCCTCTCACTCTCCTTGATTCCTTCCTTTGCCACCATTCAACCTCCTCTCACACTCCTTGATTCCTTCTTCTCCCACTACTCAGCCTCCTCTCTCACTCCTTAAATCCTTCCTCTCCCACCACTCAGCCTCTTGTCAGTCTCCCTAATACCACCCAAGCTCTGTCACAATCCTTGAATCTATCCTCTATCACCACATAATCTCCTTGCACAGTCCTCAAATCCTTCCTCTGACACCACTCAACCTCCTAATCCTTCCTCTCCCAATCAACCTCCTCTCTAACTCTCTTTGAATCCTTTCTATTCCACCATTCAACCTCCTGTGAATCCCTCTTTCACCACTCAACCTCCATTGTCATAGTCAATGAACCCTTCCTCTCTATCTCCCCATCAGAAATTTTGGGGTTCACAGCCTGGAGGGTTGACCGAGAGGGGAGGAATGAGCATCCCAGTGGATACTCTACTCAGTGGAGGGGGGGGGGTTATGTCTCCCACTTTGTGATCACTTGTGGCAGTACAAGCAGGAGAGAGATCTAGAGTGGGGGTTAGACACCATTATCTTAATGGAACATTACCATGCCTTCCATGTTTACATTCGTCAATGAGCCAGGCCAGCATCTCCAAGGGTAGGAGAGACAGAAAAGTAGAATAAACTGCAGGGCTGCAGGGTGAGGTACCAGTGGTACACTGGACTCCAACACGGTGACTGCCCAGCCACCTCCAGAACTGATTTTTTTTGTTGGGATTTGGCCCTCCCTCACCCACAGGTGAGAGTCCAAATTAATGGAAGACGAGGGTAAATGACAAGGAATGCATACATGGGGCTGTGGTGTCACCTACTAGGTATGAATGGGGGCAGTTGCAGGCAGGGGGAGTACAAATGGCAAGTAAAAAAAAAATCCAGCCAGCTCTGTAGCGCTGAGCGATGGGGCATCACTGTGGCATGCTGACAACCCGGGATTGTGCCCCGATCTCAGACATCCGGAGCTGAGGCCAGCAGGGGGGAGCTAAGAGTATACTGTGGACCAGCATGAGAGATGGAACGAGTGAAACTGTGAAGAGCCAGGTAGAGCAAAAAAGAAAATCTCTGGGTCTTCCTTGACCCAGAACGTGTCTGTGATCCTGATGATCTGCCACCCGCATTCTTCGCTTCCTTGATCAGATCTCTGATGGTATCATTATTCATCCCTTCATCACTGTAATACTGCCCATATCATTTATTTCCTTAACCAGATCTCTGCTGATACCCTTATTCTTGCCTTAACGCTTTGACTGCTGTAATCTCATGTATGTGCTTTCCTACTCTTTAAACTTCAAGCTGCTCAGCATGCGACTGTCCACCTACTTATTAGCTCCCATACCTGGGATCACATCCCTGAACCCTTCAGTTCCTCCACTGGGTCCCTATCAAATTCTGTATCCACTCTAAAACTGTCCAAGTTCAAAAATCCCTTATGTACCCACTCTCATACGTGCTTATCCTCCCCCCCCATACTCTCTTCCAGCTTTATAGACTTGTGTGTTCCTCATCTGTATTCCTCACATTTGGAGTACTCTGACGCTCTCTCTCTCTCTCTGTCTCTCTCTCTCACAGATCCACCTGCCCTTTCCAAATCTCTCAAAATCCACCTCTTATCTTTTGCGCCTAAGTCTTGAGTCCCTCTCCTATTTTATAGAGTGCTGTGTTGACTTGTCCTATTTAGTATCTCTCACTCGCACCCACATTTATGACTGCCAGCTGCCGACTGCATTTCATTTTCAGTAAATGTCCTAAATTACCCGTTGCCTCAGTTGCATTGCAGTAATACTTTCAGGATCATTCACACATCTGTTTTTTCTCTTCCACTCACCATTTCATTACATAATTCCTGTAACAGGATTTTGCAAATCTGATACCTGGTTTTGTATTACTGCTACGTAAAGTTCTTTGGAATACTTGTGTGAAATACACTGTGAAAAATAATGTATTGTATTGCATAATTATGGTTAGGGATGTACTTTTGTAATGGAAAATTGCCACGAAAATTATGGTGTTGTCCTAGTCAAAATGACAGATATTATAGTAAATGTCATGAAAAGTCACAGCTCCATTTTGTGTTAAATACTTTACCTCTGTTTTGATGTATTTTCATACACGCACATCAGCAAAGATTAAAATGTTTAAAAATGACATTGTTAGGCTGGCCCCATGGCAGGGTACATGGCATTTTGCTGCCATCTGGGAGACCAGGCTCAAGTGCAAGCCCCAGATTCCCACACCAGGGCTCATGTGCAAATCCCCCAAAATGTCACATCAGGGCTAGCATAAAAATCCCCTAGATTCCTGCTCTGGGGCTTGCATGCAAATCCCCCAGAGTGCCACACCAGGGCTCATGTGCAAATCCACCAGATTCCCGCTGTGGGGCTCACATGTGAATCCCCCCCGATTCCCACTCTGGGGCTCACATGCAAATCCCCCAGAATGCCACACCACAGCTTGTGTACAAATCCCCTAGATTCCCACACTGGGGCTCACATGCAAATCCCCCAGAATCCCACACCAGGGCTCTTGTACAAATGCCCCAGAATCCCACACTGGGGCTCAGGTGCAAGCCCAAGAATCCCACACCGGGGCTTACATGAAATTCCCTCAGAATCTCACATAGATACATAGATACATAGGCAGTGTCGGCAGATAAGGGCCTATGGCCCACCCAGTCTGCCCATTTGAGCTTGTAAGTTCAGTTTGTTTTCCTAGAAGCCTGTTTCCCCTTACCCCTGACTCCAGAATTCCTTTATGTCTATCCCATGCATTCTTAAATCCCGTGATTGTTTCAGCCCCCACCACTTCCTCTGGCAGGGTGTTCCACTTGTCCACCACCCGTTCTGTGAAGAAATTCTTTCTCATGTTTCCTCTGAATCGTCCTCCCTCCAACTTCATCCCATGCCCTCTTGTCCTGGAACATCTTTTACGCTTAAAAATAGTGTTTTCCTGCACAATTCACACTGGAGCTTACATGTAACCCCCTCTCCCCACACACACACACACACACACACACACACACACACACACTGGGGCTGATATGTGAATCTCCAGAATTCCACACTGGGGCTGAGTGGGTACCAAGTGCATTGCAGTGGTGAGGTACAAAATTATGGGTCTGCCATTTACAAATGCCAAAAGATGTGGTGCTTTCATAGGCATTGCTAAAAAATCATAATGATGGCATGAACAACATCAAAAATCATTGAGTTTTCATACAAATGGAAAAATTCCTGGAACCCAAGACCTTTACGACAAACATACATCCCTCATTATGATAAATCATTGTGGTGTTTTTTTACAATTTTATTTTCCCAGTACAGCTCAAATGAGATGCAATAGCTCATTTACAGTAGGATCCTACTTCCTCCCAGTTTGATAACTGAGAGTGACTGGTACAACAGGAGGCCATGTGACTCACACAAGGTCACACAGGCAGTCAGGGTCTGTAGTCGGATTTAACCCTGTGATCTCCAGTTGCACATTTAATGTGTCAGCATGGCTCATTTGATAGCATGCCCACCTCTGGACCAGAGGGTCATGGGTTCTAGTACCACACTGGGATTGGGCTAATACCATAATCGTTGGCACCTGACTGTAGTACTAGAGAAGTGGTGCACTGTCTGGGTGTGACATCCTTCAGATAAATTAAACCAAGGACCTGTCTGCCTTTTCTGGTGGTTGTTCAAGTAGATGTTAACATTAAAAATCTCATGAAACCTCTCACAGAGAGTGGGAGAATTGCCCCCAGAGTCCTGGAGAAATGTCCCCTTCTATAGAAATACCACTAACAATTTAACATTTCAGTTGTTTTGCATCTGTATTCCCCCTTTCCCCAGGACAAAGCCAAAAATACACAGTATTGCCCAGCCCCCCTCAAATGTCAGTGCTCTAGCCAGAAGACAACTGTCATCGCCACATTCTTCATCACCTAGCTCTGTGCCCTTGCAAGTGCTGCCATAGGAGGTGAGACTGTTTTTTTGGGGGGGAGGTCTTGAACTGACCTAAAATGTTTGATGTCCACTGCTACCCTTGCATTATGACTGCTATCTCTGACACACATCAGATGCTAGCCCAAGGTGTATCCTCTCAACCTAGCTATACCTCTTACCTTTGGTATGCTGACACCAGCCAGGTTTTGGGGTCTCCCAGACATCTTTGTGGGCTGTCTCATCAGGATTTTTGGTGGGGTTGAGTGCCAAGACTTGTAAATACACATTGACAGTCACTGAGCAGGAAAGGGACATTCAGGTTATAACTGATGACATCAAAGTGGCAGGGCAGTATGACAAAGGAGTGGGTGGGACTAGTGGGATTCCGGGGCGTGTAGGGAGTGATATCTCCAGCAGGAGGAAGGAGATGGTGTTGCTGCTAAATCCCTCACTTGTGAGACCCCACTTGGAGTGCTGTGTCCAGTTTTGGAGGCTGCACCTCAGAAAGGATATAGACAGGGTGGAGCTATTCTAGTGGAGGGCAGCTAAAATAGTGCAGGGGTTACATAAATACAGAGACACTGTCGGCCCATTTGAGCTTGTAAGTTCACTTTATGTTTTCCTAGAAGTCTGTGGCCCCTTAACCCTGACCTCCAGAATTCCCTTATGTCTATCCCATGCATTCTTAAATCCCGTGATTGTTTCAGCCCCCACCACTTCCTTTGGCAGGGTGTTCCACTTGTCCACCACCATTCTGTGAGGAAATTCTTTCTCACATTTCCTCTGAATCACCCTCCCTCCAACTTCATCCCATGCCCTCTAGTCCTACAATATCTTTTTGGCTGAAAAATAGTGTATTCCTGCACCCTGTTACTCCCTGCAAAACACTTGTATGTCTCTATCATATCCCCTCTCTCCCTCCTCTCCTCCAGGGAGTACATACTCAAGTCCTTCAACCTGTTCTCATAGGACATGTGATGCAATCCATGCACCATCTTTGTTGCCCTCCTCTGAACCTTCTCTACCCTGTCTATGTCCTTACGTAGGTAAGGTCTGCAGAACTGTACACTATACTCCAGGTGGGGCCTCACTAGTGTCTTGTATAGTGGAATTATGACCTCCTTTTCCTGCTGGTGATGCCCCTGCCTATGCATCCCAGCATCCCATCTGCTTTACCTGCTGCCTTGTCACACTGTTTCCCTACCTCGAGGTCATCAGAGATGATAGCCCCAAGATCCCTTTCCTGCTTGGTGCATGCTATATCTTCACCCCCCCAACTGATATGTTGTTCCGGGGTTTTTGTGCCCCATATGCATTATTTTGCACTTCTTTGCATTGAATTTCAACTGCCAAACCCCTGACCCTTCTTTAAGTTTCTGCAGGTCCCTCCTCATTCTGTCTACACCTCTGGTGTGTCCACTCTGTTACAGAGCTTTGTGTCATCAGTGAACAGGGAAATTCTGCCTTCTAGGTCCTGCGCAATGGCACTGATGAAAACATTGAATAGGACTGGTGCCAGCACTGATCCCTGTGATACCCCACTGGTCACTCTTCCCTCTGTGGAGTGACAGCCATTTACCATCACCCTCTGTGTCCTGCCACACAGCCAGTTACCTACCCACTGCACTTCTGTCCCACCCACTCCCATATTCCCCAGTTTGTTTAATAGCCTTCTATGTGGCACAGTGTCAAACGCCTTGCTGAAGTCCAGATAGGCCCCATCCACTGCCCTCCCATGATCCACCTCCCTTGTCACCCAGTCAGAAAAATTCAGAGAGGTTGGTCTGACATGACCTCCCCCTGGTGAAACCATGCTTCCTTGGGTCCTGTAGTCCGTTGGCAACCAGATATCCCACCAATCTCTTCTTCAGTAGTGCTTCCATGATCTTCCCCACTACCGAGGTGAGACTGACTGGTCGGTAGTTCCCCACTTCCCCTTTGTTCTCGCTTTTGTATAAGGGGACTACATCTGCTGTCCTCCAGTCTTTGGGTACCTCCCCTGTTTCCAGTGATCAGCTAAACAGTATTGCCAGAGGTTCAGCCACCTTCTCTCTTAGTTCTTTTAGGACCCTGGGGTGCACCCCATCTGACCTCATTGCTTTATCAACTCTTATTCCTTCCGCTTCCTTCAGGACCCTTTCTCGTGTAAAGGGACTTGTATCCATTTCTGCGCCGTTCCCATCCCTTGTACTCCCTTCAGGCCCATTACCCTCCTCTTCCTCAGTAAAAACTGAGTAGAAATACCTGTTCAATATGTCAGCTTTACTGTTGTCATCCTCCATGCGGCCCCCAGCCTCCCCTTCAGTCTCACTATTCCTCCCTTTGCCTTTCTTTTTTCACTTATGTACCTGTAAAAGGTTTTGTCCCCTCTACCCACTGATTTTGCAATGCACTCTTCTGTCTGAGCTTTGGCTTCCCTTACTGACTTCCCTGCCTCCCTTTGCTTCTCCTGGTACTTCTTCCTATCCCCTTCTGCCTGCGTCTTTTTGTATTGCCTGAATGCAATCTTTTTTTTTTTTCCAATTGCTTAACCATTAGTAGCACAGTAAGCTGAAAGCTTGTTTACAGGTGCAACCTGGAAGTTAAGTAACTTGCTTAGGGTCACACAATATGCAAGTGGGGGCTGTGGGATTCAAACCCAGGTCTCCAGATTTGCAGCTCATTGCCTTAAACCACTGCACTATACTGCCTCCGCTATACTGCTTCCGCTACCTCCTTGGAAAACCATAATGGCCTCCTCTTCCTTTTGCCCTTTCTTAGGTTCATAGGTTATTATGAATTCGAGGGACTAGCCCATTTTGAATTCGCCACCACTATCCTGGGTGGAATTTAAACTTGAGATCTCCCATATATAACCTGCTTAATGCATAATTCTGTTGCTCTTGTAATCCCCATTTTAAACATTGCCCACTGTTCCTCAATCCCTGATTCCCGCCCCATTCCCATAATGCCTCTTTCAAGCATCTCTCAATTTTCCCAAAGTCTGTACCCCTAAAATCCAGGATACGTGTTTTTGTGAAATTTGGTTCTGTTCCTTCTGTGATTTCAAACCACAATGACTGGTGGTCACTGTTCCCCAGGTGCTCCCCCACTGTTACCTCCATCACACTGTTCCCGTTTGTGAGCACAAGGTCCAGTATTGCCTTCTGCCAAGTTGGTTCCATGACCAGTTGCTTGAGGAAGGCACCTTGAAGGGAGTCCAGGATAAATCTGCTCCTAGCTGCTGCTGCTGCTGGGAGGCTTCAGTCCATGTCTGGAATATTGAGGTCTCCAACCAGAACCACCCCTTCCCCCCTTTGTCTGTCATCCTTTGGATGGCTAGAATCAGCTCCCTATATGTTTCTCCCTCCTGGGCTGGTGGTCTACTTATTTATTTTTTGTTGACCAGGTAAGTGCACTAGACAAATTCTGCCTATTTTCAGGCACAATCTGGGGGAAGGGGATACAGATGAATGCCAACTGACTTTTAACCAGATTAAGCTGTTGGTGGTATTTTAGTGAATGAGGGAAATTTGGCCAGAACAACGGGGAAATTCCCCTACTCTGTCTACGGGGTACTGTCACTTCCTGCGGATGGGACGGAGGGACCCAGTTTGCTGCCGGACACAGGAGGTGGAGGATGTGATGATGTGGCAGGAGGGATCTCCCTTCCTGTAGATTTGAAGCAGGAGATGTCTATAGAAAATAAATCAGGTGAAGGTGACAGTATGGAGGAGGTAAGCAACAGCTCATGTAATGACACTCAGACAGAATTGATTGCGGCTGGTTTTCAACACGAAGTATAATTTGTGCAAGCCCTCAGTATGGAACAACAGGTACGCCTTTTAAAGGTACTATCTACCCCTGAGAGGGGAATAAGCGACCGTGACAATGTGCTACTCGATGTAAATATTGGAAATGAAGAAATGGTCATAGAAAGTTCTCCAATATCTGTTGTGACAGAGAACTGGCACTCTGATGGAGACAGGCCAAAGCCTTCGTTAGAGTTTAGCGGTGCGGTCAAGCATTTTGGCAAGCCTGTAGAAGATCGGGCTACAAAGCCGCCTCCAGTATAAATATGCCCTGAGCCTGTGAGTATTGACATGACAACTCCTACAGGAGTTCAAGCAGAAAATGTTTCTGAAGTAATTCTTAAATGTGACTCTAAAGTATGTAGAGATAATACAGATGACACATCTAGTTCAGGGACATCTGAACAATCGGATGGGACCTGTATAGCAACAAATATTGAAAATGAACACAAAGAACAATGGTCAGTGAATTCTGCATTGAAAGGGGCTGGATGGTGACCTAAAGAAGGGGGGGGGGTTGGATTCCTGAGGTAAAGGGAACTCCTGCTCCTTTGGTCAGAACTGAGTCAAGGTCTGGGAATCAAGATGAACATTAAAAAGATGTAATTGCTTCTTCAGTATCTCCCACTACTGTAGAAAAAACAGTCCCAGGTCCCCATACATCACTCAGTAATCCACCTGGACTCTGAGTTAAAAGGAAAAAAAAATAATAAAGAGGTCCCAGAGAAATGGGGTGATTGTGTGGTTCCCCAGGATACTGAAAAATCAGAAAACACACATAGTATAGACTCCTCTACTATGTGGAAATATTTTCATAGGAATGAAGGAACATTTTAGGGGGTCAACCCCGCCCAACAAAAAAATGCAGTTAGACTACAATATCAGGGAGGCCTGTAACACCCCCCCGATAGAATATATGTGGGAAAAAACTTATTAAAAGACTCGTTTAGATTTTTCTCAGATGAGATCTATGCATTAATACATGCATCTGGAGACTCAAATTTTGACATAAGTTTTAAATCTCCTGTAGGACTGGACCGTTTTTGGACAGCATATGAAAAAAAACACATTCAGCCTTGTGGATTCCTTTTAGAGCTATCCCTATTACAAAGCCTCAGATAAAGCAAATCACTATACTATTTCGTAATGAAGGTGTTGCAATGTCTGACATTAAATATTGGTTACAAATTAAATGTGTTATTCTGGGTGACCCTTCCCCTATTCTGGATGAAGAACATCTATGGACAGGAGGTTGAAAGTTTAAAGTACGCCTCCATGTGGGGGCTTATGGTACTCAACATCTACCAAGTGCCTTTTTTTAGGGGCTGAAAGGGGACATTGTTTTTATCAAGGACAACCGAAAACCTGTTTTAGATGTGGATCTCAATTACATTTGAATAATGCATGTGATAGAGTAAAATGCTCTTTATGTTGTGAATTAGGACATACTGCTACAGACTGTACAAACGATCCCTTCTGTAATTTATGTGATAAACAAGGACATTTATACAGAATGTGTGAATGGGCTGCCCATAACAGGGCAGCTAGCCCGAATCAAGAAATAATGATTGAAAAAGCTCAAAAAATAAGTATCGCGACTCAACAACAAATTAGAGCAAAATTGCAACAAATATGATATTGGGCCCTTGTGTTGCCCAGGATCATGTACTCCCAGAAGTATCTGAAACAGATATACAGGAAAAAATACCCCCCTCAACTCCCCCACTTGTGATAATAACAGCCTTAAATACAGAAGATTTGAATGAGGAGTTAAACCCACATAGGCCGACACAGGAAATAGATTCCCAGAATGAGGTGAATTGTTCATCAGGGATTGAGGGGCGATAAAGAGGAACCCCATGTTCAAGTTATGCTACCACCGGAATCAACTGTTGTTATATAAAAAAAAAAGACAATGAAATCTGATAACCCCAAAGCAAAACTCCCAAAATGGGGGAAAGATGAGATTACAGTTCTGACAACAAACGCATTTGATGTCTTGCAAGAATCAGATCAAGAGATAGGAGATGATTCAGAATCCTTTTCAACCAGGTCCACTAAAAGGGAGAGTTCCTCAGATTCCGAGGACGAGCACACAGCAGCTGCAGTGATGGCTGTAAGAACAAAAAACAGGCTCAACATTCTGAAGTTATGCCAAGATGACGTGCACGTATTAGTAAACATTCTGATATTTAAAAAAAAATTTGTGTCATGGCATGTATGACTTTACCTCTATAAAGATGTGGTGGGGTGGGCATGTTATTTTCGGGGTGGGATTATTGAATAACAAAAGCTTTAGATATCTGTCCTGGACGGAGTGTGTTGATTGATTTTCATCGACAGGGTTTACAGTGGTGCTTAATTAATCTATATGCCCCTCAAACCAAAAAAGAACGAGTGGAGATGAGTAACACCATAAAACCATTTTTATATACTTCACGATGCTTGGTTTGGGCAGGTGACTTTAATTGTGTATTGGCAGCAAAGGATGAGACAAAAAAAACCTCAAAAACTTAGTGTGATTCAGGGGCCTTGGAGACAATGATAAATCACGTAGGTCTAGTGGGGCATCATCAGCAGGAAAAGGGAGGTCATAATTCCACTATACAAGACACTAGTGAGGCCCCACCTGGAGTACACTGTACAGTTCTGCAGACCTTACCTATGTAAGGACATAGACAGGGTACAGAAGGTTCAGAGGAGGGCAACAAAGATGGTGCATGGATTGCATCACAAGTCCTATGAAGACAGGTTGAAGGAAATGAACATGTACTCCCTGGAGGAGAGGAGGGAGAGAGGGGATATGATAGAGACATACAAGTATCTTACAGGGAGGAACAGGGTGAAGGAATACACTATTTTTAAGTGAAAAAGATGTTCCAGGACTAGAAGCATGGGATGAAGTTGGAGGAGGGCGATTCAGAGAAAGCGTGAGGAAGAATTTCTTCACAGAGCGGGTGGTGGAGAGGTGGAACACCCTGCCAGAGGAAGTGATGGGGCTGAAACAATCACGAGTTGGAATGCATGGGATGAACACAAAGGAATTCTGGAGGTCAGAGGTAAGGGGCAACAGACTTCTTGGAAAACATAAACTGAACTTACAAGCTCAATTGGGCAGACTGGGTGGGCCATAGGCCCTTATCTGCCGACACTGTCTATGTATCTATGTATGTATCTATGTTTGCAGACATGTGCATGCAGTAGGGGGTTATACTTACTATAGAGCTAAATTAGCTATTCAAATAGATTATGTGTTTATTTCACCTACTCTTAAAGTTCAACAAGCTTTTACTATGCCAATGGAAACGTCAGGTCACTTTAATGATAAAAATTAAAGTGTCCATGGTCCACGGTATAAGGCAAGGGAAAGGATTATGGAACTTGAATAACATGAAGCTTAGTGATCAACAATGTGTAGATAAAGTGGTGGACTTCTTGAAAGCTAGAAAATCTGTTTTATGTATAGCAGACAATGCCAGTAGATGGCGGATCCAGTCCAAGTGGAACTCAAGATGGTGCTTCAGTCTTATTCATTTAAAGAACAAACGGATAAATACATCAAATATTTGGATCTTAAGCGTCAATATATGACAGTTGTTTCGTGTTTAAATGAGGGACCCGGTGATTATGCAGAACAGATTAAGGGCCATATATTCAGAACTTTGCCCCGGGGCTAAATTAGCACTGCCCAGCGGGCAAACTTAGCCCAGAGCACAAAGCAAGCTATATTCAAAAGGAAATAGCCCGATGCAAATCCTGCTGAATAGAGCAGTCTAAGGAAGCTGGGCAAACTGGTCTAGGCGTGCAGGGCAAAAATAGCCCGGGAATAAGACAGCACTGAATATAGCAACAGGGAAGTGCAAACTGTAACTGCAGCTCATTAGACTCTGTAGCAAGCCAGTATTGCAGGTGGAGAACATTGTGTGTGATTGCACAGAGATGTCTCACAGCTACTGCAAACACACCTCTCAACCTCCTACCTCATAAATCAGGGACAAGGCTTAAAACAATCAGGGACAAAGGTTTAAAATCAGGGACACACCTTAAAAACTGGTGATATCCACTCAGGAAGCTGGTAGAGTAAGTGGCGTAGTGTAAAATGCATTGTTTAAGGAAGAACACATCTGTAACATTAATGTCTGACATTATGTTATGCCTACAACCCCCACTGTTTGGTCATGGAAACACAATTTGTAGGAGGGACAGAGTAAAAGTCTGAGGTAAATTCAGGGACGTGCCTGAAAATCAGGGACAGTTGAGAGGTATGACTGCAAACAACAATGTAAGCCACACACTGCAGAACTGTGCTTAGTGTGCTATGCTGAGGTGAGGTTTGCCCGGGGCTAACCTGATTGCACAGTGCTAACACATTAGCCGCATGCAAAATGGTTAGTCCGGGGCAAACGGGAGCTATATTCAAAGCTCCCATGCAAATGAGCCTACTTGGGTAATCCGTGGGCAAACAAGTATATTTGCATCTCATTAAGTGCTGTTCAGCATACATTACCATGCAGTTTGCCCGGTGCTACTGCATAGTGGACACAGCTCCCCCTTTTGATCAGAATGGAAGTAAAGGCTGGATGCTGCAGGCCAAGGCATGCCCACAACACCCTCTGTTGGTCAGAATGGAAGTACAAGCTGGAAGCAGCAGGAACTGTGTGCTGGCAGGCACAGTAAGTGCATACAACACACCCATTCAGCTGTGCAAGCAGGACAAGTTATTTTTATTTAAAGCGGGGTCAAGATACATGCAGGGGTGGGGACCACTAGACTACCAGAAACAAGTTATTTTTATTTCAAATGGGGTGGGATACATGCTGGGGGACCACTAGACTACCAGGAAATGTTGTCATGGGAGGTACTGGGGATCGGGATTTGTGCTTTGGGAGGGGGGCACTGCCACTACATTACCACTGGCCTTTACTGGGCAGTATTCAGCGCCACGCTACAGGTTGCGCTAATGTCTGTAGTGCGACGTTATACTTTTGAATATGCCGGTGCGCTGGCATTCAGGGACTCTCTCCTCAGTCCCTCCCTTGCATACATTATGATTTAGTGCTGGCGCTAAATGTCCTTTTCAATATAGCAGTTAGGCGTAAATTAGCCGCTAGTCCAGCGCAATGGATTTCCGCCCTGCTCTAACCTTTGAATATCTGGTCCATTGTATCTAAAACAACAAATGATGACTGTACAATATAATAGGGCATCTTCTTTATTATACGAACACAGAATAAGTACCCAGGAAAAGGGACGACGGGCGACATTTTTACCAGTTGTTGTACAAGAATCCAACAGAGATCAATGGATTCCTTGAGTACAGATCAGGATCAAACTGTTTCATCTGTAACAGATATTTTGGAAGAAGTAGCAGAATATATGAACAAAATGTATTCTGCTTCCCTTGTTACAAATGATATGATTTTGGAGGTATTAAAACCCTGCCAGATCCCTCGGATACTGAAAGAGAATCTGGATCAAATGATTGAACCGATTTCGAAACAGGAAATTATAGAGGCAGTTCACTTTCTAAACTCCAACATGACCCCAGGTCCTGATGGACTGACTTCAGAATTTTATAAAAGATTTTCGGATACATTAGTGGATATGTTACAGTTACTATTTAACCATATATTGACTGACCAGGATATTGACCCACAGTTTGGGTTAACAATTCAATTATTTATAAAAAAGAAGATAGGAAAAGACTTCAAAATTGGAGGCCACTGAGTCTGATGAACACATATGCTAAAATACTGTTGAAAATCCTGGCATTGGCACCTCATAGAAGAAGGGGAGGTGGTGCCTTTTGAAGTTCTGGTTAACAGATTTGAGGTCCCATAACAGGACAGATTCAGATATTTTCAAGCAAGAAACTTTGTGAAAAGCCTGATCATGGAATTTAACTGGGCAACTCTCATGCCGCCTCAGATTGCCCATACCTTTAAAAAGGCGATAGAAGGGACACCCATTAGAAAACATATCATTTCCACACTGTACCAAGACCTACAGATATGGAAGGGAGACACTACAGAATCCATACGAAAGGCCTGGGAAAGGGATTTGGGAAACCAGATTCCAGATGAATTATGGACAAGGGCCCAATCCAAAACACATTGGGGTTTATCTGCGGCCACCTGGCGGGACTTCTCATGGAAGATCTTTGCCAGATACTTTCGCTCCCCAATGACTATGGGAAAAATTTTGAGAGGCAATTCTGCGGACTGTTGGAGGAACTGTGGTCAGGAACAAGCAACATTGGTGCATGTGCTCTGGAGCTGCCCAGCGCTTTCCAACTTTCTGTCAGATCTACAACAAGCCCTAAGAAAAATAATTGACTCAAATCTGATAGTGTCCCCCACATGCTATTTCTTTTTGGACTCTCAGGAGTATCCTAGGGACCCACTTTCAACTAAGTTTTTGAAAATAACATTTTTGGCTGCCCAAAAGGTGGTAACTAAAAACTGGTTAACTCAGAATCCTATCACATTAAATAAGTGGCAGGAGACTGTGATAAATATTTACAGAATGGAGGCATTGTCAGCCTCCTTGAATAAGAGGCTATCACAGTTTGAAATCCTATGGAGGCGGTGGGTCTTATATATGGAAGGGGAAAGACCGGATTTCATCCCTTAACAAGATGGGGCTTTCTCCGATATAAAGAAGGTCTTACAGTATAAATTCAGGCCTTAACGCAGACTGGGCTAGAGTTGGAACAATGAGGTCTTGAATCCCTGCAGGATCCCTATCTCAAAATATTTGAGTGAGTGATGAGCTGCGTCTTAGAAGATAAACTGCTTCCTGTATAAATTTAGCCAGTTGAAAGATACAGATATGCAGCTTTTCCTCCCCTATGATCAGACCAGTAATTGAACATATGAATTTGCCTATAAGAATTTATTTGTAACTTTTTATTGTAGAAAGATGTATTATGTTTTATGTATGTATTTATCTATATGATTTTAAAAGAATAAAGAAAAAAAAGTTTCAAGAAAATCCTGGCAAAATGATTAGGTATAATAGCTCCTCTAGTTATTGATACTAGTCAGGTAAGTATCATAAAAGGTCAGAATATAACAGATACTTTACTTTTGCTTCATGAGGTGGTGTCCCTTGGACATCAGGATAAGGTACATGGTTTCCTGGTCAGTTTGGACCAGGACAAAGCATATGACAAAATTTCTCATTTATATTTACGATGTGTATTGGATGCGTATGGCATCCCTCAATTATTTATTGAGTGGATCCAGAAATTATATAGAATTGCTTCTATGTTTCCCATAATTAATGGACATAGTGGATGGGTTATTAAAGTTTCATGTGGAGTTAGACAGGGATGCCCAATGAGTCCCTTATTATATGTGTTTTTGTCTAGACCCATTATTAAAGCACGTTTGACAAAATGTGACAATTTCTGGGATAGCTATCATGGGTGTGCCTGACTTAACTAAAACTCTGGCGTATGCAGATGACATATGCATCTTGGTGGGTAATACAAGTTCAGTGGAAAAAGCCTTAGATACAGTACAACGTTATTCAAAATTTACTGGTTCCTCATTAAATACGAAGATATGTGGGGGATACAAGCTAAGTGCACCAACAGACCATTGTGATAAAATACGGGGAATCTCTATAAATAATAAGACGATGAATATTTTGGGAATATCATTTGAAGAACTGGATATGGCAAAGGCAAACTGGAATGCTAGACTGGAACAATGTGATCAGAAGGTACAACTTTGGAAAAATGGCAACAAAGTAAAAAAAAAGAAGGTATCACAGGTGCACACCTTTTTTTACCACAATTGTCATATCTAAGTGCTGTTTTTCCTCCCCTGAGCTCTTGTGATGTCTCATTGTTAAGCATAATGTTTCAGTTAATCTGAGGAAATGAATTAAATCCAATAAAAAGGGAAGTATTATACAAAGATATTAAATTTGGCGGTTTAAAATTAATAAATCCCATTAGTTACTGTCATATCATTTTCCTTTTTAATACATTTTCTGCGTTTATAAAGCCTGGACAGGAAGATCGGAAGAGAGTGGCAGGGTTATGGATCATCCCTTTATTGGAGAAATGGGGACAGGGATCCTACATGGGTAAAATAAAGAACATTGAGCCTAATTTCCTGATGTCATCTTTAGAAAAAATAAGAAAATGGGCACTAACTATAACAGACGTTTCAGCTGTGGATAGGAAAATTCATGGCAGCCAGATGGCAAGACCCAAGCTGGCAGACAGTAACTTACGAAAATGTGATTGTTGGGAAAATGATTCTAGCCAATAAATGGAGCTAAGTACATTAAATCTTATTTTCACATGTATAAAGTTTTTTATGTGGCAGGTACGATGCAAGTTTGTCCTTCAACAGATGAGAATCTCTCCATATATACAGGTTGAACGTATTGAAACTGAGATTAAATCACAAGCTAATTTTGACAAAGGCTGAATGTCTTGGGAATGATGGAAGAAGAGATGGAAGAATAGCATATTACCATTTTTAGGCTGAAGGTCAGGCGTTTTATTTTTTTTTTCAATAGAATGTGTTTTTCACTAGGGTTTACTAGTATATGTATCTCAGTCCTTTTGTAGTGTAATCACGACTTATAAAATTTTATTTTCTTATATGTTAAATTAAGTACAATGGATATAACTGCATGATAATTTATTTTACAGCTTAAGGCAACAGCTCTAATGATTATTTTGTTGTGTGTATTGTACCAGTATTGTTTATTCTTTCTTGCAATAAAAATTCCCCCACTCTTTTCGAGAAGTGCCATGGGATCTTTAACATCCACCTGAACTACCAACCAGAATAGGCAGATGGGACCTCAGTTTAACGTCTCATCCAAAAGACAGCACCTCAGGAGTGCAGCACCCACCTCATGCTGCACTGCAGTGTCAGTATTGGGATATTAACTCAAGTGCCTGGTGTGGGGCTAGAATCCACAGCCTTCTGATCTCCCAGCCTCAGAGGCGAGTGTGCCACCTGCTGAGCCACTGACACTACAGACTATAAACCACCCCTGTGCGAATAGCTGGCCCCATTTTCCTTTCCACCTTAACCCACAGTATCTCTCCCAATTTTGTTCCTCCTGGATCTCTGTGGCCTTTATGCCATCTTTCACATAAAGTGCCACTCCTCCTCCCTTCCTACCTGCCCTGTCTCTTCTGAATATGTTGTAGCCAGCTATGGCCATCTCCCAGTCATGGTTATCATTACACCAGGTCTCTCTCTGATGGCCACAATGTCCAGGTCTGACTGCACCATGACAGCCTCCAGATCCTCCATCTTGTTGCTAAGGCTCCTGGCATTGGCATGCATGACTTTCCATGATTTGACCTCCCTGGGCTATTTAGCCATTCTACTCCAGCCCCCTCCATGGTTGTCCTTTATCCCTGGTTCTCCCTGCTGTCTGCCCTTCTGTTGAATTTTGCCCCTTCCTTCTTATTCACCTCTTGGGTGCTTATCTCCATCTTTTGCACACTGCTTTGTAGAGATTGCCACTCCTCCTGTTCACTGGTTCCACTGCTGCATGAGCAGAAGACCTGGGGGAACAGTGACCACCAGTCACTGTGATTTGAAATCACAGAAGGAACAGAATCAAACCACACAAAAACACGTTGCACAAGAAGCCCTAAAAGGAGATACTGAGGGATCTCAACATGTACACCCTGGAAGAGAGAAGAGCAAGACGAAACATAACAAAGACCTACAAGTACCTTACAAGGGTGAACAGGGTGCAGAAGGGGAGTTTCTTTCAAATGAGAAAGAGCATCAGGACCGGGGGGCATGCAATGAAGCTGGAGGGGGAAAGTTTAAGAGGGGATGTGAGGAAGCACTACTTCACTGAAAGGATGGTAGACACCTGGAACAGACTGCCAGCAGAAGTGGTGGAGTTGAAAACAGTGGGAGCTTCAAGTATGCATGAGATAGACATTGGGTAATGTAAGTAAACAGGCAGAGTGGGAAGGTCGCTGTAGACCAGTTAGGGTCTGCAGAGACAAATTAAGCAGGGAACATCTAGGCAGATTGGGTGGGCCAAGCCCTGATTTTCTGCTGGCAAATTCTATTTCTGTGATTTATGAGACAAAATGAAACTAAAGGTTCATAAATACCCAAAAGACTGATAGAAGGTACACGGGTAGGTCTCTGACTACAAGGCAGCCAGGCTCCTTACACACAGTAGGAACTGGGATGACACTCAGATTCATTTGGGATTCCCTGGAATGCCTGATGACATACTTCGATAATGTGATTTTGGGGTCATTTTGGCAACATCAAAGAAAAACCTGAAAGTCTTCCTCAACACAGCTCTCACCACTGCGTCCTATATCTCAAAAGTCTGTCAGTCTGCCCACCCTCATCTCCACGGCACTGCTCACAGTGGACTCTTATCACTCCTCTGTGAAAAGCCTAATCTTTTCTCATCTTAACGCTGTACTTCTCTCTCATCGTCTTCACATGTCTCACCTCTCCACATCTGAAACTGTTCATAACACAGAAGATCCCAGTAAGGGACCACCTCACCCTCAACCCTTTCATGATTTCTCTGAGTGTTTATGCAGTATTGCACCCACCATAACATAGCTTGTTGCTTATTTTCAAACCTTTTCATGAGCTTGCTGTTGGGCTCTCCATTCATGAAGAGTTGGCTTTCTGTTGCTACATGGTTCTGTTGCTGTCTACTCATTCCTGCACAGTCCTATTGTTGGCCCCTCTGGTTCTGCACACTCATGTTGCTTGCCTCTCTATTCCTGGATGGTTCTGTTGCTGGCCTCTCCATTCCTGCACAGTCCTGTTACTGGCCTCTCCATTATTGCACAGTTCTGTTGCTGGCCTCTCCATCCCTGCACAGCCCTATTGTTGGCCTCTCCATTCCTGCACAGTCTTGTTTCTGTCCTCTCCATTCCTGCACATTCCTGTTGTTGGCCTCTCAATTCCTGCAGTCTTGTTTCTGGCCTCTCCATTCCTGCACAGTCCTGTTTCTGACCTCTCCATTCCTGCACCATTCTGTTGCTGGCCTCTCCATTCCTGCATAGTCTTGCTGCTGGTTTCTCCATTCCTACACTACCTCTTGCTAGCCTTTCCATTCCTGCACTATTCTGTCGCTGGCCCCTCCATTCTTGCACATACTGTTGATGGCCTCTCCATTCCTGCATGGTTCTGTTTGCTGCTCTCTGCATTCCTCTATGGTCATGTTGCTGGCCTCTCCATCCCTGCAAGGTCCTGTTGCTGCTTTCACTATTCTTGCACAGTCCTGTTGCTGGACTCTCCAGTCCTGCATGTTCCTGTTGCTGGTCTCTCTATTCTTCTATGGTCCTTTTGTTGGTCTCTCCCTCCCTTTATGGTCTGCTGCTGATCTCTCTATTCCTGCACAGTTATGTTGATGGCCTCTCCATTCCTGCAGAGCACTGCTGCTGGCCTCTCCAGTCTTGCAAAGTCCTGTTGCTGACCTCTATATTCTTGCACAGTCCTGTTGCTGGTCTCTCTAGTCTTGCACAGTCCTATTGCTGGCCTCTCCATCCCTCTATGGTCTTTTGTTGGCCTCTTCATCTCTGCATGGTCTGTTTTTGGTCTTGCTGTTCCTGCATAGTCCTGTTGCTGGCCTCTCCATTCCTGCAAAGCCCTGTTGCTGACCTCTCCATTCCTGCACAGCCTTATTGTTGACCTCTCCATTCCTGCACAGTCCTGTTGCCGATCTCTCCATTTCTGCATGATCCTGCTGTTGGTCTCTTTGTTCCTGCCTAGTCCTGCTGCAGGCATCTCCATTCCTGCACCATTCTGTTGCTGGCCTCTCCATGTCTGCATAGTCTTAATGCTGGCTTCTCCATTCCTGCACTATCCCATTGCTAGCCTCTACATTCCTGTACTGTAGCTGGCCTGTCTATTCCTGCACATACTGTTGATGGCCTCTCTATTCCTGCATGATTCTGTTGCTTGTCTCTCTATTCATCTATGGTCCTTTTGTTGGCCTCTCCATCCCTGCATGGTCTGTTGCTGGTCTCTCTATTTCTGCACAGTCCTGTAACTGGCTTCTCCATTCCTCCATGGTCCTGATGCTGGCTTCTCCAATCCTGCACTGTCCTGTTGCTGGCCTCTCCATTTGTGCATGATCCTGTTGCTGTCCTCTCCATTTTGCATAGATTTGTTTTGGCTTCTCCATTCTTGCATGGCCCTGTTACAGTCCTCTCCATTACTGCATAATCCTCTTGGCACTGTCAGTATTCCTAGATGATCCTGTTGCTGGCTCTCCATTCCTGAACAGTCCTGTTGCTGGCCTCTGCATTGCTGCATGGTCCTGTTGTCAGCCTATCCATTCCTACATGGTTCTGTTCCTGACTTCTCCACTCCTGTATGGTTCTCTTGATACCCTTATTATTCCTGCATAATCCTGTTGCTGGCCTCGCCATTCCTGCATGGTCCTCTTGCTGGCCTCTGCATTCTTGCACAAGCATGTAAACCAATCTGGGTGAGCAGGTGACCCAATCTGGGGATGTGTTCTTTAACTATTCACCTGAATGGTGTGGTGGGCAAAGAACATTTTATTCATCAATGTTTGCATACTAACTGCTGTGTTACAAAACTGAATTTAGCTAGAAGTAGGAAACGTGCAGCACATTGCAGGTAACTTTGTATAAAGCAGCTGTACAATCACTTTCAGGTGAACTCAGATGTGTAGCATGTGATTGCTATACATCAACAATTCTGTATAGCAGTTGAGGAAAACTGTGTTGTTGTTTTGCTGCCCAGTGTCGGGTAGGATGTCCCCTGTTGGTAGGTGTTGCATAGGAGCAGTCACATGAATCAAGACTGACCATTTTAACATTCTTTCTCGGCAGGAGACACTAAGCAATGTTGGAGAAAGATGCAATGGCAGAGAGAGAGAGTAAGAAAAATGCATGAAGCAGGAAAGTTAAATGCCACACAGATCGTTCTAATGAAACCGTAACAAGACATCCCCTGTAATCCAAGACAACAAAGTCCAAGCATTCAGAGCTACCTCAGGAAGAATATTCCATACATGTTAAATGTGTGTTTGTTTATTTATTTCAACATTCATACATAGGAAAGGGATACTGAGACATTTTTATGTTTGCTTGTGCATGCAAAAGAAACATTTTGTTACAATGAATGGCATTTCAGAGGTGTATCACGTTGGGTCCTATGCAGCTCAGATTAGAATGGGCTCGACACTGACAGCCCAATGATCATCAAGGCTGATCGTGATGCTGTTCTCTGGTTGTGGGGTGGAAAGTTCATGTAGTTCAAAGGAGCCAGCCGCTCATATCATTTTTTTTTTTGATTATTTGTTCATGCTTCCCCTGGACACTGGCAGATCGCTCCTTCAGGCTTCTTCAAGGACCAGTTCTCGTCCTGGGCTACTCCCAATGGTTCTATGTTGTAGCGGCGACTGCCAAAAAGCAGTCACCATTAAGGCGATGTCACATCACCGAAAATCTGTTTCGGTGATGAGCCCCCCCATTATGCAGGGGACTGTGCCCCCAGCACCATCCCCACTGGAGGATTTGCCCTCCTGCACCCCCTACTATAGAATTCTCAACTCCAGAGGGGTGCATGTCGGGGGGGGGAGTGCAAATGTGTGAAAAAAATTTTTTCGGGCCAAGCGCAAAAAAAGGTACCTGCACCCAGAAACAAACCTAGCACCCTGTAAACCCCAACCCTGAACTCACCCACCATGTCATGGGGCCAGCTTGGCAGCTCACCACGGCACCATCCCTCACAAACCCTCCCTCACCTCCTGCCCCTCGCTGAGTGTGCTTGCTCTCCCCCAGGCATGTGTACATGTAGCACCATCCTGTCACTATATGCGCAACCCCCCCATCCAGTCACCCTCCCTTGTCCATAGCCCCGATGACATGCACCACGATTGAGTCACCATTTTTGTATGCGCTCAATTGTGGTCGCCAATGTCACGGGCTACCCTCCCAACTGCCCCACATCGCAGCCACCGAGGGTATCCCAATGTATCCCTTTATTGGGTAGGTCCCCTTCCTATAAAGGGAATGAGCCTTACCAGCCATCCAGTGGTCTGGTGTGCTGCTGCTGAGGTGGCTTTTCTGTGGTCTGGGAGCTCCGGTGATGAGGGTCCTGGAGGCCATCATCCGACCGGCCAGTATGCCATTTTTTCTTGGTTTTCTCCAGCAGGTGAGTGACATGCAGGATCCAAGGCAGACGCCAGTATCTATCATGCTCCCCATGGTAGCGGGACCAAATGCACTGCTGTTCTCATGGCCTTCGTCAGGGGTCAGTAGGCACTGGTCCTCTACCCCCCTCCCCCCCAGAGAGAAGGTGAGCAGTTGTCGAATGTTCAAGCCTTCTCTACCTGGCAGCCCTCCAGTGCCTGAGTCTGTTCCCAAGTCCGGGTCGCCAAAGCGTGCAGCAGTGAATATTTCTGCTGCACCGGCAGGCCAACTTTCGTATCATTTATTTATTTCTTTTTTAAACTTTCTATTTATCTGCCTCTGCGCTTGAAACTCCAGCTTCTTCAGGAGACACCTGGTTTCACTGCATCTCAGCACCTAAATCCCCAGAGGTTCCCCCCATGGAGCCGTGGCTTGTCCCCCAGGTGGGTATGGGGCAGGGCCCTTTCACCCCGATATCCCTCGGTTTTGTTGGGTCCCCCAGTGGTCAGGTAGGCAGGAGCTATCAGGGCCAGTACTGGTGCTCTGTCTACTCATTGCTCTGGTGTTTTTTTTTCCTCTGTTCCTTCCTGCGTGGTGTTGTGCTCTGACATCAAGGTGCTAGACGCTGACGTCCACCACACAGCTCCACCCCCCACCAGCAGGACTTGCTATACTTCAGGCCTCCGCCCAGGGTCAATGCAAGTTTCAGACCTTGGTCCCTGCTCCCCCAAGAAGGCAAGCCATCCCTGGGATGCCCAAGCCTTCTCCCCCAGCCAGCCCTCCAGTGATCCAAGGCCATTCCCGAATCCAGATCACTGGCGTTGCAAGCGGAAATCCAACCGCTGTGCCAATGGGCCGTGCCTCATATAATTTTTAATTTTGTTTCCCATATGTCCTGGTTAGGGCCCAAGCAGCAGCACTAAAGACACATGTGTACAGTGAGGGTGATAAAGCAAGTTTTTTAACCCCTTATTGCAGTAGGATGTGGGGTTGCCGGGTTACTTTTAAACATAGAAAATGTCAGCAGATCAAGGCCCATCAGCCCATCTGGTCTGCCTGAGTCTGCCTACTTATGAGGCCATGACAGCTTAGGAAACACAACTACCACATGGAGAATGGGTTTGGGGGTGTTGGATAGTCAGTATTCACTTAGGTGGACAATGGTCGGGCTCTGTGTGGAAGACTAGTGATTTTGTTGTTTGTGATTGTAAAAAAAGCAACAAGTCACAGTCTCCCGTATGGCGCAGACTTCAGCTTCTACAAAACAAGACAGTATGAGAGCACGGGGCGTTAAACAAAGGGCAGACAGACTACTCACAACCCGGAGGCTCGCTGGCAGGTTCATGGGGTCTCAAAAAGCACAGTTCATTCTGTGGTATCTGTTGAGAAAGCACTTTTTCACATAGAGTGTGGCCAGGTCATGGAATTCGCTGCCAAGTTATGTAGCAAAGTCAAAGCAGTTAGAAGGACTTAAGAGAGGTCTAGATGTACATTTAGTGCCCCTTCCCCACATAAACACACACACAAAAGAATGCAGCTCAGAGGAGACTGCAAATCATTGTTTGTTATTCTATTTTTCTTACTTACGTTCTTTCTTCATTCCATGATTTAAAAGTGGTTCTTGGTGGTTCCATGTCATAAGAGCGAGGATTAATGGGCGACTGCAATATAAGCGACTTTAAATAAGTGAACTTAATAACGGCAACTATTCACTACCGTGAATGTTATATTAGCAAATTTCTACACTGCTACATGGACCTCTTTATCCCGTCGATAAACAAAGCCACCACATATGGGCAGCGGCATCCCCTTCTGGCTCCTCGTAAACTCCGCCTCCATTATCAGCCATTGCTTTCCCCAAAACACCCACCCACTTTATCCCCCATCAGCCACAGGTGCACTCTTGTCATGCAGACCCCCCTGCACCTCCCACGGGGGGCTGCACCCCACCAAAGCTCCCCTGTCTGTAAGATTATAACACCACGACGCACATGGACATGGGGTAGGCTATATAAATGTTCACCCAAATGACTATTCATTCAGTAGTAGTATTCGCTCTGTTAGTACAGTCACCCAAATGTGTTACGCTCTTTAGGAATCGCTCATATTACATCACTCAAATTACCGCGCTCATTTGATAGGTTACCTTTCTGGGTTTCATAAATTGAATGAGTTGTGATTGAGCCTCACCACCAGCGACGACAAGGTGGCTCTCTCATAGGGCAGGTACCTACTCTTTTCATTTTAACATGCCAATGAGTTCTGATGCCACTGCTTTTTCTATCTGTCTCATAAGCACTGTCATTCCAATCAAGTGGTCTCATCAGTGTTCGAATGAAAAGAACCAAAAGTGTGTATTAAGTCATAGATTTTAGGGGCATAACAGGTGAAAGTGTTATACGATGTTCTGCACGCCTGAATCCTTTTATTATTTCAAGAGTAACATGGTATCATGCTCAACCACAAAAGCCAATCAGAGGGTTATTCAGGAGTCTTTGGAGGTAAACAGAATCCAGTTGGTAAGCTGAGCACCACATCAGGGAAATTCCGCTAGCTCAGCCTAACTCTCCCTACGATCTCTGTGGTCAAATTAAAACTATGCAATGGCCTGACTAGAATGTACTGTATCTTCAGATGTAAGGCGATGGGGCCATTACTCATGAGTAGTGGAGCTACGAGCACGTTATGAAAGCCCTGCCAACTCACAAGTGATGACAAACTGCATTTTGAGTCAGACCATTGCATCTCCAATTTATACAGCACTGGTTTACTAGTTGCCGTTTTTAGATCTGCTGTTTTTTTTGAAGATTTAATTGTTCCTCTTTGATTTCAACTACAGGCTTCAGCGCTCTACTGTGCTATTCTGATATCATCAGCACTGTGAAAGCTGCTCTCTGATTGGTTCGTTATTCCATTGTAATATACTTAACCAAGATTTTGATTATGATAACACAAGATATTATGATATCTTGAAGTTAGATACAAACATTATCACTTGTTATTCTCACTTTTAGCTCTGCTGGTGTCATATAAATGCTGATATTGTCTTCCAAATATGAACTGATCAAATAAACTTTCACGCAGATATAACCGAAATGCATTTTTCTGTTGTGCTATAAGTCCCTGGTGTGCTTGAGCATTCATATATACTCAATAACAGCTGGAGTTTCAAGTTGGTGGATTGTGGTATATTTTATCCATCTTTAAAAAGCACTGTATTCTGGTTATGACCATCGCCATACATCGATCTCAGCAGTGCTGATGATGTAGTGAGGGGGAACCAGGTCAATCTGTTGTCAATATCTGAAACCAGAAATGACACACACATGAGTGCTGTCACTGTACACGGTGAATATACTGTGGGTCTAAATGTATGTGACTAAGTGTGCATGTGTCTGTTAACGGGGGGGTGACTGGAAAGTTTTAAAAAGTTTTCAGACAAGTGAACTAAATACAAGATAAACACAGCAGGATGACAGCAGCAAAATCTACCTAACAATGTGCTAAGCTACAGCTGCAGAGGAAGCTAAGCTGTTCTCTCTCTTTGTCCCTTCTCCCTTCTCTTCCTTAAGACGATCCCTCACTCAGTTCCATCCACTGTTGTAAAAATAAAAACCTACATTTCTGACACTGTCTGAAAACTGCTTTTTCTTGTTCCTGTGTCAAATCCTGCAGAGCTACAATGGTAAGATTGCCGTTTGTGTGATCTGATTGCAAGTGCTTGAAGAGTTACAAATAACCCCCTCCTCAGAAAAAAAAAATTGAGGGTCTCCCTCCCAACTCTGGAAGAATCTCAAAAGCTTAGACTAGAAACTAATATCACAGAGACTGAGGTGAAAGGGGTTATTAAATCTCTCAACAGAGGTAAGGCCCCTGGGCCTGATGATTTTTCGGCCGAGTTCTATCAACACTTTCTCACCGACCTGGCCCCATTAACCAGGGTTTGTAACATCGCTCATGAAGATGGTGCAACCCTGACTTCATGGGGGGAAGCAGTGGTCACTCTCCTGCCAAAGTTGGGCAAGGATTTGACAAATTGCGGGAGTTACCGACCCATCTCATTGATCATTCAGAATGCAAACATTTTTGCTAAAATTGTGGGATCTCGTCTTCAAAACTTTATCCCGGACTTGGTCCATGAAGATCAGATGGGCTTTATACCTGGGAGACATATCCAGGATAACATTAGACTCCTACTCAATGGCTTGTCTGCCTTGGAAGCATTTCCACCCGGGGACTCTTCAGGCGGAGATGTCTCTCGACGCGGAGAAGACATTTGATCACCTGGATTGGGCATTCCTGGATCGGATCTTGCAAAAATTTGGGTTTGGGGAAAAGTTCAGATGTTGGATAGCCAATTTATATAGAGAGCCATGAGCAAGGGTAAGGGTTAATGGGGTTATGTCAAACAAACTAAAGATCGAAAGAGGTACCAGATAGGGGTGCCCTCGCTCCCCATTGTAATTTGCTCTTTGTATGGAACCACTGGCCGCCCTCATTAGACAGTCAGAGTCATATAAAGGTATCAGAGTACGAGGAGTGGAAATCAGAGTTTCTCTCTAGGCAGATGATACCCTCCTATATATTGAGGATCCGGTAAATCAAATTTACTTGGTTAATTCTGTTACAGGACTTTGGTAGGGCCTCTGGCTTTAAAATTAACGAATCTAAAACTGAATTATTGCCTTTAGACTGGACCCCGAAGGTAAATCTCCCAGTCATAGGTAACTATAAATGATCAGGGAAAGTATTAAATATTTAGGTATATGGATCCCTAGAGACATACACAAGCTCTAAACTGTTAATCACTTTAGGCTCCTTCAAGCTGTATAGGCAGACCTGGGCAGATGGGGTGAGTTCCCACTTTCCATGATGGGAAGAATTGAAAGCGTGAGGATGAATGTACTCCCTCGCTTTCTTTTCCTTTTTCAATCCCTTCCTCTTAAACCCCCGGATACTTTTTGGAGATCCCTTAAATCCTTGCTGTCTAAGTTCATCTGTCGGGTGGATGCCCCAGGGTGAGCTGGGACATTCTGACTAGACCTACGGAGAAAGAGGGACTGGGTCTCCCAGATTTTAGAAAGTATTATTGGGCAGCCCAGATTCATCCATTGGCCTCTGCACTGCCACGGGAAGAACCTCCTCTCTGGGTCGAAATTGAGAGACCTTGTTCTACTCTGGGAGACATTGGAGATCTGGTACTGATGGACTGGTAGGGAGTCTTACCCCTCCAACTAAGTAATCCTTGGACAAACATCATTAAAAGTGCATGGTTAGAATTTAATAGGAGATTGGGGCTTGAAATGGAGTTAAGTGGTGATACCCCTATCAAGGCCTGCTTGGATTTTGCACCCCTTAAATGGGATCTGGGCTTTGTGAGGCGGGCAAGGAAAGGCCTGGTGAGGGTAGGCCAAATGTACATGGGAGAAAATCTTAAATCCCATCAGCAACTTTCAGTAGAATTCGTATTTTCTCCCCAAGACCTATTTAGATATCTACAGTTCAGTCATTTTTTACTTGATAAAGACAAGGTGAGGAAGACAAGTTGTTCTCCCAGTAACAATCCCATTACTGCTGTGATACTTCGGGAGGCCTCCCTCCAGACATCTTGAGGCTTGATCTCGAGACTAATTTTTCAGTTCTCAACCCTGGAGCGAGATTCCTTAGACAATATCAAGCACACCTGGAGTGTGGAACTTGGTAGGGAGTTGGAGGAATCAGACTGGGCAAAGGTGTGGCATGCCGTTCATTTCACTACGGCTTCTACATTCTGGAGGGAATTTTGGTGGAAGATTGTAATCTGTTTTTTTCGCACTCCAGTATTCACCAAACACTATGGTCATCATTCATTGGAGCTTTGTTGGCGTTGCTGCGGGGACAGAGGTACGCACACACATATGTTTTGGGCCTGTCCCAAACTGCAGACCTTCTGGCAGCAGATTATAATAATTTTGGCAAAGATCTTTGGGAAGTACCTCCCAAGGGACCCAGTGAACTAGATCCTGGGGGTATACCCCCAGAAAATCCAAACTAAGGCCCAACAATACTTATACAATATTCTATTGACCTCAACCCTTAAGGCTATTACTCATTGATGGCTAATCCCTGAAGTTCCCAGTATAGAGGCCTGGTACAAGATTTATTTAGCCATTTTGGACATGGAGGAACTCACAGCTAAAGTTTGCCTTCGCAAAGATAAATTCAAGGCTCGTTGGCTTCCTTTCTTCCATTTTCAGGCTGAAAAAGAACACGTAAATGTTCTAGAAATACTTGCCAGATATGCCTAGAAGTTGCCTCTTGATGTTCCAGCTGGTGTTCTTAGTGGTAATTGTCAAGGTTGATGGAAGATCTGAACCCCTTACTTGGTACTTCTAGGTGGGATTTGGGGATAGGCCTGAACACGAGATAAGGCTCCCCCCTATATCTTTTAGTTAATAAATTATTAGAGTGCAACAGTTTAGATTTAATTAATTTAAAAGGCATGCAAATGCAACACAAGACCCTCAAAACTCTGTAATTTTTAATTATTTATTTTTGTATAGGTTATTTTTCTGTAGTTGCTGTTGTTGATAATGTATTTTATTGCCTTTGTTTGTGGCATGGGTAGTAATCATAGTACTGTGTAACAGTATTTATTGTTTGTGGTTGGTATGGTGGTGTTGTGTATGTCATTTGTATTTTATGTACTTGAGCAAACTCAATAAAATCTAATAAAAAAAAATGGAGTGTCTTATACTGGCTGAAAACTGCTGCTTACCCCACCCCATGACTGCCTGCTGTGAGCGCGGTTTGTGCGCTCCAAAGGGCTGCAGCAGTTCTTTTCTTACCAGAGTGTTCCTGAAATTGTCCCCTATCCTTACCATGACTATGATTTCTTCAGTCTTTGTACAGTAACTCCTGAGCAGAATACAGAGGTATGGGGCAGGTGCAGGGGATTGTGGGGGAGCGATGCAAAAGGTGCTGTTTGTGGGCTGTGATCGAGTGCTTATCTGGAATAAAACTACACAGCTGGGGTGGGCGGGCTGTGAGCAGGTAGCAGCTTACACCGTATTACATTGCAAAACTCAGAATTAGCCTTGCAGTCAGTGAGCACAGTTTTGGCAGACTGTAGTCTGTGACAGGACATGCTTCTAATGTTGATGCTCCTGGTAAAATAAAACTTGCAAGCTCTAATGACACTGCCTACTGTCCTTTACCTCTGGGAAGCATGTGATTTGCTTGTTTATCTGCTCAGGAATTATGTGGCCATGGTAAAAGAGTCACTCATACAATGTAATTGCCATTGAATGTCTTATTCTATTTTTTCCTGTATGTCTAAGTATATTTTACCAATTACTGCTCACTGTAGACTATCTATGTTCATCCTGCTCTCTTGTTACTCTGTACATTGCCCCTCTTGTTGTTATGCACCTTGTTTGAACCTGTACTTTTCACTGTACTCTCCTGGGTCGTACCTGAAAATAGGCATACAGCTTGTCTAGTGTACCTACTTGGTCAACAAAAGCTAAATAAATAAAAACATCAATACTGCAGATTTTGTATCGGAGTTCTCCAAGCAACTTGGCATTCAGTGTAACAGATACGTGCAGGTCCTGTCAGATCCACTGACAATCAGCCAGGGACTGTTTGAGAGTTCCCCCTATCTAGTCACATCCGTTCAGGACCCGTTGGTGCGTGCAGTATGCGTTAGAAGTGAGGACTGGACTTCCAGTGACATCATCATCATCCCATGCAGACGCTCTGATAATGAGCTCCACTAAACCCCCTGGCTAATCTCCATTAAAAATCAAATTTCCTTCTCAGGAAATCACTCACCACTCTAGTACAACACTCTGGTATCAAATGGCGACCAGAAACAGACCACGATCGGCCCTAGGTGGCAGTTTAAAGCAGCAGAAAAGGAAAATTACGTACCTACCGTAATTCTTGATCTTCTTGGACGAGTCTCCACCACTCATTCACACTAGTGGGATTGGCGCCGGAGGCACTAAGACCCATCGGGAGCAAACTTTTTGCTGGAGGGTCGGCGCGAGAGGCAGGCGCCCACGAGACACGGCGCGCGCGAGAGCAGCGGCTCAGCGGTAATGACCATCTACGGACGACCCTCCAACCGCCTCAGTACCTTTTTACCAAGGAGGTGCAGCGGAACTAACGAAAGGGTAAACCTTAACATTAAAAACGGACATAAGATAGTCCGTATGACCCTGTAAGAAGGGTCAGCAAAGAAGTCCTCACGGCCTAAAGATTTGAGGAGTGAAGACCAATACAGCGGTGAGCTCGGGGATGGAGGGTGGGCGTGTGAATGAGTGGTGGAGACTCGTCCCAAAGATCAGAAATGTCTGACAAGTCTGTCTTTCTATCTTCCTGGACATAAGTCTCCACCACTCATTCACACTAGTGGGAAGTACCAAGCTGATAATCCCCAAAAGGGCGGCAGGAGCCAGAGCTCACGTCTAAGATAGAAGCCCATTAAGGATAGTTCTGCGAATGCGGAATGTCGCCTGGCATGAACATTCAGTGCATAGTGTAGAAAGTATGCACTGAGCTCCAGGTAGCGTTGCATATATCTGCAATTGAACATTGCAATTTCCGCTAGGGATGCCGCTGACCACCTAGTAGAGTGAGCGTACACCTACCTTCTAATTTAACTTGAGCCATGGAATAGCAATGACGATAGCATGCCACTAACCATGAAGAGATACATCTAATAGCGACAGGTTGACCCAGCCGGTGTCGCTGAAAGAAACCGAACAGTTGCTGAGTCTTATGAACATCCTTGGTTCTATCTAAATAGAACGCAAGGCTCTCTTAACATCCAAGGAATGAAGAGCTTGTTCCCTTCATTTTGGAAATTAGCTGATAAGAGGAGTACCAGAGGTTGGTTCAGATGGAATTCTGACACAACCTTGGGAAGAAATTTAGGATGAGTCACGGAGAACTACCTTGTCCTTATGGAATACAGTATACGGAGGGTCCGTAACCAGGGCATGTATCTGAGACCCTACGGGCTGAGGTAATGGCCACCAGGAAGGCAGTCTTCCAGGTAAGAAATTTTAGCTCACAGGTGGCTAAGGGTTGAAGGCTTCAGTGAGCATGTCCAGCACCAGGTTAATGTCCCAGGCTGCAACTGGATGCTTAACAGGGGTCTGGTATGGAGAATCCTTAAGAAATCTCTTCACCACAGGTAACTGAGCCAGAGTTAAGGAAGAAACCGGCTCATGGAACGCTGAGATGGCACTAAGGTGAACTTTAACTGTGGAGTACTGAAGACCTAAGTTTGATAGGTCCAAAAGATACTCCAGAACCTTGCCAGGAGGACAGGAAAGAGTTCAAGAAGTTTGCACACAGAGAGAAAAACGTTTCCATTTGGAGCGTCGTTTTGGTGGCTGGCTTCCGAGCAGCAGAAGGATGTCTGAGACTCTCTGAGGCGTTGAACGATTCACTTCTATCTCTTCAGGAGCCAAGCATGAAGGTGAAGTGATTTCAGGTTGGGATGGACCAGCGAACCCTGAGTCAAAAGACTGATTTGCAAAGGTGGTCTCGGGAGGCTGCCAACATACTGTTGAGTAGAGAGAAACCATAGTTGCCGAGGCCAGGAAGGAGCAATGAGAATCATCTTGGTCCCCTGAGACTCGAACTTGAGGAGTACTCTCTGGATTAGAGGAAGTGGTGGAAAGGCGAAAGAAAGCGTTTGTCCACCGTAGCCTGAACGCATCCTGACAGAAAATGCCAGGCCCTGGATTTCTGGAGCAGAAGAGAGGCAGTTTTGCGTTGGTGGAGATGCAAAAGGTCAGGTCTGGAGTCCCCACTCTTTGAACAGGGACCGAGCTACGGCTGGATCGAGAGACCACTCGTGAGGGTCTGCCTCCGTTCTGCTGAGGTGATCTGCTAGGTGGTTTGTATACCTGGCAGATAAACCGCTGAATCAGAGACTTGTGCTCCAAGCACCACTCCCACACCCTCATTGCTTCCTGCAAAGGGATAAGAATGAGACACCGCCTTGTTGATGTAATACATCACTGCTTTGTTGTCCGTTTGAAGGAGAATGTTCTTGTGACAAAGGACATCCTTCAGAGCTCGGATTGCATAGAGGACCGCTCTCATCTCCAGGACATTTATGTGGAGATGAGTTTCGAACTGAGTCCATACACCTTGAGTGTGGAGGGAGAGACAGTGAGCTCCCCATCCCATTAGCGATGCATCTGTGGTGATGGAGATCTGATGATCCGGAGAGCAAAGGGAATCCTTCAGGAGATTGCTCTCTTGAGACCACCAGGTGAGAGACCTTGAAGGGCTCCGTCACCTTGATGGGATAAGACTGGGGTGAGGTCGGGGACCACTGAGTGGAGAGCATCCATTGGGTGGTTCTCATGTGCAGTCGGGCCAGAGGGACAGTGAAGACCGAGGACGCCATGAGACCCAACATGCGTTGCATCGAGAGAGCTGTAACCGATTGGTTCTCCCTGATGTAACGAGCCATACGAAGGATGTCGAGTCTTCTGTCCTCTGGAAGGAAAGCCTTCGCTGAAGAGGTGTCTAGAAGCGTCCCTATGAAAAGGAGCCTCTGGGAGGGTTGCAGTTGAGATTTTTCAAATTCAGCAGAACTCCCATGGACGTGAGAAGAGCGAAGTCGTTGCACGGCTTCCAAAGTCCCTTGGCCGGAAGGGCTTGCTAGAAGCCAATCGTCCAGGTAGGGAAACACTGGAGTCCGACTTTCCTGAGATGCGCCATGAGAACTGCACAACACTTTGTAAAACTTCATGGCGCGAGGATAGCCCAAAGGGCAGGACTCTGAACTGATAATGCTGACCCAAAGCTACAAACCTGAGGAATTTGCGGTGGTGGTGGACGAGGATATGCTGGTAAGCATCCTGCATATCAGAGGCCAGCCAGTCGTGCTGATGCAGCAAGGGTAACAGGGTACCTAGAAATCATCTTGAATTTCTCCCTGGGAGGAATTTGTTTAACTTTCTGAGGTCTAGAATGGGCGCATCCCCAGATTTCTTTGGAACCAGAAGTAATGGGAGTAGAACCCTGTGTTTACATGAATCGCGGGGCACCAGTTCTATTGCCCTGTTGTTCAGAAGGCCCTGGATCTCCGGTGAGGAGGTCTGACTGAGAGGCCGACAACCTGGGTTGTCGTATGGGAGGACAATTGGGGTTTCCAAGAAATTGAGAGAATAACCTCACGGATTATCCGAGAGACCCATTGTCTGAGGTTATGGACTTCCACTGGTTGTAGAAGTACATCAGGCGACCTCCCGGAGGAGAAAGTTCCACCTCGGGCAGAGTGGATGGAACTTGGGCCAACGACTCATAAGGTAGCGCTGGGAGCTTTAGGTCCCTGCGCTTTCTGCTGCGTCTTCTTTTGAGGTTGGGCAGGTTGGCTTTTATGGAAGCTTCCCCTGCCTCTGCCTCGAAAGGACTGACGACTATGAAACTGACGTCTGTTCACATGCCCCCGAGAGGGGGCAGGCGGAGGTCTGGCCAACTTAATGGCCGATCTAGCCTTCTGAGTGGCCTCTAAGGCTTGCTCCACCTGAGGGCCAAAAAGAAAGGAGCCATCAAAAGGCAGCGCCATCACCTGCTGCTGAGCATCATTCGTGAAGCCAGAAGTACGCAGCCAGGAATGGCGCCGAGTACAAATCGCGGCTGCTGAGGCGAGAAGCAGTGTCGAAAGCGTCCCATGGCGGCTTTGACCTGTTGGTTATTGGACTCAATACCTCTAATAACGGTCAGAAGAAGCTCTGACTTGGAATCCGAATCTGGAAGAGCTTCAACCATTCTTTTCATAGAGTGCCACAGGATATACTCATACTGAGAAAATAGCCTTGATAACTGTGTCGCATACTTAAATTAGGCAGGCAAAGACTCTCTTACCTAATGTATCAATCTTACGAGACTCTTGTTAATGAAGTCGAGCTGTAGTAGTTGAGGAAGAACGACCTTGTCATTCTCTGCCAGGACTACAATAGGATCCATAAAGGCTTGGGATGCCAAAATGGGGCGATCCTTGGGAGCTGAATACTTCTTATCAATGGATTTAGCCACTGAGGAATAAGAGCAGGGTTATTCCATACCATTTGAGACAGCGTCTCGAAGGAAGACTGAATCGGAGGAGTCAAATCTGTAGGGATCTCCAGCTATGAAGATACTGGAGTCTTAATATCTTCCCAGGATCGATGTCTGTAGTCTGGAGAAAGAGTGGATCCCAGGTTCTTCAACAGAGACTTCAAAGACAGGTCCTCGACCACAGGCTCTGTAGCAAGAAAGATCCTGTTTCTCACTTCATCACCAACGAAGGTCTGGGTCAGGCTCAACATCATCTCCTGATGGTCCAGAAAGGACTGTTTGGACAGGAAAGGAGTAAAAATTAGGAGAGGAGGAAATGGCAGAAAAACAGGAGAGTCCCCAAGGGCTGCAGGCGAGGGCAGCAAAGCAGGCTGAAAGCGGCACCGGGCGCCTGCAGCGCCCGAAGAGCCTGTGACCCTAGCGCCCCAGCGGCGCCCGCGGATAGCACGCGCGCGGTCAAGCCCGGCAGCAGTGACGCGCCCGCGCGCGGCGTCGCGCCAGACGGCAGCGCAGGCGGCGCCGTGAGCGAGCGCCGCCAGATCCACGGCACCACCGGCGCCCGCGAGACCACCGCGGCGCGCCAGCGCACAGAGACCAGCAGCGGCGCACAGCAGGCGCCGCAAGCTCCAGGCGGCCCAGCAGGCGCCGACACGGCCTGAACCCTGCAGAAGGCGCCGGAAAAGCCCGGGAACCTGGAAGCAGGAAGGAAAAACCAGGAGATAAGGGCATCGGTGAGGCCCCTGCGCGCAGCCATGTGAGGGGAAACACCTAAGCACGAGTCGCTTAGCACCGAAGAAGGCGCGCGACTAGGAAGGTCCAACCGCCCTACCTGATCGCCGGAGGCCCGAGGGCTCCGAGGTAATCGAGCCAGGCAGAAGAACCAACCTCCGAGCCCATCGCTCCCACAAGAGCAGCCCACTGATGAAACTGCTCATCTGGAGCCCTACCTAAGCGGGAGGGGCTCCGATGTCGGGGCGCGATTATCGGAAGTTGGCGACTCCGAAGAAGGAGACCGCAACTAGCAGCGATAACCGACCTGGCGCCAGACGCCAGAGGCGACCTCGAGTGATGCCTTCTCTTTTTTGACCTGTGGGCCGAAGAAGAGCTCGAGGCCGAACGGCGCCGAGAATGCGACCGTTTATTTTTATGCCGGCGGGGGGACCGCCCATCCCCCCGGGCATCGGACTGACCGTAGTCGGAACCCCGCTGAGGAGAAGGAGGCTGACCGGACCCAGCCCGGCTGACTGAACAGCTTTCATACGAAGTCTCCCTACCGTCACCTGACCTGCTCATGGTCGACTCCGTCCAGTAGGCCGAGACTTCTTCAAGTAAGTTAAATTTAAATATTAGAAAAATTTTACGAAAAATAGAATAAAACTAAGCGATACTACTATCGTGATAATGTTACAAAAAAACAAACTGAAAACTATCGCTAGTTTGAAGTTTGACTCCACTTCAAACAGCGGCGTCGTCACTGAAGCGCACTCGACGGCGGGAAAAAGGAACTGAGGCGGTTGGAGGGTCGCCACCGAGATGGTCATTATCCGAGCCGCTGCTCATGGCGCCTGCAGTCTCATGGGCGTCACTGCTCGCCGACCTCCAGCAAAAAGTTTGCTCCCGATGGGTCTTAGTGCCTCCGGCGCCAATCCCACTAGTGTGAATGAGTGGTGGAGACTTATGTCCAGGAAGATCTTCAGCTTCCCCCGAAAGCTCCAGCTGTTAACATGGAGGCTGCCAAACCAGCCAAGGTGGCTGAGCCAGGATGGGAGAGCGACTCAGAGGAGGAAGGGAAGGATTACACCATTACCTTCCAACAGCTTTGCCGTGAACTGAAATGTACGAATAACACTCTGGATACCATAAAAGCTGACATAAAGGAGAACAGAGAGAATATTGTGCAGCACAGTAAGAAATTCCAAGTAATAGAAGAACATCTCTCTAGACATGCTGAAACTACTGATCTGCACAACGGAGCCATCTTGCAGCTTCGTGATCACTCCCAACTCCTGCTACAAAAAATAGAAGACCTTGAGATTTGTTCACGTAGGGCGAACTTGAGAATTCATGGCCTCCCTGAACGTTCGGAAACAAGTAATATGCCAGAGTACATAGAGGGGCTTATCAAGGAACTGCTGGATTTGGAGAAGGACGAGCCCTTAAATATAATTCAGGCTCACAGACCACATTCTGCCCCCCCCCCAAAGGACATAAAAGCAAGACCCCGCTCCATAATTGTTGCTTTTTTAGATTTTAGAACCTGGAAGAGGGTTTTAAGAAAGGCATGGGTGAAGAAAGAGATCGTCTTTGGTGACAGCAGGTTATATTTTGAACCCGATTATGCCCCCGCCACGATGCAGCGACGCAAGGCATGGTTCCCGGTTGTCAAGGCCCTACGTGGTAAAGCAGTGAAAGTGAGGGTCGATTTTCCCACACACCTGAGAGTCACCTCGGATTCAGGCACAAGAATTTTTGAATCCCCATCAGAAGCTAAGAGGTTTCTGTCGTCACTGGAAATTTAACTGGATGACCTGATTAAGCCTAGCCACCTGAGGGACATTGAGAAGTGGCAGTGGTCAGTAATGGGAGGATCCAGGAACAAGATGGATATAACCGCACAGGGAAGCCCTAGCACTTGGCACAAATTACAGGATCAAGCGAAGACCGGCAGAGGGGCATCGGGAGAAGAGTTTACTAGCCAAAACATCATCACCTGAACAGACTGGGGATAGCCAGTGGTGAATTTGTCCTGATATGAAGGAGAATCTTTTATGAGGGACTGTTTTGGGACTGGACCTAATTCTTGTCTCTACAGTCTTTCTTTCCCCCTTTCCCCTTTTTCTTTTTTGGAGGGGAGGAGAGGAAGGTCTGCTTGACAGTGGAGGGGCCTCTTTCTCAGGCTCATCTGGTACTAACAGGGGGAGGGTCCTGGGGTCTGTGAAATCACATACGAAGGAGGATGGGTACTAGACCCAAGGGTGGAGGGGGCATTAAAGTACATTATGCACCCCCACAAGTCATACAGGAGGATAACATTCATTTAAACATGAACCGGGGGGGGGGAGGCAGGAAGGGGATTGTCTGTATTGGGTTCGATGACCCCACTGTGGCTGCATATGCCCCAGAACCTGAGGGCAGAGCAGTCAGGTGCTGGATTACATCCAGCACGTCCCATCACCACGGAGACCTTGGCAATTGGTGGAGTACTTGTGGCACCTTGGAAGCAATTTTTGAGGGAGCTGGGCTACAGTTTGTTCTCCCCAGTTGGGGGGCTTTTATTGTTATGCCTTTTTTTTCCTCATATCAAGGTTAACAATGTTATTTCTGATTTCTTGTTGGCTCACTTAGTTAGAGCTGTATCTTTTCCTCTTGGGCTGGCTGCTACCCATGCTGACCCTCTCTGTCCTGCGGGTTCTGTCTGGCCCTTTCCACCATAGGGGGGATTTAATGTAGTAACATGCAATGTCCGGGGAATAAATCATCCTGCTAAACAGTCCAAGATACTGCACGATTTGACAGGATTGGACATGCAGATTGCATTCCTGCAGGAGACCCACCTCACTGAAGCTGAGCATAAAAAGCTGGTTAGAAGATGGGTGGGAGCTGTATATGCCTCCTCATATTTGGAACACCCGCATAGAAGGGGGGTTGCGATCTTAGTACACAAAACTTGCCCCTTGGTGGTGCGGGAGGTACAGACAGACCCAGAGGACAGATTTGTAAGGGTATCTGCTACTCTGGGGGAGGTGGAATGTTGCCTTATTAATATTTACACACCCAATGAGGACCGGGAGGCAGTCTTCTTCTTTAAAACTACCATATCAAGGCTGGTACATGTGGACGGGGGCCTTCTGATCCTCAGGGGAGACTTTAACACTGTTATTTTGCCCAACCTGGATAGACGGGGGGGGGCCGAAGGGATGAAACTGGGGCAGGTGAGCAAGACACTTAACAGGCTGATCCAGGTCTGGGGTTTGATGGATGCCTCATGCTGGGTTAATGGTCAACATAAAGACTTTTCATATTATTCAGATAGACATAATTGCTACTCAAGTATAGATATGTGTTTTCTCCCAGGAGAGTGGGCATACACTATAGACCAGTGTCAGATTTCCCCACGTACTCTGTCTGACCATGCCCCATGAGGCTGGGTCTGACTTTGGTTCCAATTCTGCGCAACATCAATCCGTGCCTGCTCAACAATATAGAGTTTAAAACATATATTAGGAGCTCCATTAAGGAGTACTTGGAGAATAATCCAGCTGGGCAAACTACCCACTCGATCCGCTGGGATGCCCTTAAGGTGGTTTTAAGAGGCACTATCATAAGGTTTGTCTCCTGGGAGAAGAAAAAACCCTTACAAGAAATAGAGCAGCTTCAGAGTGACATAGCAGAGTTGGAATTCCAGCACAAGATCTCCCTCCATCCAGAAATTAAAAAGCAACTGGGTGCCCACAGACTACAGCTCGATAGGACTTTAACACAAAACTTAGAGGGGGCCTATAGGAGAGTTAAACAGCAATATTATGAGGGGGGTAACCAGGCCAGAAAGTTGCTACTTGTTAATCTACAAGCTCAGTCAGCTAGTAGGCTCATCCTTAGAATCGAGAATCCCGAGGAAAATAACAAGGTGCAGCATGGGCCAGAGGAGATCACCTCTGTTTTCGCAGACTACTACCAGGCGCTGTACACCCAGGACTCCATCCCTGATGTTGAGGGCCTTGTGGGGGATTTACTCGGCCAAACAGCTCTCCAATCACTTCCTGCCACCTCTAGAGCAAATCTGGAGGCAAGCATCAATTTGGCAGAAATTAGAGAACAATTTAAGTCCTTGAAGAATGGCAAATCTCCTGGACTAAACAGCTATTCCTCAGAGTTTTATAAAGAGTTCGGAGAGCTTTTGCTCCCTCTCCTTTTGGAGGTTTTCCAGGAAGTGGCAGGAGGGGGTGTCCCCCCAGGATCATGGGACAGAGCCCTTATATCAATATTGCCCGAGGAAGGAAAGTACAGACCCATTTCTTTACTCAATGTCAACCTCAAGGTTTCTACAGACCTTCTGGCTCATTGACTGCAGAAGTAGATCCCCTTTGTTATACATGAAGATCAAACTGGATTCATTTCCAAGAGATATCTCATGGATAACATCCAGAGACTCTTAAATATTATTTCCTCCAGGCGGGGTGCCCAGATTTTCAACAAGCTACTTCCATGGACGCTGAAAAAGCTTTTGATAGGGTGAACTGGATATTTTTTAAATTGTCCATGGAGAAGTTAAATTTCGGCCCTAAATTTCTACATATTATAAAATGGGTAGACTAAACCAGCCAATCAGAGACTGAGCTCGCCATGCATGAAATCTGTTCCATGCATGGCTAAAGAAAAGGTCAGAGATGCAGAACCACATTTCTAAACAATATCAGGAGCATTAGAACGTTGGCATTTAAAATGCCGCCATCTTCAATTCTCTCACTAATGCTCCAATTGACTATAGGAATGTAGTTCGCTTTTAAGGGCTCTACTCTGTGACTGCATCAGCACCGACTTCGAGGGCAAGGATGATGTGAAAGTGGAGGACGTTGTCCAGCACCTGACGGCACTGGAGCCGAAGAAACCAGGAGGTAAAATTAAAATAAAAATAGAGCCCCCGACTGTCATTACCAGATAAACATAGCAGGTAGAAAGAGCGAGAGAGAAACGGCACCAATGGAAGATCTTTATTTTGGGGCTTTTTCTCTACATTCACCTGTCGCCCTGTTACACTGACAACCGCCACCTAGGCTTTCAGGAGGGGCGCTGGTCTGTGGAGAGACAAGTACAGACAGGCATGTGTGTGTGTGTGTGTGTGTGTGTGCATCTGCTTCCTTAGTAACGCCACTAGTATCTCTGTGTGTATTACCGCACACTACTAACTTCAGAGAAAAAAGAAACAGCTGTGTCTGGAATTCCATAGTTTCCCAGAGCTTCTTACGACAACAAAGAAAGAAAGGGGGGGCAGGAGTTAGTGTGCTTGCATCACTTTGTCCAGCACAGACATAATGATATCATAATGATGTCATTATGTGGTAGGTGGAAGGACTATTTTATCTTAAATGTACATAAACAAATACTATTTTTAACATTTAAAAATGATTTTTCTAACTCAAAAAAGTTTTTAAAAAATAGGGCCCATTTTATAAGTGCAATAAGACACTCCAGGTGTGTGCATGGAATATATTTTACCACACGCCAGGGGCTAAAGGCACTCGGCCAAGGCCTTGTGCCTTATTACGCCCCTGGCTGTGCGGTAAAATATGTTCCATGTACACCCTGTCATGTCTTACTGCTTACTTATTTCTCAGTTATATTCCCATCCTAAAGCCCAAGCGAGAGTGAATAGTATCAGCTCTGCCACCTTTGCCATCTGCAAAGGAACCAGACAGGGGTGCCCTCTCTCTCGCCACTTCTGTTTGCAATCAGTCTGGAGCCACTGGTGGCTAGAGTTAATCAAACCTTAGAGGTTAGGGGCATAATGGTGGGGGGGACTCGAACAAAAGATTTCTCTTTATGTGGATGACTCCATCTTTTATTTATCCTCTCCGGAGACCTCCCTCCCTACCCTAATGGCCCTTTTGCAGGAGTTCAGTGTGATCTCAAGTTACAGAATTAACTTTTCTAACTCGGAAACTCTTAGGGTGAGTGGCACCCCACCAGAGTCCTTCTTGTTCTCTTCCTGTGTAAGTGGGCCCCTCACAATCAAATCAGATATTTGGGTATCCAAGTACCAGTGGATTTGTCCCGACTCTTCCCCACTCACTATGAGAGGCTGTGAAATTTGATCGAACATGATTTGACACAATGGCACCTCCTACCGCTGGCATTGGTGGGTCGCATAGAAGTAATAAAGATGAATGTTTTGCCTTGTGTTCTCTTCCTATTTCAGAGCCTCCCACTCCAACTTCTGAGGGCATTCTGGTGCAGGATGGATAGGGATATTTCCCTTTTTATATGGAATCATAAAAACCCAGAACCTCGAGGAGAATTCTGCAATCTCCAAGGGAGGCAAGGGGGGGGGTCTCTCACTACCAGATCTGTTCCTTTATTACTTAGCTGTGCAGGGGGCTGGTTTAATGACATGGGCTAAGCAGAGAACTACTTCCCAGTGGTACTGTTTAGAGGATGCAGTGGTGGGGGATAGGCCACTGTTCTCTGTAGCACTGACAGACTATCCAAGAAGGTTTCAGCACCAGATATGAAATAGATGGGTATGACATGGCCTCAGTATTCTCAAAAAGAGTCACAGGCTTCTGGGTTCAGCACCAGGATTAGGTCCCTTATCCATCATAAGGTTTAAACCTACATTCATGCCTCCTTTGTTGGATTCAGGGTATGCTGTGTGGGCGTCTAGCGGGGATCACTAGGTTCACACAGTTTTTGGAGGGTGAGAATTGCATCTCATTCCAAAGAGCAAACGAAAAGTTTCAGTGGTCGAATATGGAGTTCCTCCACTTTATGCAGATAAGACATTTTATAAATTCAGAGGACCACCGTCTTCATCTATCATGCCCCTACTCAAGGTGGGAAGATATTTTTTATGGAGTTGTGACCATAGAGGGCCCTGGCAGATATATTTCCTCTCCCTCTATGGGCTCCTGTCCCGGCAGGCCCGAGATCCACTTGAGGCAAGCCAAAGGGCATGGGAAAAAGAGGCGAACATTCAGATTATTGAATTGAATTGGCAGCACAGACTAAAATGGGGTGGAAGGTATCCTCATCTCCAAATTGGTGTGAATTCTTCTGGAAAGTAATGGTCCAGTTTTTTAGAGTCCCTGTGGTCACTAAACATTTTTCGGAGGGAGTGGTGGATCTTTGTTGAAGGAGGTGTGGACAGAGGGGTACTCACTGGCACATCTTCTGGGACTGCCCAGTCTTGTTTCAGTTCTGGGTAGACATCAAACAAGCAGTGCAATCTATCACAGAGGGAGATATTCTCCTGCAAGGGGAAGAGGGTATGTTGGGCATGCCCACAGTGTCATACCTTAGGGGGGAGGTCAGGAAGGTAACCCTAATTCTGATTTCAGTTGCTTTAAAATGTATCACAAGTAATTGGCTCTCAGAGAAATCTCCAACCGTTGTGGAGTGGGTTGGAGGAATGAGGAAGGTGGTTCTGATGGAATCTATTACAGCTAAATTGCATTTTAGTTTTGAAAAGCATGTTGCGAGGTGGCAGAGTTGGGAACTCTGGTCTCAAAACTTTGGATAGCACTTGGCTCAAGATAGGTGATGTGAGAAGTGCTTTCCTTGAGACATGGGGGGGTCCTACTTATTCTGCTTTTTGTTGGCAGGAATAACTAACGCTCATGGTGGGGGCCCTAGAAGTGGACCTAAATATGCTCAGATATGTTGATGTTTCCTTTCTTGTTATTTTTTTGGGTGGGGGGTGTAGACCGGGAAGAATGTTAGGTGCAGTTCAACCAGGGGCAGAGTTGGTAAGGCCTGGTATTAGAACATAATTTGTTACTTGTTAACCCATGCTTTAAAGAGAGGGAAGGTTTATAAAGTCTCTTTTGCTCTCTAACCTTTTAAAATGTGCATAATCTAATCATTTAGAATTTTTCAATTACCTGAGAGCATCTGGGATTAACTCTTCCTTTACAAATCCTTATTTTCTTCATTATACATGTAGTCAGTATCAACTTACAAAAGGCACCTGAAAGGACTACCACAGGAAGATGGACAATCAGAAGGGGCTAATACCCTACAGAATGGACTATAATTATATTTGAACTATGCGGAATTCTTGCTGAAGCCTAGTCCTGTATAGAACAGGTGTTAAAAGGAAGAGGCGCGCAATGTTCTGTACATTACTGTCTGAATGCTTTAATAAAGCTGATTTTCAAAAAAAGAAGTGAGGATTAGAGTGGAGGTCAGAAATGACTCTTCATAGAAATGCAAAGTAAGTTACTGAAAAAGCATTTTTCATATGATGTTTTATGTTGACTAAGCATCCCAACACAGTCCAGTCACAAAAATGTATTAAAACGGACCCGTAACACTACCTCTTCAAGAAGCCACCTGGAAGTGCTAATACTTCTGAGGAGCATAGAAGCCCCAATTTTAATTTTTTTTTTTAATTTTTAGTTAGTATGCTTTTTCGACTGTGCCCAGTCTGCCCTCTTCTGCCTCTCCTCCTGCTCCGTCACCCTGCTGTCTCTTGAACTTACCTGCCGGGTCCACAGTGCCCCACGGTTTACACCCTGTGGCAGAGCCTCCTGGGGGAGTCCCACTTGCCCGGGAGGAGTTTAGCTCAGATGCAGTGAGAGAGCCCAGTAAGTAGGCACGGGGCCTGCGAGGAGGAGGCACCATCCTGTAGGCTGGGAGTTTTTCCCCATTTTCTCCTGGGGAGGCGTAGTGTGCAATGACGTGATTGGTGAGCACACCCAATGGCATGCATCCCAGCCAGATACAGTCCTGGTGGTCAGACCCCTGTCCTCCACAAGGTATCAGTACCGGCATCACAAGCGGTAGTGCTACCGCTGCACTGGTGGGCCAACCTTAGAAGCCCCAATTTGTGCTCGATATTTAGAAAGTATTATTTCATCATTTTTTTTTGTTGTTAATGTCTGCCTAAATAAGGTAAGTAAAGAGAAAGGAAAAAGTAACATAAAATGAGGTAAAATAAGATCATTTTGTCTGTCACCTTTCCAAAATCCAAGCTACCCGACAGAATAAAGCAACAGGTAGGTACGCAGCTGGTGACAATTAAAACAAACGCATAACCATGATGTGGAACATTTAAGCAATATACCATGACAGGGAGTGGATATATTGGTGGATTTACCACACTTGGTGTGGTTCAGTCACGAGGCACAGCCGAGTGACTTAACCACACCAGAAGTGGTAAATACATAGATACATAGATACATAGACAGTGTCGGCAGATAAGGGCCTATGGCCCACCTAGTCTGCCCATTTGAGCTTGTAAGTTCAGTTTGTTTTCCTAGAAGTCTATTTCCCCTTACCTCTGACCTCTAGAATTCCTTTATGTCTATCCCATGCATTCTTAAATCCCGTGATTGTTTCAGCCCCCACCACTTCCTCTGGCAGGGTGTTCCACTTGTCCACCACCCGTTCTGTGAAGAAATTCTTCCTCATGTTTCCTCTGAATCGTCCTCCCTCCAACTTCATCCCATGCCCTCTAGTCCTGAAACATCTTTTCACTTAAAATAGTGTTTTCCTGCACCCTGTTCCTCCCTGTAAGATACTTGTATGTCTCTATCATATCCCTCTCTCCTCCTCTCCTCCAGGGAGTACATGTTCAGTTCCTTCAACCTGTCTTCATAGGACTTGTGATGCAACCCATGCACAATCTTTGTTGCCCTCCTCTGAACCTTCTCTACCCTGTCTATGTCCTTACGTAGGTATGGTCTCCAGAACTGTATACTGTACTCCAGGTGGGGCCTCACTAGTGTCTTGTATAGCGGAATTATGACCTCCCTTTTCCTGCTGGTGATGCCCCTGCCTATACATCCCAGCATCCTATTTGCTTTACCTGATGCCTTGTCACACTGTTTCCCTTGAGGTCATCAGAGATGACAACCCCAAGATCCCTTTCCTGCTTGGTGCATGCTATATCCTCACCCCCCAACTGATATATTGTGCCAGGGATTTTGTGCCCCATATGCATTATCTTGCACTTCTTTGCATTGAATTTCAACTGCCAAACCCTTGACCATTCTTCAAGTTTCTGCAGGTCCCTTCTCATTCTGTCTACACCCTCTGGTGTGTCTACTCTGTTACAGAGCTTTGTGTCATCAGCGAACAGTGAAATTCTGCCTTCTAGATCCTGTGCAATGTCACTGATGAAGATGTTGAATAGGACCGGTCCCAGCACTGATCCCTGTGGTACCCCACTGGTCACTCTTCCCTCTGTGGAGTGACAGCCATTTACCACCACCCTCTGTGTCCTGCCACCCAGCCAGTTACCTACCCACCACACTACTGTCCTGCCCACACCCATATTCCACCCATATACCCCACTCCCTGTCATGGTATATTGCTATTATACAATGTTCAACTTTTTTTTTGTTTTTATAGTGATATAAAACTTTTACGGTGGGTATACTGGAAGATTTACCACAGTCATGTGATCTGTTGTGACCAATGAGGTTACAGGATTTTCATACTCCATTGTGTAATATATGATAAATCATCAGCACAGAACCTCCCCCCAGCAAAGGACGTGTGAGGACTGTAGAGTGTAGCGACACCATGACATCAGTATCTACAAGTACTGTAGTGGAAAGGCCTGTTCAGGAATAACTATTTTTCATCCTTTCTTAAAGTGTTTTAGTATGGTGGGCAATATGCAAATTATTTAGTAGTAAATTCTAGTAGATAGGTCATCATTACCAACAATGCTTAGTCTAATGCTGTTTTCAGTTTAGTTTCTGGGGCAGATGTGTGACAGAGAATAATATTTACAGCACATCCCTGATTCTGCTTTATGTACCACATACTGTACAGAAACTAGGGGGTTGGGAATTTTAAACCTGGGGTCTGGTAACAGCCAGATGGATGTTGTAAATGGGGAATTAGAAACCAAAGCTTCTGGGCTGGATTTCAAGAAGTCTTGATGCTAGTCGGCCCAGTGGCACTGAGGGTTGAGGTGCTGGATGCCACACCTCATGCCACGCCAGCAGCCTGTGTTCGGGAGCAAGCTCGGGCCACTGGGGGTCAGTAGGGGAGAAGAAGCTTGGAGCATCCGCAAACAGCTCACCTTCTCCTGGGGAGGGAGGGATGCAGGAGTCAGCAATAGGGTGCATCCCAGCGGCGGCTGGGTGGTACTGAGCCAGCATCCGGCTTGGAAAGGGGGAGACAGAGCGCAGCAGACATTGGCTGGTGCGTGCACGGGAGCATGCACATACCTATTCGGACATCACTGCATATTCGCACCCACCGTGGGAGAAATGAGGCGACCTCCCGAACAACAAAAATGGGAGGGTGACGATGCTCCAAGGCCCCATGCCCACCATCGGACTCTGCCCACCTGGGTCCCAATCCACCATGCCACAGTCCAAAGCCTGCAGCCATTGGATTTCAAGGAGAACCGTATTAGTGGAGTCGGCCCCGCCTTGGGGGGTACAAGCCAGGGGGTAGCTGTCAGGTAAGGATGGTGAAGCAGAGCTCCGGGAGGGGACTCAGAGTGGGGGAGTCTAAGGCAGGGCGAGAGAAGCCAAGAGGTCATCAGAGAGAGATCCCCGGGCTCGGTGACCGGAGGGAAAAAGAGTAAAAAAAAGGTCTTGATGTAGACGCAATTCCTGATTTTAAATTGTATCCATGTCAGTTCCAAGGAGGAGGATTATGTGTATGTGAACTGCAAAACTTTTTCACTTCAGTATAAAGCCCTCGGTCTTGCACTGTTTGCATTCCCACTATGAACTAAAATGTCTGTACACATCATTTGCCGATGAGCAGTTGGATGGGGAGAAGTGATGGTACAGAGGATATCGCAGTGCCAAGGCTTTAACGCGGGGAGCTGAACATTTTTTTTAAATAGTTTATAAAATGGGTTTTAGAAATCCAGAAATCTGATTGGCTACTACATCTTCTGAGCCGTGTCCTTATCAGAAGATATAGTAGCCAACTGGCATTTACAGCCACTCCTGAGCCCCATAACAACAAAAATCAGTGAGCTCTGCCAACACTAAACAGAGATACTCACTTACAGAGCTCACTGAAGCAGTTGTGCCAGCACCTAAGGAACCCGGAAGACCAATACCGTAGCCCCCGAAGCAAACCCTCATTTTGCACCACTTCCACTTTACAAAAATATATTTGTAAACGCATCGCCACTTTACAACACCAGCATCTCCAATAAATCCCGGAAGTAAACCGGACCGTGAGGAAACAACTGACTGTGAGCTCCAACCAAGACTCGACTTGCAAAGCAAAGCCCCGTTCCTCCTTATTTTCGTTACCACACACAAAAAAAAACAGTAACCATCTCTGTCACCTAATCCACTGGTTGCATTATGAATCTCTCACCAAACCTTGCTCATCAAAATCGGACCGCGATCTCAAAATTCCACAGCGGTCTCCCAAGCGGACCTCAAAACCGGAAGTCTGTCCTCCTCGGCCCTTGACTCAGTCATCTTTCACCTCTGCATTCAAAAAATGTATCTCACATTCAAGTTCCCTAAACAAAACAAACTAGACACCGTACAAAAATAAATCTAGTCACAAAATCTCCTCACAGTTCTCTGAAAAACCGGAAGTAACTCTTCAACAGTCATCTCGATCACTTCACTATAGCCAAAAATCTTCGAAATAAAATTAAAAGTATCATCTCTCCTGTGCTGAATTAACAGTATTTGAACATTTCCAATACAACCAGTATCTGTGAGTGTGTGGGGGGGGGGGGCACCATGCAGTAGACATCACATAAAATACAGAAATAGAGGGACTATTTTACCACTATCCTTATTAAAACCTCAATTTAAAAATAATTTCCTATCTTTTTTACACTGTTTTAATTTTTTATTAAATATTTACTTAGGAACCCATTTTATAAGCACAATAACACACTGGTGTGGGTTATTGCCTGATAAGAGCACACCCAGGTGTATAAGGCACTCGGGGCAAGTGCCTCGTGCCTTAGTACACCCCTGGGCGTGCTCTTATCAGGCGATAACCCACACCTCGTCGTCTGTTATTGCTTGCTTAATTAGGTTGGTTTCTCTCAGGCCTTTTTGCGCAATACGTGGAGCCAGCAGGTGGGGTGTCAAACTGGCTGCAACCTTGTGGTTGAGGGATTGGTTCATGCTATATGCACATGTGTTCATCTGGAATGAAGCAGGTTCCACCAGGTCCTCAGCTTCCCTTGGAAATATATATATACACCAAAGCAAACAGATCAAGGGCAAGCTTTACCCCTGCACTTGTGTTAACATGTTGTAATCAATTTTTGATATCAGTAATAAATAGTACTGCAAGTGTGTGTTTTGCAGTTCAAATTATTTCTTTTACATCTTTACATAGATACATAGATACATAGATACATAGACAGTGTGGGCAGATAAGGGCCTATGGCCCACCCAGTCTGCCCATTTGAGCTTGTAAGTTCAGTTTATGTTTTCCAAGAAGTCTGTTGCCCCTTACCCCTGACCTCCAGAATTCCTTTATGTTTATCCCATGCAGTCTTAAATCCCGTGATTGTTTCAGCCCCCACCACTTCCTCTGGAAGGGTGTTCTACTTGTCCACCACCCGTTCTGTGAAGAAATTCTTCCTCATGTTTCCTCTGAATCGTCCTCCCTCCAACTTCATCCCATGCTCTCTAGTCCTGGAACATCTTTTTCACTTAAAAATAGTGTATTCCTGCACCCTGTTCCTCCCGGTAAGATACTTGTATGTCTCTATCATATCCCCTCTCTCCCTCCTCTCCTCCAGGGAGTACATGTTCAGTTCCTTCAACCTGTCTTCATAGGACTCGTGATGCAATCCATGCACCATCTTTGTTGCCCTCCTCTGAACCTTCTCTACCCTGTCTATGTCCTTACATAGGTATGGTCTCCAGAACTGTACACTGTACTCCAGGTGGGGCCTCACTAGTGTCTTGTATAGTGGAATTATGACCTCCCTTTTCCTGCTGGTGATGCCCCTGCCTATACATCCCAGCATCCTATTTGCTTTACCTGCTGCCTTGTCACACTGTTTCCCTACCTTGAGGTCGTCAGAGATGATAACCCCAAGATCCCTTTCCTGCTTGGTGCATGTTATATCCTCACCCCCCAACTGATATATTGTGCCAGGGTTTTTGTGCCCCATATGCATTATCTTGCACTTCCTTGCATTGAATTTCAACTGCCAAACCCCTGACCATTATTCAAGTTTCTGCAGGTCCCTTCTCATTCTGTCTACATCCTCTGGTGTGTCTACTCTGTTACAGAGCTTTGTGTCATCAGCAAACAGTGAAATTCTGCCTTCTAGGTCCTGCACAATGTCACTGATGAAGATGTTGAATAGGACCGGTCCCAGCACTGATCCCTGTGGTACCCCACTGGTCACTCTTCCCTCTGTGGAGTGACAGCCATTTACCACCACCCTCTGTGTCCTGCCACCCAGCCAGTTACCTACCACCACACTACTGTCCTGCCCACACCCATATTCCCCAGTTTGTGTAATAGTCTTCTATGTGGCACAGTGTCAAAGGCCTTGCTGAAGTCCAGATAGGCCATGTCACTGCCCTCCCCTGATCCACCTCCCTAGTCACCCAGTCAAAAATTCAACGAGGTTGGTCTGACATGACCTCCCCCTGGTGAAACCATGCTGCCTTGGGTCCTGTAGTCCATTGACAACCAGATGTTCCACCAATCTCTCCTTCAGTAGTGCTTCCATGATCTTCCCCACTACCGAGGTGAAGCTGACTGGTCTGTAGTTCCCTGCTTCCTCTTTGTTCCCACTTTTGTATAAGGGGACTACATCTGCTGTCCTCCAGTTTTTGGGTACCTCCCCTGTTTCCAGTGATTGGCTAAACAGGATAGCCAGAGGTTCAGCCACCACCTCTCTTAGTTCTTTAAGGACCCTGGGGTGCACCCCATCTGGCCCCATTGCTTCATCAACTCTTATTACTTCCAGTTCCTTCAGGACCCTTTCTCGTGTAAAGGGACTTGTGTCCATTTCTGCACCATTCTCACCCCTTGTACTCCCTTCAGACCCATTACCCTCCTCTTCTTCAGTAAAGACTCAGCAGAAATACCTATTCAATATGTCAGCTTTACTGTTGTCATCCTCCACGTATTTCATCCTCCCCTTCAGTCTCACTATCCTCCCTTTGTCTTTCTTTTTCACTATGTACCTGTAAAAGGTTTGTCCCTCTACCCACTGATTTTGCAATGTGTTCTTCTGTCTGAGCTTTGGCTTCCCTTACTGACCTCCCTGCCTCCCTTTGCTTCTCCTGGTACTTCTCCCTATCCCCTTCTGCCTGTGTCTTTTTGTATTGCCTGAATGCAATCTTTGTGGCTTTCACTTTCTTTGCTACCTCTTTGGAAAACCATAATGGTCTCCTCTTCTTTTCCTCTTGCTAACCTGCTTAATGCATAATTCTGTTGTTCTTGTAATCCCCATTTTAAATACTGCCCACTGTTCCTCAACCCCTGATTCCTGTCCCATTCCCCTTAATGCCTCTTTCAAGTATCTCCCCATTTTCCCAAAGTCTGCCCCTAAAATCCAGGATACGTGTTTTGTGTGGTTTGGTTCTGCTCTTTCTGTGATTTCAAACCACAATGACTGGTAGTCACTGTTCCCAGGTGCTCCCCACTGTTACCCCATCACACTGTCCCTGTTTGTGAGCACAAGGTCCAGTATTGCCTTCTGCCGAGTTGGTTCCATGACCAGTTGCTTGAGGAAGGCACCCTGAAGGAGTCCAGGATAAATCTGCTCCTAGTTGATGCTGCTGCTGGGATGCTCCAGTCCACGCCTGGAATATTGAAGTCTCCAACCAGTACTACCTCACCCTTGTCTGCCATCCTTTGGATGGCTAGCATCAGCTCCCTATCTGTTTCTTCCTCCTGGGCTGGTGGTCTATAGACCACACCTGTGCAGATGGCTGGCCCCATTTTCCTTTCCAGCTTAACCCACAGTATCTCTCCCCAATTTTGTTCCTCCTGGATCTCTGTGGCCCTTATGTCATTTTTCACATACAGTGCCACTCCTTTCAGCAGTTTATTTCTACATAATGTACCAGTACTGCAAATATGTTTAACAGTTTAGAGTTACTCTGGTCTAGTCTTCTTTCCTGTACTCGGTAGTGTGTGTGTGTGTGTGCGCGCACATCTGAAGAAACACAGCTGTCACTTCTTGGACAAGCTTATTGAATATGCTGGTTTCATGAACTACAAAAAAAAGTCGCAGGATGGTCTTTCATGAATGTCTTCACTCAGGAACATTACCGGTTGACCTTTTCAGAAATGAGTCCAGGGTCTTGCTATATTATGGCCCATTAAGTGTAATTTCTTTCACTTAACTGAATAGTTATTTTAAGGTGGATACCTAATATGAGTAACACAGGAAGACAAGAATATACTCCTTGTATGCTACTTACTTTTATAAATCGCTATGCTTTGGAACCAAGAAACATACTCTAATTGTATTCTGGCATTGTGAAATAAAAAGAAGTTTAAAAAAATAACTGGGGGGTGGCTAGCAGCTAAGCCGATAGCAGCCTCTTGGCAGAGCTCCACAAGCTAGCAAGATTTCTTTTAAAATAGCGATTTAAATGAAAACAAACAATTTCTAACCACCAGAATCAGCAAAACAATAGACACTGGAGCGTTCTCATCCAATGTTCACACTGATCAGTGGATGCAGTGAAGAGAAACGAGTCAGGAGAGGGTAGAGAGAGCACCCACCCTAAAGAGTAGGGGCTAGGGATGAGCAAATAATTGACTGTCAGGGCTGCAGATGTGAACCCAACCCAGTCTAGTAATGCAGCTTTGCTAAAAGAAATTCAAAGGTTAGACTGCAAGATGGAAGAATTTTCTGCAAAGCTGAAACTAATGGACACTAAAGTCAGGACTCTTTTTGAAGAAAAAAAGGGCGCAGCAACCAAAGCAGATAAAGCCCTTTCAGTCTTGGCGGGACTGACTCAAGAAAACAGCTTACTCCATCGACAACAAGATCCTCAAGAATACAGCCCATGCTGATAATATAAGCATTCTCGGCATCCCAGAGGAGTCTGAGGATGATTCATCCAGAGATTTTATTAAGACCTGGCTCAATGATTTGTTGCACCTGGAGGAGGACCTGGAGATCCTAAAAGTATATTGTATCATGTCATGTGGTGGTGGGGGGCAGAAATCATGCAGCGACAGGAGACCTTCATCCTGGACCACAGTGGTAACGCTGCAGTCATCACTGGAAAGGGATAATGTTCTACAAGCTGCAAAAAATCTGAGCCCCTTACTGTGGAACAATGTCCTAGTTCACGTATTCTGGGACTTAAGTTTTGCCATGAGAGCTTGGTACGAGGTTTCTGATGGTGCCCGAGCTCACCTCAGGGCTCTGGGGTGTCACCATGTGTTGCTGATGCCAGGCAGCTTAACAATTATCTGTGGCAGGAAAACATACATTCTCAGAAGCTAGGGATGCATCCACAGTTCTGGAGAAAACAGAACAACAATTTAATGCACATGGGGAGAACTCGGACTCCAACGAAGAAAATTGAAGGTGCAGGTAATGGGACTTTAGGGACATGAATAGGTGGGACTCGAGCTGGCAGTTCAGAACATTAAGACTTATGCTATGAAGGATTATCATAGTTCTCTTCATGTTTTTACAAGTCTTACGTGTTTTGTTAGTAACTTGTTTTCTTGAACTTTTACAATCTGCTGCATATTACAAATGGAGAGACGTTCTTAACTTGTTATAAACATGCACTGCCCAGCACATTTGCCAATATTCAAAGCCAGCTCCTGCCCCCTTCTGCTCCCTAACTTTTGGCACCTTTCAGTTAAACTGGCATATACAGAACTGTTTTCCGCCATGAATGGAGAGAACATATAACTAACCTGAATTACTTTTTCTTATCCAGCTGAAGTGCTTAACCCTTGTTTTCTTGTTTGAAGGGTATATGTGATTGTAGTTTTAAGGTTCAGTATACTTAAGTCATGAAAGTTGAACCCCTGTGCACCGATGAGGACATAGTTTTATACCTGTTAAATCAATTCTACACTAGTTGCATTTTGAAGTTCTTTATTGTCACAAATATTAGTTTTCTGAGCTACTGGCATTACTAGCATGTGGTATTTCGTGCTTTAAGGGGCAACAGCATTACAATTAGATTTGTTGTTTTTTTTTTAATTAATTTCTTAATTGATGAACAATCAGTAATTTTCCATATGGTATGCAGTCTGAGCAAAGGCAGTACCAATGGAGCTGAATGCCCCTTAATGACAGGTAAAACTCGTATGCATCTACCATATCAATGCTACAACATCAGGGAGGGGCGGAAATTGCAATAATCCATGCAAGAGAATAGGCTAACGTTAGAGTAATATGCTGAGAGGAGGCCCATGAGCAGCACGGCTGTGTCCTTGCAGTTAGTGTCCAAAATTCAGGCCAACAATGAACTACCCCACTTGGGGAATGTATTACCATGCTGGTCACCTAAAGATAAGCATTTGAAGTAAATAATTGGTGCACTTTTGTTAATCAAACATGTAAAAACATCAAAGAGAACAATACAATCTTTTATAGTATATCCCCTCATAAGAAAAGGGCAATTATTAGTAATAAGGAAGCCCGCAGACTGCCAGAAAGTGAGGAATTAAGCAAAATTTAAGTGAAATGTAGCCGCACATGGGAGATGTAGCTACACAACTAGGCAACACATATAACAATAAATAAATTTGTAACGCAAGCCTCGGTTTGAAAGTAATAAACAAGTCTCTGTACAGGCGAAGTATGGCAGAGAGTCTCTAGAGAAAGAAATTATCTCAGGTTGTGGTTCCTGACACAGCAGCACCTTCACTACTGTCCTCACCCTTCGCACTTCACTGCCATAATTCTGCCCTTACCTTCTTGGCCCATTTGCCAGCTTCATCAGGATCAGAAAAAGCCCAGACTTTACTCTGAGAAACAATTTGCAAACAAGCAGGAAAGACTATTGAATGAGGTATGTTGGCTTCCCTGAGAATATCGCGGACACCATCAAACTTTTTCCACCAATGTCTGGTCACATAGCTAATGTCTGGAAACAGGTGCACTGATTGACTATCCTATGATAGTGGGCCAATCTTCCTTACCAGAGACAGTATGCGGTCTCACTCCCCAATTCCTGCAGTTACCACCAACAAAGTGCATAGCATGTTGAAGGCATCCAGTCACCCACTTTACATTTTATGGCATACTTACTGAATCTGGAACCTGTCCAAATCACCCTCCAACAGGAGTTTTCCCGCTAGCCAGTCCTTGATAAACCTAACCAAGTGATCCCCTTCAATGTCCTTGGTGAGACCAATAACTCTTAAATTTGCAGCTTCTGCCTGGCTCTCCAGGGTCTCCAACCACACTCAAAAGTGCTGCACTTCCTCCACCACCATGGCTGTCACACTCGTGGATGCCATGGCCTGCTTTTTAACTTCAATCATTTCTGTTTTGAGACAGTCCACAATAGTTTTCACTACTGTAACCCTGGTATTGAAAGAATCCATTTTCTGGCTCAGATCGATAATGGAGGCAATTAATTGTTGTAGTTTCATGCCCAAGGCTTGCATGGTTTCAGTCTCTGAGCCCTCCTCAAGATCAGCCTCAGCTACCACTGCTAACTGAGCTGATGGACCCACTACTGCTTGTTTCCCTTTCCCGGGATCATTAGCGCCCCAGTCCCATCAAGAATTTCCCATTTTGGTCTCCAGGGGATATTCTTCCCCTCTAAGTCAAAAATTAAAATAAAACTTTGAAAAAATAAACTTTTATTGCCTTTTAAATAATATGATTTATAGAGCCGACTTGAAGTGCAACCAATCTGCTCTGGCTCCACAGCACCCCTGTTCCCCCCACCACACACACAATTAGATTCTTCTGTTGTAGGTATAGCTGTTAAGGAATGGTGCACCTTTGTTTTTGGTTTTTTTTTATCTATTTTGCCTTACCTCCTTGGCTGGGGGGGTGATGCTATGGTTCCCCTGTCCATTCCACTGGTGACTTCCGCACCAGACACCGTACCCGAACTGCTACCTCCTTCCTTCTCCCTCTCTTAGGCCACATCGTGGACCTCCTGCACAGAAGGCCAAGGGGTCAGGACTAGAGGGAGCTCCTGGAGCATCCGGTGCAGCACCACAGGCAGATCCTCATTTGCACAGGAGGATTTAGTCATTTTTTACTGTACCCTTAATTTCTTCCACAGTACGGGCATGCAATGATGCCAAGGATGCTACGGTATGCACTCCCGCATACTGCACTTCGGATGTCTGTCTGTACTGCCCCCACCAGTGCACTGTGAGTTGTGCCACCTCCTAGTCACCACCAGGAGCCTGCACCCTTGTGGGAGTCCCTCCCCACCCTCCCCGGAGGAGGAGAGCAGTCACAGGGATGCGCGATCCTCCTCCCCTTGGCTGACCCCCAACCCTAAGTCCACTCCCAAATGTGGGTTGCTGGCATAGCGCAAGGTGTGGCATCCAGTGCCTCAACCCTCAGTGCCCTGGGCCGGCTGTGGGATGGTGTACCCTTAAGTAAAGGTGCACAATGAAGTTAAAAATAATGTATATCCCTGCTCAGGGCACCAGTGGCCATCATTGCTCAATTTTTATGTTGGACAGAGATATATATAAAGGCCTGGATATTCAGACTGTGCCAGGCAGTGATGCAAGTGGGGGTGCAGCGCATCCGGGATGCGCCTGGGCCAGGACCGGGTGATATTCAACAGTGATGTGCCATGGCGCATCACTGTTGAATAAAGCACAGACTGCGCACTGCGCAGTGGCAATGCACTGGTGCAAGCCACAGATAGGTGGACTGGGAATGCGCCAGTGCAACTGTGGTTGTGCTGGGTGCAGCACCCGCAATATTCAGAAGTGGGTATGCAAATGGGGCCATAATATATGCATGGTGCAAATGGGGCCATTTGCATGTCATTATGGCCCCATTTGCATGCATTGTGCAGGATGTCCCGGTGAAATGCGCCTGGTACCCTGCGTAGCCACTGACACCAGGGCTGGGTCTCAGGTAGTCTGTCGTACCCCCCACCCCTCCCGTATGCCCAATCGTGGGCACTAGTTGGTATCATCCCTCCCTGGTAGACTAGTGTACCCCCCATATGCCTGAAGGTGAGCAACAGTCATTAAATACCCTCCCTGGTGGTCTAGTGTACCCCCTCCCTCCTGCATGCCCAATTATGGGCTGTTGACATATAAAGCAATATCCTGGTGGTCTAGTGGTACCCCCCTGTATGCCCGATCACCGGCTTTAGTAGACAAGAATAGAAACTGGTGGTTCAGTGGTACCCGCCCACCCACAGAGGACCCCTGGCCACCCAGCCCCCCCCATCATCGGCAGGCAGCAACACCCCTGCCTGCATACCCACCTGGCTGCCACGCCATGACAGCGTACAATGCGATCTGTATGCCTATCGGTCCACAGTGTGGACCAATGGGCTTACAGACCATACTGTACTACACACTGTGGACGGTAGGCGTACAGATCATACTGTGCGTTGTCGTGTGGCGGGCAGCCGGGCAGTATGCGGGCGGTGCTGCTGCCTGCCAATGATGGGGAGTAGCTGGGTGGCCGGGGGTCCTCTGGGTGGGTGGGAGGGGGGGTACCACTGATCACCAGTTTCTATTCTTGTCTACTAAAGCCTGTGATCAGGCATACGGGAGGGGGGAACTACTAGACCACCAGGATATTGCTTATATGTTAACAGTCCACAAATGGGCATGCAGGAGGGGGGGGCCACTAGATCATCAGGCTGTGCTGTTGAATTGCAAATGCCTATGATCGGGCATACAGGAGGGAGGGGGGTAGACTAGACTACCAGGGTGGTTACCTTTATTGACAGCCCACACTCGGGCATTTGGGGGGAACACTGGAATGCAAGAGGGGGTCTGGGTGCTTGTGGATGGTTTCCCTGTCAGACGGGTGGCCACCCACAGCTGGCAGCTGCTGTGTTGCACCTTGCAATACAGTGACCCGCCTATGGGTGGCCGGCAGTTGTTCCTGGGTTTTCATGGCACAACTTTGCGCCCAGGTTTGCAGCACATCTGGGGGTTGTGCCAGCAGATGCGCTGCACATCCCGGGCTGAATATTGGGATGTGCTGCATATGCATGGACACACCCCCTTGAGATGCACCGCATACAACTGCAGTGCACCCCAGCACATCAGAATTTACACTGCGCAAATGCCCCTTTTGAATATCATGCCAAGGTGCACTGCGGGGTTGCTCATAGCGCAACCAAGTTGCGCCAGACGCATCCCTTTGAATATCTGGGCCCAAGTGATGACTGCTTCATGCCATTTCATGGACTTTTAAAAACTGGTATTGCTCTTTATGCATCCCTCAAATGATGTACCACTGAACTAGGGGCACTGCAAATGCCCAGCTGTTAAAATGATGTATGTTAATGACATGTTATGCCTTGTTTGCTTGTCTGTAGGCATCATTGATGTCATGTTTTACATATAAGTTAAAAAAACACTAAATAAATACATTCACCAAAACATTTTTTTTATTTTTTTTTATTTAGTTGTTTGGACCTCAGCCATCAGCCGCTCCTTCACTTCCAGTCCCTTATACTGACCTCTGCCCTGCCTGCCACTCCCCCACCACTGTGACTAGCAGGGAGCTACATGGAGCAGAACCCAGGGACTGCAGTGGACCATAATTTGTGGCGACCGATGGGCATTCATTTTTTGTGCTTTTCTCTCTCTCACTGCCCCATGATATCAGATGCCGTCTCTGTCAGTCTTGACAGAAGCAATGCGCACTAGGCACTGCAAGGGAGAAAGCTCCCTGGCTTGCCACGAGGGACCACTGCTACACAGGATCCTAGCCATCTCCCTCCCTCCCTGGCTGACTCATGCTCCCTTTGAGAACACTCTCCAGCCTGGCTCCCCAATCCCAGCAGACCTGGGCTTGCTTTTGAATCTGGGTCACCAGCATGGAAGCACGAATCATTTCCACTGAGCCATCGGGCGGCTGCAATTCGCCAAAACATTTTATATTTTTAAATGTTTGGTGCATTTGCGAGTTTTCTCATTTTGCAGCAGGCTGCATGACAAAGCAATGGTGTCATTATTTGGATGCGTGCACCATTTCTTTGTGTGCAAATGGCAACTGCGACAAAACAACACAGCAGTTTTACATGATCTCATGTTGTGTTGCACTTTTGTGTAGTTGTGCTAGAATGGTGCCACAGATCTGGACACACTTTTGAAAATCCCACATCTAGCCAGCCCAGTGGAACGGAGGGTTGAGGCACTGGATGTCATACCTTGCGCTACACTGGTGACCCAGGTTTGGGAACGAGCCCGGGTTGTCAGGAGTCGGCTGGGGGGGGACGAGGGAGAAGGATTGAGCAGCTAAAAGGCAGCTCTCCTCTCCTGGGGAGGGACCTTGTCACCCCCACAGTCCAACTTTCCCCAGGTGAAGGCCTGAGGGTAGTGGAAATGGGTGGTGACACAAGTAGGGAGTGCGCTGCGGAACCACGGCGTGCACGTGCCTCCACATGCACATGCATGGCCATGGCATGGGTGGACGAAAACAGGAGGAAAATGGTTTTGACCATCAGGATGATGCTGGTCCCCACCAGGCTTCACACCCTGGCTAGCTGGGCACCTCCGTGCCATCGAGGTGAGTCCTGGTGGATGTCAGGATGACAGGGCTGAGGGGACCAGTAGAAGGGGAATGGTCAGCATGTGGAAGGCAGAAAAAAGTACATAGAAAAAAACAAAATCCCCCATCCAATGTTTAAAATGGATACTAAAGTCTTCATCAAAGTTTAATAGATGGGGATGTGCAAAAACACCAGGCTGCCTGTTTTGGGAGACTGTAGCTGTGCCCTTCCGTCTCATATGTGTTTGCACAGCTTCCCAAAAAGCTGAGCTGGGGGCTGAGGTCAGAGGCTCGAGCTGCATTTATATAACCATTGCACTGTGCAGCGTTCTGTTTATTGTGGGGGTGCACACTGCTCCAGCACTTTTACAGCACGTCCTATCATGGGCACCCCCTCACCCATTCCAGTGGGAAGGGGGGCGCTGAACAAGCAGGCCTTCCCTTCCATGGGATTTTTAGACCTCCACTGAGTTTGTGCAGGTGTGTTTTAAATCAAGCGTCCCATAGCTGATAAAAACGTGTTCTTGTTTTTGTCTCTCATTACTGTAGTATTGAAACGAAGCAGAAACTAATAAGGGAACCACAGAACAGCTGGCATTTTTTGCCTTTTTATAACATCAAATGAAAAATCTAAGCTTTAAGATGACAAAAAAAACAAGCTGTGAGGCAGAATTTGTCGACGCTCAGAAATCAAGGCACAAACTAATATTGGTAAATGAGTGAATAAAATGTCCTCACGCAATTCACTATAAAAGCTGGCTGTAGATCCATGCTGTTACAGAAAATTGCTGCCTTTGCCTAAGCATTTTTTCCATGCACTTCAGCTTAAAATGTCAAGTCCCAACTAATGTATGGGGGGCCATGGAAGAGGCCTGCTCGGAGCACTGCAGGTACAGGGGAGGATCCAGAGAAAGACCAAAACTGCTTGCAGCGTTTCAGCTCCCTCACCAGTGAAACAGCATAATTTGGTGGGCCCACAGGTTTCCACATCTTTTTAAATTTCCTTCATAACTGCACTTTACAAGCCAGCCCTTCGGTGCAGTGGTAGGGCTACCACTGGTGATGCCAGTGACCTGGTTCGGACGCGAGCCCAGGTCATCAGAGGCCGGCCAGGGGGAGGAGGCTCGAGTATCCCAGAAGATGCACTCCTCCTCCTCTGGGAAAGGAGGACTGCTTGCTCTGCTATGACATAATGGCAGTGCAGCGAAGCCACGATGGGTGGACGGGTGCTTCCTGGCCAGGACATCTGTATGCTTTTGTGCTGATGTCCATGAGGCCCTAGCTCATGAAGTGCTCAAAGGAGGTGACTAATAGAGAAGGAAAACACCTCCCTGGCCTGCAGCAGCCATGATGCCTCTCTCTCTCTCTCTCCACAGGCCCTGCACTGCTCACCAGGCTCCTGACCACAAACCAGCACTGACTCCTCTGAGCTTGGGGGACCTAGGAGGCTCCGACATGGAGTGGGGGCAATCCATGGGACACTGACTGGTCAGAAGGCAAGTCCCGGGATAGCGGGTGATGGGGCTGGAAGAAAGAGGGGCCAGAGAGAGCCACACAGGAATGAAAAAGTACAATGAATTAAAATACATAAATACATAACTGCACTTTACTAATCAATTCCTGCCATACCTCTCAACTGTTCCTCATTACAAGGTACATTCCCTCATTTCACCCCTCAGAATTGCTCTGTCCCTCATGGAAAAGGTGCTGTAAACTCAGACTTTAAAACAGAAATTCATTACATGCTATGATACTGAAGCAAAATTAAACTCGCACAAGTGAACGCATTCATTTCCACAGTGTTCTGAGCTTGTATCTCCACGTTTGAGGACGTGTCCCACATTCTGAGGGTAGATGACTCATACTGTCCCATATTTTGAGTGTCAGTGTCCCACATTTCCATTACACTAGTCTGAAAACTATGATCACCGCCCCTACTCAGAAATTATTCTCTGATTGCATGTTAATACTGAAATTGGAAGGCCCCCACAGAAATAAGTGGAGAAGCTGTGTCAAGAACAAAATGTAACGGGGGCCTGGCCTGACCTATCAACGTGGCAGCTGCACATTTGTCCCTGTCATGCACAGTACTTAACTAATAATGGCACATTTTGGGGATCAGTTTTTTAGAATCAGTATCTTTTGACCTGAATAATGAAACAAGCAGAGGGACACCCAGAAACAAGAGAAATGGTAGAGTCAGCTCCTGTTTTTGCTGACTACCATTACTATGGACTCTTCCACTCCAGCAGTTGCAGAGGGCCACACAAAATCAAAAAGCATGACTGCATCGAACATTGAGAAGGACAGAGAGAAAGTTTCAGAGCACTAGCTAGCTGCCACGATCACCAGCATACAACATGAGGTCAAGGCAGGATTTGAGAATATCACTGCCCAAATCGTGCATGTCCAGGACTAGTATCTGGCCTGATCAGCACTTCCATAGCACACGCTTCCTGCCTTGACAAACTCCAGTGGTGCCAGAGTGAAATGGAGTACCATTATTGACCTCACTAGAGAGAGAGAGAGAGAGAGATTGAGAGAGAGAGAGAGAGGCATTTACAAGAAACAAACTGCTATGGTGCTTGAAAGAGTAGATGATCACAAGAACCGGGCCAGAAGATCAAACCTGCGAATCATCTCCCTGGCCTGCAGGAGGGAGAGAGGTGATATGATTGAGATGTTCAAGTACCTCAAGGGTATAAACAAGGTTAGAGGGGAAACTATCTTTCAGTTCAAAAAGAATTCCAGGACCAGAGGACATGACATGCAACTAGAGGGGGGCCAGTTAAGAGGAAATGTGTGTAAGTTCTTTTTCACTGAGATGGTGGTGGATGCATGGAATAGCCTGCTCCAGGAGGTAGTGGCTGCAAATATGGTGTCAGGATTTATACATGCACAGGACAAGAATTAAGGAACACTAGTGATGGGAATGTGAAGCTATAGCCAATGCCCACGTAGCGTCATGGGTCGCTTTTACAAGCAATAAAATGAGCAGACTGGATGGGCCTGGTGGTCCTTATCTGCTAACAATTTTTATATATCTATGTATCAGTTTGCTTGAGGGCACAGAAGGGATATCCCCGGCTGCTAGGATTCAAACATGGCTTGTGGAAAAATTAAAGTTGAGATCCGAAGTAGCAAAGTTCGAAACTGAGCGAGCTCATCGAACCGGCCCCAAATCTAAACTGGGTGAAAAGCCTAGACACTTCCTCATAAATTATATAAGATACCCCGATAAAGAGGGGGTACTCAAGGTATCTAAGTCTCAGAGAATGATCCGTATTGAAAATGGTAATGTACTGATCTTTCAGGATTACAGCAGAGCTTTGTAGATCAAAAGGTAGCAATTTACTGATTTGAATACTGATTCGTATAAATATCTTGGTGTTTGGTCAGATTCATGTTTGAGCTGGGATTCTTATATAGATTCCCTTATAAAAGTACAAATAGGAAGTTAGGTGTTTTATATAGATATAAAAGATTTATGACTAGAGAGGTTCGACTGAGTGTGGTTAACTCCCTTTTATTTCCAGTGATTGACTATGGTGATCTGCTTTATGGTGGGGCCATTGAAAGGCATTTAAATAGAGTAGATCTGGTGTGCTGCAGATTGGCCCGTTTTGTATTGGATGCTCCCTATAAAACTCATAGGTGTATGCTATTCAGGGAACTAAACTGGCTTAAACCCTTAGTGAGAAGAACTCTACATTTGCTACAGTTTATGATTAAAGTTTGGTATGGGGAGGTCCCTAATTATATTATTGACCTTTTCGAAGGTAGGAAAGTAAAGGAAAGTTTGAGAGCTTCTGTCAGAACCCAATTTGCTCTAATTAGATGTAACTTGAATATAGGAAGATCATCAGTCCCTGTAAGAGGAATTAATTTATGGACTAAATCTCCTACAGATCTGAGAAGCAACAGAACTAGACATAATGCAGCAGAATTAATAAAATGGTGTACATCTGGTTTAAACAATATTACAATTTGTAGTAACTGTTAGCACTTTAAAGTTAGTACTGTTTCTGAATGATTGTTTTTCTTTTTATTATTTATTTGCATTATTATTTCTTTTATTATATGTGTCACTTAATGGTGTATAATGTGCGTTTGGTGTATTGTTGTATAATGTGGAACTTTTTATTCTGATGCAATATGGAACTTCATTGAAAATGAGCTTTGCTCAAGTGAATGTATCCTTTATTCTTGAATGAATAAAAAATGATTTACTACTACTACTACTTGAAGGCTTGGTTCCATAGGTGGGGATGGGAATTTGTCCACCTCTACCCCTCCCACCTCCGCATCACCAGACCTGGGAGACTACCAATATTTTTCACAAGCCCCCATGAAGAGGAGGAATTTGTCTGCAGGGAGGACACAGCTGTGAAAGGACTCCAAGCAACTAGATCTACTGGGCCTGCCACCTGAACTCATGTGCCCTGCTTATAAATACAACTCTCCCCAAATCAGAGATGGCTCCCACCTATGAGTGCAGTAACTGCCTCAAACATTACGTGTTCACGAGGTTATGAAGCTAGAAACAATGGCTATCTTGGGCAGCTAGCCCATTAGATAATAGAGGTAAAAAGGGTTACATTTCACCGTTCAATATCTTATGAGTGACTGTTGCTGTGGACAATAATGTTCTGCCCGAGCCTAGCACAAGATTCTGGGGTGGATGGCTTTACACTGATCCACTCTTGCATTCCCCAACGAGGCACAAAAAAACACTGATTGAGCATGGTGCTTCTGGGCCTTTCCCCCTAGCTCAGGTGACTTAGCTGGGTGTGCCACGGGGTGGGGTGGCGGGGGCTCATGATTATGAAGAGCTCTGCATTTGATGAACAACACCGGAATGCTTACCGCCAGGATGAGGAGCCACAAACACTGCAACCATCAGTCTGATGTTGTCTTTTCAGAACTTAAGATGGCACTTCCTGCGTAATGCACGACCGAAGCCCTCTCGACCACATGGTTGGATTGCCTTGTGCTTTGGGCCTGTGGGTAACAGTGAGAGGGACAACCACATTCATCGGTCAGTGACTGGCAGCACTTGCAGAACGAAAACACATTACGCGATTAACATCTCACTAGCACAAACTAAATTATGACAATCATTACCATCTTCTAAGTCATCCTATTTTCTTCAGACTTATTTCCCGAAATGTTGTTTGTTTTTTTAACTCAGAAATTTTTTTATTGATAAAATGCATCTAACAAGTAGATTTCATACCACAATTCAGTAAGACTCACAATCCAAATGATCTTAAGTAATCATATTTAACAATATAGCAATCTTCAAAGTTACCAAAGTTATTCCCATTTATCAACTTCTAGAGGCCTGAAAGATCAAGCACTGCATAAAGTCCAAGACTTTGCAATGCTGGATACAGTTCTGTGCAGTGGCTTGTTGGTCTCTTTTGCATAGTCCATGGTGTTGACTGTCCAATTAGGAAAGTGAGATAACTATGTAATTAAACCATCAGGATCTTCAACACAGAACTTTAGGGACATGACAAAGAAAGAAAACAATGTTCAAAAACAGTCGCAAACATAAAATATTTGACGCAATTTTCCCATTATCCCTTCCCCCCTACTACATTGCTCAGATAAGGGATGATAAATAGCATTTCTAGATTAAAGAAACTTTTCATTGTCTGTGGGCAATCTTTCTAGTTGATTCTAAACTTCATCTTCTCCCTCTCCCCACCTTCCTTTCTCACCTCCGTCCCCCACCAGGTGTGCCAAGGATGCCATAGGTCCAAAAATGTCTGCTTCTCAAGTCGAAGTGTATATGTGATACTCTCCATCCTTTCCAGCTGTTCTATTCTGGATATCCACTGGCTCAGAGAAGGGGATCTGCTGTTAACCATCCAGTAATGATGCATTTTAGGGCTGTTACCCTAAGGATTTGGCTTAGTTCTGCAGCCTTCCTTTTCTTGGATTATAGTCGGGAGGCCCAACACTAGGTCTGAAAAGGTAAATGGAAGAGGGAAAGCCCACTATCTGCTGCATGGCACCGTGAACTTGTTGCCAGAAGGGTCTCAGTTTTGTACATCCCCAAAATATGATAGTGCTTATTAACTGTAATTTCTTTCTTGCCCCTGATGACACAGTATCAGTTCGCATTCAATAGATAGATTTGCTCTCAGTACTGGGAGCCACTGAGTGCTAATTGTTCCACACACTGTGAAAAACAAGTCCCAACATAAAATCAATACTCATTCTTTGCATTGTTTTTAAAATTAGTCGCACTAACAAAATACCTGTGCTCCAGCCCCTGATCCTCTTCCAAATGGGCCCCCTTACAAAGTTAATTGTTTTACACCCCTTCCCCTTCCCCCTTTCTCTTTAAGGGGACTATTTTTCCTCATGGGTAAGTTTATCTAGTTAAATAAATGGTTTTAAGCAATTTAATAACATTTGTATGTGTATTTTTCTGATACAACTTCAGTGAGTCATTTCATAAGCACAATAAGGCACTCCAGTGGTGTGCGTATAACATATTTTATGCACACCGAGAGGCTGAATGCACTCAGCCAAGGCCTTGTGTCTTACAACACCCCTAGGTGTGTGTAAAATATGTTCTACGCACACCCTGTCATGTCTTATTGTTTACTTACATGCTCAGTATAACATTAAGTGCCATGCTTTGCTCCCAAGTCCGCATATTTTGCAGGGGAAAATGTTCTGAGCAATATTTGGCTCAGCGGGGTCATGGGAGCCAGTTAGCCACTTTGAAATTGTTTATTGATTTGTTAGTTGTTGTTTTTTTTGTACTTATTTTATCCTCCCCAACCCCCTGAGTGCCGCTTCCTCGGAAGTCACCTGGGCATCTGCCCTGTCCTCACTGCCTGCAGCCATCGGGTGAACCCCTCCCATGGAGCCATGGTTATCCCCCCCCAGGCAGGGATGAGGTGGATCCCATACACCCCAAGCTTTTCTGGTTTCGTCGGGGGTCATTCCAATCAGGACAGGCAGGGGATATTGGGGTCTGTGCCAGGCATTCCATCTACCCAGTGCTACAGGGAGGTCTTTTTTCCACTTTTCTGGCAAGATGTGTGCCTTGACATCTAAGCATAATCACCAACATCCATCACGCCTCCCCTGTTAGTATGGCTTGGTGCCTGCTGCATCTCTGGCCTCCACCAGAGGTCAGTCAGGCACTGAACCTCATCCCCCCTCCCTATCTGTAGAAGGTGAGTGATCTGCCAATGCTCAAACCTCCTCCCCCAGCCAGCCCTCCATCTCCCTTGGCACGTTCCTGAACCCAGGTCGACGTGAGCAGTAGTGCTACCGCTGCTGATTTGTTCATTTTTCTGGCTACCAGTTGTTGGGGGGGGGGGATGCTGCACAAAGGGGCAACACGGGTTTTTCAAGTCTGAGGGGTAGGGCAATGGGGAGGAGGGTTAGGGATTTCAAGGAAAGGAGTTTAAAAGTTTAAAATAATGTTGCCCAGTCTGTGCCTAGTTTGATGGTTGGCAGACTGCACAGCATAGTGTCATTCAGTAACTGGAGACAGACGCAATGACATGCTCTTAGAACAGGAAAAAGTTGACACTTACATGAAGAATGGGATATGGCTGACAAATTATACTTCACTTCATGGAATGTAAATGGGGTGAAGAATGTGCTCAAGAGAAAGCGGGGTTTGGACCAGGCTTAGGAAGTTGCAAGCGGACATCCAAATGCGCCAGGAAACACATATGTCAGAAGGAGAGCTAAATAAAAGTGAAAAAAGTTGGGGGGTACATGGGTAAGTGTCTCTTTTAATGCTAAAGCCAGAGGCACTGCTCTGTGGTTCCCACCTCAGTTCGCAGGTAGAGAACAGCCTCAAAAAAAGTACTGGGAGTAGGTATGTGTTTGCCCAGCTGAAGCTGCATGACCACTCTTGCTTCTCAGGAGGTTCTATCTGTGGGCCGAATGCAGATGATAACGCCTTTTGCAGCAGACCAGCTGTGGATATGATCACCTTTTGTGGTCCTTGGTACGTGGGTGGTGAATTTAACTGTGTGACAGACACGCTGACGGAAAGGATAAATCCTTCCCGTGTCTGCTATACGTAAAGCAAAAGCTCTGAACATGGCAGCCGATACATATCATCTCATTGAGATATGGAGATTGCAATACCTCACAGCAAGGGTCTATAGCGTCTGTTCCCACTTCCACTCTTCCTATGCATGCACAGACAGATTCTTGGTCCCAGCCACTGTTGCGCAGTACATAATCCAGACCAGTTATGAACCCATACTAGTTTCAGATCATGGTCCAGTAATTATGGAAGTGCAGGGGCAGGACATTAGGGTTAAGTGAAGCCCTTAGACCCAGTATTGCTCACCAATCCTTTTTTTTTTTTCTTTGTACACCAATCCTTTTTTATATTATATACGTTTATTACAAAATAAGATTTTTTTATCTGGTACAGGACATACAATCAGCACAGTAAAGAAACAGAAGTAGTGTAGATTGCAAATAGATTTTGTCATGAACCGTACAAATCCATGTGTGGTGACAATGTCAATCTGCTCACCAATCCCTTTTTTTTTTTTTAACCATAATATTTTTTATTGTTTTCCAGATATTAGCATATATGATACACAATTAGGAACAAGTCAATAACTGACATTCTACATTTTCCTTATTTAAACATATGTCATAAATAGAGCACTATACGATAAAAATATATACATCAGGTATAATCTAAGTCTGATCTTAAGGTTAAATTAATAGTACAACAGCTTTGTATAGTATCCCTGGAAACTGACACGCAGTAAAATCCATATACCTATGTCTGTAAGTTAACTATAAGGATAATCTTATCATATAAATAGTGTATATATATATATATATATATATATATATATATCTTTATATCAACCTATCCCAGTCATAAAGGGGGCCCATATCTTAAATGAATATTTCACTCTTGTTTAATATGTTATAACTTATTCTTTCATTATTCGCTTGTAAGGACATCTGGTTGTGCCATTCATTTAAAGTAGGACTAGATTTATCTAGCCAATTTCTCAAAAGAATCCTTTTAAAGCACAGAGATGCCTGGCATAGCCATATAGTTTGGTGAAAGCTTAAGGAAGGACATTCTGACATAATACCTGAGATATAAATGGCAGCAGCAAAAGGAATATCTATTCCAGTGACCTTACAGCATATTGCATGTATTGTTACCCAACCTGGCTGAATCATCTTACATGCCCATATCATATGCGCAAGGTCAGCTTCTGGTTGATCACAGCGCCAGCATTTAGAGTCTACTGTACTTCCAATATCATATAGCTTCTTAGGCGACATATAATAACCATGCAAGATTTTGAACTGCATCAACCTACCTTGTAGTTCCTTGAAGCTACAACAAGCTTGTTTCCAAGCCTCTTCCCAATCAGAGGAAGGAATGTCGATTCCCAATTCAAACTCCCAATGCTGTCTAGCTCTGTCAGTCATAGCTACAGATGAGAGAGTCTGTTAACCATTTATATAGGGTACCTGCTTTGGCTCCTACTCTCTGTAATTTAATAATGTATGGCCATTGATCATCCCTAGTTAGTTGAAGTTCAGGCTTAAGAACTTCTTTAGTTAAACACTCCCTTCATTGTAAATAGAAATAAAAATGTGACTTATGTAATGTGAAATTTTGTTTTGAGTCAGCAAATGATAAAAGACTTTGTTTCAGGATCCATAACATCCTTGAGTGTTAGTATACCCACTTTTGCCCAAGAAGTGTTTCTCAAAGGTTTTCCTTCAAACCCCAATATAGGATTAGACCATAAATGCATGAAAACAGGAAAGCATTTGTTGAGATTGAGTATTATATTTGCCTTCTTTAAGGCTCTAATTGATGCTAGTAAACAAGGATTATCTTTAATTTTGGTTCCATTTTAATGTATAGATAGTTACATATATTTTTAGATCCAATTATCTGTTTTTCTATGTCCAACCATAAAAGGGTCTGTGCCACTGAGTAGACCTGTTCTGAGAAATGAGATAATGTTTATTTGAGATTGAAAGCAAGATAATATTTCTCCCACCAGGGAAAGGCAAAACACCTAACCTCTTTTGGTGCTGTAAGTTTCATGATACTGAGAATAGGTTTTTTATTATCCCAGATGAATTTTCTAGCCAAAGTGTCTATTTTCTTGAAGAAACCACATTCTAGTGGTATCGGAAGGTTTTGAAATAAATAAAACAGCTTTGGTGCTTCTAACATTTTGATTGCATTAATTCTGCCTACTAAGGAGATATTTAGTTTAGCCAATCTTTTAAAGTCATCTTCCCAATTATTTAGTAAAACCAAATAGTTATTTCAAAAGATGTCCTTAAAGTTCAAAGAGATTTTAATTCCTAGATATGTAATGGAGTCTTTGACCCATGTTTTATCCATTATTTGGTCTAGTTCTTGTTGAATACTAGTCGTCAAGTATCCATTTAGTATTCAAGTTTTTTCCCCAGTTTATAACCAGACCAGAGATAGTGGCTGTTTAAAAGCATTTTCAAATATCTATATGTATTCATTGGGTTAGTAATAGTGAGTAAAAGATCGCTAGCAAAAGCAAGTACTTTATGATATTGTTTCCCTACTTTAATCCCTCGTATTTCCTGATGGCAATTAATAGTCTGTATCAGAGGCTCAAAAGCTAATATAAATAGGTACAGTGATAAAGGACAACCTTGCCTGATACCACAATGCAGTTGAAAACAAGAAGATAGTGAACCGTTAGTGATAATTTGTGCTGAGGGTTTATCATATATTAGTGATATTCTATGTAGAAAATTATCACCAAAACCATATTCTCTTAAAACCCTGAATAGATAATCCCACTGAAGTGAATCAAACACCTTAAATATGTCTAGAGAAAGAAGCACATAGGGTTCTTTTTTAGTATTGCCCCACCATATAAGGTTTAGTAATCTACGCGCATGCATTCCACACTAGATCTATTTTGAACAAATCCCACTTGCTTTCTACCTACAAGTTTAGTCAACACTGTTTGGATTCTCTTGGCTAATATGGCTGTAAATATTTTATAGTCTGAATTCAACAATGATATGGGATGGTAGCCAGAACAATCCAATGGGTCTTTATCCTTCTTGGGAATAAGGGTAATGAAGGCATTCTGCATAGAAGCAGGTAGAGAATCCAAGTCTTCATTTAACTGTAGTACTACATGTAATTTGGTTGCCAAAATGTCAGAGAATGCTTTATAAACTTCGCCTGGCAATCCATTGGGTCCAGGAGTTTTACCAATAGGCACCTTCTTAATAGTATCATCTATTTCCTGTAATGTTATCTCCTTCTCCAAAAATTCACAGTTCAAATCATTTAGTGTTGGTAAATTAACCTTCTCTAGAAAGGACTTGATGTTTTGAAAAGAGCATAAGTCTGAAGTCTTATAGATTTTTTTATAGAAGGCCAGAAATTCTTCATTAATACACTTATTATCAGTGATCACTTTCCCTTTTTTACTCTTAATGCCTGGTATAATGCTTTGCTGTTGAATGTTCCTAAGTCTAGCAGCAAGTAGTTTACCACATCTGTCCCCAGCTTCCCAATACTGTTGCTTAGTTCTAAATAAAGCACATTCTGCTTTAGCTGTAAGCATTTTATTGATCTCATATTTCACCATGAAAATTTTTTTAAGTACTTCTCCATCTGGGTTTTTTTTTTTTGTTTGGATTTTGAAAGTTTTTCAAGAGATCTAAGTTCCTTTTCTTTTGAAACCAATTCCTTTTCTTTTTCTCTTTTTTCCTGGAAGCATAAGCAATTATTGCCCCCCTTATAAATGCCTTATATGCATCCCATACAGTACATTGTGAGATTTTGCCTGTGTCATTAAACTCAAAATAATTCTTAGTCTGTTGTTTAATTTGTTCTATAAATTGTTTGTCTGTAAGCAGTGTAGTGTTTTGTCACCACCTGTGTTGTTTATTTCCATTATTCCATTCTAAATTAATAGTTACTGGCGCATGATCTGATATTGTTATATCTCCTATTTCTGCTTTAGAAACAATGTTGATGATATTTTTGGAAACTAAAAAGTAGCCTAGTTTACTATAGGATTTGTGTCTATTTGAAAAAAAAGGAAATCTCTGTCCTGCAGGTGTACTAGGTGCCAGAAGTCTATAAGACTTAAGCCAGTTATTAATTTATTAAAAGCAGTTCTTGCTTTTGTCTCAAACTGAATGGCCTTAATAGAAGATCTATCAAGTATAGGATCTAAAATAGTATTAAAGTCTCCCTCAATAATAATATCATAGTCTGAATAGTCATACAGTGCTGCTCCTACCGAGTGGAAGAAGCTATCTTGTCACCCATTAGGAGCATAAATGTTGCAAAGCACAGTTTTCCTCCCATTCAGTGTGCCCACTAGAAGCCAAAATCTTCCATCTAGCTCTGCTATATTTGTTTGTTTAATGAAACAAATTCCTTTTCTTATTAAGATAGAGGTACCTCTTTTTTTTCTTAGAGTAACAACTATGCTCTTCCATACCCGCCCACCCTCTCTGTAGCTTAACCACTTCCTCATGAATAAGATGTGTCTCTTGGAGAAATGCTATATCAGCTTTAGATCTGTTCAAGAATAACAAAACCTTTTTCCTTTTGATAGGTGATCCTAGTCCTTTGACATTCCAAGAGACCAAAGAATAAATAACTATTTTAACTGTATAGGTATTCAGATAGTCTATAAATGAAAATATTTCCAGGTTCTGCTGTCTATTAATACACATAGCTATAAAACTATGACGTTCTATATTAAAATAGAAAAATAGTAGTCCTAAGATATACAAATAGCTAAATAGTTACAGCTTCTAATAATTCGAATTACTTTCTAAGGTGTCCAATACAGTAAAAGTATTAATAGGACATAACCACACAAAATTGAGATAAAAAACACAAGATACAAGTATAATATAGAGTAATTTAACCAACCCCCCCCCCCCCAAAAAAACACAACTTATATTCCTCCTTGAATTTAAACACTAAGTAGGTTGAAGCTACTTTCAACCTTCATCCACCAAATTTTCAATCCAAAGTGGTAAGGTTCAAAACACTTGCAGCAAACTCTGAATAGTACATTAGCGTCACCCGAGTTGGAATATATTTTCATTTTGCTAGGTCTAATATCTTTCCTGATAATGACCAAGACTTTGAAACTATATGTTATTCCCAGATACTTTAGTAATATCTGGGATTACAATATAACTTGGCAAACATAGAGAACACTTCAGACCTTTATAATTCAAAGATATGTACAATCTGTACAGCAAGATATAAGATTCTTCTCCCCAGCATATTGAGAAGTTCTATTCAAGCACCAGAGAATAAAATTGTTCTTTAGCTTAAACGAGTGAAGAAATATAGAGAACAAAGAAAAGGGAAAGGAGATGGAAACAACAACTTCATACATGTTCAGTTGAACTCTAAATCTGGTTCGCAGTTATCTGAGATCTGTGCTTATATTTATTCTTTTTGTAGGATCAGCTAGTAAAGCAGGCTCCCCTGCTAATACTGAGAATCTTTCCTACATTAGTCAGAACTAAGCACATTAATAGAGTGAAGATAATGAGAGATGCTCACCCCCCATTAATATAGAGCATTACCAGTACACTATTTAAATCTATGTAGCATCCGTCTACGCACTCCCAGCTCCCTGATAGCTGCAGACATTCTACCCATCCACAAATAGTACCCCAAAATGAAGTAAAGTCTACCTTTGAAAAAAAAAGCGGAGAGAAGGAACAGTTAGATACAAAGCCATACCATAACATAACATCAATGTTAACTTCTGTCCATCCCAGCTTCCTGAGATCCCAGAGATAAGCATAATACATATGGCATATTAAGCAGAGATTTAAGGGAGGAGTACTGATACCTGGAGAGCTAATATGCTGCATTAAATCTTGAGAAATTGCTGTGCAGAGCTCATTAACCAGCATAGATAAATGTAAATAAATTTTAGTCTGCAGTATTTCCCCATGTAATATAACCAAGGTCCAAACGCATATAGTGCTATGCGAGATCATATTTTAAACATAACCTTGCAAATAAGACTCCCCCCCAAAAAAGAAAGATATATTACCTCTAGAAACCATGGCATAGGGCAGGGGGCAATTGCTGGTTTGATGAAGTTCCAACACATTTCTTCCTAGTGTAGGAATTAAACAGTACAGGCAAAAAATAAAACACAGCACTAGCAAGTTAACAGCAATATCCAGATCAATAGTCACCTGACTACTATGGTCCTGCAAAAATGTGTTCCCCTGAGTACCTTCTTCAGTATCCAAAGTTCCTTCCTCATAGACCCCTATAGAGGGAGATGAGACTGAGCAGTACTCCATTAGCATGTGGGCAGTTCCTGCTGAGAGGGCGAACCTGTAGATGAATGTTGGCTGTCTTTACTCCAGTTGAGTTTTTTGGAATTGTAATTTTTATTGGCCACCGGGATTTTTGTTGAAAAGTTCCTGTGTGCTTGCCTGGATTTCCTATTGATAGTTTGGTGCCAGTTACGATCTTCAGTCGACTGAGGTGCTTGTGGAAAAGGAGAAAATCTGTCTGTTCTCACAGAAGGGCTCACAGTGGAGGTAAAGTCTGGTCCAAGAGCTGTGCCACGCGGGGCTTTATTCTTAGAGTTCCATTTCAAAGCCGCGTCAGGTAGTGCCTCTCGTGACAGATGCAAGGACTGCTGTTTGTAGTTATTTGAATGTTTAAGAGAATTTCTTTTGAAGGACTCTTGATGAGCAAGTAGAAAATCCCATACATCATTCACAGTCTCACAAGACACCAGGCCCCCTTTGGAATCTCTAATCATTAGTACAGCTAGGTATTCAAAAAAGTATTGCAGACCTAATCATTGTAACTCCTGTTTAACTTCCCAAAATTCTTTTCTTTTGGCAATCAAAGCGCCTGAAAAATCCTGATAGATAGATATCTTCGTGTTGTTATACATAAGAGATTTCCTGTTTCTAGCCACTTTGAGGATCTCATCTTTCACAGAAAAGCATAAGAAATATACGATGATTGGTCTGGGTTTACAGTTACTGTGATGTTTTGGACCTAAAGATCTGTGCGCTCTTTTGATTTCCAGAGCCACAGACCATTTATATCTTAAAAGTTCAGGCAAAAACTTCTGTAGAAACCCTATCCTATTGCTCCCTTCCCAGCCTTCAGGAACACCCAGAATACGTATATTATTCCTACGCCCTCTATTTTCTAAATCATCTGTTTTGTTAGTTAAAAGGACAGTTTGCTTAGTGTGTTCCATATTAAGATCCTTGAGGTGTTGTATGTCATTTTGTAACAGTGAAATCCTTTTTTCAGACTGAGTTAATTTATTTTTCAATCCTTCTGTATCTTGTTTTAGTGAGATATTTACCGCTGTGACTTCTGAGATGCTGATTTTAAGATCAACCAACATATCTTTTATTTCCCCTATATCACTTTTGTTAGCTGGTTCAAACATCTGTTGTAAATCGGGTGTTCCTTTACATTTACATGCCTTTGAGTTGCCTGGGACTCAGTGCTCATTAGCCATGGCCGTTAGTTGATTTCAAAGCGCTACCGTCACATATAATGTCAAACTCTCTGGGAGACTTTTCTAACTTTATAGCCGAAAATAAAGTTGATCATTCAGGATACTCGAGTATCTGCCGTAAACTACAAACTATTCATAGCCACTAAATCTAGCATTTAAGTAAAAAAAAAAAAAAAAAAGCGGGTGTAGCGGGAGCGGTGCCTTTAATCATCCATTGCAGTCAGAGCGTCGTGCACTCCTCCTCACCAATCCTGATTTTAAAACGTTTATAGCAGACACAATCAGCAACTTCCTAGCAACCAATAATGAGGGAAATACTACACACACCACCTGATGGGAGGTATTAAAAGCATATCTAAGGGGCTAAATAATATCATACACAAGTTTTTAAAAAAAAAAAAAGAACATGCAGTTAGACTGCAGGAATTAGAAGCCAGAATATTGCAAAAGTGAAAACAGTTAAGTGGGACTTTAACACCATGTCCACAGCTGCCTCGGAGAGAAACATTCTACTAACCAGGGTGAGGCAATACATTGAAATGGATCATGGGGGCAAGCTTCTTGCTTGACAACTGAAGAGTCAGGAAGGAGCACATAAAATTACATTAAAAATGAGGGCGGTGAGCTCAGCTCTACAAGGCTGGACCTGGAGTAATCATTTACTGACTTCTGCCGTAAACAGTACACTTCAGAGTTCATCCCAACTCTGGAACAATTAAAAAAGTCATTTGAGAAAGCACCCATCCAACCAGTCAGTGATCAAACACAAAGTTGCTAGCCTCTGTCACGCTGACCCTGCTCACTGAGTGAATTTTGTGCATTATATTAGAGTTTAAGTGTTACAGCTCCTTTCTGCTGCTGTTCTGTCTCTCTTCCTCCCCCACGGAGCCAACCCCTCTGTTGGGCAACCTTCCCTAAACTCTTCTATTATCTTGAAAATTATTCCCCTCCCCTCCTGCCTGACTACCTACTTAAACTCTTCTCTTTCTCTCTACCCTCAGCTGCTTGCCCTTTGAACAGAGCTGCTTCAGCTCACAGCGATCGACCGGTTCTCCACCACTGATCGAAATCGGGGTCCAGCCCTTGCAAGGTACGGCAGAAGTGCAGCCAATCGAATCCCAGGCACCTCTAGCCCTCCTGCTCTGACTGGACAGGACCACTTCTCTCTCCCTGCCGCCTGGTGCTCCATATTTTCAACAAAAATTTTAAAGTATTGTAAGGATTGCTAGCCTCTGTCTCACTGACCCTGTTCACTGAGTGAATTTTCGGCCCTCCCCCGCCCCTCCACTGATTAAATACACTATCTTCCCGCCCACTTTTCTTTTCTCCTTTCCTATTCATACCCAACCTGTCGCTGGCCCCACCCTCCTACTGCTCACCCCTCCCTCCTCATTGTTCTGCTGTTTAAGATGGCCTCCTCCCCCCGCTCTTAACAATGCCTCCTATGCCTGGCTACCTGCTGCTGCTCCCTCTCTCTTCTTCCGCAACCCCCTTATCAAGCTTGCCCCCATCATCCCTTCACCCCCACTACTTGCCTACCCTGCCTGGGTACCACCAAAACCACAACTCGCATTCCACCTCTGAACGCCATTATGTGTGGTCCCACTCAGATGTACGGCCTGGCCCCTCCCTTATCCTTCCCTCCTTATCTTGGATGCTGCCTCAGCTGCTCACCCCCTGCTCTGCTACTTCTAGTTACTCATGCTTACCCTCCAAACGTCTCTCTCTCTCTCTCTCTCTTTCGTGCTTATACAACTGTCTGCTCGATACCTATCACCCTCCTCCTCCTTACTGCTGGTGACATCCATCCCAACCCTGGCCCCTTACCCCCTCCGTCCCCCCTCCTCCCACCCTCTCCCCTGCCACTCTACCCACAGGGAGCCCCTCCCCACGAGGTCTACGCCTACTACATCTGAATATTAGAAGCCTCCCCCTCAAACTAGACTCCTTCCAAGTTCTCGCCGTCTTTTATGCCCCGACATAATCATCCTCTCCAAAACATGGCTTAACAAAAACATCTCTGATGCTGCTGTCACCATCCCTGGTTACACCATGGCTTGCCAAGACAGGGCCACCAGTGGCAGCAGAGTGTCCATCTACTTAAAATCGGAGATCCACTTCTCAACCATCCTAGCCAAAACTGAACCAAATGCCTATGAGATATTAACGCTAAAACTGTCCCTACCTTTCTCACTCCCCATCTATATCACCAGTATCTACTGCCGTCCAAGTACACCCTCTTCTACTATCACAGTCCTCCTAATGCACTCCTCCTCCCATACCCCCTGAGATGAATCTTTTATCATGGGTGATTTAAATCTCAACTGGTTATCCCCAGCTCTCACCAAAGAATGGGCCATAATAAATGGACTACACCTCTCCCAACTCGTTAATGAGCCCATCCACATAAACCCTAAAACTGGCAACCACTCTCTACTGGACTGGGCTTTGACCTCCCACCCTCACCGGGTCATCAAATCTGGCCTCCTTCCTGACTCCCTGAGTGACCACAACCTCACCTATCTTGTCCGGAAAATTCCCCGCAGCAAAACAGCCCCAAATTTCTTGGTCCACTGCTCATATAAGTCTCTTGACATTACTCCGCTTCTAAATGACCTCGAACAAGCCAACTGGGTGACATCTTCATCCACCCTCTCAATCGATGCTGCCCTCCAACACTTCAAAAATACCTTTCTCTGTGTCTGGGATAAACATGCCCCTATGCGTCGCACTAGGGTGTGTGGCAACCACCTTCCCTGGATCACCCCAGAAGTCCTTGTGTGCCTTAGCACCCGTGACACAGCTTGGGGTGCCCATAAGTCCTCCAAATGCCAACAGGACTTCTCAAACTATCGGATGCTCAGAAACAAGTGTACCAGAGCAACCCAGCTGGCCAAAGTTGAATACTTTAACTCCACTCTCCAAACTAATCTAAATAATCCTTCTAAGTTTTGGAAGGTTATCCACTCCCTCTTCTCCCCCCCCCACTGCCACCCCTTCCCCACTACTAAACATAAATAACACCCTCCTCTCGGAACTTAGTGCTGTCGCAGCCAAGTTCAACTCGTAGTTCTCCACCTGCGCTTCCTCCCTCCTCTCACCTCTGCCCACTCCTGGTCCTTCCAGATGCACAGTGGGTCAAAAAAATCAGAATGTGCCCTGCACCTTCTCATTCAATAACATCTCGGCTACCAAAGCCCTTTCTTCCTTGCTTGTACTCAACCCTTCTAAAGGCAAATCCCCGATGATCTGGACCCTAAACTCCTCCACCTAGCGGCCCCTGCCATTGCTGCTCCACTTGCCTCCTTACTTAACCTGTCTTTTGCTGGGGCTACAGTCCCCCAGGCATGGATGCATGCCATAGTCATCCCCCCTGCCTAAAGGCGACCCCCACCACACCCTCAAACTACCCCCCATCTCCTTTCTTCCTACACTTGCTAAATTGCAAGAACACTTAGTGCTCTCGCAGCTTACCACCTTTCTTTCCAACTCCAGCTTCTACACCGACTTCCAGTCCGGATTCAGAAAAGGACATTCCACTGTCTCCTCCTTGACTAGGCTCACTGACGCAATTTACACCAGTATGAACGACGGACAGATTACCACTGCTATTTTTGTTGACTTAGCCAAAGCATTCGATACTGTCTCGCACACCCTACTCTTCTCCAGCCTTGCTGAAGCAGGTATCTCTGCTTCTACCACCAACTGGTTCTGCTCTTACCTCTCTGGTAGAACCCAGTCCGTACGTATCTCCAATGCCATCTTGGCCCCCTTACCCATCACTACTGCTGTCCACCAAGGCTCTGTGCTCGGACCATTACTGTTCTTGATCCTTTTAAATGATCTGCCTCTAGCCTGCCACTCATCTGCCGTACATCCTTTTCTTCTCAGGCACCACCACTGAAGCAGTTGCCTCCACCCTCCAAGCTGATTTCGACAACATTCAGTGCTGGTTCTTCTCCCATCAGCTCTCCCTAACAGTAAAAAAACTGTCTCAATGACCTTCGGCATGCGGCAATGCCTGTCCAGACTCCTTTCCCTCCCCTCCTTCCAAACCCTTGATGGGCAAATACTCAATGATGTCCCCTCATTCCAGTACCTTGGGGACTGGCTTGGACGTCACCTGACCTTTAATGACGCTACAATAAAAAAAAATGCGCCCCATGCTAGGAGCGCTGCACAGAAATCACCATAGCCTCCTATTAACTGTACGCCGTGAGTTAGTCCTGAAGATGATTCTCCCCTCCTTTGACTACTGCGATATAATCTATGGCTCGGCCTCTACATCCTCCCTATCCAAGCTCGACACCCTGTTCAATGCCTTCTGCCGCTTTGTTCTCAGTGGCCCCCCCTCGCACTCATCACTGCAAGCTATACCATGCCCTGGCCTTACCATCCCTTGAAAACAGGCACCTCATCCACTGCACAAAATTCACCTCTAAGCTCTGGCTAGGCTCCCTTCCTGCCTACCTCTCCTCCTTGCTACTCCACCCCCATCCTCTTATGCCCTCAGATCCACTGACTCCCACATACTGGCTATCCCCAGGCAGACGTCCACTGCTGGCCAAACTGCTTTCTCCCATCTCTTTCCCAAAATCTGGAATGAGCTACCCCCTCAAATCCGACACTCCTCCTCCGCTAACTCACTTTCCTCTGCCCTCACAAACCACTTCATGGTAAACTGTACTTGCTCAAACCCCTAATTCCGCCCTTCTCCCCTCCAAGCTACTCTACCTCCCTAAACTACCCCAAGACACACACTTCTAGCAGTATCATACGCTCTTGCTACCTAGGCACTAATTTTTCCTCAAGTTGTTGTTCTATTTACTGTGAACTGTGCTATAATTGATTATTGTCTTTGCATGTACTGATGTATTTGTGAGCCCTCAAGTGGGACCCTTTTCAAATTGTCACTGTATCCACTATCACTGTCTAATTGTGTATCCGGTAATCCTCTGTTTCCCCCACCCCCAGGTCGCACCAGGAGACGAGCATCTTCTTGCTCAGTGAGCCTTTCCTGGTGAAACAATTTCAATAAATAAACAATAAACTGCACTGGACAAGCCCTTGAACAAAAAAGAAGTTCTGCAGTTGTTAGGGCACTAAGGGAGGAAGGCCACAGGCCCTCAAATGCTACCGACTTTTTTTTTTCAAAACTTTCAAGAAAGAATTGGCAGGGACCCTGTTTAACATGGTAAAAGAAAGCCAGGATCGAACTGGGGTATAGGGGACCCATCTGGAAAGTGGATACAGGGGCCCACCTGGAAAATCAATAGGGGAGGGTCCAGGTGGACACACTCATAGCCTCATATCAGAATTCTACTTAAATCTGATACACTAGCTTTATACTTGCATTTTTTTATTTACCTATTGGGCCCCAAATACACTATTTAGTTAGAAAAAAACATGATAAATGCAAATTTTTTTAAAGTTCAGGAAGTGGGCAGGTACCCAAAGGGAAGCCCACCTGGAATTTCCCAGGTTTCCAGGTAAGCTAGTCCAACTCTGGGAAAGCCAGGCAAAAGGATATATGCCTACCACCACGAGGTCTGCTACTATAACAGTCCTCCCCAAACTGGGTAAGGACCCCGCGCTCTGCTCCTCTTATAGGCCCATTTCCCTGCTCACCACTGATGATAAAACACAGGACAGGATGCAAGCACCACCAAGTCTAGTATGGCTGGTGTGTTGCCGTCGACATCAGGGATGGTACCTCGCCCATCGACTTCACCTGGCGTACCTGATGCACCGACGTTCAGGCAGTACTTTTGTCTTTTGCAGGCATGTTAAAGTGCCTGCTACCTCCTCCTCCTGTAACAGGAGATGCGTCAATGGGGCAGTTTCAGCAAGCCCCAGTGCCAACACCTGTTAGGCTGATGTGCCAGTTCCCATCTCAAAAGTCGATGGCTTCATCTGTTCCCTATTTGAGGCCTGTTGAACACATTGAAGAGGACCAGGAGTACAACCCTGACCTCATTATACTTGAGGAAGAGGAGGAGGAGGAGTATGTGGAAAGCTCCTATGAGAGGTCCAGTTCCACTATCTTTGATAACCAGGTAAGGCCCACTAGGCACTAGTGCCTGTTTTCAGGGGCAACCTGGGAGCACTGGGCAGTTAAGTGACTTGCTCAGAGTCACACAGTATACAAGCAGAGGTTATGAGAATCAAACCAAGGTCTGGTCTGCTGGATGTACCAAGCTTGTTCACAGCTCATTACTCTAACCTCTAGGCTATACTTCTCTGCAGGAAGTGAGGACTATGTAGTGTATACATCGAGATCCCCTTTTGAAGACCCATCATTCATCTCCATGGTGCTACAGCTCCAGACTGCCATGGGGTTTGAATTATCAGAACAGGGCATCTCCACGATAAATTTGGTGGAGTTTCTAGAATTGCCTGATTCTCCATCCATCATTATTCCTCTATTACCTGCCTTGGAGGATGCCACCCTTGCTGCCATCAGGCTCTCTCAGGCAAGCCTTTTTCTGTAGGACAACATGAGGCTGATTCAGTGGTCATAAATGCTGTCCATGACAGATCTAAGGTGCCACAACACTTTAGTTCCCTCTGCCACTTTGGGCCTGAGGATTGCAAATTATCAGGCCCATATGGTTAAATACCAAAATACCCTCTGGAGGAAGGCCAATGCAGCTGCCCCAGCCCTCTCAGAGGGTACCCCTGAGCAGGCACTCTTGAAAACTCTACAGGCAGGAGCAGACATAGGTAAACATCTCTTATGTTTTACCTATGATATTTCTAATGCTTCTGCCAGGACAGCAGCTTCTGCAGTATGGCCCAGAAGACATTATTGGTTAAGGGTGGTGGGCTTTGCGAATGATGTTCAACAATCCATTCTATATGCCTCTTTTAGAGGATTCAAACTGTTCAGTACAAACATAAAAGATATCCTCTCCAGCCTGCAGGCCTTGGGCAGAACCCCAAAGTTGGTGCATTCCCTCTACCATGCTCAACCAAGGAGCAGACAGAGGGTGCTCAGAGCTACTCCAGTCCCAGCCTCTCCCAGTAGCAGTCACTGTAAGTAATGGAGTAGGAGCACTGGCTGTGGGGGAGCTCACAGCTACTGCAGTCCCAGCCTCTCCCAGCAGGAGTCACTGTAGGTAATGGTGTAGGAGCACTGCCTGTGGGGATCTCATAACTGCTCCAGTCCTAGTCTCACCCAGCTGGAGATGGCTGGGCATTGTTACTGGAGGTGTTGATGGCTCGAGGGGGAGCCAGGACCATTACACCAGCAAGGGCGTTAAACCCATGATTTGCCCGCTGTAAGGGCATTATTGCAATCATTAGTCTAATCACATTAGTAAGAAAGAATAAACAGCATTTAAAAAAAAGTTTACAAAAGCGGGTGCTGCTCTGAGCTGTAATCAGTATTTCTGTGGGATTAACATCTGGTACTGTAGCCAATCAGAGAGTGTGTCGGCCTCATGAATAATTAGTGAGACTTTCAATGCCCAGTAATGGAAAATGCATGGTGTCTCTGGCCATCAGTAGGCAAGAAGACATCTCTAGCAGTACATACTTCCTCATAGCGTTTATCACACACAACTTATATACCAGTCACTCTGATTTACACAACCCACCACAATATGCTGCAGTATGCACACACTGTTTAATTTCCTTCTCAGCTGTTGCATGGATCAGATGTAAAAACAGACCATTACATGTCTGAAGTATTGATGTACTGGCATATGTCAGCTTGACTAGGTTACCGGTCTCGGCTCTGGGACTGAAGGTTGGGGGTTGAAGTTGCAAACTGTTGACTAACATTCATACCCAGTCCTAAAACTGCAGTGCAGTACTCAGTGGTGCTGCAGTGCAGTACTCAGTGGTGCTGCATTATGAGAGATGCCCACTGTGCCATTCCTTGGATGGGGCATTGAAACAAGGTCTCAGGTTGGTTTTATGGTGTGTCCTCAGATGCTGACGTGAGAGCCCTGCCATGGGAGGTGTAAGGAGGGAGGGTATAAAACCAAAACTGCCACCTAGCCTGACACACTGGATAATGGTCTTCACATCCCTCGTACCCATTAGCCCCCCGATGTACTGCAAATCCACTGCTCCAGTCACAGCACGGTGCTTCCTCCTCCCAGTGCCTCCACCAGATGGGATACTCTGGACTTTAGCAGTGGAGCACATGGAGAGCATGGAGATGGCCCAACAGTGATAAGGGTGAGTCAGGCGGGGCGAAGGGCTGCCAGGGGAGCCTGGAAAAGTAGAGTGTCAGATGAGAAGAGCTGTCAGGGGAGCCTGTAGGAGTGGAATGTCGAGGAGAGAGAAGGAAGAAGCAAAAAAAAAAACAGGTCCCTTCTGCATGTCTCTAGTGGTTATCTGGGGAAGAAGTTAAAGTTCCCTGCGGAGTTGGCTCCACAGCGCTGAGTGTTGAGGTGACCTGGGTTTGCGCTATGAAGTATAAGTCCCCAGTGGCTATATTCTCACTCTCTGAGTCTGAACAGCAAGCAGAAACCAGTTCTGTCATATATTATTGTGAATACACTTCGGGGACACATGGCTAGGCAATCTAGAGCCCCTGACATGCACCCTTTCTGGTGGCCTCCAGCACTTCACCTTCAAACTGCTAGTTAATGCACACAATTTAGAAACCATGCAGGGTGTTCCCTGCTAGTCCAGCAAATATACTTTCTATTTTTTATATCACAGTTTATCACCCACTGCCAGCAGGGCTCAGTGGCTGTAGTACCCATCATCCATGTTCCGCCCCCCCCAGCCTGTTGGGGGTCATGTGGCACGGCAGTGGGGGCTGGATTTTTTGTATTTTTCCTGTTGCTGTTTATGGTCCCTGAAACCCCACACTTGAGGATGCCAGCACGAAGGCTGAAAGTCCAGGCTGTAGACGTGCTAGTGCAGATTTCAGCTAAGTGTCTAAAGGCTTCCTACCCTTCCCACACCAAGTCCTGTGCCACTACCCATGCATCCACAAGCAGCAGTAATGGAGTGATGTGACAGCCCTCCCCCCACTTGGAGGAGGAGGACAGCATCCTATGGGATGGTCAAACCTCCTCCCCCCCTCCCCGGCTAGCCCCAATGACTGAGGCTCGTTCCCGAACCCAGGGAGAGAAATCCTGGGATCCCTGTAGGATTCAGGCTGGGTCCAGGGGCCAGGCGGGAAAAGCTGCTCGCTTCTTCGAGTGGGAACAGGGCATGCCAACCAGTGCAAAGGAAAAGTACAAGAGAAGAAAAATGCAACCAAAGTAAAAGGGTGGCTTACCAGTGCCAGTGGGAAAGGAGCCTGAGGATTCTTTGAGGATGAAGTATCTGCTTTGATAAGTCAGCTGAGCTTCCAAAGTAAACAATAGCCACACAGAGTCTGCCTGTTTAACACCTTTCTTCTGCTTGAGAGTTCCAGCTGGGTGAGCTTGTAAAAATGTTTATTATCTCCATGGAGCTGTTTTATTTTTGTGAAAGAAGGTGCCCCTGTGTCTCTGGAATCATTTGGGGCCCAGGTGAAAATAAAGAGCTGTTCTGGGAAAAGGTTGAGAGGTGATTTTCTATTAAGTTAGAGAGGGTAAATGAAGTGTGAAGCCCGCATTTTTATTTGTGCCACAAGTTTGTATTTCCAGAAGATTTCCAGCAGTTTGCACCGGGATCAAGTGGCTCGGGAGTCAAAGGGGAGCTATGGCTGCAGATCAACGGAGGTACCTGGTTCCAGCAGCAGAGGTCTGGGGGCGAAGTCAGTTAACTGGAGAGTGATCGAGGCTGCACTGAAGAAATGAAACCATTGAAAGGAAGGCCAAAGCTTCCTACTTCACTGTGCTGTGCAGCACTCAGAGATGCTTTGCTTGCTGTAGGCCCTTTCCCCGGATCACCTGCAATTCTTTCATACCCCTAGACAGTTTGGGAAAGGGGTGGCTACATACCTGCTGGGTCTGATGAGGGATCATTCTGGTATCCTGGTGACCCAGGTTCACACTCCTAGCCTGGGACTTCAGATGTTGAGGCTAGCAGTGAAAGACCAGCAGTCACTCTCCTCCCACAGGGGATAGCGCGTGCTGCATCACTGTTCCAGTGGCTACAAGCGGTGGTGTGGTGGAAGTTGCCTCAGAGTGTGTGCAACAATGGAGAGGTGGGGAGAAAATGATGGAAATGCCACACCATGACCAGCTTGGTCACACTGCACCAACGGACCCCCCAAAGGCCATCACTTACGGGCCCCTCCAGCCCATGCATCCAGATTCACAAGCAATTCTGCCTTGTAGGCCACGGTTGGCCCACAGCAGGGACAAGCCAGCCCCAGAGTGATAGGGGTACATCTGCAGGTCTAGGTGGCATCTCCAGTGGCAGCAAGGATGAGTGTGACAGTCAGACATGGCCACTGCAGGACCTGAAGGAGTGGGTGCCAGTCGGCATGGGAAGGATGTAAAAAGGCAAATTAAGTTTCAAATAAAACACAGGGACTGTTCTTTTAAATTAAAAATTCTCATAGCTTAGGCAAGATCCCTTACTTGTTTCAATCCTGATTCCCAACTGTCTCATTTTACTGGGGAGGGAGTGCCTCTAATTAAGAGATACTAGGATCCTTAGTGCTACCTAACTGTCAAAATGAAATAAAGTAAACAGACAGTTCACCAAGGGTTAATTATCACACTCTGTAGGTCTAGTAAACAGGACCCAGCTTAGCTTCCACAAACGCTACTGATAAAGTGTATTTACTTAGCTGAAAGTATCTTTAGAAATTTAGAAAAGTTAGACCGAAGGTAAACACATTTCCCTAGAGTTCCTCTTTCCGTGACCCCTCCCAATGAACCTGATTAAATCTAATCAAGAACGCTAAGGGACAGGGTCAAGGTCTAACACTGACTCACACTGGGTATGTGCATCCAAGTGTTCATTCATACTGAAATAAGAACCTAGCAACTGGAATAGCAGGGCTGCTAGCAGGGTCAGAATTTAATACTGTTGGGAATTCTATAAGACTGAGAAGGGCACTGTGGTCTTGTGTTTAGAGCCCAGAACAGGGCAAGGAGACTGCAGGTACAAATCCCAGCACAGTCACTTATTCATCTGCACCTGTGAGCAAGTTACCTGCTCTCTGTGTTCTTCGGTATCAGTGAGCACATTGAGGGATGATACGGCTAAAGTATCCACTGCTGCATCCACACAGAAGCTGCAGGTTCAGAGTATTAAAATCCGAGATAACACCAGCATTAGTTGGCATAAATCCTTAACAAATTGCACACAATATAACTACAAAGTAGCAGAATTTTATGGCTTAGGCCAGCTTCCAGTAACTGGACATAGGGTCCTCTTTTTTTCCATATTCTATTTTATGCTCCCCTTCCTTCCCGTCTGCTGTACCAGGCAACCTTCCAGCCTCACCCACGCCTTCTCTGCCACTTACAGCAGCCTCCTCTTATGCCATTCTTAACCCTCCAGGGTGAAGGCGGGGGAGCTGGCAAAACATCTCACCCAAACTACACAGTTCTGGACGGTGGTGGGCTGTTGGCACCTCAGGACTCGAGAGTGCTTTAAGTTTCATCCCCTGTGCCTGTCGGTTGTTTTTCCAGTTTTCTTCACTTGACCCATGGAACATCAAGGGCGGAGCTCAATGACAAATGCGCACACCGCATGTGGCAGTGCATCATCAGAGCTAACAGGCATCCCCCCCTTCTGATGTACAGCTCCAACATGTACCATCACCTGTGCTCACTCAGATGGTGATACTGCAGCAGAGTAGAGTCAGAGACCCACCTTCCCAGAGGAGGAAAGTGTCCCCTGGGATACTCGGTCTTCCTCTTCCAGGTCACCCCCAAACCAGGTCGTCAGCATCGTGAGTGGTAGTGGCACCACTGCGTTGATGGGCTGGCCCAGTCTCACTATTTTTTTGTTTCATATTCTGTTCCAGCATCTCCCCAGGACTTACCAGGTGCTGTTTCTTGCACAGTTCTAACCTCAGTGACCTGTGTTTGCAGTTATTGTTTGGTCCGTTAAATGAAAGGCCCTTGTTAGTCGCCTGGTGCCCTCATTTAATCACCACATGATCACTGTAATGTATAAAATTGTTGTTAAAGTTACTCCCTATAGACTATAATGTAGCGCACCCCCACCCCACCCCCAGTCTCTCCCTGGGATCATGTCATAAAGTTGGCAGAGCGCAGGGACAGATCGGGGGTGGAGTTACACACGGGGAAGTGCTTGTGTTCCAGTTCAAGCAATTTTACGAGCGTTCTGCCAGCAATACTATTGGAGATTTTTGAATCAAATACACCTCAGCACTATTTCACCGAGGTAAGGCACCGAACTACGGGGTGCAGATCTGATTTTTTTTTTTTTTTTTATTTATTTATTTCTCCTCGGCTGGGGGGGGTTGTACCTATGGTCCCCCCCCCATCCAGCTATCTCTTCAGCCTCACCCCAGTCGCAGCCAGAGATCAGACCCATAAGTCCTACCCCTCCTAGCCACATCATGGTGGGTACTTACCCCACACCCTGCGGAAGGCCAGGGGACGGACACCAGGGGAGCCAATTTGAGTGTGTCTGATGCGACACAGACGGACCACCTTCACTGTGCACGTGGAGGCTTTCTGTGTTTGGCCCCCCTCATGGCACGGGCCTGCAATGATGCCAAGGATGCTTCTGTGCATATATCCATGCATGGCATGTCTGGCATCAGCCCACGCCGACCCACAGCTGACCGCAGCATGCACCGACCCCCAGCCACCGCCAGGAGCCAGTGTGTGTGCGGTAATCCCTTCTCACCCTCCCCGGAGGAGAAGAGCCGTCCCTGGGATGCTTGATCCTCCTCCCTCCCAGCCAACCCTCCAGCACCCAAGGTCACTCCCAACCAACCCTCCAGCACCCAAGGTCCCTCCCAACCAACCCTCCAGCACCCAAGGTCCCTCCCAACCAACTCTCCAGCACCCAAGGTCCCTCCCAACCAACTCTCCAGCACCCAAGGTCCCTCCCAACCAACCCTCCAGCACCCAAGGTCCCTCCCAACCAACTCTCCAGCACCCAAGGTCCCTCCCAACCAACCCCCCAGCACCCAAGGTCGCTCCCAACCCCGGGTCACTGGCATGACGTGAGGTGTGGCGTCCAGTGGCTCAACCCTCCACGCCACAGGGCTGGCCACAGATCTGAATTCATTTAACTTAGGGAGTGTCTTTAAATTCCTGAGGTCTGGGCAAAAGGAAGGCAATGCAGTCTCTTGTTGCCTATAAAAGATAGAAGCCAGGGGGATGTAAAGCCAATATTAAGGATGCGCTTTGTATGTTTATTATATCTTTGGTTGGACCATCCCTGCTTGTGGCAGCAATAGCCTTTAGGTAAATTTGTTTATTTTATATACCTCGACATAACTCCTCTATGATGTCACATGGTCAGGAGGATGCCCTTTCCTTACCATAACACTATTGTTTCAGAGTATTCTTATGTTCTTACCTGTTGTATTAATCCGTATCACATTAAAGTAACATTCAATAAAATATAATTAAAAAAAACACAGCTTCAACAGGAAAAAAGATCATCACTCCCATAGAGACAATTATGAGCTCCCAGGGATCTGCCTGTATAGCAAGCATTTTTTACCAAAGCCCCCTCAGCTTTCACCATAACCAGTGATTTGTCTCTCACAGGCAGGACCCCACCTTCTCTTGAGACTTTAATGGGTCTGCATCCCATTTGAGGATATGGCCTGACACAAGGAATTTGTTACCATAGCCCTGTCACAGTTGTCACTATAGCCTATGGTTTACCCACCACAGGCAGGACCCCACCTTCTCTAGAGACTATCATGATTTGATAGAGCATCAGCCAATGAAGAGTAGGCATGTTACACGTTTACACTTTAACAGTGCAGGAAGCATGTCTCCCATCACATATTGCATGTTTACACTTTAACAGTGCAGGAAGCATGTCTTCCATCACATATTGCATGCTTACACCTTAACAGTGCAGGAAGCATGTCTTCCATCACTTGTTGCATGTTTACATGTCAGCAGTGCAGGAAGTATGTTTCCCCATCATATGGTGCACATTCACAAGTCAGCAGTGCTGGAAGCATGTCTCCCATCACATGCTGCATGTTTACACTTTAACACTGCAGGAAGCACGTCTCCCATCACATATTGCATGTTTACACTTTAACAGTGGAGGAAGCATGTCCCCCATCACAGATTGCATGCTTACACCTTAACAGTGCAGGAAGCATGTCTTCCATCACATGTTGCACGTTTACACATCAGCAGTGCAGGAAGCATGTCTCTCATTACATGTTGCATGTTTATATGTCAGCAGTGCAGAAAGAATGTCTCCCATCATGTGTTGCATGTTTACACATGAACAGTGCAGGAAGCATGCCTCCCATCACATGCTGCATGTTTACACTTTAACAGTACATGAAGCATGTCTTCCATCACATGTTGCACATTTACAAATTAGCAGTGCCGTCAGCATGTCTCCCATCACATGTTGCATGTTTATACTTTACCATTGCAGGAAGCATGTCTCCCATCACGATGCACGTTTACACATCAGCAGTGCAGGAAGCATGTCTCTCATTACATGTTGCATGTTTACATGTCAGCAGTGCAGGAAGCATGTCTCCCATTGCATGCTGCATGTTTACACATGAACAGTGCAGGAAACATGTGTCCCATCACATGCTGCACGTTTGCATTTCAGCAGTGCAGGAGACATGTTCTCCATCAAATGTTGCATATTTACATGTCAGCAGTGCAGGAATAATGTCTCCCATCATATGTTGCACATTTACATGTTAGCAATGCAGGAAGCATGCCTCCCATCACATGATGCAGGTTTAGATGTCAGCAGTGAAGGAAGCGTGTCTCCCCATCACATGTTGCACATTTACACATTAGCAGTGCAGGAGACCTGTTTCCCATCGCATGTTGCATGTTACACTTTAGCAAGGCAGGAAGCATGTCAAGCATGTCTCCCATCACATGTTGCATGTTTACATGTTAGCAGAGCAGGGAACATGTCTCCCCATCATATGTTGAATGTTTACACTTTAGCTATGTGGGGAGCATGTCTCCTCATCACATGTTGCATGTTTATACTTTATCAATGCAAGGGACATGTCTCCCATCACATGTTGCATGTTTACACTTTAGCAGTGCAGGAGGAATGTCTCCCAATCACACATTGCATACTTACACTTTAGCAGTGCAGGAAGCATATCTCCCTATTCCATGTTATGTGTTTATGCTTTAGTGGCGCATGGGACATTCCTTCCTATCACATGTTGCATGTTTACACTTTAACAGTGCAGGGACATGTTTCTCCATCACATGTTGCATGTTTAGTAGTGCAGAAAGCATGTCTCCACATCACACATTACATGTTTACACTTTAACAGTGCAGGAAGGATATCTCCCCATCACATGTTGCGTGTTTACACTCTAGCAGTATAGGAAGCATGTCTCCCCATCACATGCTGTGTGTTTACACTTTAGCACAGCAGGAAGCATGCCTCTCCATCACATGTTATGTGTTTACACTTCAGCAGTGCAGGGAGCACGTCTCCCATCACATACTGCAAGTTTACACTTTAGCAGTGCAAGGGACATGTTTCTCCATCACATACTGCACGTCTACACTTTAGCAGTGTCAGGGACAGGTCTCCCTATTACATGCTGCATTTTTACACTTTATTGGTACAGGAAGCATGTCCCCCATCACATGCTGTGTGTTTACACTTTAGCAGTGCAGGAAGCATGTTTCCCTATCATGTTATGTGTTTACAGTTCAGAAATGCAGGGAGAATGTTTCCTCATCACATGTTGCATGTTTACACTTTAGTGGTTTTAGAGATGCATTTCCCCATCACATGTTGAATGTTTACTGACTAAGGTGTGCTGGGCATGTCTCCCCATTACATGTTGCATGTTTACACATTAGTGGTTTTGGAGATGTGTTTCCCCATTATATGTTGAATGTTTACTAACTAAGGTGTGTCAGGCATGTTCACCATCACATGTTGCATGTTTACACTTTAGTGGTTTGGAAGGTAAGTTTCCACACTGCATGTTTTTGTTTTGTTTTTAACTCTCTTTTTCCTCCCTGGTAAAGGCAGTGGATTTACCCCTTCTCAGTGCCCAGACCTCACACCCTGCATCCTCCCCTCAGGTAGCTCAGACTGGGGAGGCCCGCAGCTTGCCCTCTGTGGCAGGGCTCCCAGAGGGCAGAGACCGAGATCAACCAGAGGCCCCAGTTGAGGCTAGAGCCTGGGGTGTCATTTGGGCGGAAGTCTGAGGGTGTCACAGTGCAGCCGGTCCAGATTTGTTTTTCACTTTAAGGTTCCCGGAGGCGTGGACATGCAATGATGTCATCACAGGCCAGGCATGCTCCTGCACCCGATCTACAGATGTCCTCCGACACCTCCCCATGGAAGGGTGGCTCTAGCTGTCATGCACAGGAGCCTCCACTGGGTGTTGCTGGCTTGCCGAGAAGCCACCTTCCCCCTGGCCGACCCTCTGATGTACCGCACTGATTCCTGAACATGGGTCTTCAGTGCCGCAGGCGGTAGCACTACTGTTGTGCTGGTGGGCCGGCTCACATTGCATATTTACAATTTAGTAGCGTGGGAGATATGCTTCTCGATCACATGTTGCATGTTTACACTTTAGGGGTGCAAGGGCATGTTGTGACATCACATGTTGTGGTTTTTATTCTCCATCTGTGGCGGCCCCTACCCACTGTATCAGGTGACCTCCCAGCTCCACCTCTGCCTTCTCTGCCACTTATCACAGCCTCCTCCTCCTATTCAGGATTTCACCCTTCTGGGTAAAGCCAGTATAGAGCTGGCGGCCCCACACACTGTGGCCAAGACTGCCCTCAGCTTCATCTCACAATCCTGCGGGGTGATTCTTGGTGTTCTTCATCCCCTGGGATGCCAAGGACATGGCTCAGTGACATGCATACATGCTGATGTGTGGCAGTGCCCATCAGAGCCAACCGGTGCCCCCCTCCCAAAGTACAGCTCTATCCTACAGAGATCTGTGGTCACCCACAATCCTATCCCTCGCAGGCCCTCAACAACTCAGTCTCATTCCCAAACCCAGGTTTCTGGCATTTGTGAGCAGTTTCGCTACCCCATGCCAATGCTATGCTACACGTTTACACTGTATCTAGTGAACTGTTATGCCTTTGGGGGTTATTTGTTATATAGCAGTAATTCTAGTTTTCTCAATAAACTGAGTCAGAATGTTAATGTTACTCCTAGAAAACTGAGCTCCCTAGGGCTACGCCCATTTCCACACCTAGTGAAAAGCAAAATACACCTAAATTTAGGGGAACTGAAACAAAACAATTACTATTTACATTTAAATTATGTTGAACAGCTTGTACGCCTTATTTCAAAGCACTTTAGAGACCAACCCCCCATCATTGCCAGTGCTGGCAGGACATTTACAAAGTGAGCATTTTGACAGCTGGGAGCAGTCTGATGCCAGAGTGTATCTGTCAAGCGGCAGAAGGCTCTCATGACAAATGAAAGAGAAGGCAAAACAATTAAACACAACTCTGTGGATAATAATGCCCCCTAGTAGAATGTTACAAAAACACCCAACATCTACAATCAGTCTGTCAATAAAAAACTTACCTGGTGCGTTGCATGAAATATCAACTCACAGCATGGGGCATGAACAGGAGAAATAAATCAGCAATTATAAACCACCCTTAAAGAAAAGTCCCCACAGAAACATAGCATTTTTTTATTTTTTAACTTCACTTATCTTCCTCTGGCCACAGGCTAGGACCTCCTTCAGCTACCTCCAATGCAAGCTACCCTCCCTACCAAGATCCTGCTGCGGCACCTCCTGGTCCGCATGACCACCAGAGACACACCTCTGTGCCGCTCCCTCCAGTTTACCCCTTGGGGTAGAGTACACCTTCAGCTCCTTCAGCATTTCTTTTTCACATACAACTAGCCGCTTGAGATGGAGGTGAAGGTGTGGGGATGCTTCGAGGAGCACCGCAGCTCAGATCTAGTGTGAGAGTGAGAGTGAGCCTCTGGTGGTGTGTCATCTGTCTGGTACTGTGCGCACTGTTGTCCCTTATTTTCCCCACCCACCCACCAGGAGTGCACAGCATAGCTGGTTGCCAGCGAGGCCTGATGCAACCAATCCCCAGGTATGTTCTAGCAGACCCCAATCTCAGTCACTGTTCCTCTGCACTGCCACCTGTGGTCACCCAAGTGGTGGTAGAGCAGCAGGATGCTATATCCCCCCCTCCCCAGAGGAAGAGGGCATTCTATAGGATACTCAATCCTTCTCCTCCCCCCCACGTCCGGTCATCTGATGGCCCAGGCTCATTCCTGAACCCGGGGTCATCAGCATCGTGAGCAGTAATGCTACCACTGCACCAGCGGGCTGGCCTATAAATACAGCATTTGTTGGCAGAAAAGGACCACTTGGTCCACGCAGTTGGCCCATGTGTTCCCTGCCTATTCTGCCTCCGCAGACCCAATATGGTCTCCGGTAAGCCTCTCTGCCTCTGTTCTAATATACCCTAATGTATATCTCATGTATATCCCATGCATACTTGAAGTCATTCACCATTCTAGCCTCCACCACTTCAGCTGGCAGTTGGTTCTATACGTCTACCACCTTTTTAGAAAATGGCAACAATCAATTCTTAAACCTGATTGGCTGAGGCAGGCTCCTAGCTGGGCATTTATTTTTCAATAGATGCCCAGCTAAAAATAAAAGCCAGTCCAAGTGCCTCTTCACAGAGTAACATTCTCCGATGAGCCATTTTCTAAGCGCAATAATACCCTCCACGGTGGGCATTATTGGGAAATACCGGACCTTCCAGGGCCTATAAGGCCCTCCACCTGTGGCATTAGGCCTCAATACGCCCCTGGGTGGTCCGGTATTTCCCAATAATGCCCACCCTGTCAGGTATTATTGCTTACTTAGTGAAGAAATATTTCCTCAGATTCCTCCTGAACTTCCCTCTCTCCAGCTTCATCGCATGCCCTCTAGTCTTGGAGCTCATTCTCATTTGGGAAAGGCTCCCCTCCTGCCCTCCTGCTCCCTGTTCACCCCTGTGAGGTACCTGTAGGACTCGATCATGTCACCTTTCTCTGTACTTTCTTCCAGGATGTACATGTTTAGATCCCTTAGACTCTCCTAGTAGGGCTTCCCTTGCAACCCCTGCACCATTTTGGTTGCACTCCCCTAGATCGCCTCCACCCTAAGTCCTTTTCGATGTGTGGTCTCCAGAACTGGAAACAGTACTGCAGGTGGAGGTGTACCAGAGAGCAATACAGCAACTTATTAGGGGGGAATTGAGTAATTGCTGTTATTGCCCTGGAAAACAAACAGTTAACACATATAATTCTTATAATATATAATTATTTTCTCCGGTCACTGCATCTTTTCCTATTGTTAAGCATTTGAGGACATGTTTTCATGAAACACACAATATAAAAGAAACTTATAGTGTGTTTCATTGCAGCTGAGACATTTACTATTTTGTTTAACTTGCTATCTATGTTTCCTTCCTTCCTCATACCACTGGCTCCTTTTGCTTCAGTCTGCTACTGCCTGCTTGTTGGCCTCTCTGCATATCCTTCCAGGGCCCAGGCACAGAATACCTGGGGCAGGAGACACCCTGTTGTAGCCCCCTGATGAAGACTACAGTCAAAGCCCCAGGGCTTAGATTGAGAGTGACTGGAGCTTCCTGTGCGTTTGTTTTGTGGTGGCAATAAAAAATTCTCGGCACAGTTCATGTCTTTGCCACTTTTTTCCCTTTACAGAGTGCTCAGCCTTTCCAGTTTATTTGACACCATGAAGGGAAAGCCAGCCCCGGTGGTAAATGCACCCAATATCCACCCCAGGCCTACACAGATTTTGCGCCCCTCCCCCCCCGTGTACCAGGAGGGGCCAGAACACATGACAGTTATGATAATGTGAGGCAGTGTTGATGTTATGAGCAGGTCAGGGATTTCAGTAACCTATAAAGACTGCCTGCTCCCAATTCTCTATGGTAACCAAGCAAGCTCAAGCCTGGGGTGGGGGGGGCAAATGACACATGATTACTCATGATGTCCAACCTTTCCCTCCAATACACCACAGAAAAAGTGCCGATGAGGCAAAGTCACTACCACCTTCCTCTTCCCCGTGCCTAGTCTAACAGCGCTCCCCAGATGCAGGAGGGTGGGGAGGATCGCGTTTGCACAACATGCTTGACCTGTGCCCCTGAGCCGGGTGAGATGTTCATTGTTTTCAAGCTTACAGTACTCAGGATGGACAAGTTACAATTTATTGCTTTTTCGATGGAGCATCATTCTTTTTCTGTTTTAAAATTTGAGTTGAAATTCGGCAGCCCAGATGGGCTGGGGCAGCACTTAGTTCTGTCATGCAGGTGAACTGGTTTCGAGAGTGGACTATGGCTGCCGTGTTGGGATGCAGGCCAAGCTGCTGTTGACAGGTAGCACACCTCAGCCGGGCAGGGCTAGCAGTAGGTTCTGGGGCCCCAGTAACCCCTGCAGACAGGCCAGAGAACTAGCTCCTCTCATGGGCAGGGCTAGCCGTAGGTTCTGGGGCCCCAGCGACCCCTGCAAACAGGCAGAGAACTTGCCCCTCTCATTAGAGCAGGCTGTGCATGTGCAAGGCTGACTAAGGCACAGTCCACACAGTGAGGAGGAGGAGGAGGAGGAAGGACTGCGAGCTCCGCCATGCTACTGCCACCTGAATGACCATAGGTGGTGGAGCAAACTGGAGCCACAGTGAGTTGGCAGCTGCCACCCGACAGTGGTGTGAGCATGCCTGCATGCTCAAGTCACTGCTGTGTGTGCCCAGGGGTTTCAGGGGTGAACATGGAAAACACAGCCTAGGACCAAACAGGATGACATGGTGACCCCTTGCAAGCTCCACACCGCCTACTGGGCACCCTGCCTCCAACTGAGCATGATGACCTGAAGGGCTTGGGTAACACTAACGGCCCTACCACAGGGGAAAGCTGTGGAGAAATAGAGATAAGGGGCCAAGACCCAGAGACAGTGGATAATGGGGTTAGTGGGGGGGGGGAGTTGTCTGAGGATGGGGATTGGCTGATCGAGAAGGAAGAATTAAATCTGAAATTAGGCTGACCCCTCAGAGCAGCGATAGGGTTACTGCTTGCAATGCCACCAACCCAGGTTCAGGAACATTGTAAGTTGTCGGGGACTGGCCGGAGGGAGAAGAGGATCAAGCATCCCAGAGGACACTCTCATCCTCTGGGAAGGGAGGGTATTGTCCTCCATGGTGATACTGCCACCTGGGTGATGACAGTTACTTGTGCGGTTTGAGGACCGAGGATTGGTGGGACATCGCTGATGGTGACCCACTGGCATGCAGACACCCTTGATGTCCTTGCACATGATGATTCAAGGGATAGGGAGAAAATGCAAAAATGGCATTAACAACCATGATGACAGACCACAGTATATCCTCAGCACTAGCAACGAAGGACCACAGGATATCTTTAGCACCAGCGATCATAGACCACAGTATATCCTTAGTGCCAGCGATCATGGACCACAGTATATCCTTAGCACCAGTGATCACAGACCACAGTATATCCTTAGCACCAGTGACCGTGGATCACAGTATATCCTTAGCACCAGTGACCGTGGATCACAGTATCGCCTTAGCAACTGCAATGATGGACCACAGGATATCCTTAGCATCAGTGATAATAGACCCCTGTATATTTTTACCACCAGCAATGAAGGACTATAGTATATCCTTACCACCAGCGACAAAGGACCACAGTATATCCTCAGCACCAGCGAGGATGGACCACACTATATCCTTACCCCAGTGACCATGGACCTCAGTATATCCTTAGTACCAGTGACAATGGAACACAGAATATCCTTAGTACTAGCGACCACAGACAATAGTATATCCTCAGCATCAGTGACCATGGACCACAGTATATCCTTAGCACCAACAGCAATGGACTACAGTATATCCTTAGTACCTGCAACGATGGACCACAGTATATCTTCAGCACCAGCAATGATGGACCATAGTATATCTTCGGCACCAGCAAGGAGTATATTTTCAGCACCAGCTGGGACAGACCACAGTATATCTTTAGTCAGGGATCGACAAATCCCATAGCCCAACGTCCCGGGCTACAATTTTTTGCTATGGGACAACCAATTTCACAGTACTTGGTTGTCCCACGGACAACCAAATCAGTGATGCCTTTTTTTTTTTGGTTTGACTTCTCATTCGGCAGGTCCACCCAACTCCACTGCTAGATGTCCCCAGATCGCTCACTCGGCTGTGGGCAGATGAAGCAGCAGAGCTCCCGTCACATGATAGCTTTAGTCATCACCAGTGCAATCGCAGGAAGTGCCGCCGCCGGAGTGGAAGCCGGGAGGGAGAGTGAGCACTGTGTGCCCGCTACAATGGGGACCTCCTGCTACCCGCCCAAGGTCACCACAGCACTTGCTGACAGTGGACCACCCATAGGACTGCCGGGTAAGTCCACCAATGCTTTGGGACAGTCCTGCAGGGTGTGGGCATAATGGATGTTGGTGAAGCTGGCAGAGTTAGCACGATTGGTGCACCGGCGCACTGTGGCGCCATTTCATGAAGCAATGCTGGAGTCATTTCGATTATTACGGCAACTGCATGGGCTGTTCATGGCACAGTGACACTGTGGTGTGGAGGGGCTGGCTGCTCAAGAGTGTACTTGTGGGGAGGAAACAAAAAAAGACAAACTGGGACAGGAGGAGGTGGGAAGCTTCCTAGCCAGTCGGGTGATATCTGTCGATTGCGAGGCATATGTCAAGATCGTCAACGACAAACTCAATGAAAGGAGGACAATTGTGAGAAATAAAATAAAGATCAGAAAAAGTACAATTTGAATTGTTAGTCAGTGACTGAGAAGGACCCCAACCTAAGATATAGTAACACATCAACCAGCAGGCAACCAGAAAGAAAGAAAAAGTGGTTGCCAATACTTTAGCTAAAAAAAAAAAAAGAATATTTTAAGAACAGCCTGCAGTTCAGCAGGAAAGTGTGGGGGCAGTTGGAGTTGGGCAGTTTAGGGTGACACAGGAGAAAAGAGGAAAGGGCACAGGTGTGAGACTGGACTTGTGTGTGTGTGGAAAGGAATCTTGGGCAGTAGAGGAAGAGGACTTTAAAGAAAAAGGTACTAAAGTCTGTTATTTAAAAACACAATCTACCCACTCACTACCTGACATCCAGAGTGGCCAGGTGAACACCAAAGTGCACTATAGTGTTGTGCTCTCTGTGCTGTGGGTACTGTTGTAAAAACCACAGCAAAAGAGTGTGGGACAGGTCTAAGGAGGCCTACTTGTCGAGGCTTGCTGTGTGTGGGGCACTTGGGCATGCAGCTGTAGGGGTAAATGTATTCAGCTACAGCCACACTGCTGGCTTGTATCCTAAATGACAGACACCCAGATGGTTGTTAACTGTACCAACAAGTGCCTGCCTGTTCCCACTGACCCGCCTCCATCCCAATCTGCTAGTAACACCACCCAGTGAAAGACACACACCACATAGTGACTGGTAAAAGAAATGTTATTAGCATCGAAAAAATAATTTTTACCTGTCTTCTGATGTTCTATATCTATATACTATAAACAGTACAACCCCCACACCATGTACTTTGTTTCTACATATGTTTTTAAAAAATGTACACTGAAATGTATTGGACTACCACTTGAAACTCAGGGACCACCATTTTTGGCTAGGCCAGTTGTCCTGGACTAGCATGCCATTTTGAAATTTGTCGATCCCTGTCTTTAGTGCCAGTGACAACGGACCATGGTATATCTTTTGCACCAGTGATCACGGACCACAGTACATCCTTAGCACCAGGGACAATGGACTACAGCATATATTTAGTACCAGCAGTGACAGACCACAGTATATCTTCAGCACCAGTGGGGGCGGACCACAGTATATCCTCAGTACCAGTGATGATGGACCACGGTATATCTTTAACATCAGTGATGACGGACCACAGCATATCTTTAACACCAGTGATGATGGACCACAATATATCTTTAACACCACTGACAACGGACTCCACTTTATCCTTAGCACCAGCAACCACGGAACCAGCGGTGGCCCACCGAAAGCGCCGACACTTATTAGCGAATCTCAAAACAGATCATTATAGCGAGATCACTATAATGGTCTGTTTTCAGCGATTCCCTTTCCCAGTGTCCCACCCTCCCCAAATCAACTCTGATCTGGAGTTGATAATCATTAAATGTAGGGGCTATGAGGGGCACAGCCCTCCGCATGGGGGGTGCGGGGGTCATAGCCCCCCCAAAAAACAGTCTGTTGCAGGGCACGGTACCAGTGTCAGTACTGTGCCATTGCTGACAGAAATGTTGGGATTTTCACTGTCGTGGTCACTTGGTGCTTCCGGAACCCAGTATAGCCTTAGCACCAGCAACCACAGACCGCAGTATATCATCAGCACCAGTGATGAAGGACCATAGTATATTTTTAGCATCACTGTCCACGGACCACAGTATAGCCTTAGCACCAGTGACCATGGACAACAGTAGATCCTTAGCACTAGTGAAGAATGACCACAGTTTAGCCTTAGTACCAGAGACAAAGGATCACACTATATCCTCAGCTCCAGTGATGACAGATCACAGTATATCTTTAATAAAAGTCTTGAGGGACCACAATATATCCTCAGCACCAATAAGGAGAGACCTCAGTATAGCCTTAGCACCAGCGACAACGAACCACAATATATCCTTAGCACCGATGACAGACCACAGTATAGCCTCAGCATGAACACGAAGGACCACAGTACATTCTCAGCACCAGTGATGATGAACCACAGTATATCCTCAGCATCAGTGATGAAGGACCACAGTATATCCTAAGCACCAATGACAGACCCCAGTATATCTGTAGCACCAGTGATGACAGACCCCAGTATATCTGTAGCACCAGCAATGACAGACCCCATTATATCCTTAGTAAAAGCAATGATGGACCACAGTATATCCTCTGTACCAGTGACAATGGACTACAGTGTATGCTAAGAACCGGTGATGATAGACCACAATATATTCTTAGCACCAGCAAGGTTGGACCACAATAAATCCTCAGCATCAGTGAGGAGAGACTACAGTATATCCTCAGCACCAGTGATGGCTGTCACAGTATATCTTCAGTAACAATGAGAAAAGAGTACAGTATATCCTTAGCACCAGGGATGATGGACCACAGTATATCATTAGCACCAGTGACGATGGACCACAGCATATCATTAGCACCAGTTATGATGGACCACAGTATATCCTTAGCACCAGTGACGATGGACCACAGTGTATCCTTAGCACCAGTGACGATGGATCACAGTATATCCTTAGCACCAGTGATGATGGACCACAGTATATCATTAGCACCAGTGACGATGGACCACAGTATATCCTTAGCACCAGTGACGATGGACCACAGTATATCCTTAGAACCAGTGACGATGGACCACAGTATATCCTTAGCACCAGTGACAATGGACCACAGTATATCCTTAGCACCAGCGACGATAGACCACAGTATATCACTAGCACTAGTGATGATGGATCATAGTATATCCTTAGCACCAGTGACGATGGACCACAGTATATCCTTAGCACCAGTGACAATGGACCACAGTATATCCTTAGCACCAGTGACGATGGACCACAGTATATCATTAGCACCAGTGATGATGGATCATAGTATATCCTTAGCACCAGTGACGATGGACCACAGTATATCCTTAGCACCAGTGACGATGGACCACAGTATATCCTTAGCACCAGTGACGATGGACCACAGTATATCCTTAGCACCAGTGATGATGGACCACAGTATATCATTAGCACCAGTGATGATGGACCACAGTATATCCTCAGCTCCAGTGATGACAGACCACAGTATATCCTTAATAAAAGTCTTGATGGACCACAATATATCCTCAGCACCAATGAGGAGAGACCTCAATATAGCCTTAGCACCAGCTACAACAAACCACAATATATCCTTAGCACCGATGACAGACCACAGTATAGCCTCAGCACGAACATGAAGGACCACAGTACATTCTCAGCACCAGTGACGATGAACCACAGTATATCCTCAGTATCAGTGATGAAGGACCACAGTATATCCTAAGCACCAACGACAGACCCCAGTATATCTGTAGTACCAGTGATGACAGACCCCAGTATATCTGTAGCACCAGCGATGACAGACCCCATTATATCCTTAGTAAAAGCAATGATGGACCACAGTATATCCTCTGTACCAGCGACAATGGACCACAGTGTATGCTAAGAACCGGTGATGATAGACCACAATATATTCTTAGCACCAGCAAGGATGGATCACAATAAATCCTCAGCATCAGTGAGGAGAGACTACAGTATATCCTCAGCACCAGTGATGGCTGTCACAGTATATCTTCAGTAACAATGAAAAAAGACTACAGTATATCCTTAGCACCAGTGACGATGGACCACAGTATATCATTAGCACCAGTGACGATGGACCACAGCATATCATTAGCACCAGTTATGATGGACCACAGTATATCTTTAGCACCAGTGACGATGGACCACAGTATATCCTTAGCACCAGTGATGATGGACCACAGTATATCCTTAGCACCAGTGATGATGGACCACAGTATATCATTAGCACCAGTGATGATGGACCACAGTATATCCTCAGCTCCAGTGATGACAGACCACAGTATATCCTTAATAAAAGTCTTGATGGACCACAATATATCCTCAGCACCAATGAGGAGAGACCTCAATATAGCCTTAGCACCAGCTACAACAAACCACAATATATCCTTAGCACCGATGACAGACCACAGTATAGCCTCAGCACGAACATGAAGGACCACAGTACATTCTCAGCACCAGTGACGATGAACCACAGTATATCCTCAGTATCAGTGATGAAGGACCACAGTATATCCTAAGCACCAACGACAGACCCCAGTATATCTGTAGTACCAGTGATGACAGACCCCAGTATATCTGTAGCACCAGCGATGACAGACCCCATTATATCCTTAGTAAAAGCAATGATGGACCACAGTATATCCTCTGTACCAGCGACAATGGACCACAGTGTATGCTAAGAACCGGTGATGATAGACCACAATATATTTTTAGCACCAGCAAGGATGGATCACAATAAATCCTCAGCATCAGTGAGGAGAGACTACAGTATATCCTCAGCACCAGTGATGGCTGTCACAGTATATCTTCAGTAACAATGAAAAAAGACTACAGTATATCCTTAGCACCAGTGACGATGGACCACAGTATATCATTAGCACCAGTGACGATGGACCACAGCATATCATTAGCACCAGTTATGATGGACCACAGTATATCCTTAGCACCAGTGACGATGGACCACAGTATATCCTTAGCACCAGTGACGATGGATCACAGTATATCCTTAGCACCAGTGATGATGGACCACAGTATATCCTTAGCACCAGTGACAATGGACCACAGTATATCCTTAGCACCAGTGACGATGGACCACAGTATATCCTTAGCACCAGTGACAATGGACCACAGTATATCCTTAGCACCAGCGACGATAGACCACAGTATATCATTACTACTAGTGATGATGGATCACAGTATATCCTTAGCACCAGCGATGATGGACCACAGTATATCCTTAGCACCAGTGACAATGGACCACAGTATATCCTTAGCACCAGTGACGATGGACCACAGTATATCATTAGCACCAGTGATGATGGATCATAGTATATCCTTAGCACCAGTGATGATGGACCACAGTATATCCTTAGCACCAGTGACGATGGACCACAGTATATCCTTAGCACCAGTGATGATGGACCACAGTATATCCTTAGCACCAGTGACGATGGACCACAGTATATCCTTAGCACCAGTGATGATGGACCACAGTATATCATTAGCACCAGTGATGATGGACCACAGTATATCCTCAGCTCCAGTGATGACAGACCACAGTATATCCTTAATAAAAGTCTTGATGGACCACAGTATATCCTCAGCACCAATGAGGAGAGACCTCAGTATAGCCTTAGCACCAGCGACAACAAACCACAATATATCCTTAGCACCGATGACAGACCACAGTATAGCCTCAGCACGAACGTGAAGGACCACAGTAGATTCTCAGCACCAGTGACGATGAACTACAGTATATCCTCAGCATCAGTGATGAAGGACCACAGTATATCCTAAGCACCAACGACAGACCCCAGTATATCTGTAGCACCAGTGATGACAGACCCCAGTATATCTGTAGCACCAGCGATGACAGACCCCATTATATCCTTAGTAAAAGCAATGATGGACCACAGTATATCCTCTGTACCAGCGACAATGGACCACAGTGTATGCTAAGAATCAGTGATGATAGACCACAATATATCCTTAGCACCAGCAAGGATGGACCACAATAAATCCTCAGCATCAGTGAGGAGAGACTACAGTATATCCTCAGCACCAGTGATGGCTGTCACAGCATATCTTCAGTAACAATGAGAAAAGACTACAGTATATCCTTAGCACCAGTGACGATGGACCACAGTATATCATTAGCACCAGTGACGATGGACCACAGTATATCCTTAGCACCAGTGACAATGGACCACAGTATATCCTTAGCACCAGTGATGATGGACCACAGTATATCATTAGCACCAGTGATGATGGACCACAGTATATCCTTAGCACCAGTGATGATGGACCACAGTATATCATTAGCACCAGTGATGATGGACCACAGTATATCCTTAGCACCAGTGACGATGGACCACAGTATATCATTAGCACCAGTGATGATGGATCATACTATATCCTTAGCACCAGTGACGATGGACCACAGTATATCCTTAGCACCAGTGATGATTGACCACAGTATATCCTTAGCACCAGTGACGATAGACCACAGTATATCATTAGCAACAGTGATGATGGATCATAGTATATCCTTAGCACCAGTGACGATGGACCACAGTATATTCTTAGCACCAGTGACGATGGACCACAGTATATCCTTAGCACCAGTGACGATGGACCACAGTATATCCTTAGCACCAGTGATGATTGATCACAGTACATCATTAGCACCAGTGATGATGGATCATAGTATATCCTTAGCACTAGTGACGATGGACCACAGTATATCCTTAGCACCAGTGACGATGGACCACAGTATATCCTTAGCACCAGTGACGATGGACCACAGTATATCCTTAGCACCAGTGACGATGGACCACAATATATCCTTAGCACCAGTGACGATGGACCACAGTATATCCTTAGCACCAGTGACGATGGACCACAGTATATCATTAGCACCAGTGACGATGGACCACAGTATATCCTTAGCACCAGTGACGATGGACCACAGTATATCCTTAGCACCAGTGACGATGGACCACAGTATATCATTAGCACCAGTGATGATGGATCATAGTATATCCTTAGCACCAGTGATGATGGACCACTGTATAGCCTTAGCACCAGTGATGATGGACCACAGTATATCATTAGCACCAGTGATGATGGACCACAGTATATCCTTAGCACCAGTGATGATGGACCACAGTATAGCCTTAGCACCAGTGATGATGGATCACAGTATATCCTTAGCACCAGTGATGAAGGATCATAGTATATCCTTAGCACCAGTGACGATGGACCACAATATATCCTTAGCACCAGTGACGGTGGACCACCGTATATCCTTAGCACCAGTGACGGTGGACCACAGTATATCCTTAGCACCAGTGATGGTGGACCACAGTATAGCCTTAGCACCAGTGATGATGGATCACAGTATATCCTTAGCACCAGTGATGAAGGATCATAGTATATCCTTAGCACCAGTGATGATGGACCACAGTATAGCCTTAGCACCAGTGATGATGGACCACAGTATAGCCTTAGCACCAGTGACGGTGGATCACAGTATATCCTTAGCACCAGTGACGATGGACCACAGTATATCCTTAGCACCAGTGATGATGGACCACAGTATATCCTTAGCACCAGTAACGATGGACCACAGTATAGCCTCAGCACCAGTGATGATGGACTACAGTACAGCCTTAGCACCAGTGATGATGGACTACAGTACAGCCTTAGCACCAGTGATGATGGACCACAGTATAGCCTTAGCACCAGTGATGAAGGATCATAGTATATCCTTAGCACCAGTGACGATGGACCACAGTATATCCTTAGCACCAGTGATGGTGGACCACCGTATATCCTTAGCACCAGTGATGATGGACCACAGTATATCCTTAGCACCAGTGATGATGGACCACAGTATAGCCTTAGCACCAGTGATGATGGATCACAGTATATCCTTAGCACCAGTGATGAAGGATCATAGTATATCCTTAGCACCAGTGACGATGGACCACAGTATATCCTTAGCACCAGTGATGATGGACCACAGTATAGCCTTAGCACCAGTGATGATGGATCACAGTATATCCTTAGCACCAGTGATGAAGGATCATAGTATATCCTTAGCACCAGTGACGATGGACCACAGTATATCCTTAGCACCAGTGAAGGTGGACCACCGTATATCCTTAGCACCAGTGACGATGGACCACGGTATATCCTTAGCACCAGTGATGATGGACCACAGTATAGCCTTAGCACCAGTGATGATGGATCACAGTATATCCTTAGCACCAGTGATGAAGGATCATAGTATATCCTTAGCACCAGTGACGATGGACCACAGTATATCCTTAGCACCAGTGATGATGGACCACAGTATAGCCTTAGCATCAGTGATGATGGATCACAGTATATCCTTAGCACCAGTGATGAAGGATCATAGTATATCCTTAGCACCAGTGACGATGGACCACAGTATATCCTTAGCACCAGTGATGGTGGACCACCGTATATCCTTAGCACCAGTGGCGATGGACCACAGTATATCCTTAGCACCAGTGATGATGGACCACAGTATAGCCTTAGCACCAGTGATGATGGATCACAGTATATCCTTAGCACCAGTGATGAAGGATCATAGTATATCTTAGCACCAGTGACGATGGACCACAGTATATCATTAGCACCAGTGATGATGGACCACAGTATAGCCTTAGCACCAGTGATGATGGACCACAGTATAGCCTTAGCACCAGTGATGATGGACCACAGTATAGCCTTAGCACCAGTGATGATGGACTACAGTACAGCCTTAGCACCAGTGACGATGGACCACAGTATATCCTTAGCACCAGTGATGATGGACCACAGTATATCCTTAGCACCAGTAACGATGGACCACAGTATAGCCTCAGCACCAGTGATGATGGACTACAGTACAGCCTTAGCACCAGTGATGATGGACTACAGTACAGCCTTAGCACCAGTGATGATGGACCACAGTATATCCTTAGCACCAGTAACGATGGACCACAGTATATCCTTAGCACCAGTGATGATGGACCACAGCATGTCCTTAGCCCAGCAACAATGGACCGCAACACATATTTAGCATCAGCAATGATGACCACAGTATTTCAATAGTACCAGTGATGATGGACCACAGTATATCCTTGCCCCTTATCCAGGGGTGTGCAAATCAAATTTATGAGTACTCGTCCCAGGACAAGTGATGGTCTAAAATGTACTTGCCCTACTACCGAACAGTCAGATTAACAAAAAAAAAAACTTTGAAACTATTGAAATATACTGCTAAGACAGCAACATGTCCCTTTTTGATGCAGCTAATATTAGGACAGAAGCACCACAGCATTTACAGAGGACTGTAGCATATCCACACAAACACCACCAGAGCTCACATAAATGAAGACCCCCCAGAAAACAGCACCTCCACCACCACCACCCCCACAGCAGCAACTCCAAACCCTCACCCCAACAACTCCAAGCCCACCTTACAGCAGAAACTCCAAACCCATACCCTACCCCCTACATTAGCAACTCTGCCCCAGCAGCATTTCCAAGGTTCCCCAATAGTAGCAGTTTCAAGGTCCCCCTTAGCAGCAACTCCATGCCAATACCTCCCCCGTATCAGCAACTCCACACCCACCCCTGCTGCAGAGTGAGAGACATTGTGCTTCCAGCACTCTATCAAACTATAAAAAATTACGGTCACTTCATCCTCTAGGAACCCCAACCCTTATGTCACTGATAGTATCCTTCCTGGATATACAGAGCAGCACTGTGGTGTTGGAATGGAAGTCTGTTGGCTGTGCAGCTAGCAAGAAGTGCGATCCTGGGATAAAACTGTTAATTAAAAAATTTGTTTGAATTGTTAAGAAATGGAACAAGTGAAAAAGAGCCGAGATGAGGAAGTAGCAGCAGCCTTGATCCCAAAGCTCTACACTGGCCCAGAGAGCTATAGCGTTATTTCATAGCCCACCGGCTCAAATTCGCTCGTCCAACAGCTTCAGTGTTGAAGATTTTGTTCATCGAGTTTGAACTTGCAAACAAGCAAAACTACTTAAATGGCGAATGAATCTGTCTCATCGAGGTTGGCACTGCTGACACATTTCAAGTGCTTTTACCTGTGGCCTGATAGTGTCCCACCAGTTTAAGACCTCTGTCCTCCTCCTCCTCCTCTCCTCCTGCCCATCCAAGAGCTTCAGTTTCAAACTGGCTGAACCTGTGAGGGACACTGAAATTATTTTTGAATCAATGCCACTGCACTCCGCATTAGTGCAACTCTTCGAGCGAGAGAGCTCACTGATGACCGACCGAGCTGTAGGCTAGCCTGTGGCAAGAAAAAAAGTGTGTGTAGCACAACTCACACACTCTTGCACCTCACGTAATGTGACATTGTCACTGATGACTCGGCGCTGCCGCTAACGGGTACAGAACAGTAAGAGCGCATGCAGCAGAGCACTTATTGTGCAAAATTAAATAATGCTATTGCAGCTAAAATCACTTGCCCTCAGGCTGAAGTCGGCAGAGCAAAGGATCTGCCCAACAGTGTTTTTTTGTCAGCCTCAGACATCAGGCAACAGGACTTGCACACCCCTGACCACACCGCCTGAGAAGCTGCCTGATGATGGCAAAGATTTGGGGGTAAATCCCCTCTATTCTGCCAAGGCGCGATAAGCAAGGTTCTATGGAGGAAGGCACTTTAAAGGACACATTCATGCCCAGTGGCCATCATAGTTTGAAAATCCACGAAAAGCTTTTTCGAATGAGGTACTGGGCTTATCTGTAAGTGGAAGTACTCCAGAGATGTAGAGGACTGCATCTGTTCAGCATTAAGACTACATCTGAGCCATCTGTAGAAGACTGTGATATCATCAAGGACCACGATGTGCCGGATTTCATCATCAACTGCCGCTTGTTGGACAGCATGGCAGCATGCCTGGCTTCATCTGCCTGCCCCGAGACCTTCTCCTTTATCCTCATTTTCTGTGCCTTCCCACGGAGAATGCAGAGGTGTCCCTGATGCTGGCATGCCTGGCACAGCACAGCTTGTACTCTCCTTCCCTCCCACCCACATGTGCTCCCAGCTGCTCTGCCACGCATTCGCCCAGGTGACAAGCGGTATGAGTCAAAATATCACATACATGAGACAGCAAAATACTGACGCTAAAATACTGAGTGTCAGAATGTAACATGTACGTTTTGGCCAACTTGCAATATTGCCACTCCCACTCCTGCATGCCTCTTCTGCACTGATCTTCCCCTTCTGCCCTGTGCTTCTACAATAATCTTCCCCCTCCTACACTGTTTCTCTTTCTCCATGTTCCTGCTCCTGCAGTGATATTTCCCTGTCTCCAGTCTTGAGGGACTGGAGTTTGTTATATATGTGGGGGTTGTGTGTATCCTTGGGGTGACGGTTGTGTGTTTTTTTTTCTGTTTTTAGTTTTTTATTAGGCAGACTTTCAATATTTTGACATTCAACTGTTTGTCCCCGCGGAATATGTGCATCATGCATTTCTGCTTAAAGTTGAACCAGCATAGTATTTTGTGGTGATTTGCATATGCAGTCCATGATGCTGTGCATTGTGGGGGTATGTGTGATTTTGTATTTCTTTGAAACTTGGCTTCCCAGCCAAATGCCCTTTGGGGTAACCATTGCCTCAGTGCTTACGCACAGAGGTTCTTTGTCCAGTAAAATGTCGTCTGCTTTTTGGAAATTGATGCTTTGCATTTCAGTGTTATGACATAGTGCTGGCAACAAGTGTTCTGGCTTATCAAATGAAGGACATTCCTCATAATGGGGGACATTTGAGAGGTACAGATGGTATAGCAGTGTGATGCATCCCTCCCACCCTTAAGGAACAGATTGTCCTCTTAGACACTTGTCCCTTCTGCCAGCCTGCAGTGAAGTTCCAAGCTTGCAGTGCTCACCCAGGTTACCCATATGCCAAGCAGTGCCTGCCGTTACAGCATTATCAGGTCAGGTACAGATCAACCCAATCGAAATTAGTGTGCTGCCACGGTGTTTATATCTCTTTCTGTCCTTTCCTGTACATATCCCAGATAAGATTTTTAAGCAACGGAATGCTATATTCCATAAATTCCTTTGGAAAGGGAAAAATGCACAAATACAGAGAACTATCCTGCAGCTCCCCACCAGGAAAGGAGGAGGTGGTCTCCCAAGCTTTAAACTGTACTACTGGGCTGCCCAGCTCTCCTTCTTCTCTCCCTACAGGCGAATCTCCAGTAGTTCCAGCCTGGATGGTGATGGAAGGGGAACAGGTGCAAGGGGACCTCTGTAGGGACTTACTCTTTTCCATCAACACCACGAAACAACACAGAACATGTTACAACCCCTTTACCCATAATCTTGTTTGGGTTTGGGATGCCATGCATGCTCAAGTAAAACTACCTCCAAAGTGTTTCTCAAAATGCCTCCGTCGTATCTGTCTTAAAACACACTACTAACTACTCGGTTTTCCTACATTGAGGAATCCTGCGGTGGGGTAAGAAAGGAAGGAATAAACTTTATAAGGCAATTGTATGAGAGTGATAGATTTCTCTCCTTTGGGGAACTAAAAGCCTCTTAGAATCCAAATCCCAAACATCTCTTTGTTTACCTACAAGTGCAACAGAGATTGTTCAACCTACATATTTCCCCACTACACAGACCATCTGCCTCTCCTTTGGAAGCAGAGCTTTATCGACCACAATTGAATTCTGAACCCCATTCTATATACTATAGGTTCCTTACCGGCAGTTACTCCCCACCACAGCAATGAGTCTAACAAAAGCAGGAAGAAGACCTGGGCTTAGTCATTACTCTGGCTACATGAGGAGAAACTGCAAAGCACCTCAATAACTGCTCTAAAAATAACAGACTGAGGCAGAACCAGCTACATTTTCTTTACAGGACCTACATCCCACCCCCCAAAAACTGCATCAGAGCAATCAAGAAAAACCTAAGGAGTGCCACAAATGTGGGGCAGAGGACGGATCCTTTTTACACATTACTGCTACGCCCCAAAACTACCAGATACTGCTGGTATGACACTCCTAGAGTTATGACAAGAGTGTTAGGCTCTCACCTGCCTGCTCTCCCCCGAATTCATCCTAAGGGCAGACCCGGAGTAGGTGCTCCATGAAAGGACTTCCATCTCTGTTCTCTTGCATTTATTAACGCCCAAAAAACATGTTGGATCTCCGAGAACCCCCCCCCAACCATACAGCAATGGGCTCATAACCTTCAAAGCTGCCGAAAAATAGAGAGAGCCTAATCAGTAGCTACAGATACCACGAGTAGTTTTGCTAAGATTTGGGGAGAAACTCAACAAAGCCATAGAGGAGAATACATTCCCCATATAAGTCAAGCCTCCACTATTTGGTTACCCAAATGTTTCATTAACTAACTTTCCTGTATACCTATAACACGCTGGGGGATCAGAAGACAGTGCCATAATTATTTCCAACTTGAGCCAGTAACACGTTGCTTTCCAAGATATAAGTGTCAATTACTGTTATTAGCATTATCAACAATGCCATGTAAAATAACCTGCGTACTCATTAATGTGAATGTAATTGCTTTATGGGCTTGCTGGCTTCAGCCAATTAACTCTGTACTACTCTTTGTACTATACTTTAAATTTCAATAAAAATGTTTCATCAGCTCGGATGTGATCTTTTCTTTTTCTCTCAAAGCTTCAACTGCACGGCATATATTTTAATACCCTTTTTTGTATATTGTGGCTGGACTGTAAAAGAATATAGCAATAGTTCTTAGACTTTGTCACAGTGAGCCTCCCCAAATCCATGAAAAAGATTTTGAGCCTCCCCCAAAAACTGAAATAATCTTGGACCTCCCCAAAGAAAAATAACATACTGTACTTTGCGCAGTACACCATTAATAAATTGAAACCCCTTGGAGTACTTGGCTCACATTCAGTTCTTTGTCTTATACTAATGTGGAACCTTTGAAAAAGAGCTCCTGTGCTCAAAGGTGTTATCTGAATAACAAATGAATAAAATAAATATTATTCAGCTTATTGTAACACCCCTTCCCCGCCTCCACAGGCCAGCCTAATTGCTCCTCTAGGTTTCATTCTTGAACCATTGTTACCTCTTGCTGCAGTACCTTCATAGGTCAGACTACTTTCCCTGTTCCCTCTCTATATGAAATAACCTTCCTACATACTTTGCCTCTCCACCTCTTTCCCTGCTCCTAAGCAACTTCTCTGGGATTACTTTGCTCCTTCCTGCTATTGCTCTTAGTACTTCTATGCCCAATCCTTCTATTTGGGCTGTTCTACCATCAGTCTACAAATTGATCAATTACCACCACTCATTATTAGTTTATTATTCATATTTTTTTGCGCTATTGTTCACTGTGTAATTCTTGATTGTTTTGCAGTTACCTTTTGAAATGTATTCACTCCCTACCCTTCCCTGGGTACACCTGAAATTAGCCTTGGCTCATTCACCTTCCCTTGTCACCTATTAGTAAGTAAATACATAAAATTCACCTACTATTATCCTCTCTCAGTTTGCTTCATCTCTTACACAAAATATATAAAACTCAGAATTTAAATACAGTACTTTTTCAGACTTGCTTGAGCCTCCCCTGGAACAGGTTGGGGCCTCCCCAGGGAGGCTGGCCTCACCATTTGAGAACCCCTGGAATATAGTAATGGTGGCAGTACCCTGCAGAGGTACTTATTTGCAATGAAACTTGTTGCCTTGTGTGCTACTGATATGGAGAGTAACACGGCCTGACAGGTTTCATGCGCCACCTAGTGACAACAGATTAGTATTGCAAGGTGGCTGCAAAACATAAAATAAATGAAGTCATAGAAACTGCAGTTCATTTCCCAGTATTTGCTACACTGGGAACGCAGTCCAGATCCCAGTGAACACTGCATAAGGACCACGGTTCAAATCTCAGTCTCCTTTGCATATGACCACAGTTGAATTCCCAGCATTCACTACATAAGAACTGCAGTTTGATTCCTAGTATCACTGCATACTGACTGCAGGTCCTGGCACCTACTGCACAGAGACTGCGGTTACATTTCTGGCACCTACTGCATAGGGACTGCAGTTCAATTCCTGGCAACTACTGCATAAGGACTGCAGTTCCATTCCTGGCACCTACTGCATAAGGACTGCAGTTCCATTCCATGCCTCCACTGCATAGGAGCTGCATATCCATTCCTGGCAGCTACTGTGTATGGACTGCAGTTCCCTTTTTTTTTTTTTTATTTACTATCACATCGGAATTACAACCCTTTGAGTCAGAGACTCATTTCCAAAGGCTCCACATCAGGTTACAGAGTATGTCAAGATGATACAGGTATGTACAAGATACAGCAGCAGACAATGACAATAAGAGTCAACTAAATATACTAAAACAGTAGGATGCGCTCATAGATGCTAGACAGAACAAGGTATTATATACAAAAACAGATTCAGATCAGATGCTAGACAGAACAAGGTATTATATACAAACACAGATTCAGATCAGATGCTAGACAGAACAAGGTATTATATACTGTACAAACAGATTCAGATCAGATGCTAGACAGAACAAGGTATTATATACAAACACAGATTCAGATCAGATGCTAGGCAGAACAAGGTATTATATATAAATTCCATGCCTCCTCTGTGTAGGGACCACAGTTCCATTCCCAGCACTTACTGCATAAGGTCCACAGTTCCTTTCCATGCCCCCACTTCATAAGGACCATGGTACAACTCCAAGCCCCCAATATTTAGGGATTGTGGTTTGATTACATGCCGTAACAATATAGGAACGAACTGCAGTTTAGTTCCATACCCCACAGAATAAGGACAGCGGTTCAGTTCTGAGTCCCCACTGCATAGGGACCACAGTTTAGTTTCATGCCCCTCACTACATAGCGACCCAGTTACATCCCATGTCCCCACTGCATAGGGACCCAGTAAGATTCCTATGCCCCACTGCATTGAGACCACAGTTTGATTTCGTGCCCCCATTGCATAAGGACCACTGTTTGATTCCGTACCCCCACTGACTAGGGACTACAATTAGATTCCTTGCCCCCATTGCTTCAGGGACCACGGTTCAATTCCATGATAGGAATATGATTCCGCTAACTTGATTAGGGACTGCAGTTAGATTCCATGCTCCCAACTGCATAGGGACTGCAGTTAGATTCCATGCTCCCAACTGCATAGGGACTGCAGTTAGATTCCATGCCCCTACATCATAGGGACCGTGGTTATATTCCATGCCCCCACTTCATAGGAATCGCGGTAAGATTCCATGCCCCTACATCATAGGAGCTGTGGTTAGAGTCCATGCCCCAGTATACAGGGACCACGGTTCAGTTCTATGCCCTCACTGCATAAGGACCGTGGTTTGATTGCATAATAGGAATATGATTCCTTTTTCTTGACTAGAGGCTGCAGCTCCATTCCCAGCACCCACTGAACAGGGAACGCAGTTCCATTCCATGCCTCCACTACATTAGGAACCAGAAAAAAATCATTCCTTTGTTTTTTGTCTAATTTCATTGGCACCAACTATAGCGCATGCACAGAAACTGCCACAGCTCGCGTTATCCAGAATTAGAGAAAATTAAAATTTTTAGTTAGAGTTACTTTGGGGAATGAAAAACAAGAGACTTAGATAATGTGACACCTTTTTGGGGCCAATCAGAATGGGTGCCTTTGATGAGGACTGGGCACGAGCCACATTCACCAAAATTTACAGGTGTGGCTGTTCGTGCCGCACAGGAGGCTGATTAAGAAGTCAAGCAACCGAGGAGTGGGATCCAAAGTGGCACACTGGACTAGAAACTGGTTAATAGATAGGAAACAGACAGTAGTAGTTATTGGCACTCTCTCAAAAAATGGGAGATGGACCAACGGGGTACCACAGGCTTCAGTACTGGGACCAGTTATCTTTAATATCCTCACAGGAGACATTGTAGAAGAACTGGAGAGGAAGGTATGCCTTTTTGCAGATGACACTAAACTTTGTAAAAGGGAGGACACTCGGGGGGGGGGGGTTGGAGGTGGAGACAATGTGTAGGGATCCTGGGAAACTCCAGGAGTGGTCCAAGATATGGCAGTTGAGGTTCAATGTCAAAAAGGGCAAAATCAGCTGGGCCGGTGGTGCTGAGGGTTGAGGCGCTGGATGCCACATCTTGCTCCACGCCGGCGACCCGGGTTCGGGAACGGACTTTGGTCGCTGGTAGGTCAGCCAGGGGGAGAAAGATTGAGCACCCAACAGCTTGCTGTCCTTCTCCGGGTTGGGACGGGAAGCTTTCCCTGCCGCTATACCACCACCTCCTGGGGAACTCGGGGGATGTTGGTGCGGTCAGGGGATGCAGCAACGCAGGGCTGATGTCGGCAGGGGACTGGGGTGGATGCATGTCTCAGCATGCGCCTGATTCCTTGCTCCCCACTGCATGCCGGCGTCGGGAACATTACACGGGAACCAACCTTCACATCTCCTAGGTGACGACTTCTCCAGCAGCATGTGTGCCACCCATCGACAAAACAGGGCAGACTCTGCTGTGCAAGCCATCTCCCTGGAAACACATGGAGGGAAAGTAAGGGGGACCTCTCCTCACCCCACCCGAAGGGGGTAATCCTGGCCATCAAGGACCTCAGGGAGTTGAGCTGTGCACTCTAGGGCAGACTTTGAGTCGGGAGGGTAGACGTATGTGTGGTGTAATATAGGATCCGATTGAGTGGAGAATTGAGGGCAGTAGAGGCGAGGATAAAAAGTAAAAAAAAAAAGGGCAAAATCATGCGCGTAGGGTATAGGAACTCTGGTGCTAAGTATAGGATGGGGGTAGGGGTATTGACAGTCACTAAACAGGAAAGGGACTTTGGAGTTATTAGATAGCCTCAAGGTGGCCACATAGAGTGACAAGGCTGTGGGCAGGGCTAGTGGGATCCTGGGGTGTGTAGGTGGGGTATGTCCAACAGCAGGAGGGACACAGTGCTGTTATATTGCTCCCTGGTATGCCCTTACCTGAAGTACTGTGTCCAGTTCTGAAGATTGCACCTTGGAAAGGACACAGGCAGGGTGGAGGCTGTTCAGAGGAGGGGAACTAAAATGGTACAGCGTTTGCATGGAAAGCCCTATGAGGACAGGCCGAGGGATCAAAACAAATACACTCTAGAAAAAAGGAGAGAAAGGAGACATGATCAAGACCTAGAAGTATCACACAGGAGTGAACCGGGTACAGGTGGTGAGTTTCCTTCAAATGAGGATGAGCACCAGGACTAGGGGGGTCTAATGAAGCTGGTGGGGGGGGGTGTTCAGGAGAAATGTGAGGAAATATTTCTTCACTGAAAGGGTGGCAGACACCTGGAACAGACTGCCAGCAGAAGTGGTGGAGGCAAAAATAGTGTGGGGGGCTTCAAGAATGCACAGGATAAACACTGGGATAGATTAGAAAAGAGACAGGGAATCAGACCTACTGGCACAGAGGTTGGATTTCCGTCTGCGATGCCAGTGACCGGGGTTTAAGTTCAAACTCAGGGCATTGGAGGGCCAGCCAAGGGGAGGAGGATTGAGCATCCTTGGGACTGCTCTTCTCCTCCAGGGGGAAGGGGGGAGCAACCAGCACATGACTGACCCCTGGCAGTGACCAGGGGGAATACAGCTGCCAGAGTTGAGCTGTTGGGGTGGGGGAGGCAGACGCTCGTGCGTTGCGCACTACATCATTGCATGCCACACTTCCTGGGGAGCCCATTTTCAGGAACACTTTCTCCCAGCTCCATTCATGACACCCCATCTCTCCCGCCTCCATGACATTTGGCCGGTGACTGAGCGAGAGTTTTCCATCAGTGAAGCCCAGCCCCGTGGCCCCGACGTGGGGGTAAGCAAGGGAGACTTCCCAGTAGTTCTTCCACCAAGAACCTTGTAGAGTCTTCCATGGGGGCTGTGCCTGACCGACCTCCATGTCCAGAGGGGGCAAGCCTGGGTGGATTGCCGCTCCGAGTAAGTCTGGGGGTGGGCGGATGTTAGAGGAGTCAGAGGCTGAGCTCTCACAGAACTGGCACCCAAAAAACATACTAAATAAAACAAGCAAACAAAAAAAGAGACAGGAAGAGTCACCGGAGAACAGATAGGGTCTGCAAAGGTGGGACAGGTAGAAAGCACTTGAGCAGACAAGATGAGCCATGCAGTCCTTTTCCGCCAAAAAATTATGTTCCTAACCAGTCCTGTCCATATGCGTACGGAAGCTATTAGCTGATACATAAGGTAAACTGGACTGCCCCTGCCCTAAAAGAAGTAAGCTGGCTAGCGTCCTGTTTGAATTCATATTTGTTTGAGTCAGATCATAATCATCATTACTGGCTGGTGATAATAAAAAGGGTTGTGCAGGCACGTGAGCAACTGTGACAAAACTAACTTCCTTGGCATCCCACAAATGAGATAAACAAAATGCAAACCCCAGCCTCTCTCACTCCAAGTTCTAGCTAGTTTGGTGTCCATTTTTTTGACTGTTACTGTCAACTGTAGTTTTTTAAGTTTCTTGCCACCACGCTGATTTATTAAACAGACTGAGCACATGCAGCAGAGGCTCTGGGTGTGGAGTAGCACAGCACCATGGCCAGCTGTAATGATGCTATCCTGTAAAGAGTGGCGCCACCAGCTGTGTGGGGCATGCAGTGCTGCAGTCGTTTCATGGATGTCCACATACAGGAGTTGCAAAGTGTTGTGGGCAGCCTGGCTCCCTCTAATCTGGAGTAACATATATTATATTTATTCTTTGCAAAAAAAAACTGCGTTAGTGCATCAGTTAGGGTTCAACTTAAAGTAACAAAAGTAGGGAAATGGGAGGTTACTCCCCATGCCAAAGCAGCAAAACGACACCACACAAACAACCACAGACTACCATCATTAGGTAAGACAAGCAACATACAACTGTTTCCAGATGACACAAATGCAGCACCACTGATGTGCTACCTTTGTGGAACTGTATCTGTGGCATGCACACCAGAAGATATATGCACTCACTTGTCACTGCAGATACAAATCCACGATACCCAAATTACAACACTGCTTCTGTGTGTAAAAGCACAGGCCCCTGCAACCACAGACACAAATGCACAATGCCCAAATTATAAGAGTTCATTTGTCCGCAGAACCATACGCCCTATGGGGGTAGCGCTTCTGTACCCTGAAGTACTCATCCACACTGTAAGACATGCTCACACTAGAGAGGTCTGCACTTCTGCAGCCACAGGTGTAAGACATACACACCAGCCTCTGATTGCAGAAGCGTAGTCGCCATAAATCCATGATACCAAAATTGCAACACTACTTTTGTCTGCAGAAGGGGCCTGCGCCTCTTCAGCCACAGGTATAAGATATACACACTGACTTTTGGCTTCAGAAAGGCAGGCCTCAGTGGGGCCTGCAGTTATGCAAACAGGAAGTACTGTCGCAATGTGGGTACAATGGTTTCAGTAGTGAAGCTAGAAATTGTTCAAGGGAGTTGTAGATTTTCATTATGTAAATGCATACAGAAAAGCATGCAATAACAGATCATGCTATCTAGTGAGGTACGTTGTACAGTGTGCATGAGTACAGCAGAGCCAGCCATGATGCAGTGCAGTAACTCACTGTGAAAGGCACGTCACAAAGTACAGCAGTAGAAAGGGCTTAAATGCCACTGACTTATACTGTTCCCTGTAGAATACTGCAACATTTTTTGTGATATACTACAGCATTATCATGTTGCATCCTGGCTGATGCCACTGTACTGCTGGCTGCAGAGGCACAGGCTCCATGGGGCCTTCTGTCTACAGATGGACAGGTCAGACATACTTATGCATGCAGTACGACACACCTATCCAGGTATGGCCACAGTTATGAATCCACAAAGGTAGCGCATTAGTGCTACTGCATTAGTGTCATCTGGAAAATGTTGTATGTTGTTTGTCTTACTTGATGCTGGCTGTCTGTGGGTCCTTCTGCGATGTTGTTCTTTTGCTGCTTTCGGGAAGGGGTTGGGAAGTTAGGGTTAAAAACCCTAACACTATATTTCCCTACTTTTTGAACCCTAACTGATGCATTAATGCAGTATTTTGCAAGTAATGTTCTTTCTTTTTGAGACTGTGGAATCATATCCTCATTCAAGAGAATCCCTTTGGAACCTGCATGAACAGATGGAGATGCGCAGAGCCCTCTGGGCCCTGTGCCAAGGGAAGACTGTCCGCCTATGGAAGGTAAGGGCCCTGCTGACCCTGCACTTCTGTGCAACAACAGATGTCAAGAATTCATAATTTTGTCTTGTGGGCTGCCGAAGCACAGGGCCCTCTGAGCTCTGCGCTTCCATGTGGCCGCAGATACTGATGCATAGGACAAAGAGTCCCTCTCTCAGCCAATGCACAGGGCCCTCTACCATCCACGGGTGCAGAGAAGCAGGGTCCTATGCCATGAGAAGAGCTGTCTTCACTATACGGTACCTGGGCTCATGTCCACAACCCTACACCTTTTCTTCCCTGGCTGGGGAGGGGGGGGTGCAAAACAGCACCATCCCCCACCTCAATCCCATCCAGCTGGATCACTGAGCTCACCCCCAAACTCAGTTCACCGGTAAGGCATCACAAAGCACTACTTGTTGGGGTAAAGTCTGGCACTACACACATTTCAAAGATAGTCGTTTTATGACTCCTCTTATAAAGATGACACATGGCATTTATAGGATATTGACCAAAACATCATTTTGCACCACAAGTGGGAAAAAAAGTCACGTCCAGGATTAAAAAAATGACACCTGTCACATTTATGAGGTGGTGTGAAAAAAACGGCAATGTTGAATGTTTTGGAGTCAAAATATTGAAGATTAGCAACGTTATGAGTGAATGTTGAAATATGCCAGTCTTCACTCATAACATGGTCATTTTACCATATTTTACACCTAGGCCCGCGGATATTCAGATTGCGCTAGGCTGTGGCACAAGCCTGGGCGCAGCGCAACTTGGCTTCGCAGGGGCGTTGACATGGTGATATTCAACTGAGCTGCACCATGGCACAGCATCGCTGAATATCATACCCTGGCCACCCCGCAGTGCGCATGGCACAGTGGCACAAGTGGCCAGAGTGGAGCAGGGGGATGCGCTAGTGCAAGTTCCGTTGCGCTAGGTGCAACAACCGCGATATTCAAAAGTGCACATGCAATGGGGCCATTATGCATGCAAGGTGCAAATGGGGCCATTTGCATGTCATTATGGTCCCATTTGCATGCAGGTGCACCAATCCTCAGCGATTTGCACCTGGCGCCCTGCCAGGCTGCAGCCGTTGGGAACCGACACCCCCTGCACAGCGCGGAAAAGTGCCCCACTGCCCAATCGTGACCATATGTTGTCAGAAGTACACGTCCAATATTCCTGGTGGTCCAGTGGACTGCTCACAGCCCAATTACGGGTTTACGTATAAACATAATCATCCCATACCCCTGGTGGTCCAGTGGACCGCTTGCAGCCCGATTGCAGGCATATGTTATAGTTTAAATGTCCAATATCCCTGGTGGTCCAGTGGACTGCTCACAGCCCGATCCCGATGGCCCACCTAGTCTGCCCATTTCCCCTACTTACTGTAATACCGCAGACCCTATTTGGTCACCAGCTTTACCCCTCCCTTTCCTAACCAATAAGATTGCCTTATGTCTTTCCCATGTGTTCTTGAATCCTGTTACAGGTTTTGTCCTGACTACCTCTGCTGGGAGACTGTTCCATGCATCCACCACTCTTTCCGTGAAGAAGTACTTCCTCATGCTTCCCCTGAATTTACCCCCCTCCAGCTTCATAGCATGACCCCTTGTTCTTGAGCATCCTTTTTTCTGAAAAATGCTTCCCTCTTGCACCCTATCTATACCCGTGAGGTATTTATTTGTTTATTGAAATGTTTCACCAGGGAGGCACACTGAACAACAAGTTGCTTTTCTCCCGGTGCCACCTGGGGGTGGGGATAAAACAAACGGAGCATATAAAGAATAAGAAACAGAAGAACAGCACATATGAGTTGGAGTTTATACAGCATAAATAACAATCGTTAATCAGTTCAGATAATACAGGTTGGAAAAACTAATACCATCAATGGGTAGACATAGAATCATGAACCATCAACCGGGCAGCTAACAAGCAGAAAAACAAACAATAGCGCAAAGATGTTCTAACTGCTAGGCTCTAAGGAAGTAACTGAAAGTCTCTATCATATCCTAACCTCTCCCTCCTTCCCTCCAGGGTGTACATGAGTTTGCATAGTCTCTCCTCATAGGGCTTGTGATGTAGACCCTGCACCATTTTAGTTGCCCTCCTCTGGACTGCCTCTACTCTGTCTATGTCTTTCTGGAGATGTGGTCTCAGAACTGGACACAGTACTCTAGGTGAGATCTCACTAATGATTTATACAGCAGTTTCACCACCTCCCTCTTTCTGCTGGTGATGCCCCTCCCTATGTACCCTAGCATCCCAATAGGTCTCCCCAATGCCTTGTCACACTGTCTGGCCACCTTTAAGTCATCAGATATGATTTCCCCCAGGTCTCTTTCTTGCTTGGTGGTCATCAGTACCACTCCCCCCATCATGTACTCCGCCCCAGGGTTTCTGTGCCCCAGGTGCATGATTTTGCACTTCTTCACATTGAATCTTAGTTGCCACATGTCTGACCACTCCTCAAGCTTTCTTAGATCACTGTTCATTTTTTCCACTACCCCCAGAGTGTCTAGCCTGTTGCAGATCTTTGTGTCTTCTGCAAAAAGGCATACCTTCTCTTCTAGCCCTCCTGCAATGTCACTGATAAAGACATTAAAGAAGGCCGGTCCTAGTACTAATCCTTGTGGCATCCAACAACGAAGACGCGCTGCGGTCGCTGAACAAGCAGGGTGGTACTGCAAAGTAAGGGCAGCCAGCCCACAAGCACACGAAGTCCAGGAAACCAGCGCTCTTAGCCTGTAACTAGGATGAAATCCAGGTCCAATCTGAAAATATTGAGAAGTACAATATTTTATTAAGTGCAAATGCACAGAAGAACCAACAGGCACACAGAAAATCAAAAAAATCAAAAAAAGCTTACTGGCCCCAGCGCTTCGACTCACAACTGAGCCTTCATCAGGGGGTGAAGGGTTACATGGTGGAAGATGACCCTACATAGTGAGTTCAATTAAAACAATTAATAAACAAAAACACATGTAAGAAATTAGAATCCATTTCATTACAGCTCTAAAGTCAGTGTAGTACCCAGATTAAATCACTAGGTGGAGCTGCTGTAATGCAGAGCATACATCCATATACAATTTAGGATAAACACAAAATGTGCATTTAAAATAGAGGAACATTGACACAAATGATAACAAATGAAAGATGAAGTAAGCACAAAATGGACCAAACCTCCAGCAAGTCCTGGCTACAGTCAGTGTAGTAACTGCAAGGCACCCGAGATGTGTTACTCTCCCCTCTAACCTGGATCCTATATCTCTCACTAACCACTGGCATTTTCCCTCAATGCTGGAAAGCTGCGGTGGTCATGCCAGTCTTTAAAAGCGGGGACAGAACCCGCCTGGCCAACTACAGTCCAATCTCAATTCTGGCCCCCCTCTCCAAGGCACTAGAAAGGATAGTATATGATCAGTTAGGTACGTATCTTGATAAGTACAACCTTCAATGCCAGAAACAGCATGGCTTTCAAAAGACACATAGTATTTCAACGGCACTGGTTGAGTTTACCGGTCATATCCATGAAGCACTTGACCGATGGCTCTTGGTGGGGGCCACTTTCATCGACCTCACCAAGGCCTTCAACACAGTCAACCACTACTTGTTTCTCACACAACTCTCTAACATTGGTATATCCTCTCTCTCTCTAAGCTGGTTCCAGAGTTACCTCTCTAACCGGACCCAGCAGGTCAAGATTCTTGACGTTCTATCCGACCATCGGCATGTCAACACAGGGGTGCCCCAAGGTTCCATTTTGGGCCCCCTGCTGTTCAGCCCGTTTCTAAATGAACTCCCCAAAGTCTGCCAGAATAAGATACTTCTATATGCAGATGATGCATTTATCTACACGCGTCACTCCACTCCGGAAGAGCTGGAAAAGGCATGCAAGACGACTACTGCTGTGGAAAAATTGTTCCTTCAGTCTAAGCTCTTGCTCAACTACACTAAGACTAAAACAATGTTGTTTGCCTCCCATCAAAACCATCATAAGTCCTATCACCTCAATATCTACAATAACAAGTTTGATACTCTCGAAATGGTCACCACCTTTAAGTACCTTGGTGTCTACCTTGACAGCTCTCTCTCCTGCAGCCAGCACATAGACCATGTTGCTAAGGCAGCTAGTGCCAGATTAGGTCGGCTCTACCGGCATAGGAAGTGCCTCACCGAAAGTGCCATCAAACTTGCAGTTAATAGCTCCATGCTCTCTATCATAGATTATGGACTGGTAGTCTATGGAGCCGGTACTGATACAGCACTTAGGCAAATCAAGATTGTCCTAAACAAAGCCTGCAGACTAGTCCTGGGTGTGGACCGTTTAACTCACACTTGTGAACTATACTCAAGCGCTGGTTGGTTAAACCTGAATAGCAGAATTCAGTACCAAGTCTGCCTATTAGCTAAATATCCCCCCTCGGTCTTGCTCCTCCTGGAGTGAGGCAACTGCTAAGAAACTCCACTTCCTCCAGACTAACTAGGGGGTCGAGTAGAGCTGCCTTCATTATCCCATTCCGCCGGACCTCACTAGGGCAACGGTTCTTCTAATACAGGGCCCCCTGCTGGCTAAATTCACTTAACTCTGAGCTGATTGAGGAAACAAAACTACGCCCATTTAAGGCCAAGCTGCTGCAGTACCTGGCCACTCTTAGTAATTGAGGCTGTATCACCTGTGCATAATCCTACCATTACTGGTAGCATATCTGTCCTGCATAGCACCCATCCCCCCCCCACTTCCTCCCCTGCCTGGTGTGACCCCACTGAGCATTTACCCCCATGTCCCCTCTTTATCCCCCGCCTTCCTGCTTTCTCTTTACAAATACTAATCCCCTAATTTTGACCCCTCCCCAGTTTCCCCTCACCTTACCCCCACACTTTAAAACCCTTTCCCTTATCCCTCCCCCCACATCACCCAGCCCTGCCCTATCACCTACATACGGTAACCTTGGGCAGATTCCTATCCAATCCCACCCCTCTGAATACTCAACCCACTTATTCTGTCACCCCTTTTGTCTCTACCCCCACCTTCCCCCTGCTCTCATCTATTGTGTCCTCTCCCTCCTTTAGTCACCACCACTTCTAACCCTCCATAACTCCACTTGCACACTCTAATGCTCAGCTACCACTATAAATTGCTGGATCACCTTAGGTATGCTCTTAGTACTGTTGCAATAAAGCTGACCTCTCCTACCTGCTGTATTTTAACTGTACTTGCTTGAATCTGTGTCTGTATTACCATAATGTGTTTGCCTGCTGTATATGCCCCTATCTGTTTTGTAATGTTTACATACCTTGTCTATTGCCTTACGATATGGAACCTTTGTAAACAAGCTTTTAACTCAGAGGTGTTATCCGAGATTCCAATAAATAAATAAATAAAGGCAACATTTTTAAGGGACCTCCTAGAAAATGAGGACCAGGTAGCTGGAAGGCAGCCGGATGACATGAAAACAAACCTGAGAGAGAAAAAGAAAAATTATTTTTTCAAACATCAAACAAATAAGCAAGCAATACTCCTGTAACTCTTAGCATTGTTCCTCATAAATTCATTTTCCACAGCAAAAAGCAATGAGCACATAACCAGCAACTTTTCAAGACCCACATAGCATCACTTGTTTTCCAAAAAAGGTTTCAAATCCCACTTGTCATTAAGTCCATGGGGTTTAACACTACGTAAAGTGTAAATCCGTAGACTCTCACACTGTAATAGTAAGTTAGAGCTGTCCTCTCCATTTCCCACAGGTGGCATATGCTCCAGTCTAACAAATTTTAGTCAATCGGGGGTTAGACCTATGTACACCCAAAAATGTGTGCCAACTGGAGTATCCTGCCTGCTACTTGCAATTGAACGGATGTGTTCCTGCACTCTCTGTTTAAGAGGCCTGACAGTCTTCCCAATATGGACCAAATTGCAAGTGCACCACAGAACATACACAACCCAGGGGGTGTCACAAGTGGTGCGCTCCTTAATTTCAACTTCAATGTTTGCACACAATGGATGAATGAATTCCTTAGTTAGCACACCAGATTGACAGATATTACAGTGGCTACACCTGTAATAGCCACAGGGGGTGACGTGGAAGCCACGTATTAGTGATTCTAGCAGGTTTAGGGATCCTGCTAAGAACCAGTTTGTCCCTTAGGTTCTCACTCCTGTTAAAAGTAACTCTAGGTTTGGATCCTACAGATGCACCTACCACAGTGTCCCCCAAGAGAATGGGCCAGTTTCTATGTATGATGTTGCCTATCTGGCCTGCAACATGATTGGAATCCACGACAGAGGCGCATGGCATATTGTCCTGCACCTTGTTTGCCCTATGATCATTTCTGAGAAGATTTTCTCTACTCATTTTTTGAACTTTTTCTTTTGTTTGTTCTAAAAGTTATTTATCATAGCCCCTGGCTTCAAATCTCCTTAGTAGTTCATCAGTTTGAATGATAAAATCATTGGCAGAACTGCAATTTCTCCTAAGTCTTAATATCTGTCCAAATGGAATTGAATGTTTAAGACTATGATAATGAGCACTACTAGCCGACAAAAGTGAGTTAGTAGCCGTATTTTTTCTGAAGCATTTGGCCTCTATTTTATTTTCATTTACAGTAAGGCAACGATCCAAAAAGGAAATGCAAAATGGATCAGTCATGTACGTGAATTTCAAATTGTATGTGTTAACATTGAGCCATCCCATAAATTCAGAAATGCCATCAATAGGTCCCTCCCAGATACACAAAACATCGTCAATAAAGCAATGCCAATGTATGATGTTGTTAAAAAAGGGGTCAGTGTCATAAAATATCACAATTTTTTTTTAGAATTTTTTCCCAGAGTCCCAAAAACAGATTGGCATAGCTAGGTGCCATTGATGCACCTGTAACCTCCCTAAAACCCGGGGTTACAAAAATCCCAGTTAGATCTAGTGGTAGGCAGGGAAGGCAGCTTGTGAAATTCCAGTTAAATGAATTTCACACTGTCTCACTCTGTTCTCTGTCTCAGCTGAGCTGGAGGGATGACATCATATAGAATTTTCGCAGCAGCATAAACCACATTGGAATGTTGCCGCTGGGAATCAGAACGTTGGGAGGTTTTGAGTTCAGTGTTGTGCAGTCTTTAGTTAGTCTAGTGGGAGGCTCAGTGGAGGGAGGAGGTGCACTGCAGTGGGCAGTCCCTCAGATCCCTCAGCTCTGATCAGAGCTACCTGTCGTTGTGGGTGTGTGTTCTCGCCCTAGATAGAGACACAGAAGATACTGTTTGGAAGTGGTTGAGACCATCTCCCAGTTGTTCCAGGGCCCCATCCCTGAGAGGGATGGGGGATCCAGACCAGCTCTCAGGCAATCCCCTGGCCCTGCTGGCAGTAGAGAAGCTGCCTTGAAGATTTGTGCTGAGGCACCAAGAAGTATTTTGGGTTTTCCTGTGGAAGAAGACTATGGGCACCTACAAACCAGGGTGAGTTGCTCTGCCAGAGAGCCTATGTTTCACCAAGAATGTAGTTTAAGTATCTGCTACTGTGGGTCAGGAAAGAACAGCCAAGTACAGTGCTTAAGGAGTATGTGACTTGAACACCTTTAATATGTGGGGGTCTACTGGGATGGACATGGCCACTTAGAAAAGTATGTCACAAGTCAGTACATTGGAGTTCCAGAGACTGTAGATTATGAGTGTGATATACATTGAGAGTGTTAATCTACAAACCCAGAGTTTTCAGTTGAAGAGGTGTTTGAGACCAAATGAATGGCCGGGTATGAATTATGGGAGCAAGAGGTGGGAGACCCCCCCATCAGGAGTAACCAGATTCACCTCTACGGGTTCACTTTGGGACACCTGTTGGTTTCTTCCAGGCATTTGGCCAGTGTTCGGGGAAAGTACCCAGACATGGGATTAGATGGAAGATTTTTCCCTTCATGGAGCCTGTATGTCCTCATGGGTGATTTTGGGACCACCGAGTAATGTTCCATGCCATATGGAAAGTGGTCCAGTTGCTGGCCAGATGTGCCATGCAGTTAAGTAGTCTAAGGCTGGTCAGATGGGCCAGGCCAGGGAAATCCAGAGAAGAATACAAGTTCGGGCACTGACCATCTTACACAATCAGTTCACGAGCACCCACTGGGGAATTATATGCTATGGGTGACCTTAGCCTAAATTGGTTAGCCCCAGCCCTCAACAAAACCCGGACAGATGTCGCTGCCCTCAATTTAACCAAACTCATCACTGAGCCCACCCGCCTAAACCTTAAATCAGGTAACCAATCCCTTATCGACTGGGCTCTGACCTCCCATACTCACAGAGTCATCCAAACTGGCCTACTCCCTGACTCTATGAGTGATCACCATGTCATCTACCTTGTTCGCAAAATCCCCCCCTCTCAAATCCTCCCCTAGGTTCTTAGTCCAACAGTTGTTCAAATTCCTAAACCTCGCTCCCCTCCTAAATGACCTTGTCCTAGCTAACTGGCTCCCCTCCACCCCCAACCTGATAGATTACACCCTACTTCATTTCAAAAACACGTTCCTTAAGATATGGGATCCCACACCCCGCTACGATGTACTAGGGTATGTGATACCTACCTGCCTTAGATCTCCCAAGAGCTCACAGCTTGTATGAACACCCGTGACTCAGCATGGTGAGCCTTCAAAGCCTCAGCCCTACCTCAGGACCTCTCCCACTACCGGTACCTGCGCAACATGTACACTAGAGCAACTCAGCTAGCTAAAGCAGAGTACTTTAGATCCTCGCTCCAATCTAACTTTAATAGCCCCTACAAATTCTGGAAGGTCATACACTCCCTCTTCTCACCCCCAGTGGCCAAGCTCTCACCTCTCCTTAGTGTAAGCAACTCCACACTCTCGGATCCTATCTCAGTTGCTGCTGAGTTTAACTTATATTTCTCCACCTGCGCTTCCTTGCTCCTTTCCTCCTTACCCCCCACGTCACCATCTCCACCACCTATAGGGCAAAAACTACCTCAACATACAGGTATTTTCTCCTTCAGGGAAATCTCTCCGGATGAAGCTCTAGAAGCCCTGCTAACATTAAGACCCTCAAATGGGAATTCCCCGGATGGACTAGACCCCAAACTTCTGTTCCTCTCGGCCTCTGCCATAGCCACCCCTGATGCCTACATCCTAAATCTATCCTTAGCCACTGCATCTGTCCCTCTGTCCTAGAAGCATGCCACTGTCATCCCTCTCCACAAAGGGGGCGCCTCCTCCTACACCTCAAACTATCGGCCAATCTCCCTCCTCCCTGCTCTGGTGAAGCTGCAAGAACACTTAGTGCTTAGCCAGCTAACCTCCTATCTCACCGACTCAAATTTCTTCACACACTACCAGTCCGGATTCAGGAAAGATCACTCCACTGCCTCCTCTTCACTAAGGCTCACTGACACCATCCAATCTGGAATGGATAGAGGGCTCATCACCTCTGTCATTTTCATCGATCTGGCCAAGGCCTTCGATACAGTCTCCCACACTCTGTTACTATCTAGCCTCTCTGACTCTGGCCTCTCCACATCTGCTACCGCCTGGTTCAGTGCCTATCTTACAGACCGCACTCAATCTGTCAGGACTGCAGATGACATATCCCCTCCCCTCCCCTCCCCTCCCCATGTCCACTGGTGTCCCCCAAGGATCGGTGCTTGGGCCTATCCTATTTCTCTAGTTTTCTAAACAACCTGCCCCAACCTTGTTCTGCCTCCTCAATCCACATGTTTGCTTACGATACTGTCCTATTTCTTCTGGCTCCTCCCCAGCCTCAGTTGACACTACCCTCCAGGTGGATTTTAACAAAGTCCAGCTCTGGTTCAACTCTCACCAGCTCTCTCTAAATGCTAAAAAAACTGTAACTATGACTTTTGGTACATCCCAACGACTAGCCAGGCTCCCCTCCCTCCCACTTTTCCACACCCTTGATGGGTCAGAGCTGGAGGACGTCACCTCCTTCTAGTATCTCGGAGTTTGGCTTGACTGCCACCTCACCTTCGCAGTCCATGCTGACTCTATACTAACAAAATTCTCGCTCCTGTAAAAAAGCTTTCAGCTTAGTGTGCTATACCTGGTTAAACAACTAAATTAAAAAAAAAAAAAAAAAAATTCTGCCCCAAGCTCGGAGCTTTATATCGAAACCGTTCTAGCCTCCCCTATCCGGTCCGTTGTGAGCTTATCCAGAAGATGATACTTCCTTTCTTCGATTATTGTGATATTGTTTACAGTGCCACCCACAAGTCAGTTTTATCTAAACTGGATACCCTTTTTAATGCTTTCTGCCGGTTCGCTCTTGACGCTCCTCCTCGCACCCACCGCTGTGAGCTATACCGCTCCCTTGCTCTCCCCTCCCTTGAGAACCGCCGCCTAATACACTGTGCCAGGTTTATCTCAAAGAACTGGTTTGGTGCCCTCCCAGTGTATCTGACCTCCGTACTACCGCCCCCTCTGGCACCCACCTACGCTCTGAGGTCCCTAGACTCCCGGCTCCTGTTAGTCCCCAGACATCGGACCCAAGCTGGCCAGGCCCCCTTCTCTCACTGCTTCCCTCAACTTTGGAACTCTTTCCCCTCTGAAATTCGCCACTCTTCCTCTATCCGCTCACTGTCCTATGCCCTTGCCAACCACTGCTCAGTAAACTGCTCCTGCAGCTAACTCTCCAATCTATGCTACCTCAGACACTCAGATATTTCTTCTCCCCAGTAGGTCCAATGGTGCTACTTTGCTAACCTCACCCAACTACTGCACTTGATCCCAACTTTTGAGCTAGCTAGCTTGCTTGCACTTACCCCGTCTCGTTATATACCACATCCCAATACCTCAGCAGGATTTCCTCATTGTAACTGTTACTCTCGACTATTAGGGTATATGTATTAATCCACACTCACCTATTCCTGCCAAACATATGCAGCTGTATTATCTAATTATATGTTTTCAAGGTATAAAGCACGACTTCCCCCATGTAATTGCTACTATACTATAAGTAAGGGTAAATTGTCATCTACGCCCAACTATTTCTGTCAAATGTGTTCAACTGTATTGCAATTGTATGTATATATGTCAGGACCTGGACTACCCTTGTCCTCTTCTTCCCCACTGACCCCCCCCCCCCCGCCAGGTCGCACCAGGAGACGAGCAGTTCTTGCTCAGTGTGCTTTTCCTGCTGAAACAATTTCAATAAATAAATTAATCAATAAACAAAAATACATGTAAGAAATTAGAATCCATTTCATTAAAGCTCTAAAGTCAGTGTAGTACCCAGACTAAATCACTAGGTGGAGCTGCTGTAATGCAACGCATACATCCATATACAATTTAGGATAAACACAAAATGTGCATTTAAAATAGAGAAACACTGACACAAATGATAACAAATGAAAGATGAAATGAGGACAAAATGGACCAAATCTCCAGCAAGCCCTGGCTACAGTCAGTGTAGTAACTGCAAGGCAACATTTTTAAGGGACCTCATAGAAAATGAGGACCAGGTAGCTGGAGGGCAGCTGAATGAAGTGGAAACAAACCTGAGAGAGAAAAATTATTTTTTCAAACATCAAACAAATAAGCAAGCAATACAGCTGTAACTCTTAGCATTGTTCATCATAAATTTATTTATCCACAGCAAAAAGCAATGAGCACATAACCAGCAACTTTTCAAGACCCACATAGCATCACTTTTTTCCCCCACTACCCCCAGAGTGTCTATCCTGTTGCAGATCTTTGTGTCATCTTCTAGCCTTCCTGCAATGTCACCAATAAAGACATTAAAAAAGACTGGTCCTAGTGCTGTTCCTTGTGGCACCCCACTGGTCACCCTCCCTTCCTCTGAGTGAACTCCATTTACTACCACCCTCTGTCGCCTATCCCCCAACCAATTTCTTACTGAGTTTACCACCTTCGGACCCACTCCCAGGCTGCCCAGCTTTTTTGCGAGTCTGCTGTGTGGAATGGTGTCAAAGGCCTTACTGAAATCTAGGTAGGCCACATCCATGGCTCCACCCTGATCTACTTCCCTGGTCACCCAGTCAAAGAAATCTATCAGATTTGTTTGACGTGACCTGCTTGTTGTGAATCCATGCTGGTTCTGGTACTGTAAGTCACTGAATTGAAGATATTCCACAATCCTTTCCTTCAGTAGTGATTCCACTAACTTTCCAACATCAAAGTCAGGCTGACTGGCCTGTAATTTCCACCCTCCTTCCTGCTACCACTTTTGAGAAGTGGTACTATATGTGCCCTCCTCCAGTCCTCTGGAACCACTCTCATGTCCAGTGAGTGGTTGAATGGGACTGTCAGAGGTGCAGCCACCACCTACATGGGGGAGGGACAATCTGGAAGTGAGGGGGTTAGTACAAAGCAGTACCAGAGGTGGGCACCCAGTTCATTTATTATATTAAATATTAAAAACATTGGGAAGGGGGGCAGGTGACCTGGAGGGAGGGGGGTGGGCAAGCAGTAACGGGGGAGGCACCCCAGTCTGCTTTTATTATATTCAATTCAAGGGATTGGAGAAGAACAAGAGAGGGATGGCCAAACTGGGTGGGGGAGGGAATAAAAATAATAAAAAATAAAGATGGGTAAAAGAGATGGCCTGTCAGCGCAGTGGTAGCGCTACCGCTCACGACGCTGGTGACCTGGGCTTGGAAGTGAGCCTGGATTATCAGGGTCAGCCTAGGGGGGAAGGCTGGAATGCTGCAGAGGACACTCTCCTTCCTCAGGGAGTGAAGGTCTTGTCTGCAGCTGCCACACTGGATGCATGGGATGGTCAGGCTCGGTGTGACCAGGGGTGGGAGGAGTCGCACTGGGTGCATGTGATGTCACTAGGTAATGTACACACTTGTAGCCCCTGCACATATGACTCCTGGGGGGCTGGGGAACATAAGTAGAAAATAGTAGCCCTGCCCAAGGATGAAGGTCCCCCAGCACCACACGATCCCTCAACTGATGTCCGAACAGCATTCTGACTAAAACACAGAAGCGTTCGAGGGATAAACCCCCTCACCTTGTCTCTCCCTGGGGGGGTAAACTGTGGCTCCATGGGGGATAGCACCTCGAGACCTATACATAAGGGGGGCAGCTGGTCTGCCTTGTGGGTATCTGAAGGAGTTCGGATCAGAGTGAAGGAGGCATAGAAACAGAAACGACAAAAAAAAAAAAAAAGATGGCTAGATAGAGCAAGAAAGAAAGCGCTTAGGGGATTGCCGGCTCACTGCTCCAACTGAAGTCGGCAGCATGACTCCAGCTGCAGCTTCACAATTCAAGAAAGTCCCGCTGCTCTCATGCCTGAAAAAGAATTTCCAGTTCATGAAAGAAGACTTTTCTTTTGTGAGCCACAATTTTTCTTTCATATGGTCTTTCATTTATATGCCTGATACAAAAGAAGAATTTCCTGTTCATAAAAGAAGACTCTTCTTTAGTGAGCCGAAATTCTTCTTTCATGAACCAAAATTCCTCTTCCTTCGTATGGCCATCTTGTTTTTGATTTTTCAAAAAAAAGGTCCTAAACTAGATATGGGCTACCAATACTAGGAGGCTCAGGGTCTTACTCAGTTTACACATTTTCTCCAGGGAGGCATTTGTATGTCTTTCCAGCAATTTCAACAGAAATATAAATTAAGGAAGGAAGACCATTTTCGCTTCCTGCAAGTCAAACGTTTCATCCTACAACTGCCACATCTCCAACATTTACAAAGGTCTCAGACAATGCTGGAAGAGCCTTTTTACTGGTGGGTTGGTCTACAGGTGAAAGGTAGACCACTCACTCAATTATATAAAATTCTCATGGATCAGGCCCCCTCCTCGGCAGATTTCGTTCGTCTCAAATGGGAGCAAGAATCTAACCTTCCCATCGCCACGTCTCAATGGGAACATCCGCTTAAGCAGGGATGGGCAGTGACAGCTTTGCCCACTTGGTGAGAATTTCCCTGGAAAATATTAATGAGGTATTTCCAGACCCCAACAATAACAAAACATTTTCACACTACCCATTCAGACTTGTGCTGGCAGACATGTGGATCAGTTGGTTCCCAATGGCACATTTTTTGGAGCTGCCCCCTTCTAAAACCATATTGGCAACAAGCACATGCGTATGTACAAGCCCTTGTTGGTATCCCCTACCATTTACCTTCCCTAGTTTGGTACTTGGTCTTGTGGGGGCAGTAGAGGGGACAGGGACTCGAGTGAAACTTTATCATATTTTGTGTGTGGCTGCCTTGAAATGTATCACACTGAAGTGGCTTTCTCCACAGGCTGCAATTCAGAATCAATGAAAATGCAAGGTCTCGGAGACTGAGTCCATGGAGAGAATCACGGCCACTCTTCATCTAAATAAAGAAAAATTTGGGGAGATCTGGGATCCCTGGCATCGTATGGAGTCAGCACACAGAGAAATGGGTACATTGCAGGGACAGGCCTAATTTGGCTATTCTTACCTTTTTCTTTATCTTCTCTGTTTTGCCATGTTTATCTATGCCCTGTAAGGAATTTCTATTCTGTCATTCTGAATACTGCATGAATACGTCTTTCGACCTGTAGGATTATGATATCTACGCCCATCAGATAGGGGTTCCCTCCCCAAACACACACACACACACACTTGGTAGATCTACATACAAACACACCGTACACTTTGAGTTGATGGTTTCAATTGTTTTTATTATACAAGTGCAATAATGTTCTTATTACTAATTACTGTTGCTGTTTATTTTTTATACTTCATTTTACCATAACAGATTCTTCTCAAGGTACCTTTTAAGGCAGATTTATATAAACCCCTTAGATATCTAGATACAAATTTCTGTTGTTTATGACCTGGGGAAGTATGAGTATCACAATGTTATTATATCAGTGGTTGATTTTGTGTGGTAACAATAATCGTGGTAATGCTGTATATAAGTTATGTAAAGAGATTAAATAAAAACTGAGTTTCAAAACAAAAAAACTGAAAACCCATAAATGTTATGCCCCTGGAGAAAAGCAAAAACCAGAATCTAGCTAAACAGGACCCATTTAGCTCAGTTCTGGAGTTTGATTTTTGAAAAACAACTCCATAATGTGTTTTTAGGACTTCCCTAAAATCCTAGGTGGAAGACTTAGCGAGGACTCATACAAACTATTGTTCTTTCGTGAGAACAGCGGGACTTTCTTGAACTGTGAAGCCACAGCTGGAGTCATGCTGCCGGCTTTAGTTGGAGCAGAGTGAGCCAGTGGGCTTAGTGAGGGCTCATGTGAAGGAACTACAGTTCTTTTGTATTGTTCTTTCATGAGAACACGCCTCATGAGACAGAAAGGGAGAAGAAGAAGGCACTGAAGGAAAGGCAGGGAAACAGAGAAACAGATGAAGTGTGAAACCATGATGAGGAAGGGGAAGGAAGAAGTTGGTAAGAGAGAACAGAAGGAGGAGGAGGAGGAGGAAGGGTAAAGACAGTAAACTGAAAATAGAAAGGGGAAGTAGTCTGCCAGCCACCAACCAGACAGACAGACACGCTTGCTAAATGTTAGCACTGTAGCCAGTATCTCTCTATCCAATCCAACAGTAAGTTTTCTATTTATTAGCAACAAGCTGGCTAACTGGGCTAACCAAGCCTTCTACTCACCAGCCTGTCTAAGGTGCAGCAGAAAGGGTATCAGTGCAGAGGGGTATGTAACAGACACATTTTTAAACAATAGAAACTAATTTGAAAAATGGTGCACCTTGTAACCGTAAACCTCAGCAGAATTTTTACTACACTTATCAAACAAGCAGAAACTCCCAAGGGGACCACCATTTCTTTCGAGAAAGGCAGAGTTTCCCTGTTTACCAGTTTGTAGCACTATTAGTACAGTATTATGTAATCATGTAATTCCTATCTGATTTCACAGACAAACACTCTCTTTCTTCCTCCCTCTGTTCTCCTTTTATTAGATAACTCTTTGCTTTGTGATGTTACTGTGGCTTTGTCAAATCATGCAAACATTTTGGGATATGTTTGTATAAAATAAGCAGTATTGTTTTGTACTGTAATGTACTGCATTATTTTGTACTGTACTGAAATGTATATGTCATTGTTTTATACTGTATTGTGCAGGTTTGTATTGTACTGTTTTGTATTACATTATATTTTCTTGTTTTGTTTTGTATTATATTTTGTTTTGTTTTGTATTGCACTGTGGTGTTTTATATTGTTATTGTTTTGTATTGCATTTTGTTTTGTATTGTTATTGTTTTGTATTTAATAGAAACATAGAAACTGACGGCAGATAAGGACCGCTTGGCCCACCTAGTCTGCCCAATTTTCCCTACCTACTGTAATACCGCTAACCCTACTTGATCTCTGGCTTTATCCCCCCCGTCCTGCCACTATGGTTCCCTTATGCCTATCCCATACATTTTTTAATTCTGTTACTGTTTTGGCCCCCACCACCTCCACTGGGAGGCTGTTCCATGCATCCACCACCCTTTCAGTGAAGAAGCGTTTTCTCACATTTCTCGGGTCTGTTCCCCCTCCAGCTTCATAGCATGACCCCTTGTCCTTGAACATCTTTTCTCTGACAAATGTTTTCCTCCTGTACCTTACTTATACCCTTGAGGTATTGGAACGTCTCTATCACATCTCTCTTCTCCCTCCTTTCCTCCAGGGTGTACATATTGAGGTCCTTTAGACACTCTCTTCATAGGGATTTTGGTGCACACCCTGCACCATTTCAGTTGCCCTCCTCTGGACTGCTTCTACTCTATGTCCTTCCAGAGCTGAGACCTCCAGAACTGATCACAGTACTCTAAATGAGATCTCACCAGTGATTTGTACAGCAGTATCACCACCTTCTTCTTCCTCCTGGTGATACCCCTCCCCATGCACCTCAACATCCCACTGGCTCTCCCCACTGCCTTGTCACACTGCTTGGCCACTTGTAGGTCATCAGATGTAATTACACCAGGTCCCTTTCCTCTTCAGTGGCCATTAGTACCATACTCCCATCATGTAGTCTGCCCCTGGGTTTCTATGCCCCAAGTGCATGACTTAACACTTCTTTACCTTGAATCTTAGTTGCCACACTCTTGACTACTCCACAAGCTTACTTAGATCCCTCCTCATTTTTTCCACACACAACCCAAGTGTCAACGATGTTGCAGATCTTTGTGTCATCTGCAAAAAGGTATGACTTCCCTTCTCACCCCTCTGCAATGTTGTTAATAAAGACATTAAAGAGGACTGGACCCATTGCTGGCCTGGTGGCACCGAGGGCTGAGGCACTGGACGCCTTACCTCACACCATGACAGTGACCCAGGTTTGGGAACAACCTTGGGTTGTCAGAGAGCCAGTTTGGAGGGGGAGGGAGCAGGATTGAGCAGCCAAAAGGCAGCTCTCCTCTCCTGAGGTGGTCGTCACCCCCGGTAGGTCTCTCACCGGCAGAGGCCCAGTGGGTAGCGAGGCAGGAGGTGCAGCAGCGTGAAGGGAGGGCGCTGAGGCATGATGTGTGACAGGCTTCCACACGCATGCATAACGGGCACAGGGATGAGGAGAAAATGGGGAGAAAAAGCTGAAAAAAATTTATATGGGGAAAAAAAAGAGGACCAGCCACAGTACTGATCCCTGTGGCACCCCACAGGTCACCCTTCCCTGCTCAGAGTGAACTCCATTTACCACCACCCTCTATCGCCTATCCCTTGACCAATTTCTTACCAATTTTATCACCTTAGGACCCACCCCCAGGCTGCCCAGCTTGTGTACGAATCTCTTATGTGGAACAATGTTGAAGGCCTTACTGAAATCAAGGTAGGCCACATCCACCACTCCACCTTGATCTAATTACTTGGTCACCCAGTCAAATAAATCCATCAGATTTGTTTTACACGACCTCCCCCAAGTGAATCCATGCTGCCTCAGATCCTGTACACCACTGTATTCAACATATTCCACAATCCTTTCCTTCAGCAGTGATTCCATTAATTTCACCACCACCAAAGTCAGGCTGACCTGACTTGTAGATGCCAAACTCCATGCTACCACTTTTGTGAAGTGGGACTACATCTGCCCTCCTCCAGTCCTCTGGAACCGCTCCTTTCTTCAGCGAGTGGTTGAACAGGACTGTCAGTGCTGCTGCCAGCACCTCTCTAAGCTCCTTCAATATCCTTAGATGTATCCTGTCCAGCCCCGTTGCCTTGTCTGCTTTGAGTTTTGTGAGCTCCTTCAGGACTCTCTCCTCCGTAAATGGACTGGTGTCCCCCTCCCTTCCATCGACGCTCCTGTCGCTTGTCTGCGGTTCCTCTCCTGTCCCTTCTTCTGTGAATACTAAGCAGAAATATTTATTTAGGATGTCTGATTTGTCCTGTTCTCTCTCCACACACTCACCTCCTTCCCTTTTTAGCCTTACAATCCCTCCCCTGGTCTTTCTCCTTTTGCCTATGCACCTGAAAAATGCCTTGTCCCCTTTCTTTACTGCCTGGGTTATTTTCTTCTCCATTTGGGCCTTTGTGCACCTGACTGCTTCCCCTACCTCCCTCTGCTTCACCGGAGATACTTCCCTGTCCTCCTCCTCCCTTTGAGTCTCCTTATATCTCCTGAATGCTAACCTTTTTGTCCTCACTTTCCTTGCCGCCTCCTTTGAGAACCATAGCAGTCTTTTTTCCTCTTGCTCTTGTTCACTTGCCTAGCGCAGAGGGTTGTTGCCATCACTATGGCCCCTTTTAGTTTCGCCCATTGTTCCTCTACTCCACCCAAGTCCCTTCCCCCTGCCAGGGCATCCCTGAGGCATTCCCCCATCTTTGTAAAGTCAGCCTTCCTGAAGTCCAGGACCCTCACCTTTGCATGGTTGAGCTCACCCACTGCTCTTATACTGAACCACACCGTTCAGTGATCACTGGTCCCCAGGTGATTAGATTACCCACTGTGACGACTGTAACACTGTCCCCGTTGGTGAGTACTAAGTACAATATTGCTCCCTCACAAGTGGGCTCTCTTACTAATTGCCTGAGGAATGCCCCCCTGCAGAGAGTCCAAGATATCCCCGCCCCTAGCTGAAGCTGCAGCTGGGATGCTCCAATCCACATCTGGTAGACTGAAGTCTCCCACCACCAGCCCCTCCCTCTTAGTTGCCATCCTATGCATGGCTTCCTCTAGAACCCTGTCCATCCCCCCTTGCTGGAGGTCTATAGATCAACCCATTGCAAATAACGGCTCCATTTCCCATGCATCATGCTCTTTTGTACTGCATTAGTTTTTATAACTGTCTTTTTATTAGTTTTAAAATAAAAATGTACAATAAACCACACTTTTCACATATTATTTCCATGTACATTAAAAAATATATCACTTTAGGATTCAACATGTAGGAAGCCCAGGCTGTTACATCATTGCCGGGGGGGGGTTGTAATAATAAGGATTCATTACAATACCTTAAACTGAATAGAGCTCAATTACTACAAAACATGGACCGTCTGGAAAATAAGAAATTTACTCAATAATCATTTAGGAGCCCTCTCTCAGACTGATAAAGTCTAAAGTCCCCACATTCTGCATAAAAATATTTTTTTACACCACTCTTCTCCCCTCATAGAAATTCAGTTCAGTTCCATTTAGTTTATTGATTATACTAGAAAGGCATATGAACAAAATGTCACATTTCCACGTGCGTCCAACTAGGACAATACAACAAGAGTGCATTACAGAGGACAGTCAATATGAAGCAACTGGATAGGAAGACGAGTACAGGAAACAGCACATACTAATACAAAACTGTGTCTATCAAAGTCAAGTGCTAAGGTTGGGTTAGGTGCTATAGAGAGAGATAGGTATTGGCAGGTGAGATGGAGAGGAATTGGAGAAGGGACAGGAAGAAATAAGGGTGAGACCATCAAGTCTGGGGACACCGGCATGTGGAGGTAAGGAACAGGTGTTTCCTAAGGTTGACCTTAAAGGAAGCGGTTGAGGCACACTGGATGAGGGCGGAGGGGGCTGCTGAATAGTTTTGTGCCCTTAAAGGAAAGGGTATTTTGGCCTTGGGAGGTGCAGCAGAATGAAACGGAGGAGAGGAAGGAGGATCGTCTTGTGGTACTTGGGAGGGCTGACTTGGGGAAAAGGGATCCGACACTGTCAGGAAGGGAGACCTAAGGAAAGTTTGTAAAAGGAGGTGAGAATTTTGCTATTGAGGCGGTTCTTGAGGGAGGGCCAGTTGAAAAGTCTGTAAAGGTCACAGTGGTGGGTAAATCTGGGTAGGCCGGAGGCAAAATGGATGATGTTATGTTTATGTGCTCCGGAGCCTGTTAACATTTTTCTGGGAGAGGGGTGGGAAGTAGACTAGTGTTCCATAGTCAAACAGTGGGAACAGGAAGCAGTTGGCCAGGAGGGTCTTGGATTCCTTGGTTAGGAAAGGTTTCACCCTGTGGAGCATGCCAAGCCTTTGGTTGGCTTTCTTAATTGTCATATTGACCTGAGATTCAAAGTTAAGGTGGCAGACTTCCGGTGACGTCACCGTAATGGTGGGGGTCTGAGACCGAGAGCTCCACATTCATTCCTCCCTAATCTGACAGAATCCTCAGTGAAAAGATCAAATCACCAGAGCTGAAGGGAAGACTTCAATATTGTGGATGACAGGGAAGACTCAAAAAGCTAAAGGAACAAAGCAAACAGCTTCTACAGGGAAAATGTGGCAAATGCTTCTGGGCAGGTCTCAAGAAGGCCTAGCCACTTTTCCCTCGTGTAGACGCTATCCATCTGAGTCCTCTATTGAATTGGACCTGGAGGAGATCGACATG